>OY978528.1:21735722-22935722 GCA_963854835.1 Megamerina dolium | reverse complement strand
GTAGAAGAAGAAAAGTGGGGGGAGGAAATAAGACAAATTTATATTCACACAAAAGAGCCAAATACACACACACTGGCATATAATAAAATGAAAAAAAAAAATAACTGTGATCAACGAAATACCAAAAGGTCAATAGCAATTGTCATAGTTGATATTATTTCTATACATTTCATGTGTTATATATGTATGCAGACGACCATGAAAGTTCATAGCTAAACAGGATATGCACATAGTAGAAGAAGGTACATAAAGGACAAGTATGAGAAAATAATTTTCATACATATAATATTTTACATTTCAATGGGAATAACAAAATGAATTATTTTAAATGAAGCAATACATATTGACGAAGCAATACATATCAATACCGATTTAATGCTCCATTTTACTACAGGTACTCGTACTATTTTGTAAACAATTGTAACAAGTATTATATAAACGTATGTATATATATGTTTGCCATTCAAATCAACAAAACACATAATCAGATTTTCAATAATTTTGCCTTTTCCTTTTCAATTTTTTTTTTTTTGTTCAGAAATTGTACTTGTGATATACTTCAACCACCTTTGTATGTATGAAGTAAAATTTTTTTTTTTAGAATTTTGCATAATTTTTTCATCAATTTTCTTGTCCCTTCTTTTTTTTTTTCTTTGGTAAACGCAAAATTATACATTTGCATGACATTTAAGTACATACTACACAATATATTGAATGGTGTTTGTAATCATATTTAATTCAAAGGAGCTTTTCTTTCAATTCCTATGAGACTTTTCAATTCCTATACGTAGTGGAACACATGTTAAAGTTGCACAATTTCAAGAGACTTGGAGAAAATTGTATTTTTTGAAATATTCTTGCATTGTAATAAATTGAGTTATTTAATTGTTTAAAGTTTTTCCTTATATGTGATATTAAATTTAATATTTTACCATTACTATATCCTGATTGTATGATCGATTTATTTTTGTTATTCGTTTAGGAGAGCATCATAAGTAAAATGGGATAATTTTTAAAACCAAACCAAACCTTTCCAATGGCGACGTGTGCCTTAATTATAGTCGTTTATAAATGACCCCTTATAATAAAAATGTTTATAACCACTTCGATAAGTACTCGTTAGTTTTGAAATGATATGACAAATGTTTACTTTCTATTGCCATTCAATATACGAATAGAATTAATCCTTCTTTAAATATCCCATATGATAATTGAATGTGGAGAGAATGTACGAGTATGTATACATTGAAAATTAATATAAATTATTTATTTATTGAATTATTGTCATTCAACTAATACCATTGAAATGCATTTAAGCGAACAAAAATTTGTAGAACAATTCATGAGAAATAATAGAGCGACAAGTATGAATACAGAGTGACATGACAGTGGATAATACAAAAAAAAAAAAAAGGAGAAAAAAAATTGAGTACAATAGGAATGACATCTGTCGTTCTCTCTCGTTTGTTGACGGTTAGGTTAGTTCGGACTTATGAAATTGTAAATGGTTGAACTATGTTGTTGATGCTATTGATTACTTATATTGACATTGAATTGAATTTTTATATCCTACACTAAAGGAGTTAAGGGTATATTGATTTGGTACTTTTGTTTGTAACATTTGCAGAGAGTCGTGATGGGCAGGAGAAAATATATATTATATTATTGATCAAAATCACCATATATGTAGATTTCGTCATGTATTTATATATATATGTCTTCAATCTGTCATAAGTATAGAGCCAACATATAGAGTCTCAGTAAATATAAGATCTAGTAAAAATAAATCCATTATTTTTGCATTAAATTGAAGGTTTTATTTGTCATAGTTAGAATGATGATAAACAAATATGCACTGTTTTGTTCGATAAATTGTTGCCATTTTGAAGGTCATTTCATAATGTCACTCTCGTAGAAATCCTCGTTTCCCTATTGGCAAAAAAACTGGGAGAGTCGATTTTCACAAGCTTCTCTTGAGGCGAATTTTTCACCAGCAAAATCATTCGCCATAAACAGGAACAGGTAGTTATCACTTGGTGTCAGATCCGGACTATAAGGTGGATGCATAAGAAGCTCCCAACCAACCTCCCGGAGCTTCTAGCGAGTCAGTATCGATGTGTGTAGCCTGGCGTTGGCCTGATGGAACACAATTCCTCTCCCATTGGCCAAAGCTGGCCGTTTCTGGGCGATTGCTTCCTTCAGACGGTCCAATTGTTGACAGTACAAGTCCGAATTAAGAGTTTGGCTGTAGGGGAGCAGCTCATAGTAGATGATTCGCTGCCAATTCCACCAAACACATAGCAAAACCTTCCTGACCGTCAATCCTGGCTTGACCACAGTTTGCGCTGGCTCACCGCGATTTGACCACGACTGTTTTCATCACCAGTAACTATCCGCTTCAGAAATGGATCGATTTGGTTGCGATTTTGTTGCGATTCGCAGATGGAAATTCGGTTCATGAGGTTTTTTTACGCTAACTCGTGTGACAGCCATACATCGAGCTTCTTTTTGTATCCAGCCTTATTTAAAAATGGTTCCAAACGGTTTTTTGTGCAATGTTTAGCTCCTGGGCAATAGAAACAGTGTTTACATGACGATCAGGCTCGAAGATTTCCATTATTTTATCGATATTTTCGACAATTGGCCTTCCAGAGCGTGGTGCATCTTTGACATCAAAATTACCGGAACGGAATCGACGAAACCAAAATTCCACATGATCGGCTGTTACTTATCGCGCTTATACAACGCGAGATACATATTACTAAAGCCATCTATTGGGAAAATAATAAAAATAATTGGAAAAACACCTTATACGATTATTTATTGATTTTCTTCACGTTAATTCAAAGCTATCATGCTGAAACTCTGTTCACATAGTAATTTTATCACTTGCAGTGATATAATCTAAAATGGACATAATCGAATGAATATAAATTGTATTCTTCATATAAAGAAGGGGTTTCGAATGTTTGTACTGAAATTTTGTGTAAAATGTAATTTTTACTAGTGAACAAGTATATTCTAAAATGAAAGTAATTAGATAAAAACCAAGCGTACTTACCATATAAAAATAGGTTTCCAAATGTATATTTTCAGTCTTAGGGCATATAAATATAAAGCTATTATGCTGAAACTCTGTGTAGAAAGTTCTTTTTAGCACCAAATCGCTATACTCTATAATGGCCGTAATTGAATGAAAACTAAAAATATTTTCCATATAAAAATAGATTTTCGAATGTATATTTTCTGATTTTTTGCACATGAAATTTTGTTGAAATGAGGATAGGGTATTTACAATGCGTTATTACAAAAGCTTTTTCGTGTTCGTTGTTCTCTATTATTTATATGAAAGGTTTGCACCTATTCCCAAATTTTGATATTATTATTATAATTATTATTTTCAATCAATGAATTTTGGTTTTTGAAAATTTATGGATAGTATATATGTACTTATGTATGTATATGCATACGTCCAGTACAAGTTTATATACTATTTATACAATAACAATAAAAGCTGTTGTTGGTTTTTTATTTATTCGTTTTTGGATCACTACATCTATAATGTCAAAATACTTGAAGAGATAAAAATTCGTAGCTACCTAAAGGGTGAACACACCAAAAATTGCGACACTTTGCAATTCAAATACGATAAGCTTCATGTATGAGATATTTCATTTGAATTTGATTTTTAGTTTCATGAAAAATAATAGCCGAAACATAAACCGTGGAAACCAATCGATAGTTTCCAAATCTTCCGGGCTTCCCTTTGGGGCTTATAAGTACTACATATTTATGCCCTGTCGCAAAAGCAGCCCTTTCAAGAAAAAGAATGTTTAAATCACTATAAACTCAAAAATGAAGAGTAATCGGTTTATAAATTCAATTTTGCATTTCAGAGGAAAATTTCCCCTTTTAATAAAAGGGGAAATTGTGTCTGTATTAACATCAATTTCAATCTATATTAAAACAATATATGGCGCTATAATATCTGTAATATACAATATATGTTAAAATAATAATGCAGAAGCCAGATATTTAATTTTTATTCTTTAGTATTTATTTTATTTACTTTTTATTTAGTTTGTTGGATTTTAAGGTTTGTTATTGTCTTATTGTGTGGCAGACATATTTCTGTAGGAAATATACCTACGTACCTACAATATTTTTTGAAGAGACTATGTCAACATCATTTGTCAATATATTGTGCACATTATATGATGATCCTATTTGTAGTTAGCTGCATATACGAAGGCCGGCCTTTTGTAATGAAGCATTAAATAAAGAAAATGAAATTGTTTACACTCGTATATTTACTTTCACGCGCGGGTTCATGCTTACATTCTTTGTTACTTTTTTTTTTTTTTGTCTGAATACATCATAAAATAATTCATAGAAAGAAAAATTGTATTTACACATATGTACATAAAATTTTCGCGGAACGAATTTATTATTATTTATAACTATGGGTAAGTACAGTTGTCATTCACATACAAATTACTCGCTAGTATTTCTTTTCAACGATTTTCACGGCATTCCCTAATGAGTCCTTACAAAGAAAATGTCTATATATATATATATGTATATATATATATATATATATATATATATATATATATATATATATATATATATATATATATATATATATATATATATATATATATATATATTTATAATAGCCGATTCACATTAAAATGACCACACAATAAAGAAAATACCATTTTTACGACTTAACAGTTTACAAATTTTACAAATTTTAATTACTATATTGTCTGAATAAAGGAAATGTGCAGATTATTTTTCTGAAGAAAAAAGATAAAACAAAAAAAAAAAATTTGCAAGAAAATGAGCACAATAAACCCAATAAATGTGACAAACATATGGAATTGTCTAGCAATTTATTAATTTTTAAAATTTTTAAATCTAAAATTAGCAATGTAATTGACAAAATATTACCTGTTATTGAATTTGGTAAACCATTACTTGTAGCCGATATACTGATTGCAACCCTGGAACACAGAAAATAAATTTACTCATATATTCACTCATAGCATAAGAAAGCAGAGGTGGAAAACTTAAATGTTTAAATAATTAAGAGCGTAAAACATAACAAAAAAAAAAATGTTTACAATATGAATGCAGAAGCATATTTTGCAAGATTACTCGATGATGTCAAAAAAAATGATTCGATACCTCTATCTTTCTTGAAGAAACCGCGAGAGAGAGAGAGAGAGAGAAATGGAGAGTGTCTGGTACATAACATTTTGATGTAACAGTGTTATGTAAAAAAAATACACTCCAGCATAAAATAACTTCAAATGCTCAATTGTAAAAACTTAATACAGAAACGGTCACTTAAAAATCTGTTTTATGATTATGTATTATTATAAAAAAAATAATAAATAAATAAATATTATCATATTATATATATAAATATATATAAACTTAAAATATAATAACATTTAGCTGAGAAGTCTGTTAATATTTGATATCAAAACTATGTTAATTTACATAACATTTCACATTGTGATGTTAAGTTTTGATAAATGAGTCACATTGTAAGATTTAGCCTACATAATTTACTAAATCTCATTCTTTATTTATGACAGCTATTGAACATTTTGTTTGTATTCCTCTTTTATTGTTTTTTTTTTCTTTTTCTTGAATTCCTTCGGAAGCATTTATTTAACATTTATTGTCATGTGCAGCGTACCAGCAGCAAAGAAATGGCCTTTATCATATGCAATAATGATTTAAAATGAAAGAAAAATATGGATGCAAGTAAGAAACATTGTTTCAGATGATATAAAGATGAGTATGAAAATATTCTACAAATTCCAGGGTAAAAGAAAAATATGCCAAGTAACGACAAACATTTTTTCAATCATGAGTGCTATTATTTTCTTTAGCGAATTAAAATGCATATCAAAAATAGATTCAACCTTCAGAGAATAGATCTGATTAGATAAAGAAATTGCTATTGCGCTATACTTGTACACTTTACGGTCATCAAGTGAATACGATGGAGTTTCGAAAGCACTATAAGCCGACCCTCATCCTTACTAGTCTTTGTTTCACGAGTAGTGCTGTTAAAAAATAATAAATACAATAAATGTTTTATTAATACAGAGTGATTTTTTAGCAACTTTTTTTTGGCAACACTGTTTTTGACAGCTCAGCTGTTTTCGTGTAACATGTTACTGCCAAACATGTTCAATTTGGTCTATAATTTAACCATGAATCGACTTACAAACGAACAACTCTTGTAGATTATTGAATTTTATTATAAAAATTCATGCTCGATTCATTCATTCTTTCATTTTATGATCAGTTTGGTGACCTTCTGAGGTGGCTATTCGGAATCTTGTGACTAAAATTCGCACCAAATTTACATTATTGGACATTAAATCACCAACACGCATGCGTAGAGTGCGGACAGAGGAAAATATCGCAGTTGTATCCGCCAGTGTTGATTTATTCGTGAGATACCGGCCGATATGTTTGAGAGAATATGCCAAAACTGGACCCAGAGTATGAATCATTTGAGGCACAGCTGCGGTCAACATATACATGAAATTATCTATGAACATTGAATTATATAGATCACCCTATATTTTTACTTACCTTACTTAATGAAAACATGCTATTAAAACTTATTGTATGAAGAGGTATGCACCTTATGACATTCGCTAAAACTACTTTATTGTATTACCGCCACATTTATGGGAATATAGGATAATAAATCATTTATGACAGTTCTCCAGAAAATCGTACGTATATACTTTATAGAAAATACTTTTGGAAAATATGATCCTTTTTGCATATTTTTCATAGGAAAATTTTTAATTTATATCTACGTAAAATGATATTTTTCAAAAATAAAATATGAAATTCACGGTTTAGTTAATCCGGTTATTCCTTTATGCTGGACTAAATTTTTACAACCATATTTATAAAAATGTATGAATGAAGACAGAATACAAATAGCACAATAACTACTGGTTCATATATTTCCAAAGATTATATATGATCCTTTTGGAAATTTGCATCTATTCATGATTTTAGAATTTTCTACAAAAGTTTCACTATGAAAAGAGTTGCAACGATATCATACACGCCTTGTAGTCATATATTAGACACATTGTGACACAAATTATTATTTACCACGAATGTTAAATATTTCGAGTTTTTTTTTTCTTACTATTGAACAGGCAACCATTGTGTGGATTCATAGCAAAAACAACAACAACAAAATATTGGTATTTGAATTCAACATATTCTGTGAATAATATGGCGTGAAAATATCAAAAAGGAAAAGCGTTCAATTCCTCAAACGACTAACTATACTAATACGATGCCAATGCTTTTTGGAGAATTTCGATAGCAATGGAGCCATCGAGCTTATTTTAAGGCCCAAAAATATCAAGAAATTCACCTCCTGAGCTTTGAGGACATTAACAAATTTTTTTGTGTTGTCAAGTTTTTGAGATAACGGTAAATTTGAGTTTTTTTTTGGATACTACGATGACTACCAAAATGAAACAATGTACCACGTCCTTGCCAAATGCCCAATTTTTCTCAATGAAAGAAAGAAGAGACTTGGTAAACTTGTGTTGTAGGAGGAAGATTACCGAATAATACCAATTCCGGATATAATAAAATACCTAAAAACAGTTTGCAACAGAGGAAATATCTTCAATCTTTACATTCTAATGCTAATCCTAAGCCTTGAGCAAGTTATAGTGCGAATCTTCTAGGTGATGGACAGCTGGCCACCTTTAAATCTAATGTTTAAGCGACTTTGATCAAGGTTGTTTGTATATACTTTTCTATATTTCCGGAAATTCCTTCAATTGGATAAAAATATCTGAATTAATAAGGCTTAATTCGAAAATATTGACGTTTATTACATCGACCGACCGACGACCGACCCCCAGTAATATCGGGAATGGCATCCCTCATGCATCTATGTATATAAATGAATTTAACTATTCAGTGGATAATATACCTGAGTATTTATTTTTGGTATTTTATTTATTTATTTTGGTATTCAAGCACAAAATCATCATTCTCATCGCAAACTTTTAATTAAATTTGCCATTCAAAATCATGATTTGCCACTTGATGCATGCTGTGAGACCACATTTACACCGCAATATAGTCTATTACTTTGTATACACATAATGAGAGAATGATATATCAAAAGAAAAGCATGAAGAAAATACAAACTTCTGAATAGGTGTGATGTTGTTCTATCATTGATGAAATCACAAATCAATCACAAAACCACTTTATCAAAGAAATCACAAAATCAAAACAAACAACAACAACGAAAATAGAGAGTAAAAATAACAAAAGAAAATTTTGAAAATATCCGCGAAAATCAACATCATCTTATTCATGTATTCATACTAAAGTATCATAGTGGGTGGGATAAATCAAAGGTAAACATTTGCGGGTATGAAATGACTCAGTTTGTTACTGAGACCAATTGAAGTGTGTTTGTGAAAGTTCAGAAGTAGAAGAAGAGAGTATCAAAAAAAAAAAGAGAATAAATTAAATTATACATTACAGGTACGACGAATAGGTACATCGACGTCTATTCGCGAAATACTCGTATGCATGCACTCCTCACTCTCAGCAGTCTATGATGAGAGTACTTGTTTAAGTCAATACCATTGAGCATTTTTTTTTTTTAATATCCTGTATTGTATGGTATATAGTAATATTATATATAGGAGGGAGAATGTGTATATGCTTTTTTTGTTTATTGATAATATTTATTTTATAGACGCTTATAGTCATTTATAGTTAATATCAGTCAAATGACAGCCATCGGAATTTATCACATTCGGACTCGTTTTATTCTATGATTTTCTTACACATATTTTTCAGCGTTAATTTTCGCACTTTTTGTCCCATGTCTGCAAAGGTCTTTGTATTGTTTGTACATAAATTCAAGTAAAAAAAAAAAAAATAAATAAATAAATAATATAAACCCAAAGAAAGCAGCCGGGATCTGTCAAATCGAATGATTTTTAAATCGTCCAACCACATAATCTCCAAAAGTCCATATTCTCTGGTCATATTGAACAAATATAAGAAACTGATGTAGGAATGATGGTATTTCATTCGAAAATCGGTGGTGGCCGTTGTTGATGGCACGCTTACTTTCTAGTAGAAGGCGTTAAAGTTGAAGCTGACAGAGCTCAGGAAAGATTAAAAAAAAAACAATTGCCCACATTGAAGATTTTCTATTGAGGGATTATGAATAATTTGTTAATTTTTTTATTTGCTTGTTTAGAAAAACCAAAAAATTTACATTTTGCACAGAAATCAGATTTTCGGGAGTAGATCTAAGGTAATCAGATCGACACAAACTATATATTTGTTGATTATAAATGCTTTATGCATTGTTTACCGTGAACACCGTCCTGTTTAGTCCATATCACACGACGCACAATGCTCAAGTTATGAATTTGAAGCGGTGATAAGCACCCCGTCGGATTGGAAAATCAGAAGTCAACATACAGATTCCCCTCCTTGGTGAGGATCGAGGCCGTAGTAAAACCTCTTCTGATCTAAGGGATCAGCAATCGATTGAAATGCAACTCTACATCAAGTACCTCACACCCCGATAACATGGAATACTCTACTCGCCTAAACTTTGGATTTTAACAGCAACCACCACTAAAACCTTGCCGAAAGGTCGTTCTCAACGATCAGACTGAAGGGATTCCAACGTAAACATCAAATTTCATCAAATTTAAAGTCTTTTCGTAAGACCTGACCTCGTAGCCGAAACTACTACCAGTTTCAGCCACATTTGGCTCCGGAGATCATTTGGGAATCATTTTCGACAGTCCGGTAAGGTATATCCAAATTATTATTGAGAAAATAATATCAGCCGCTGATTTACGACACAATGTCGTTATGTTCAGTCAAAATGACATGCTATTGATTTACGGCACATAATGGCACCAATGTCAAGACGAAAATATCATGCTGTTGACGTATGTAGACGATATTAACATGAATGGCATGAACACGCGAACAGACAGCTCACAATCGCAGTTTTCTCAGAATTTGAAATAGAGTCGCGCCGAATGGATCTTACAGTGAGCGAGGGCAAGACAATGTAGGTTATGTCAATAAACAATGAGTGTGGAAAACATGTCACTGTCACTGTTGACAAGTAGACTTTTGACGTAGTGAAGGATATTGTCTTGTACCTTGAAATTAGCATTAGCATAAGTAATGGCGGCAGCGTGGAAATATTGCGAAGTATAACTTTCGCAAACTGGTGTTACTTTGGGTTAAGTAAACAATTGAGAAGTAGAGCCTCGGTCTCGAAGAACGATGTTGAAGCTTGGATCATTTTTATTTTTGAAGATTTTTAACTGCTACAACAACAACAACCACAACGTCATTTGCAATAATGCAAAATATTTCTGTTGGATTTTGATATTAAAAATTTCTACAAACAATTTTTTTTTTGAACATAAGTTTCATATATTTTAGAATGACAACAAATATACATCAATTTGATTGATGAAAGCAAACCAAACGATTAAAATGTATCCATTAATATCCTTTGATGTGCTCAAATAATAATTCAAAATTAAACGTTTTGCACTTAATAAAGCAAGAAATCAAACAACTCCTCCGAAAGCAGGGTGAGTGATAAAGAGGAAGGGAGATGAAGAATCAGAGCGATAGGGGGGAGTAAAATCAATTTGACAAAATTTCAACATAAATCAAATGATTATAATTCGAAGGAACACTTTTGGAGGAAAGTCATTTGGAAAATTAATTACGTTAACGAAACCTCATACGAGGAAAAATCAAAGCAAGTAATTTTATTCGTTTTCTTTTTCATTTATTTCTTGTTTTTTTTCCCGCTTGCTCTTCTTCTTCTTCTTCTTTCATTATTTTAATTCGCAAAATAACACAATGCAAACAATTTAAAAAGGATTCAAAGTCAAAGTCAAAGAAAATACGAACAACAACAACAACGACAACAACAACAACAACAACAACAACGACAATAATATTATTATACGTTACATATAATATATATAAAAGTCAATTGTAAAACAGAAATATCAAAGTAAAAGCATCAAGGTGGTTAACGTAATGGTAACAATGTTGGGTGTGGGAGAAAAAAAAAAGTAAATGAAAATTATAAAAAAATTATTAGAAAAAAATAGTAATTAAATTATTCAAAGGGATTATTTCAGATGTAATTTGTTGTTATGGTTTTTATTGAGAATGGATCAAGTTGTTGTTGTTGTTGTTGTTGAAAGTTTGCTAAAAATCGAGTTTTAATAATTTTGATATTTCACCTTCTAGCAGATAGAGAAGATAGAGCCAAATGCGAGGAATATGGCGTTTTTGGGACAAAGTACGGTTCAATTCATCTAATTGTTGCGTGTAGCGTGTTACTGGTAACGATTTATTATGGTGTTAGTGTGCATCAGATGTGATGGCGCTTTCATTATTATTAATGGGGGCCCTCCATGTGGCGACCACCGGGCAACGTCTTCCTGGCACCCGCTGGGAGGCGGCTGAAGTGAGTGGCGAAAATCTCCTCGGTTAGAGGTTGTGCGTTGGGTTTGGGACCCGCCACATAAAAAACCCCCCCAATGAAAAAAACAAATATGCCTCGGAGAAGGACTACCGTTTTTGTTGATGACCCCCGCAAACGAAAAAAGGACCACGATTTACGGATATGCACCTGGAATGTCCGATCCCTTTATAGGGAGGGTGCCTCTATCCAGCTGGTTGATGTCCTCGAAAAATACAGAGCTGACATCACCGCTCTCCAGGAAATGCGATGGACAGGACAGGGCTGCTCCAAAAGAGCGTCCTGTGACATCTACTACAGTTGCCATGCTGAAAGGCACGAATTAGGATGTGGATTTTTGGTCAGCAAGAGACTACGACATCTTGTCTCGCAGTTCACGCCTGTGAATGAACGGCTGGCCACAATCCGCATCAAGGCAAAATTTTTCAACATCAGCCTTATATGTGCCCACGCTCCGACGGATGAGAAGGACAATGTGACCAAGGAGAGCTTCTTTCAGCGCCTCGAAGAAGCTTATGACCGCTGCCCCCGCCACGATATCAAAATCGTGCTTGGCGACTTTAATGCCAGGGTGGGCAAGGAAGGTACCTTTGGTCCAACTGTCGGAAAATTCAGCCTCCACCAAAACACCTCCGATAACGGAATAAGGCTGATCGACTTCGCCGCAGCACGAAACATGGTAATTGGTGGTACCAGATTCCAGCATCTCGACATCCACAAAGCGACATGGCTGTCTCCAGATCATCGTACAAGAAACCAAATTGATCATGTGTTGATTGACGGAAGGCATGCTTCCAGTGTGATGGACGTGAAATCGATCCGTGGTGCCAACATCGACTCGGATCACTACCTTGTTGCAGCTAAGGTGCGCACACGCTTATGTGTCGCAAATAACAAGAGAAGTCCCACACAGAGAAAGCTCGACGTCAGTAAGCTGCAATCACCAGAGACAGCAGATGCATTTTCCACTCGACTATCGGATCTGCTTATGCAGAACACTCCCCCACTTGATGATACATGCGCACGGTGGACAAATATATCCCACTCCATGACTACTGCTGCCGAGGAGGTAATCGGTTACTACCGGCCTCTGAGGAATGAGTGGTATGATCAGGAGTGTCGCGACGCTACCGCAGAGAAAGACGCCGCCTACAGAAAAACCCTGCGTGCAGGCGTAACGCGAGCTGTTAAGGAGCGGTATAGAGAGAAAAGGAGTGCAGAGAGACGTCTTTTCAGGCGCAAGAAGAGGGAGTTGGAAAGACGCGAGTGTGAGGAGATAGAGATGTGTACCGACAAGAATGAGACTCGAAAATTCTTCGAAAAGATCAAGCGCCTGAGTGGAGGTTTAAATCCCGGAGCCTCTTCTTGTCGTGATGGAAATGGGAATCTGGTTACGGATGTCCAGAGTGTACTGAGCCTATGGAGGGAACACTTCTCCACGTTACTGAATGGCGATGCTACGAACAATTCCGCCAGTGGAGGAGAATGCCCGATAACCCCAATTACAGATGATGGTGTTGATGTTCCACCACCCGACTATGACGAGGTTGAAACGGCCATTTTAAGGCTGAAGAACAACAAAGCTGCAGGTGCTGATGGCCTGCCTGCCGAGTTGTTTAAGACCGGAGGCGATGAGCTGCTCACCCGCATGCACCAGCTCATAAGCAGAATATGGTCGGATGAAAGCATGCCTGATGATTGGAGGCTCAGTGTTCTCTGTCCTGTGCATAAAAAAGGAGACCCCACAATTTGCGCCAACTACCGTGGAATAAGTCTCCTGAGCATCGCGTACAAGGTTCTATCGAGCGTACTCTGTGAAAGATTGAAGCCTATGCTCAGCAACCTGATTGGACCTTATCAGTGTGGCTTCAGACCTGGTAAATCCACCATCGACCAGATTTTCACACTGCGCCAAATCCTGGAGAAGACCCAAGAAAAACAGATCGACACACACCACCTATTTGTTGATTATAAAGCCGCTTTCGACAGTCCGGTAAGGGATTACCTCTACGCAACAATGTCTGAGTTCGGTATTCCTGCAAAGCTCATTCGACTTTGTAGAATGACACTGCATAACTCCCGTTGTGCAGTGAAAATTGGGAAGGACCTCTCCGCACCGTTTAATACCGAACGGGGTTTCAGACAAGGTGATTCGTTATCGTGCGACTTCTTCAATCTTATTATGGAGAAAATAATACGAGCTGCTGATCTACGACATAATGGCACTATCTTCAACAAAAGTGTCATGCTGTTAGCGTATGCCGACGATATTGACATAATCGGCATGAACACGCGAGCAGTCAGTGCAGCATTCTCAGAGTTGGAAAGAGAGTCGCGTCGGATGGGTCTCACGGTGAACGAGGGCAAGACGAAGTATCTAGTGTCAACAAACAAAGAGTCCCGGCGTCTTGGACAGCACGTCACTGTTGACAACTACGCTTTTGAAGTAGTAAGGGACTTTGTCTATCTTGGAACCAGCATTAACAGCAGTAATGACGTCAGCTTGGAGATCATGCGTAGGATAACTCTTGCTAACAGGTGTTACTTTGGGCTGAGTAAGCAATTGAGAAGTCGAGCCCTCTCTCGAAGAACGAAAACTACACTCTACAAGTCTCTCATCATGCCTGTCCTAACATATGGCGCTGAAGCCTGGACAATTTCCACCTCGGATGAGCGAATACTTGGAGTTTTCGAGAGAAAAGTCCTACGCAAGATCTTTGGACCTATTTGCGTTGGTGGCGAGTACCGAATAAGGTACAACCATGAGCTGTACGAGCTGTATGCCGATATTGACATAGTAAAGCGCATCAAAATCCAGCGGCTGCGCTGGCTAGGTCATGTCGAGCGAATGGAAGAACACGCTCCAGCTAAGAAGGTGTTATATTCGGAACCCGCTGGAGGACGACGCAAAAGAGGAAGACCAAACCTCCGGTGGAAAGACCAAGTACTGGAGAACCTGACGGCGCTTGGAATTTCTAACTGGCGCCAGCTAGCGAAGAACAGAGATGGCTGGCGAAGCATGTTATTTTCGGCCTAAATCGATATTCGGTTGGTATGGCCACATAAGTAAGTAAGTAAGTGTGCATCAGAGTACACCACTCTGCGCCCAGAAAATACAAAGAATTGTCTTCATTCCACAAATTATTTGACTTTGTAGTCGATGTGTCCGATTGGACGGGGCTGATATTTTTTGCTTTCATTCAGTAAGTTCAAGTGGCAATTATCTTCCACATCTACAGGTTATTTGTCATGTCGTTCAAACCACCATAGATATTGGGATATTTTTGGGACACATACATTTTTTCAGCATGTTCTTGTATTTGACCATCAATTGCATCCAACAGTGCTTGCGGCTCGACGTCAATTAGCTGCATTTTAGAATTTGTTGAGCCCAATTTATAAATAAATTTATACTCTGTACCCCATTAGGTGTACAAATACCAGCCTAGAGTTGATTCCTGGATAGTTAAGGGCTTTTTTTTTTGACAATTTTTAGCTGTTTCTCGTCCATTTTTTATGACAGCCCTCTTAAAAGATGGACATAGGTGATAAGTATGTTTGAACCGAAATATTGCAAAGGAAAAACTAAATTTCACCTCTCAAACTTACTTACTTAATTATGTGGCCATAACAATCGAATGCTTCACCAGCCATCTCTGTTATTCGCTAGCTGGCGCCACTTAGAAATTCCAAGCGCTGTTAGGTTCTCCAGTACTTGGTCTTCCCACCGGAGGTTAGGTCTTCCTCTTCTACGTCGTCCTCCAGCGGGTTTCGAATATAACACCTTCTTAGCTGGAGCGTGTTCTTCCATTCGCTCGACATGACCTAGCCAGCGTAGCCGATGGATTTTGATGCGCTTTACTATATCAATATCGGCATACAGCTGGTACAGCTCACGGTTGTACCTTATTCGGTACTCGCCAACAACACAAATAGGTCCAAAGATCTTGCGTAGAACTTTTCTCTCGAAAACTCCAAGCATTCGCTCATCCGAGGTGGAAATTGTCATTACTGCTGTTGGTTGATGGTTGATGGTTCCAAGATAGACAAAGTCCCTTACTACTTCAAAAGCGTAGTTGTCAACAGTGACGTCCTGTCCAAGACGCCGGGACTCTTCGTTTGTTGACACTAGATACTTCGTCTTTCCCGCGTTCCACTGAAACCCATTTCGGTATTAAACGGTGCGGAGAGGTCCTTTCCAATTTTCACTGCACAACGGGAGTTATGGAGTGTCATTCTACAAAGTCGAATGAGCTTTGCAGGAATACCGAACTCAGACATTGTTGCGTAGAGGTAATCCCTTACCGAACTGTCGAAAGCGGCTTTATAATCAACAAATAGGTGGTGTGTGTCGATCTGTTTTTCTTGGGTCTTCTCCAGGATTTGGCGTAGTGTGAAAATCTGGTCGATGATGCATTTACCAGGCTTGAAGCCAAACTGATAAGGTCCAATCAGGTTGTTGAGCATGGGCTTCAATCTTTCACAGAGTACATAGGATAATACTTTGTATGCTATGCTCAGGAGACTTATTCCACGGTAGTTGGCGCAAATTGTGGGGTCTCCTTTTTTATGTACGGGACAGAGAACACTGAGCATCCAATCATCAGGTATGCTTTCATCCGACCATATTCTGTTTATGAGCTGGTGTATGCAGCTCTCAAACAGTGGGAGAAAATTTTGTGAAAACACAATTTTTTGTAGAGTAACCCCCTAATGGATGGAGATAGGGGGTAATTACCATATGTTCCGAAAAAATATAGAGAAGATAAAATTAGTAGGGCTTGTTCATAGACTTGACCCATTTAGAAGCAAATTTTTATGATTAAATAATAAGAAAAGTGATGGAAATCCCCTATTTTTCAAGCATAAAGCGAATTCTAAAACTACATCAATCGGAAGACATCTTTATACATAGTATTTTCTTTTTTTTTGTTTTTATCAAATTGAATATTTTTAGCCAAAGAGAACTAGAATTCGTGTTTGAAATTCTTCTCCCATACATTTTTAATATACACCTTAATGTGCACTTGGAAAGTCGTAAGAGAATCAGAATTTGTATTCAAAATTATTCTCCCCTACATTTGGAACGTACACCCTAATGTACACATAGAAAGTCATACACACATACACACACACACACACACACACATACTGGCATATTTGTAAGCACCAAATTATTTGATGCTAATTGACACCCATAATAACGCCCTTTTTATTTTTTATTTTTATTTTTTTTTTTCATTTAAACATCTTGTACTCGATGGGATGGTTGCATATTCATATTATAGCTTGAAACTGCAGTTGACACCACAAAATTGTTGTGTATGTGTATGAGATGTGGGTTCTTAGCCTAAGGCTAATACTTAGTACACAAAAACAGTTATTATTACTGTTATTTGTTGGTAACAATTGTAACAATTTAATTGCGGTTTTCATTATTGAATATTTTGAATTTTTTGCTATTTGTTGGTGTCACCAAAATGAAAAAATGAAAAAAAAAAACGAAAACACCCGAAAATGCAAGATTTTCATGTGCATGCAGACACACACACAGAATGTGAAAAGAAATTGATATTTGGGCAAAACAAAATATGTCTATATTTTCCTGATGAAAAATATCCTGCTGCGCAAAATATCATGTACACAGTACACACACACACACACACACACACACACACACGAGTATATAAAGCTGATGATGATTTAAGGCGAAAAACTCATACACATACATTATTTATTTGGTTGAGGAGGCGTTGTGAAGGTGTTCAATTGCAGTTGTATAATTAGTATGAATGTAAATCATTCATTCATTCTAATTTTTGCATATATTTTCAGAGAATATTCTGAATGCTCGGCTGTATTAAGAGTGATTACATTCACATTCCACTTTTGACATTTCTTTGGAACTATTAGTATGAAATAAACTTTAATTCTAATTACCTTTGCTCTCAACTATCATCATCATCATCATCATCATCATCATCATCATCGTCAATATACCCACTGAGCTTGTGGTCATACACAAACCGTGGGATTCTACGCTTAATATAATGAACACATTTGAAGAAGAAGCAAAAAATTCAATGAATAAAATCAAAATTATTCGCGAAAAGAAATATCTCTCTCTCTCTCACTCGCTCTCTTTCACAGTCAACCCCTCTTGAAGTGGATACTTAAAGTCGCGCTCAAGTGGCTACTTTAAACAAAAATTTGATGGACTTTGTTAAATTTCTTCAAATCATTTATCGGTATAAAAATAAACAATATGAAAAATAGTAGAAGCAGCATTTAGTGGCATTGATCCATACATATGAATTTATACATTCCATTTTTAAATTGCACTTCAGACTAATTTTGTGCTTTTTTTTACTTACTTTTGAAAGAAACATTTTAAGAAATATGAAATCAAAAGAAAAACTTCCCTTTTTTCTTAAATACAATTGTTTGTGGTTCTTGTAATTGTTTTCAAAGTTTTTGAAAAAATAATTTTTTTATAAAAAAATATTCATACAATTTGTATGTACATGTACATGTGGTATAAATATAAATGCAGCAGTCAATGCAATAGTAGCTTACCACAATATGTACTTTTCTTTTGATTTATTCTTTTGCTGGTCTTTGGGATCCATAGTACTTATTTTTTTCGTTGCTATTTATTGTTTTTTTTTTTTTTAAACTCATACTTGCTACTGCAATACATCTTATAATGTCATTTTCGACATCTTTGCATATCATTCAATTTGTGCATACTAGGGATGCCAGTCCTTGGGTCTTTTGCTGATCCCGGAAATTTTAAAAAAAGTTAAAAATATTAGTGCTACTGCAATAAATCTTGAAATGTCATTTTCGACATCTTTGCATATCATTCAATTTGTTCATACTAGGGATGCCAAACCCTGGGTCTTTTGCTGATCCCGGAAATTTTAAAGTTGTCAAAAATATTGTTTTTTAAATTATACACTAATCAAAAATTGCTGTTTTTTTTAAATAATTTTTATCTTAGAGAACACACGGCTATTCTAAGAAATATTGGAATTATCGAAATATGCTCTAAAACAGATTTCATGTCTATACAAATGCTATGGGAAACAGATAAATCTCCATTGTTAAAATATCACCTCTATGAAATGAGACTCTCCTCCAGCACGGAATGTTAATTTTGTCTGTAGAAGTAAGAGATGTCCACCAATGCCTTTTATGAATGTCTAATTTCTCCAATTTTTGATGTATTATTTCTTTAAGTGTCTGAAATTCGTCAATGATTATTCAATTTATCATTGAATTGATTCGTTTTATAACAGGCCATTCAATAAGTCCATAGGTAAAGTATAAAAAAAAAACAAAATTTTGACAAAACTCGGTTTTTTATTATTCAACATAGTTACCTTTGAGGGCGATACAACGAGTATAGTGATTTTCCAAACATTTCAATACCATTTTTATAGTTCGATTTCTTTTTCTCGTCAAATTTGGCCTCAGTTTCAGCGATTACTGCATCATCGGACTTTAATTTATTTCCAGAAAGCATTCTTTTGAGATTTGAAAACAGGAGAAATTCGCTGGGGGCTAAATCTGAAGAATACGGTGGGTGGGGAAGCAATTCGAAGCCCAATTCATTCAATTTTGTCATCCTTTTTTATCGATTTGTGACACGGTACATTGGTCTTGGTGAAACAACACTTTTTTCTTTTGCAAATGTGGCCGTTTCTTTGCGTTTTCAGCTTTCAATCGGTCCAAAACTTCACAATAATAGTCGTTGTTGATTGGTTGGTTTCTTTTTGGATATAATCGATGAATACTGTTCCGTTCGCATCCCAAAATACAGACGCCATCACCTTAACGGACGACTGTTGCGGCTTTGCTCGCTTTGGATTCGATTCGTCGACTACGCTCCACTCAGCTGACTGTCTATTCGATTGTGGTGTGTAATGGTGAAGCCATGTTTCATCCATTGTCACATATCGACGATAGAATTCGGTTTTATTGCGGTTTAGCAGCGCCAAACACTCCTTTGAAGCATGGATACGCGGCATCCACCTTTGCACAGAGCTTTCGCATATGGTAAAAAACACTACCATCTGATACCTTTATAATGTCAGCTAGCTTGCGCATCTTCAATTTGCGATCGTTCCTAACCAATTTGTGGATTTTTTTTAATGTTTTCTGGAATAACAGCCTCAATGGGGCATCCACATCGTTTTGCATCGTTTGTGCTGGTACCATCACGTTTAAATTCAGAAATCCACTTTTCTATCTTTTGTCTCGATAGAGCAGAGTCCAGATAATGTTTATCCAGCCATTGTTTGGTTTCCACTGAATTTTTATTTTTTTTTCATCAAAAAGCAATGCTTCAATACCAAAAGTTGTTTCATGCAAAATGCTATAACTCACGGGCCAATTGTCAGATTGTTGTCAATTTTCTGCACGTGTCGTTTAAAGGTTAGAACTCAATAAAAAATCATATGTCATCCTACACATTTATTGAATGGCCTGTTATATTATATATACCGAAAATCCCAGGATCCATAGATGATAATACCGGGATTGGCATTGCTAATAATTACATACAATAAATAAGAAAGAACGAAGAAGAAGAAGAAAATGCAAAAGCACAAGAACAACAATAACAACAACAATAATAAATAGTGGTACATTATAGTAATGAGGTAGAGGTTTAAACAGCATTTCCATAGCGTAACATATGAAGAGATGTCAAGTGGAATGTCAGGGCAAGTCGCATTTAACGTAAGTGGCTCGTTTCGATTACGTTCATTTTCTTGATTATTATTAGTATTATTTTTTTCCCACTTTTTGCATTTGCATTTAGCACACTTCAATATTACCCTCGAAACAATTACGTTGATGTTGACGAACCGATGACGATGACGATGACGACAACGCGACATTGCAAGCCTAAATTGTGCATTAATAGAATATTATTTGTAAGTGTGTGTGTGTGTGTGTGTGTGTGTATGACTGTGTACTCAGTAAAATATTAAAATTGACGTCGTTTAATGTTAAGTGTGCTTGAATTACCCTTTCTCATTGCGTTGTTTTTTTTTTTGGTTGTTCTTCCTCTGCATACTATTTTGTGTGATTTTCACACAGAATATTTTACCGCAAAAACAGAATAATATGAAAAATATTAACATATGTATGTGTATGATTGGCATTTAATTGATTTTTAATAAATTAAGACATCTAGTGTCATAATCTCGGTGTAATCGAGCATGCTTTATGAGTGCCATAGATGTGAATATTCGTTTAGCAACGCTTTAACACGCTTTCTTAATGAATTTTTCTTTGCAGACATCTTCAAGCGTTTTACAATACAATGCAATGCATTGCAATGCAATGCAATGTGTTGCACACGAAATAGAAATCCCATGAATAAAATCATAATAAAATCGTAGCAACCGAAAGCGAAAATTATGTTTTTGGTGGGAATAGGACATATACATATATATTTTTTTCTTTTACCACAAATGCAAGTATTCGATTGTTGCATAAATTCATCCCCTTTTAATTGAATATCTCTTTTAGTACTGTTCGATTGAGAAAAATGGCTAAACCTTATTTCATGTGATGCAAGTGAGAGTATGATGAAAAGTTTTGTGAAAATAATTTTAAATTTTAAGGTGGAGCATATTTTGGGCGACTAATATTTTTGTGATACATTTTCGGAGCCTTGTCATGAAGCTTTTGCTGTGTTTTTACAACATTTTGCTGTCAAGCAAGCCAGCGCAACATCTCATCGAGAGACATTTGCATTCCCTGTGACAGTCAAACTGCTAAAAAAGCTCTGAACACCTTTCATCTTAAACCTAAGATCACTTTGGACTGCCGTAGACGTCTTAACAAGTTCGCAGAGCCTCATCACACACTCCTGCGACGGGTGCCCGACAACATAGGAATTTGAGGAAACTGCAGAGCGGATGAGCTTGCAAGACAAAGTACAAATGAAGCATTCAAAAGTGAAAATCAACTTTTAGGAATCCAATTTTAAACGTTTCAGCACAAGTTGAAAGTACTTCCAACGCTGTCCAAAGAAGATGGATAGAATCCCCCATCTGTGGAACGGTGAAACAATTGAGATTACATTTAACAAGAATTGTTCACAGAATTCTCTGAGCTGAGCAAAAGAGACATCTATACAATTGTAGGAGTAATCACAGACTTATAAGCAGTCATCTTATTAGGATAAGGTTACACTACCTGATAAATGATTTCTGATGAAGGCTAACTGGAGACAGTCACGCATCTGCTATGCAACAGTTTTGTATACTGTATCAAAAAGGAAGCCAGTTCTGGGATTTTATTACTTGAACAACCTGATCTAGTTTTGCCAGAAAGGGAGCAGCAACACCCTTTGTACGCCCAGAACCCTTCTGTGGTCTGGGCTAAAGACCTTTATCCATGCTCATTAAAAGGAATGAAGAATCAAAAAGACAAGCATACTGGAAAAACCCAAAAACCAGGGTTGTCCCAATCCAAGACACTTTTAGCGACCTATAACCTAAAACGACTTGAGAAATGGTATCAGTTTAAACAAGAATAATATAAGAATCATCATGGGCTTATTGACAAGACACTGCAGGCTGAATATGATCACCTAACGAAACTGGGAATCTTCTCGGAAGAAACCTGCCGACATTGCAGGAGTGGAGGAGAATGAAACTGCAAAACATGCGTTGGGAACGTGCCCAGCACTTATGTACACAAGAAAGAAAAACTTGGGGGAATTTATAATACCGAAAAAATCTGCAGCAGAAGTCCATTAGGGATTTAGGATATATACTAAACTTCCTTATGGATGTTGGACTTGGTGAAATACTCTAGTCCATGATGGGGTGCACAATAGACCTACAAGGGTCGCAGTGCAATACAACCCTCTAATAATAATAATATTAATAGCCTGATCTCACTCTCAGAAGTTCCAATAAGGGATTTTCGAAAGTTTCTTAATAGCTCCGTTTGGTGTAATGGGTAGGCACTAACCTAATCTAACCTAAAAAAAAATTAATGCTGTTGACTACGTCAACCAAATCGAATTCAGAAATTGTAAAACTTAAATTACAAAAATTGTATTTGCAAAAATTGTTTCCATAACAAATGGGGATGAACTTTTGCATCAATCCAATATCTTCAAATGTACTCATATTGCATTTTTAATAATTTTATGCGTTTTTTTCGCACTCTTTACTCTTTTTCTGGTTCAAAAATTGTTCAACTCTTCGAAACTATGGGAATTACAGTTATACCTAATCACAGTAGCTGTTAATTTTCAAATTGAAAATATACCTACCTACATCTTAAAACGCCCGAAAGAATTGATTTAATGTCATTTGAAAACAACAATTCGTGCATAAAGCCTCTAATGAAATCCATGCATTTTCGTCAATGTGACGACGGCTGATCATACACATGTTCCCGGAATTGAAAAATCCTTTATGTAAATGCCACATGAACAACAGAGAGATAGAAAAACAAAGAAAAATAATAACAAATTATAAGAAAATATTTATTTAACTTCCGTATTTTAGAGTAAATTGTATGGACAGGAACAATAGTGACAAAGAAACAACAATTATATGACAAAAGATGCAATGTAAAATTGAGCGTGTGTGTGTTTATTTAATTTTTCTCACGCACATTTCTCTTTCTCTTTCTTTGGTTTGTGTTTTTTTTTTCTATTTATTTATCAATTCTTCATACATATAATGACCCCGTTTAAGAAGGCTCACACACAAGAAAGATAATTGTTTATTTAAGCAAAAGACAAGTAAATTTCCGGTAATCGGGCACTATGTAACACTATGTATTATCTAAAAAACGGACCATGGGTCATCACTATGTGTGAGCATTGAGAAACAAAGGTGTGTATTCAATAAAATCAAAATGAGAGAGCATGAGTGAGTGAAATAGATAAAGAGACAAAATCCGGAAATACAGTACCTATGTTTTGTATAATGTATGTTAGATAAATATAGAAATAATAAAAGACAGTTTTCCAAACAATTAGAATTTCGCAATGGCATTTAATCGTAATGGATATAAAAAGGCAATCTCCCGCCCATCTATATGGATTGTTCACTCTTTTGAGGTTAGATAGGTATACGGGTATTGTGTGTGTGGTGAGTATACATAGAAGAGAAAAAAAAAAATCTCCTTACAGTCGGCTGGGGCCGACCAAACTATACCCTGCATATGTAGATTTATATATAAAAAGTTTACTCGAATATCCAACTTTTCTTTTATTTCCACTTTTCGAGAAACAATTTTTGCATATACTACTAATTTACACCCGAAATATGGTTGACTTTGACGAAGTAAAAGGATTTTAAGATAATTCCGAGGCTTAGTATGGGAGCTATATAAAAAGTGGGCGTGGCTTACCACTTTCTAGTAAATCCAATTAATTTTTCAATGTTAATCCACACCTTAAATTTGGTGTCCTAAGTTGAATAGTTTCTAAGTTATGGTGGTTAACATTTTTGTTTAATTTCCTCAACTTTGTATGGGAGCCCCAATAAGAAGTGGGCGTGGTACGCTGATTTTTCGCCAGATTATTTCCGACTACGATATTAATTTAAGTGTCAATTATGGTTATTGTAGACATAAGATTGCCTAAGTTACAGCTGTTTCAATTTGAAATTTGTATGGGGGCTACGATAAACACTGGGCGTGGTACGCCCATTTTCTGTGAGCCTAGTTGCTCGTACAATGCTAATCCACACCTTAAATCTCGTTATTCTACGCTGAATAGTTTGCAAGTTATAACCGGTAACATTTTTTTTAATTTCCGCAACTTTGTATGGGAGACCCAAAAAGGAGTGGGCGTGGCACATTGATTTTCTGCCATATTATTTCCGACTACGATATTAATCTAAGTGTCAATTATGGTTATTCTAGACAGAAGATTGTAGAAGTTACAGCAGTTTCAATTTAAAAGAAGTACAGACACTTTGTATGGGAGCTACGCTAGAAAGTAGGCGTGGCTCATCCACTTTTGGTGAGGTTATATAGTAGTATAATATAACTCTATGTGCAAAATATTGTTGTCCCAAGTGGTATATTGTGTGAGTTATAGCAAGTTAAAGATTTTGAAAATTTCGAGGTTAGTCGCTTTGAATGCTTGGTGTGGGCGTGGTTATTGACCGATCATGCCCAATATCAATCCCCTCCGTACCCTTGGATCATAGATTACTTATGCCAAATTTCATCGAAATAGCTCAATATTTACTCAAGTTATCGTGCGAACCAGCCAGATGACAGACAGACGGACGGACGGACGGACGGACGGACGGACATCGTTAAATCGAAAATTTAATCGACGCTGATCACGAATATATATCCATGTCTATATCTCCGGAGATTCCTTCAAGTGGACACAAACATCTGACCGAAATGAATATACCATGCATATTGCATTATGCAGGGTATAAAAACTTGTAATAATTTGACATAATGCAGCTGGTGCGGCAGCATACAGTGTCAACTTTTCATTAAAATTGTGGGTTAAAGTAAAATTGGTTATAGTTTTTCCATACAAATTTACAGCGAAACGAGAAACAATGCATTTTAAATCTATTTGGTTATGAGATAATTCATTTTCTAGCAAATTTTTGTTTAAAAGGTGGTTTAGCACAATCAAAACTTATTATTTTTTCCTAATAAGCCTTAATTAAACTTTAGTAATCCCATTTATTTACCGAATTGGATTTTAAATAGAATTTAAAGTCATTCTGTTCATAAATTATGATAGACTACCTACAAAATTTGATTTTTTTTTTAAATAAAAATTGAAAAATTCCCGTGGAAATTTTAATTATTTTTAAATGGACCTTTAAGAAGTTTCTGGAATCTTTTTTATGCACCAAAATTACATTCTATGTAAAATTTTAGGTTATTTTGTAAATAAATAAATTGCATCTCTTTACGAAATTTCATTTTTTTTGAAACAAAAATCGAGAAATTTATGTCGAAGTTATAATTATTTTTCAATGTAGCATTATGAAACTCTAGAAGTCTTGTTTATTCGCCGAAATTGTACTCTATGCAAAATTTTAAGTTGTTCTGTTCATAAATATAAAATAGTTTTTATACAAATTAAAATTTTTTAAAAACAAAATTAATGGAAATTATAATTATTTTTTAACGTACAATTATGAAAATCGGGAACTTCTATTTTTTCATTCAAATTGCACTCGATGCAAAATTTAAAGCTATTTTGTTTAGAAATATGGGCACTATTCCCAAGCGAAGGTTAATTTTTTGAAACAAAGATCGAACTAGTTTGTACTATTTGTATTTTTGTTCATATTTGTATTTTATTTTTCAATGTACCATTAGAAAAAACATTGGTTTCTTATTGTTTTTAGTAATTACTCCATTCGAAATTTAAATTAAATAAGTTCTAATATAAAAATTCACTTCGGAAATCTTAATTTTTCGTCAAAATTGTACTCTTAAAAAAATGTCATCTCCTTCGTAAATATATTAAGTTTTAATTTTTTTTTTTTTGTATTTGGGTTTTAAAATTGAATTTTTTGTCCAACATTCCTCTTTTTTAAATTCACACTTTCTAGCAATTCATTTTTCATTTTGAAAATATTGTAACTTTTTAATATTTCAAAGTGTTATATAGGCATAAAGCGAAATTATGCACGATATTGAGATTCTGTCATTTTTTTAAGTGCGATAAAACTGTCAAAATAAAATGTCAAAAAGAATCGAATCGATAAAAACTAGAAAAATATTAAAATTTTCTCTTTTGCTGAGTTGAGGTATTATGGCAATATTTCGTCTGATAAAATCTTTTTTTTTTTACAACAATATTTAGCCTAAAGGTAAACACTGTACCGCATATAAAGTGTAATCATTATTTATGGTAACCTGTTTGTTGTATAATTTTTCTTAATGTTTTCTTATTGAATAAGAAGAAATGGTATTGATGTTGTAATCTCAAAATATATAATATTAGGCATTTTAAAAAATTGAGAAAAAAATTATTTTTTTTTGTAGAAAAAAAATTTTTTTTTTAAATCATTTTAATCATCGTATCATCATTATTAAGTGAAATCATTTTGCACAAATGCTCAGCTAGTATGTGGGTGTACGTGTCGATTTGAATAATTTACAGATTTACTTCTGAGGGTCTGAGGGTGAGAATTATGTATAAATGTATAATAGTCGACGATATGAATATGTCCTTTTCATTGTGTAATCATCGTGTGTGTTTAATGCTTTTCATTGCAGTGCATTTTTATTTTTTTGTTGCTGACGTGTTGCTGATTCTCTTATTGATTGTTATTGTATTTCATTTTTTTTCTTTTTGGCTTCCCTTGGGAAACTTTTGAATGTACGTACGAGTAGAATACACGTCCCCCTCTTTTTTTTTTGCTTTGATTTGCATGAATTTCGTTAAAAATGAATTTGATTTTAGATCAAACCAAGAAGGTCAAACTGAGATTCTATTATATAGATTAGAAATAATTTATATGACCTTAAATGGTAATTTACATAAGTAGATATGTGATATATTACATATCATTGAGATTAAATCTATTCACAATGCTCATATATGTAACATATAAGCGTGTGTGTGTGTGTGATATTTTCGTCCTTTTAATAAATAAAAGTCATCGGTCAATCTCAGCTCTGTTCAATAAAAGTCTTGAAATAAACTGAAAAATAATGGAGTTTGCCTCAAGCCAATCCAAAATAAAATGAAATTTTAAAAACCTATAAGCAAATTCAAAACTTAAATTTCATGAATCTGGCCATCATAGGAGTGACGACGTACCTCAGGTCGTTCTGAAACAATTTTAATGTTGCTTTCAAGGCTACAAGAATTGTGACCTTGTTCGTTAAATCGCAAGATATGGAAGGTCAGTGTATGTACAGTAGGACTGGTCGTTCTTTATACAAAGAAAAGGAGTTTCTAATATCCACCCCTTAACTGAATGCTTTCTTTACGAGCTTCCGGCATTAATTAAAATTTTGTGAAGAAAAAACTGTGTTTTGTGAAGAAAAAACTGTTAAAAATTATCTCTTTATTATAATTTCGACACATTTGATGACCGATTTGGAATTATTGTATTTAATTGAAAATATCGGAATGACCATTACATCATTTTTAAATTATAGTCTTGTCATCGCATACTTCCTTCAATAAATTGGAGCAAGGAGATGTCATATGTCATACTGTCTTACTGATATTGTGCCGTCCTGCTTAAAATAAAGTCCTTTCACACTATATTCCCGCATGCTTTTGGGAACAAGAAATTGTTGAGCATAGCTCTACGGCGGCCATCATCGACAGTTGCTGCTCTATATACCGTCCAAATTTATCACATGGATCAGTGTTTTCAGTTTAGCATAAATATTTGGATATGAAAAACTATCCGCCAGATGGGGCTTCCCAAGAATGGACGGGTCTACGTACCGGAAGCACTCCACTACGTGGTCGACCAAGGACCACTCAACCCATTAGAATATGGAATACAACAGGGGTGCCTCGTTTGTTCGCTTCCAGGATGAACTTGGTGATGTTCAATCGCAATCCGATCGACTTTTTGCGCCATTTCGTGACAGTGGACGAAACATAGATTCAATACACCAGAAACCTAGGTCTACTCGAGACAGTGGACTTCTCGTGATAAAACGAAGCCGAATAAGATCAAGATGGATTAGTTAGCCAAAAAGGTAATGGCGACAGGGTTTTTTGTGCGCGGTGTGATTCACATTGATTACCTTGAAAAGGATAAAACGATCAACGGCGCATATTTTACAAAGCTGTTAAATCGATTCGACATCAATTTGAAGCATTTGATGAGTTAAAAATCGTTCATCAGGACAACGCACAAGTCCGTAGTAGTAATGGCAAAATTGCATGGAATCGGTTACGAATTGCTTCCTTATTAAACATATTTTTAAGATTTAGATCCTTGCGACTATATCCGGTTTTCAAGTATGAAGCAATGATAAAACAAACGCTCTAGATGGGCTCGAGAAATTGTATGACTAGTCTCTGCGACTATTTCCTATTTCCCAACATGAAGAAAACGACCCGGCGGTAATAGTTTCGGATCGAAAAATGGGGAGATCGATGAAATACTCATATTCATTCAATAGTTCTATTTGAAGGACATACAAAAATTGGAGAGCCATTGGACGAAGTGTATCCAGTTGAAGGAGACTATCATATATTGGAAAATAAAACTTTTTTACCGAATAGGTGTCCCTTATTTTAATTTTCAGGTGTAGGTCTTTCCAAATGTATTGACTAGTTCAAGGGAAATTTTTTCATAATTTTTATTATCAACTTTGATCACATTGTCTTCTAAGGAGTTCATAAAATGATTGCTAATAAATTTAAAATTAACTAAAAAGCAATAAATAAAATTTTATACAATAAATGTACTCTATTAATTGTAATAGGTATTCATATAATGAAAATTGTATGCAAATATTAATAGCGAAAACAAAATATAAACTCTAAAGTTTTGAGTTATCCATCAACACGCAAATACAATTATTCATCAACACTCTAACGCACAATAAATGCATAAATACATAGGGAGATTTATAAATAAAAAGGACTTTTTAAGTGTTTGTTTTATGTTTTTTTTTTTTTTCATATAATATTCGTATATGTAATGTATAGCTATTCTTTATGGTGAAAGTTTATATTTGTATTTTTAATATTTTTTCTATTTAAATTTTGTGTGTTGCTTTTTATATTATTTTTGTACCTATATATATTATACCTAGCTATTATTATTTACTACTGTGTGTCCCCTGTTCAGTCGTCATACAATTTTATTTTTATCATTATTATTATTATTATGATTATTATTTTCCTAAACAAGGACATAATTGTAATAATATTCTTCTAGGTATTTTCTATTGCCTTCTCTCTCTATCTTTTTCGCTTTATATTATTCTCTCTCTCTCTCTCTCTTTCTATCTGTAAAATATAAATATTACATTTAGAATTGTTATGAGTATGGAAATTTGCAATTTTTCACTCCCACTCACTAAACATGTGTATGTGTACGAGTATGTTACGAAAAAAAAAATTCACCCTACACCCCTTCAACAATTTATATAAATAGTAGCAGGAGAATTGTTCGAAGAATGAATTCAATGAAAGAATGAATGAATGAATGAATGAATGAATGAATGAATGACAGTGAATAGTGGCACAGCTTATGCGCACATACAATACCAACAAAAATTCACACCAAAAATCCATTGTGATTGGTTAAAAAGCACATGCATATACACATCCAAACACATAGAGCACATTCAAAACAACAACAACATCACTCCAACAATGCAACGCACACACACACACGTTGAGAGACAAAGCCAACAGCGTTGTGAATATAAAAGAAGAAGAAGAAGAAGAAGAGAAAAAAAAAATAAAACAAAGCAAGCAAAAGAATCACGCATAAAAACTCACCGATACTCTCACACCCGAACAAAAAACAACGAATAAAACAAAAGCAGGAATTGCGAGCGAACCATTGTTTGTACATGCGAGAGTATAACGAACAAGAAACGAATGCATTTATACCATCATTTAGCTACCCATTCTAAATATGCTCTCCTACATACAATGGTACACAAGCATTGCATGTGCTTGCAATGAAAGAGCGTATTCACTAAATAGTGCAAATATAATAGCAATGATAAAACATATTGTTCATACAGTCATGGTCAGACAAATAGCAAAAATCCCATCAAAGAATTTAGACTTTCTTTTCTACGAGACGAATTAAATTGACATTTCTCTGATTTTCTGTTTGATGGTTCTGAATTCATTAGTAGAAAGTCCACATCCACGAGGGGACACAAAAGTTCGGTAAGCTGCATGAATAAAAACATCAAATATTTTTTTTAATTTCTTATTTTTTATCTTGTCTACATAATCACCAATTTCAATAAATTCTTTGAATCTGTAGTTGCACTGATCAAAGCGATCCTCTAAATCACGTTTTTGTAGCTTGTTAAATTCTACGTTAATCGCATTGATTATTTCTGCATTGAAACCAAAGACTTTTCCCCCTCAAAAGTTTCTTAATGTATGAAAATATCCAGAAATCACAAGGCGCCAGATCCGGGAAATATGGTGACGGGCGAATTTCTTCGATGACAGAAAGCGACAATAAAGTTACTTGTCATTTCAGCAGTGTGAGTTGGCACATTGTCATGGTGCAAAAAGTAGCGGCGCAGTTCCTCTTTGTTTCTGTTACCCAACAAATTTTCGAACACTTTTGGTAAGCAGCAATTACTGTCTGACGAAGTATTAGTGGAATAACAGTTACAATATTTGCTCTAGTAAAGTAAACCGCAATCAGAACTTTCATTGCTGACATTTGTTGCCTTGCTTTGACAGGTGAATTTGCTAATTTTGAGCTCCATACCATTCGTTCAACAACATTCAACATTCGTGGGACCCATCGAGCAGATTTCTTCGTGTATTGTAAATCATACCGCAATATTCGCGATACAGTCATAGCATTCAAGTGCAATTAACTGGCTATCATTTCTAGTGCCATTCGTTGATCTTCGTCAATTTTTTTTCTTAATCAGAGTCGAATTTATCTCATCGGTCGAAGATTTTGCCCTTCCTTCGCAAAGGAAAAATATCCAGTCTGGAATCGTCGATACCACTTACAAGTGGTCTTAAGAGAAGGTGCGCTCATTCCATGGATTATTTGGAATACACTAAAAAATTTCTATGGGCTTCAGTTGGCGTCGAAATCCGTAAAGAATTGAATGTCGGTTTTTTTCTGCCGTTGGTGGCGAAATTTCCACTAACCTTTCGTCAGTAATTTTACGTTTTCTCATTTCAATTCTTACGATTTTTCTGTAATTTAGAATGAAATATCGTTAGGTTACTACAAAACGTGTATTATTTTTTAATTCTTCAAAAGTACACAAAATATCATCAATTTGGAAAAAAATAAATACATATGTGGCACTTAAAGCCCCATCATCAATTTACCGAACTTTTTTTAATCCCTCCGTAAGAAGTTCGGTTATAGCATGGTTATAATATCAACACGCAACAATCTTTAACGTTCTTCCCACAAAAGCTGGACGCTGCTTTGTAGTATGCACATATTTTAGGCAATATTGGCAAATTCACCACTATTGTAGGAGAAATGTTGCCACAAACTAGTTGAACCATATGGCAGAAATCGCCGAGGCTGAACATTTTTAGTACACCTGGATTTAAAGAGCTCTCATTGGTCAAGATATTCCCCGCTATTTTATATTATTGCAGATTTATTGGAAATTACGTTATTTGCACTTCCGATACATTAGATATGTATTGCCGTAGATAATGAAGGATCTCTCAATTTGAGCAGCAATAGTTATAATTATATTTGAATTTTTTGTCACTAAAGAAGCTAAAATGTGAAAAGACAATAAACCCAATAGACAAAAGGCTGGGGAAAATAATTTTGTTGGCTCTTAGTTAGGAACGTACTGTTCATATGCATGGACATGTTAATGGGAGAAAAATATTGGAGGCATTAGAATCGAATATATTTGATCCTATTGATGACAACAAATTAGGTTCAATATGAACAGACGACGCAAAGGTTATGCTTGGAACTAAAAAGGACGTTTAGACTATTCATTAAGCAGAAACTTAAATTTGCCAACATTCCATCATTGCGTTATTGTATTTGAACAATATAACGGACATAGCAGTAAAAATTATTACAATAATAAAATAAAGGGTGGCTATAATGCTCTCAAACACAGGACGTCGCGTATTTTAATCCTTAACGAATTAAACTTAATGCTTCAGGGTAAAAATAAAAATAAAAGAAAAAAAAAATGTCCTCATAAAATATGTACACTGACTTTTGCAATATACTGTTCCCCGAAGTATTACAGATATTATACAGGGAATGACTATGACGAGTAGTTGTTGCTTTTAATATAAAATGAAAGCTTTTGTATAATAAACTGAGCGTAAAATCCTCTCGCAGACGGCCACGGAACGAATGGACATCAGAAGGCAAATCATAGAGTCATGGGAGAGTTGAATATATAAATTTGCAGCAAAAGTTCTGCTCTACCGTTATTGTAAAATTAATCATACAGATAAATCGTTTACTTAATAAAGATATTGAAATATTAAGAGATTAATTGGGTGTAACGCATCCATGACCCTCAAGATTGTGGTTCTCTGTGTAATATCGGCTTACAAATAAAAGTAAAAACTGGGTAGGCGTTGCACCCAACATAATCGCAAAAATCGTTGGGCATATTTCTTCTAGGCTCACATAAATAACACATAATTATGAACCTTTGTAGAACCGTATACATATATTATTGCTCAAAAACACTCAAACATAAGGATATATCAGCAATAAGAACATTTCCCGAAAAACATCAAAACCATACAAAATGATGATCCTTTTCAGATGCTAGTACTATTTGCATGACCATGGCTGTGCCACTCAGGCAGGTAGAGAGAGGTGTCCGTATTACTATTGGCACTCTTTTAGTTTGTTAGCGTACATTAATCTGACAATGCTTACTTACTAAACTAACAAACGTTGGCATTGTAACTTGTGTAAAAATTACTAAAGAAAAAAAAGATGATGAGATAAAGTGAGAAAATGGAAACAGCTACCTACCTATAAACTAAAATAAAATAAATTAAATTAGTAAAATAATTGAGTACAATAGCTGTATACAGCATAAATAAGCAAATATGTAGGTACATCATACCAACAAAGTTGGCAACACTACCAATATAACTACTACTACCACTATTCTACAGTCAAAGAAGAAAAAAAGTCAAAAACCCACACACGCGAGCATATAAAATGCATTTAAAAACGTTTTATACTTCTTTTCTCCTCATACATATACGCTTTTCTGCGAACACAATCCATATTATGTACATATTATTATTGCTATTATTTTCCATTTGTCGTATAATAATGAACACACGAACGACGAATAAACGAACAAACAAAACACACATTCACATTTCTAGTCCCACTGTATGTACATATACTGTATGTCGTTATGTCGTGTTACAATGGGCTGCTATTCTTTTCATTCTGTTGCTCGCCTCAATGCTATTCTACTCTTTCTTTTGGCGTCGTCGTCATCATCGTTATGCCTTTGTGCTGTGTGAACACACCCCTTAATGGAGTACAATGCGAACAAATGTGGACGATGTAGTACCTACTATTGCAAAACACACACACACACACACACACACACACAGTGTTACCATTCTCTCCGCATTGTGAAAAAAAAACAACAAGAGAGAATGAGTGTGAACGTCTGGAATTGTGTGTTCTCATTGTAGAGCAGAGTAGTGTATTTAGCAATACGATAGTTGTATGGTAAAATGAGAACAAAAACTCAGCATAATAATGAGAACACAATACAACAACAAAAACAACAAATGAAAGCAACCACTAACAGTGCAGCCATACAAAATACCCCTCTCAGCATACAAATAAATTCTCTCATCTATGTGTTCGACATGTTAATATTGCACAATATAACTGTTTCACTTGCACACATTCAGAGCGCAAAATGTTACACTCTTTCACAAAAACGCTCTCTCCCTCTCTCTCGTATTAAATTGCATTCTGCACTATATGGTTGATCTCATTCTTCCACACACTATAATTTGTGATAGGTTGAAAGGCACACCTGAGTTAGCGGTGCTGCTGCTACTGCGCTGCTCCTTTGACAGCATTCATCACCTTTGTACGTCGACTGTGCTGTCGATACATATTGGTGAGTATAAGGGAATGAACAAAATTATGAATACAATCAAACGTGTTTGAGCATTCGTTCGTTCAAATACGACCTCAGGCAGAGAAAGAGAGTGGTGTGTGAATTTTTATTTGTGCGGAGAATTACTGTAAAGTTACCTACAATAGAAAAATTGTGTAAAGAATAGAAAAACAAAAACGAGATTTGATTTTAAAATTCGTGCTGTCATCATTATCATGTGTGTAGCCTAATTACAGCATTTGTGAAGACAATTCAGTTAAAACAAGAACGTTGAAGTAATCAGATCGTTTTTCTCCTAGGCTACTTTGTATTTTCGCGTACGTTCTACATTTTATCTAAAGAAAATAAATACTGAATGGTGTGAGATTTTCAATCGAATAAAAATAAATACAATAATAACAACAATAACAACAAACAATTAAGAATATAAAAAGAAATCCATACGATAAAACAATATTTTGTGTAGTGCGTGCGTGTGTGCATTTGTTTTGTGCAAAATATTTACCGTTCTATATTCAAACTGATGTTAAATTTATATTAAGTGAAATAAAAAATATACTATAAACAAAAAAACGGAAAATTATAAAATGTCAGCATTATCAACACACCCCAATTATACTTTCCATCTGAATCAGGGATTGGATATACCAACACCGGGCGATTATGCTCCACAGAATACAGATATGGACATTAAACGTGTCATGCAATTCACACAAAGCGGCAGTTTGGCTGCCATCTCAGCGGCCATGGGCGGCTCACCAATCGGTGGTAATGCCGCCAGCAATGGCAATTCGATCATGGGGACCGCCAGTATGGGTGGTCATTTAAGTGCACATCATAATTTTGGTAATATACACAATGTAAGCGGCGGTGCTGTTGTACATCAGACCGTTTCACCAAATTCATCAATCGGTTCCGCCGGCAGTCAAACTTCTCTCGGCTCGGCCGGACATGGTGGTATTAGCGTCGGCGGTGGCGGTGGCAATGGGAGTATTGCCAGTCTTAATGGTTCATCACATCGTCAGCACCCTCAGCCGACATCACCCGGCGAGGAAACTCATATTAAACGACCGATGAATGCATTTATGGTTTGGTCACGTCAGCAGCGTCGCATAATTGCCAAAGAGAATCCGAAAATGCACAATTCCGAGATTTCCAAACGTTTAGGTATTCAATGGAAGGAACTGTCCGAAGCACAAAAACGTCCGTTTATCGATCGGGCAAAGGTTATACGCACAGAGCATATGCAGCTGCATCCCGACTACAAGTATCGACCACGCCGGAAGCCCAAGAATCCATTGGCAGCGGCCACACAGAACGGGTTGCAGATGCAGGTGAACGCCCAGCAGAAGCTCTGTACAAATACGAATGGTGGTCCAGCCGGTGCATACCATCCATTCCATCAGATGCCAACATATTTTGCTACGACACATCATCATCTGGAGCAGGCGTATCCGATGCCATATTTTGGTGGTTTCGATCCGTTGACACTCACCAAATTGCATCAGACACAAGCAGCCGCCGCCGCAGCAGCGACAAATCAGTCACACAACATACTCGAAGCGCAGAAAGCACCACCAACAACATTGGGTAACTTTTATCCGAGCTTCTATGGTTATGCAGCACACTCGGCGAATGCCGCAGCCGCCTCACTATACCCGCCATCGTCGACTTCATCACCAGGCTCATCGCCCGGCACAACAAATTCGGCCGTCGATGCGGCGACTGTTGTCTCGATGGAAAATGCCATCAGACGACCACTACCGGTTATATATTAAGCAGCCATTTACCTCAATTAATAAATAGTATTACAATTTGATTAACCCTATCAGGCTTTTCTTGTCTACTAATACATACTACTTGTGTGGTTATCATTTTTTAATATTTTTATTTTTTTTTTATACTTCTATCATTCTAAGCTCGTCAGAGCGCACAAAAAATATTTGCGCAAATATACATCTCGCTGAAAAGGCGCTGAGTGAATATTTTTCTGACCGACGGTAAGTCATCATTTTTATGAATTGAGCTTAACAAGTGATGTTTTCAAGACGACATCTCTTAAAATTGTTTGCGAAAATATCGGAATTTCGACACGATTGTGTTTAGGTTGCAAAAATATTTGCACAAATAGGCCGAATCTTCGCATTCTTCGCCAGCCAACCTTTGCCAACCTTTGCTAGCTGGCGCTAGTTGGAGATTCCAAGAACTTTAATACGCTTTACCATGTCGGTGTCGGCGTACAGCTCATACAGCTCATCGTTGTACCTTATTCGATACTCGCTACCAACCCAGATTGGTCCAAAGATCATGCGTTGGACTTTTCTTTCGAAAACTCTAAGCATTCTCTCATCTGAGGTGGAACCTGTCCAAGCTTCGGCGCTATTATAAATTCTTCCCCAAAAATTATAACCCCCAAAAGAGCTAAAAGTCTGAGAGGGTTAATAATAGAAATATTAATAATTATTATTAACCATTTTTGTTGTTCCTCTTTCGTAATTCTTGTATTATGTCGTATATAAGTAATCGTGATAAATTTGGAACAGTTTTTTGCAACCATATCTATGTAATTTACCGAAAAAAAAAAAAACAAAGATAATTAAATTGTTTTGCACGATTGTTATAATAGTTTGTTCTCGTCCTTCATTACATTCCAGTCGCATTGAGACTTTTATTCAAATTATATAATATATACTTTTCGAATTATTAAAAAACAAAACATTCCCTTAAGATATGCGCAAATAATTGTTTGCACAAATTTTCAGTTGCTTGCGCAATTTAATTTAGACATTAACAAAAAAAAATTAATTTTTAGAGAAAAAAATTATTCTCTAAAAATATTTTATAAGAATTTTTTTTTCCGCAAATTTGCGCATTCTTATTTTACCTTAAGTAATGTCGTAGTTGCATAAATTATGTCTAAAAAAAAAAATAAAATGTAAAAGAATAAAAAAAAATATTATTTCTTAACACTTGCATAGCCACAAATTAAAAAATGAATCGATTTGATTTTATGTTTTAATCATTTTATATTTTTTCATTTTTAATAGTTATTGTTTTGTTTCGTATTTTAATCAAGATTATTGTGCTGTAAATAGAATTAGAATAATCTCACTGATATCATGTACTACTGTTTTTAATAAATTCAATTAATTATTAAGTGTTTCATCAAAAAGTATTAAATATTGACATAGTATATAGTATATAAAAAAAAATTGTACATATAGTAGAAACTCAATATAATGTACCTACTAAATATTGTAAAGCTCTTTTCATCACTCACGGGGTTAAGGGTATATTTAATTGTGCTTTGGTTTTTGGAATAAACACACAAAAAGAGGCTTGACATATAAAAGTCTATAGTGTCTATGGTATGGTATGGTTTGTATCTCTGTCTGTTGTTTGCCCCCTTCATATAGCTGCTTACACGGACAAGCCCCATAAATTCAGAGCTATCGAGCTAAAAATCGTTATTTATGATTTTTTTCGCCAACAAACACCAAATTTCTTTTTTCTTTCTTTCGCTCCAACTATTTTCTAGCACATCACCCAATGGCCCTCTCTCAACGAAAGAGGACGGCGATCATCCTAACCTAACCTAACCTAAATGAATAGTAGGTAATCTATTTAAATAAAATTATTGTAAATTATTTTTAACTATGAATGCAGAAATGATATATATAACAAAAGAAAAAAAAAATTATAATAAATATCAATTTAATAGACATTCTCATTATATTTATATAGAGTATCATATACCTTATATACATATGTATATGTAAATGTTTGGAATAGTAAAATGTTTATTGATTTATAATAAGTCGTAATGATGATGATCATTCGTTATAGGTATTGAACATCTACTGTATTTTGTGAAAACTCAGAGAAAAAAAAAAAATAAAATAAATACAATACAAAATTTGATAAAAACAAAAAAAAACAGTTCTTTTCAATTTTTAGATTACTTATTTTTGTAATTTAAACAAATTTTTCAAAATTAATTTTTTCTAATTTTGTATAAAATTATGCACATTGTTCCACAGTTGAATTTCGTTATGAATATCTTAAAACAAAAACATTCCCCAAAAGAACAATAAAAAATTATCTGACTTTTTAATTTTATCACACACTGTAAAAGCATCAAATTTGTAGAGCAGCCCCTCTAAAGAGTGGAGATATATGCATGTTCAGAAAAAAATGTTAAAGAGCAAAAATTAATGAGTGTCGGTCGTACTTTTCATCACTCTACGAGCGATTTCAGAGGAGTTACATAGATCAATCGCTCGAATTCAGAACTTTTCTTCCCTGTGGTTGTTGTTGTTGTTGTGGTTTTCTCTCAAATGAGAATCGACAGAACAACGAAAAATATTCTGAACTCTTTTGAGAAGTAAAACTTAAGTGAGAGAACTTACAATAGTAGAGAAGTCCTACTTTGTATCTTCAGCTTTTCGCTGATTACAATATCAGGGTCACTTAACAGAGTTACAGTATACAGAAAAGATTTTAAAGAGAGCAACGTCATGAACAGCAGAGCAAATACTGTAAGTTAATACAGCGAATTAAATTGAAATAAGATTACATTCTCTCAAATTCACTGATAAACGATTAGTGGTAAAATATTATTAGTAGACTGTCATCCGTGATCACAAATCCTATCAAATGCAGAAAAACGAAATAATATGCTCTCTTTCTCTCTCCATGTACTCTCTCCTTTTATACCTTTGCTATAACCACAAGGCCGATGTTACACAGAGAGTCATAAGCACGAGCTGTTGTTGTTGATTTCAATACAAAATCAAAGCTTTCGTCAAATAAAAAGCTTATGATATCCTCTCGAAGACGATCACGATATGAGCGGACATCAGGAGGCCAATCACAGAGTTATGAGAAAATTGAACGTGTAAATTTGTAGCAAAAGTTTTGCTCTACTGTTGTTGTAAAAATCAACAAGTATGGCTACATTAATAATACGTTTACTTAATAAAGAGATGGAAATATTGAGAGATGAACTGAGTGTAAATAAAAAGCCATGATCCAGATGATGGTCAACACGTAAGCTAATAGAAAGTAAAGTAAAGTAATGTTAAAAAAAAAAACGCGATAAATCAACACAGCTTGCTCAGATCATATGTGATATGAGTAGGAAAGAAGTAGCTAGGTATAATATAAAATAGAAATATGATTGAGAGAAAAAAGAGTATGACTCTATTTTTTTGAAATACGCTTCGTTAAAAATCTAATTTCTACACTTTCCAACGTTACGTTACCTACCGATACGTGTTGACTAATCGCACTATATCATCGGCTCAATGTTACAACAACAAAACAAATGAAAACGACAACAACGAATTGGAATCAAACTAGAACTGATCATTATATCACTGTAGTAAAGCGAAAAAGAATTTACTTGAGAGAACCCAACTCAGATGCGATAGTTTCCAGACTAACATGTCTCATAGAAGCAAATAATTTGCACGCTGGGTCTATTTGTAAAGGGAAAATTGAAGAAATGAAACTGCAAACTGATTATTGCAAAGTAATTGCAGAATGCAGATGCTGGAAAAGGATTATTACACCTACCAGCTAAAAATTACTATGAGGTTAACCGTTGCACTCAAAGACATTGAACACAATTTTTGCATTAACAAAATCACACTCACTCTTCAGGAAGAGGGGTTTCAAATGAAACGGTATTCAAAACCATTCTAATCACAACTGAAGAACCCCATAATAGAACTGCACCACCTCAATACAGTAATTCAGAAGAATACGGGCACACTGAGTCTTATTGCACTCTGTCCACTCTTTGTCTGATTTGTGGAGATCTTTATCAATCAAAAATATATGCACAAAGTATAAAGACGATACTGACATGAAAAAATGTAGGAATTATGGAGGTAATCACGCCGCGAATTATAGTGGTTGCCCCGTATATACAACCCCAAAGTTTCTTCACTATTAAACAGTTGAAATCGTGTTGACCAAACTCAGATAGTCAACCCAATTTTTCTCTGCCTAATATTTTAAAACAAAATCCACACTGGTCCACTGTGCTTTACTCGAACCCCCATTTCATCTCGATTCTTTTGAAATGTTGTTAGCAAAATGTGTAGGTGCCCCCTTAAACGGAGGTGATAGTGGTGGTTGTTGTGGTTGTTTGGAGGAAATGTTGAGAAAGAAAAGTTAATGGAGATCCGTCTGGTATTTTAGCACGCTAGAGGCGTTGATTTGTTGTCAATTTTTAGATTTTTTTCAGTAAGTTTAATCATCAGTAACCTCATAAGTAATAAGAAAACAAATTTAATATCGAAAAGATTTTTTTTTTTTCGAACTGTACCCAAGCAATTGGCGATTTTTCCGGCAGTAACAATTTGTAATGAAAAAGCTTCTAAATGAACTATGTGACAAAGCTCAGAAAAAGTGATGTCACAAGGGTTCTGCCGTTCGGAACCGGTTAAAATAAGTAGATCCCTTCTAATGCTGTCCATCTTATGGGGGGCTTCCCTATAAAACTGATGTTTTTGGGAAAATAAAACTGAAAAATTATGTGGGCCCAAAAGAGGAATTTCTATATGCTTCTTTGCGAAGAAACACACTTATCTTTTTTCGCCGAGTCAAATAGTCAAAATTTGGACCAACACAATTCATGCCAACTGAAAAATAAATGCCACCATGATCAGGTAATTTTTTTTCGGGGCTACGTCTAATTTCGGAGACACTTGTTGGGTTGTTTGATTCCATTTCTTAGTACACTATACATATTCTTCTTTCCGAGTTCACTTGCGTTTATTCTTATAGGGAATTCATTGTAAAAAGTGTATTCTTTTATGAAATTTTTTCAATCAAGTTTAGCTTTAGCGAAATTTGCGATTGAAATCGTTGATTTAGATGATTGAGTACACCAAATTTCTTAGTTTTCCCTTACTTACAAAGGAATTTGGCTCGGCCCTTCATCGATTGTTGTTTTTTGCTTTTTGAACATTTGCACGGTTACAAAAAACGCTTTTAACCCAACAGACATGGCTAGAATGTTGTTAACTGTTTGGAGAAATTTCTGATGGAAGTCCTTAGTTTTGGGGATGCTTGCTTGACTTGATAACTCCGGCACTACAGATTTTTAAAGCGTTTTCTTTCCTCAACAAAATGTTACAATTTTACTGCCCTTTGCGTGGGTTGCCAACATGTACTTTTCTCAAAAGTACAGGGTGATTTTTTGAGACCCCTTCGAATTTGATTTAAAAAAAACCACATAAAATTTAGAGAAATGTATGAAATCTTTATTTGAGTCGGTATAACGATCTTTATATAATTCAATGTAAAAAGATGATTCCATGTAAGTGTTGACCGCAGCTGCTCCTCAAATGGTTCATATGCTGGGTCCAATTTTGGCATACTCTCTCCAACATATCGGCCGGTATATCACGAATAAACTCTTTAATATTGGCTTCCAGTACGTCAACCGTTACGGGCTTGTCGCTATAGACATGAGCCTTAACATAGCCCCACGAAAAATTGTATAGAGGCGTTAAATCGTACGATCTAGGCGAGCAATTGACCGGCACCAAAGGTGAAATAAACTTTTCATCGAACTCGCCATTGTTACGCGTGCTGTGTGGCATATGGCACCGTCTTGTTGAAATCACATGTCAGCCAAGTCCAGCTCTTCCATTTTGGGCAAAAACAAAGTTTGTAATCATTGTATGGTAGCGCTCGCCATTCACAGTAACGTTCCTGCCTTCGTCGTCTTTGTACGGTCCAATGATGCCACCGGCCCATAATCCACACAAAACAGTGCACTTTTCGGGATGCATTGGCAGATCTTGCAATGCTTCTGGCTGCTGTTCAAACCAAATACGGTAATTTTGATTGTTCACGTATCCATTCAACCTGAAATGAGCTTCGTCGCTGAACACAATTTTCCGATAAAAAAAGTGGATCTTCATCCAACTTTGCCAGCGCCCATTCACCAAAAGATAGCCGTTGTGTTAGGTCGTATGGCTTCAATTCTTGCATCAGCTGTATTTTAAAAGATTTTACACCCAAATCCATCCGCAAAATTGTTCATGTAGTGTAATAACAGAGGCCCAATTGCTACGAACGACGCCGAATCGATAATTCACGGTCATCAACAACACTGGCGGATACAGCGGCGATATTTTCCTCTGTCCGCACTCTACGTATGCGTGTTGGTGGTTTAATGTCCAATAATGTAAATTTGGTGTGAAATTTAGTCACAAGCCAAAACGACCTTTTTATCATAATTAAGTTATTTGATGGCCGAATTGCAATTATTTCTCGATGAGCACTACATTTTTCCACTCAATGTCACTAACCTCCAAAGTTAAGATTCGGCTCAGATTGGACACAGTAACTCAGAGTTGTACCACCCCATTCTGGCCTTCTCGCAGGGTCGAAATGAAAAAACTTGGTGCCGAGGATGGGTTAAAGGCATGAAAGTGAAATGAGATGCAAAAAACTCGAAAAAGAAATGCACAGACATTTCCTTGCAACATTACGCGTGTATGACAAACGTGTTGCATGTGCATATGTATGATATTATGTAATTTCATTTATTTCCACCGCCCTCCTTTTGTTTCTTATACAGGAAATCTTTATTGTTCTCACACTGCTGGTAGCCTTTTCTTTTTGTATAGAAATAATAAATAATAACATCTACAAAAAAGGCAAAATGTAAATAAAAATACAAAAAAAAAAAAAAAATGGAAAAATCAGGCAATAACAAAGAACAATCAAAATAATAATGATAATAAATTTTACTTTTAAATTAAAATCGATATGACAAAATGAAATTAAATATAAATAAAGATGATAATGATGAGCAAGCAGAAGAAGAAGAAGAGGAATAAGAAGCTGACGGTGAAACAAATGGAAAGGAGAGAATAAAACCAAACGAATAAAAAAAAAACTGTTTTGTCTTTAAATAATTACTGCCATTAATAAATATCCACTTGCCTCGCATTGTATTTATTGTATTTTCAAAAATGGTGTTAATATGATAAATATTTATTTTATTTCATTTCATTTCATTTCATTTCATAGTTACTTTTGTATAATTATTAATTCGTCTTTATTTCAAGCTTTGACGAATATTAATTTTACAATAATAATCATCATAACAACAACAGGTAGGAACAATGATATGCACGTCATTGGCATGTAATTGTCTATTATACGAGTATATGAATTATTATTGTTATTTGTGTGTTTACAAAAAAAAAAAAAGAAATGAATGAAGATAAAAGAAATTATTTTTACAAAACACAAAAAAAAAAACATCACTGCAACAAATGTATTTGCATTGGCATGTGTGTGTTTATGTGTGTGTGGGTGTCATTTTTTATTTTATTTAATACATACATACGCATATTGTGAGATGTGATGTATTACAAAATTGTATATGGCAAATTAATTGGGCCAAATAAATCACTTCGACACATGTGAACACAAAAGAGATATTGGCTTGTGTAAATACAAGGAGAGAGGCTGTATATATGAGTGAGTGTTTATGGAAAAGAGAGAGAGGGAGCGAGAGAGACTATGTACTGTGTCAGCACAGTACATTTTCCTTTTATTGATCAATTTTAACATAAACTCCAATACTGCTGTGCTTAATACTGATATTTCATTCTCAATACTTGCTGTCAATGTTCGATTTTATGTAGCTCTATTCCACGATCACGTTTTTGAGGCAAAGTATACCTTCGGTATATCTGAATACAACAAAAGAGCAGACTGAATACTTCAGCATAAACTTTTTCTATATTGTAACATCAATGAAAACCTTCACAAGAGAGTAAAAACAGAAAACATTGACAGTAAAATATTGAAAATGTAATATGGGTCTTACGTCAAGAGAACTGTTTGAAGTAGATTATTTGAGTTCTCTCATTTGCTCGGTGCTCATACTCAACACACAATAACAATTTCATTCGATTTTAGTTTTTCACCTTTAATCTCTTGGGAGTGAAGATGAGAAGTAAATAAGTATGTTACAAAAAAATGTTGAGTAGCAAAATTTAATGGCGGTCGGTCGCATATTATTCCCCTAGGGATAATTGTGGACCCTCTCTAAAATGTAGAGATAGAGTTTAACCCATTTTGAACATTTGTACGATTTACAGATGTAAATACAGAAAAATTAAATAAGAATAACAAATTGAAGCTCCTTTTGAGGCACCTTTTACCTATGCAAAAATTTGCGAGTTAAAAATCGTATGTACGAAAAATCGTACGTTGGCCTATTTCTAAGCAACTTAAACTTTCAAAGTAACGAGTGCGAACTTTTGAAAATCAGCTAATTTTGTTTACATAAGTTTTGTATTATTACGCGTTAGTGCGTGGAATTCGTTGCAATTTCTTGAAAATATTTGTGAAGCGATAAAAATAATTGAAAAAATTGATAAAAAAAAAACAGTATAAATATGGAAAGACATCGTTACATAAACACAGCAGAATTTGAAAGTATCATTGAAAACTGGAGTGATGATGAGGATGGGTCAGTTTGCAATGTTGTATTGTGTCAACCAGAGAAAGTTGATGAGATGTCGGACGAGGAAGAATTCGACGACGATATTGTGCATAATATCGATCCAACACATATTCCAGACGTTACGGGTTATGTAGAAATTGAGTGCGATTCAAAAGATAATGATTTGGTAGCCCCTGCACCAAGTGTTAAGGAAGGCATATACAAAAGTATGTATGAATTTGGTAAATCAAAAAGGTGTAAAGGAAAACGGTCGTCGTCTGAAACTTTAGCAAGTTTGGAGTTTTTACTGAACATCTGTCAATAGACGAACAAATGGTGCCTTACTACTATGGGAAACATTCTTGCAAAATGTATATACGAGGCAAACCTATAAGATTTGGGTACAAATTGTGGTTCATCGGAAGGGTGCTTGTATCAATTCTACCCCCCTACGGCGGTGAAGGTTGATTTAATAAAGAAATTAGTTTGATTGCTGACATCATTTTGAAATTATTGTCCACGGTTCTGGTACCTGTTCAAAATGGAAAAAATATGGAAGAGAAAAAATTAATTAATTAAGTATTTTATGCATTTAATGAACGTTTCAATTTTTTCTTTTATCAGTTTTTGAGATTAGAGACGAAATTCAAATTCAAATATGCAAGTTTCGCCTACTAACATAGTCGGCGAAATAGAAGTAAGCCTAAATTTAAAAGATAATTTTTGTTTAAGCAAAATTACTGGCATTTTTCGAAATCGGATAGTAATTTTATTTAATGCTTGAGTGAATTTTTTAAGCCGTGATAATTTAAGGTTTTTATACAGAACCGTTCTTAGGCTAGTACGATTTAGGTTCTTGACGATTTAGAGGTTGAAACCTGTTCGGATATGATGTCCGGTTTAGGAGCGCACTTTTGGAAACAATGTCGGCAATATTATCATTAAATGGAAGGTAGGAACATGAGAAAAATATGAAAATATTTCTTCAGATATTTACGTATTTCCATCGAATATTCATTTTAATATTCGCACTGCTTCGACAATTCAGTATCGACTTTGGAATGGGATCAGTTTCGGTACTCCGAAACCGGGTTCTAACATAAAGCGAGACATTTCGTTAAATAAAGAAATAAATATGTGGCACTTATAGGCCCCGAAGGCCCCTTTAGCCGAGCTTCTCTTCTTCGTCATAGAGCTCTTTTAGAAGTTGTTTCATGACAAATTGTTACTGTAGGAAGAATTGCAAATTGCTTGAGGTCAGGTGGATACCATTCGATAGAAAATTATTTTCTATATGAAACTTGTACTTCAGCCGGAGATTGAACCCACGACCTAAAGATCCTGAGTTCACTTTTTTTTAGCGCAAAAGAGCTTCAAAATCAACTAAGTCAAAGCACTTGGTTCGGTCATAATACTTTGGCTTTGATACTTCAATTTAAGATATTTATAAAAATCGGTATTTTTATATTATTATTTATAATTATGTTTGCTGTTATTGTTCATCAATAAATAACGTAATTACTCTCTTGTATTGATTGACAACAAACAATGCTTGTAATTGAATGTAAAATGTCTTAAATTAAAAAAAAAAATGTCTGCGGAAAGTATTATTGTATGGGGATAAATGTCGTTTTTTAATGAAAGCCAACTGACTTTCATCAAGGTGAAAATATAACCAACCCATCACTCCAACACAAAAACAATACAATGTAATCATCTAACCGAAATATTTCTCCCTCTCTTGAGTCAAAAATGTTTAACCTCAAAGCAGCGGCGATGATGAGTGGATACTTCAGACTGAGTGGCTGAAAAAAGGGAATTCGCGATAAAAAAGTAAAAATTGCAAAATAATAATAATAATAATGATAAACTCTGAAATCCAAAAAAATATATAATAAAATAATTGCAAATGAAACACCCTCAATAGTGAATGAAATTCCATAAACAAAGGGGCAAAAAAAAAAAAAAACGGTGGTTGTTACAAAAAAGAAGCAAAATATGGTAGTTGTTACAAAAAAACTGATTTCAAATAAAATCGAAAATACGAAAGAGAAACTGTTGAAAATTATGATGATTATTATTATTATGTACCAGACAACGAAATTATGGGCATGGGGATGGTAAAGCGATCGAAGTTCAAGTTAACCAGTCGTGTTGGCGTTGTTGTTGGTGACATTGGCAGCAGCAGCAATAATAAGGAAGAAAAAAAAAAAAAAATAGGAAAAAAATATGGCGACTGTATGCCACTCTGCCTATTAACTAACGGTCGCAAGCAATGTAACAAAAGTGAATGCAGTGAAAAGAAAAGAACGCTGCACAGGGTGCGTATTAATTGGTGTTTGACGATGATGATTGGGAATGAGTTTGGATGTTTGGGAGATTTGTTAAATTTTTGCCATTATATGGTATAATACATAAAGATCTCTTGATTGGACTCACAACATATTGTTTGGTGGGTAATTTACAAGTGCTGCCACCGCATAAGCAGCATAAGTTTTGCAAAGCTTGCGCAAAGTTGTCAATTATTGTGTGTGTGTGTGTGAATGAATTGGTTAGGGTGGTTAAAAAATGGTTACAAATTGTACAAATGAATGTATGTGTGTGTGTGTGTGTGTGTGTGTGTGTGTGAGTACACGTGACTGCATTGCAGCCGCAGGACAGATTTAAGTGCCAGTTTAGTATCCCTGTTTTTGTTGTTACTATTATTATTCTTATTATTATTATTGTCGTTGTCGTCGTCGTTATTAGTGACGACAATATTGTTGATGTTGATTTGGCCGAGGTGTTGGTGGTTGTTTTTTGTGCTGTTGGTTTATGGTTGATGGTTGATTATTGAATTTATATTATTTAAATACTATTTTGCCATAGTTTTGCTATTATACAAACATATCTAATTGTGGTCGATTTGTGTGGCAGCCTAGATATGTGGTTGAAATTGAATTTGAAAATAAATTTACAATATGTACTTAATTGAAATCATTTTATAAGTGAAAGTATTACAATTTGAATTCAATTTAACCCTTATGCAGCCATATTGGGTAGTTAGTTATGTATGTATTTACATTAAACCGATTCAGGCTAAATATGTAGTAAATATAGGATGACTTATTTAAAGATATTTTTTACAGCATGCATATTATGACAGATCAAGATGTCAAACTGTCAAATTTTCATCACATTTTTATTGAATTCTGTTTGATATTTCATCATGGAAACACTTAGTATGCTACAATTAGTGAATTGGATTTGGGGGATTAGATGTCATAAGCCATCGCAAGGCTCGCACGCATCATCGAATCTCAGAATTGAGCAAGCTAGCTGTAATTACCGACTTCTTTTACTTCTATCCGCATTGTTTTCTTCTACTACATTCGTAAGAAGTATCTTTTATTACTTCATTGACCACGAATTTGGATTCATCAACTTAAATTTTGTTTGTTTGTCTCGATTTCTCCAACTATCACCCTCAGGTTTCTGTCTGACCTCAAAAAAATCCAGCAAAAATAATCAAAAATAACATTTTTGGGGTCGGAAAGCAACATGGGCGACCCAAAATCGTCGAACATCCTACTTTGATTTTTTTAAAGAGCTGCATTATTCAAGATTGGGAGCCATGGTCTTACATCGATACTACTTCGATAGCTTCTTTGTATTTTATGTCTAATAAATGTTTTTGTTCATGGCAAAGCTCCAGTGAAGCTAACTGTTTGGGACTCCTTTGAATTACAGCCATCTAAAATGAGATTATTAAATGCCATTTGATCCCTTTAGTTGTCCGAAGTTCATCTTTTCATTTGTATGTACTTAGAATTCATTCTTCGAAATTTTTCTCAAGACAATTGGCATATTTTTATCACCTTTGGAAGTCTGTATGAAGTAGACTTGTTTGCCTGACTTTAGAAGTCTTCATTTAAACGCGAGATCTTTTCAATGCATCTCTATTTTGAAATTGTATTTCAAATCGAATACTTAAATGTCAATATTTCATTCGCAGAAGAGTTTAGGAACCATCTTAGGATTTTTTGCTTCAGATAAGTGAAAAAATTGGATCATTTTTGAATTGAAATTGTCAATACCTCTAATATCGAACATTTTTGAATGCTGGCGTTTTGAGTTGGGCTTGATTAGCTTATGTTTGATTGGAAATTGCTTCAACGAAAATCGAAAATTGGATTAACGATAATAGGGTGATTCTTTTGAACTCTAAAACTCGAAAAGTTCTCCGACAACTCGGAAAGTCCTTAGAAAACCATTACAAATCTCAGCAGTTTGGCAATTTGGACAGAGTTTGGTTGTAAAATGTACAATAAATGTACACTTTTTTAATAACGGTACTACTCGACGACCTTTCTCCTTTCTGTTTCCATCTTTTGGACAAGTTTTTGGTATATATTTTGTTATATTTGGTTTTTTTCTTGTCTCTGTGTTGTCTCTGTCTCTCTGAGAGGACACACTTAGGCCCGAAAGGCCCATTGTCGGTTCCGAACGGCAGAACCCTTGTGACATCACTTTAATTTAGTTTTGTCACAGAGCTCTTTTAAGAAGCATTTGCGACAAATTGATATTGCCGGAAAAATTGCCAATTCTTGCAGACAGGTGGGTACCGTTTGAAAGAAAAATCTTTTCGATATGAAATTTTGTTATGCTTCAGCCGGGGATTGAACCCACGACCTATTGATCAGAAGGCCAACGCACTAACCACTGAGTTACGACACCCACGTGTTGGTTATAGTCGTATTGAAACATTTTCGGGTCTATATTCTCTCTTCAATTTACCTCGATTTTTTTCTAGGCTCGTGAAAAGGGTGTTCCATAATATTTTTAAAATTTACTATTTTGTGTGGAAAATAATTTCGAGATTAAAGCGTCGAGTTTAAAGGAATATCATGAATATTTTTACAAATATATCACCTCAATGCAATTAATTTCACTAAACTACACTATAATATAGAAAAGCTGGTACAAGAACACTAAGAGTACAATTGTAAAAATCACACACTAATAATTAATTAAAAATTTAAATCATTGCTACTGCACATTTTCCAGGCAGTGAACATAAAATTACGCTTATGATTTGCATTGAACCGTAAATACTTTCAAGTGTTATTAATTAAAATGTATGATACATACACATACTAGTCCATATATACGAGTATGTGTATGTGTTTGTAACTAAGAATTGTGCGGTGACTTTTATTTCACCCCACTACATCATAGAAAATAATAGAAAAGTGTGAGAGAGAGAGAGAGAGAGTGAGAGACAGCCGCGTAAATATAAATGCAGTGTTGCATATACAAGAGAAATTTTAATAATTTGCTAATGATGACAATCGGCTAACAGTGTATGTATTACAGTAAAAGCATTAAATTAAATTACCGTGATTTATGACACTTCAAAATACATACATAAATACTCAAAAAAAAATGCAATAAAGATTTATCAAATTATGTTAAATAATTTGCTGCTGTAAAAAATGGCGGAGAGATAAGGCAAAGTGTGGAGGGGGAAATACTTTAGATATGCAAATGCCCAAGTTAGCACACTTATGTAGCTTTGAGCAAAACCAAAAAAGCAGCCATCAAATGGATAGATATGTATTTATTTCAACATTTTTTAATATGGCGACCATGTCCATTTTCAACAACAAGCAACTGTCATTCATCATCACCAGCAGTAATAATACGAGCGCACCACCACCATTAGTTCCATGAACTGCATCATATTGCACTCAAGTGATCTCCTCAATGTTGTTATTGTTGTTGGTATTATTATTATGATTATTACTGTTGTCAACATCATCATTAACACCATACAGAAGGCATTATACCGTACGCGAGTATGGTGTCGTCGGTGTCGTCGTTGTTGTCATCGTCGACATCTTCTTTTCTCATCGATGCACAGTGGGAGCACTTCAAATAAAATTTTAATCGAATATATTAAAATCAGATTTGAGTACTTCAAACTAGGCTTATATGTTTCACGGGTTTAAACGAATTAAAAAAATATTCTTATAGTCGGGGGGTCGGGGCTGACCGAATTATACTATGCACATGATATATTGTATAAAATTATAAAAACTTGGCTTGCATATTAATTTTTTTTTACTACTTTGTATGGGAACTACATTAAGAAGTAGGCATGTCTCATCAATTTTTTGAAATATGGTTATCTTAGGCGAAGTATTTTCTAAGTTATAGTGATTTTAAAGTTTAAAATAATCCCGCGTCTACATTAAGTAGTAGATGTGGTGCGCTGATTTCTCGCTAGTTTATTACAAACGACAATATTAAACTTCATGCTAAAAATTGTTGTTTTAAGCTGAAAATTGCTGAAAGCTGATGGCGGTTTAAAATTAAAACAACTTCTGACGCTTTGTATGGGGGTCATATATAAAAGCGGGCGTGGCTGGTTTCATTCTTATAAATCTAATTATCTTTGGAACACTAATCCTTAACTTAAATTATGATTGTTCTACGATGAAGAGTTGGTAAGTTAGGGCGGTTTTACATTTTTTTTTAATTTTCGCAAATTTTTATGGGACCTCCAAAAAGAAGTGGACGTGGCTTGCTGATTTCATGCCAGATCATTTTCGACTACCATGCTAATATAAGTATTAATTATGGTTGCCCGGATGGTATATTAAGTGAAAGATTTTAAAAATTCTGAGGTTAGTCACATTGAACACATTATCAATCTCCTCCGTATCCTTGGATCATAAGTTACTCACACCAAATTTCGCCAAAATAGCTTAATATTTGCTCAAGCTATCGTGCGGACATGGTTAAATCGGAATATATTGTATATATTTTCCTATATCTCCGGATATTCCTTCAACAGCTTACAAACATCCGACCGAAATGAATAATTCTTGCATATACTCATGCAGTGGATAATTATGCATATGAAGAAAAGCCGCACTATCTCTGAAACAGTGGAAGAAAGACTTTAATTCAATCAATTAGCATCATATTCATACTAATCAATGCAAGCACGCCAATTTTAACTATAATGTCTTCGTATACGAATCAATTATTTTGTTGTAAACATGACTTATTAAAATATCACTTCACATGATCGGAGTCTCCTCTTATACGGAATGAAGTCTGTATGTGGAGGAGAAAAAGATGCCCACTCACGTCCTTTGCGAAGTTCCGACTTTGGCCAAACTTCGCCTTAAACACTTTCAGCTAGGTTTTCCGCCATCATCTACAATCATCATATGTTCGACAAGATCAATTCTAACCTTCATAAATAAGAATGAAGAGATTCTAGTGATATAAATGAGCATTGGGTACAAACGATCTTGTATGATCGCAGTATCCGTAACAACTGCTGTTAGCCCTCAAAGTGAATGTGTTTTAACAGACTTCAGTCTGGTTTCGTCCATAGTTCACTTGACGACCAAGTAAATTGTTTTTGTTCCTACGTCACTTCTCCTTGATTCATAAACTACAAGAATTGGTTTCTTAATTCAAATTTAGAGTACTCGTACGCGTACTGCAGCTAAGAGTATTTGTGTATTTAAATTTTGCCCCTCTTTTTAGACGTATTTCATACACTGTACAATGGTAGTGTTATTTATGACATATACATAATTATGTTCTCAGCACAATACGCGAATGCTGCCTTTTCTTTTTCGTCTTATTTTACAACTCACTTTTTTTTTATATTTTCACCATAGCGTCGTTGCTATCGTATTTATCATTCAAAGCGACTCAAATGGAAATTAAATGATGATGAATTTCTTTCACTCGCGCTCTTTTGACATAAAGCATTAGCAGCAGTATAAAAGAAAATATAATATAAGAGTAAAGAGAAGGGCAAAAATTTGCATAATAATAATTTGTATATACAAATTGTAAATAAATGACACACAAACCACTCAGCCATACAAATAAATGCGTTAACTCGGACAATAAGATATTCTCTTTTCTTCTTCTTCTTCTTCTTCTTTTCATTACTTATTATTTAAAAATTTTATTTTATATTAGAATACTTTCACATTTGTCAAAGGCTGTAAAAATAACAACGACAATAGCAATAGTAAAAGGAAATAAATATAATTTTTTTATACAAGCATCACCACCTTAGGATTTATAAAAACAAAATCTATGATTTTGCAATCTCACCACATACCACTCATCACATTCCACCTATCACTTCCACACCATTTGGAAAGGGAAGTCTCATCATTGCATTAAAAAATTCAACGCATGGTGAAGAGAGGGAAAAAACATCTGCACCTGTATGTTTATTGGTGAAGAGGCAAATTGGAGATGAGGAAGAAACAGAAATATTTATACAAACCTTTGAAGAGTGTCATCGTTGAATAAATGTGTTGTACATAAAATGGTCGCCGACGGGCTTTATGCATAAGTGTTATACACACGCATATACATTTTCTATGAGAAGTCAGGGAATTTGATGTTAAAATGCAATAAAACACTTGAAATAAGTAAATGCAAATTTTTAACTTACAGGGTGATACAACTTGGTTTGTCTAGCTTAAAAATATTACACAATTTTAAATTAATCATAGCATTATTTTCCTAATATTCGAATATCTGAAGTATTTCTTTACTTAGAAAATAATAAAAAGAATGGGCTTATGGGCTCAAATGTTTCTAATATGTCATTGTATATATGGATCGCAGTCAAATCAATGAACAAACAAATGCAACGCTGTTAAATCGCTTGATGTTGGTGGCGAAAAAAGTGAAAGATTCCCAACTCGGCACTTGTATGTAAAGCGACGTCAATTTCAGTTCAGTAATTCCAATTTCCACTACCATCGGACCTCCATCACATTTGAAAGAGCTAGGAAGACTGAACATATACGCTGTTTTATGTTATATGCATCGAGAGTACTCATAATGTGATCTCCGCTGCATCACATTAGGGATTTCCTTGTGCTATGTGAGACCATTTTTTCTTATTATCATACCTAATGCGGAAAAATGTGCTTCATTGGACCAATTTAATTTTTTAGAAATATCAACATCAAGTTTCTTTGCTGCACATGAACTTTGGGATTCAGACTTTTTGTTTCACCTGAATATTGTACAGGTCTAGGTAGAGTAAAAAAAAAATAAATATGTGGCACTTAAAGCCCCAAAGGGCTCATTGGCCGAGCTTCTCTTCCATTACTGTTGTGCGTCTTAAATTTGGACAGTATTAGAAGGGACCTACTTATTTTAACCGGTTCCGAACGGCAGAACACTTGTGACATCACTTTTTCTGAGCTTTGTCACAGAGTTTTTTTAGAAGCTTTTTCATGGCAAGTTGTTACTGTCGGAAGAATTGCCAATTGCTTGCCGACAGGTGGGTACCATTCGAAAGAAAAATCTTATCGATATTAAATTTGTTATGCATCAGCCGGGGATTGAACCACGACCTACAGATCAGAAGGCGAACACACTAACCACTGAGCTAGGTAGAGTTCTAGGCGAAAAAATTCGCAAACTGACAACATTGCAACTGAATGGGTTGCGACGATAATGCTCAAACCTCATTTGGAAAAGTGTGAAGTGCGAAACATTTTTTTTAATGGGCCTCACATGGCGTAACTGAGTTGGCGTAATCGGCCTGCCACCTTAACCTAGCACCTCTCTCAGATAAATATTTCTATGATTTTGATTAACTGTTTTCTCCAAAACTTATTTTAATTATTATGATTAAGATTTTAAGATTTTTACTATTTTTGTATATATTCGTTGAGCATGATTTGATGGTAAAAAGTTTTGGGGTTTTTAAAACTACTTCGTACTTAGATTTTTAGAGCTTTAGTATAAAAAAAAAATATGGAAGCGGGAAATGTTCTAGGGTTTTTCCTCAAATTGCTCCCAATTTGAACATATTGATAGGCAAAAAACTATTTTTGCGAACTAACAATTGCCATTTTTATTATTTTTTGCAAACGGCATTTCCTGCCAAGATGTTGAGTTCATATTTGACGCAGTGTCGGTGTCTGTCAATGTTTTTATATTCCAAAATCCTATCTTAGTCCTTACAGAATAGCCAAAGGTCATCATCGGTTGATTCAGTTTAGTTATTCGAGGCTGTATAATTGACGATTCGTTAGCATGGTGAATTTCAAGCAAGTAGGTTGCTAGCCTTCCTGCCCTAGTTTGGAAATAGGGTTGCTATCTTCACCTCCAAGCAGGTGTTTGCTTGATTTGGTCCGCGAGTGGTATTTTATTTCCCACCAATCCTGCATATCAGCTGGGCACTCCCCTATCCGCCACCTGGGGCTCCGTCCGATGGGAGACAAGCAACTCCACACGGACCGCCTATGCTCCAATTAGAAGTTAGAGGACCACATATATACATATAATATATTTCCTGCCAAGGAAGCATAAAGTAATTTTTGACTTGGACTTGCCTACATGTTATCTTAACAGCCCCTATAAAAGCCTTAATTTTATAGGGGAGCCGCATTATTGAAGTAGAAATATTGTTTTTTTAGGTCGATTTGTGTGGAAATCAACTTAAGAATTGAAGATAGGGGGTAAATATGTACGGAGGAAATGTTGAGAAACATAAATCGAGGGGGTTAGTCAGATATTTCGCTGCTCTACAGGCGATTTCTGTTTAGTCAAGGGGATATTTGCGATTATCAGAAGTTTCTTCGGTCATTTTGTATGGTATTTACCTTAAGGAATAAAGATAGGTGGTAGGTATGTTCGGTGGAAATGTTGAAGAAAAAAAAAAAAATTAATGAGGATTTGTCATACATTTTACTATACTAGGTGCGATTTCTAGGCAGGTATTTTCTATTTGCATGCGTTTTGAGCACTTTTTTGTATGCGCGATCAAGGTATAGAGATAGAGGGAAAATATTGAGAATGAAAAATTAATGAAGGTTGATCATCAATCAAGAGTTGGTTCCAAATTTTTGGGGATATTTTTCAATTTTCTTAAGTAATTTGGAATGTTGGCATGTTTTTTCTTCTAATTAATGCTATTTTGGAGCAAAAATAAAAATTTTACATGAAAAGAAATTTGATTATTACAATTTTTAGATATATTTTGATAGATTTTCATCGAGAAAAATGGCAAGAATATCAAATCGCTGTAATATCATCACTTGTGATTATTAACATAGTTTTATGACACAATGAGCCCGAATTGTATTACCCTGTATGTTCATGCAATGTAATCTCTCCATATTGAAAAACCAAATTCTCATTTCTATTACAAAGAAGTGGCAAGTGTTGCCAATCTACGCATGTAATATATCTCATCTTCATTTTACTGAGGTCATCAACAAAAGCGAATTGTATTGTATTTGTAACACTTGATTTAATTCTATTATTTGATTTGCATGTAATAAATTTCAATAAGAATAAAAACAAGTCTAATCAAAATTTTTTTACAATAGACGAAAAACAATAGTCAAACCAAATGCATGCAAACACAATAGGGATAATAAATTCATAAACATCATGTGCACCACCATTAAAGTACTCATCTCATAATGACAACGAGTACACAATTCAACGAGTATGAGAGTGCCAAAATGGGGTGATGTAATATACGCGTAATATGTACGAGTAGGTACAAGCACATACATTATTGCAATTGTGAAAGATAAATGATTCTGGACGAGAAAGTGGAAATGCAAATAAAACGCAAATCAACAAGAAAATTATGACAAATTTATGCAAATATTTATTTGTTGCAAGCTGACTGCGAATGAGTGATGACAGCATATGTAGTGTATTGGTAACTACCCTATTTGATCAAATCTCACTAGTGCCAAACTAACCACTGATAATGATAATGTTGGCGATGATGATGATGATACGCTAAGTAAACGATTAATGTCGAACATAATTATGATGATGTTTATGGTGATGATGTTATGGGCACTTGAACCCTATTTGATGGTGTGCGAGTGTATGGCTGGCTGGTTTATTGCGTTGGCAATAATTTATACGCCACTAAACACGGCGAGTGTCAAAACTACGCGTTGCTAGCAAAACAACAAACTGAGTGACGACTGACTCTTTTTATGTTGTGATATCCTGCAGCGCATGGAAACAGGAAACAAATTACGCTCGCCAAAGTAACAAATTCCTAATGTGGAATGAAAGTGATTGCGATTATGATGAATTATGGATGGCAAAATTTTTACATTCATAGAGTGTTGCATATGCGACTTATTAATAATAACAATAAAAGACGTAGCAACAACACAAACGAACGAGAATGCGTTTAAAAGGAGAAACAGCGGAAATAATATGTTGATGAAGCACAAAGGGAGTTTAGAATCGGTCTATACATATTATAGTGCATTGCAGTGTGTGGCACGCTCAATATTGGCCATAAATAAAAATTCGAATAAAAACACAAAACAATACAATAACCTGGCAGGACACTATTCATTGCCGATGACAACACCGATAATGACAGCAGCAGCAGTAGCAGCAGCAAGCAACTATGTACGAGTATTCATATTGTCCTTCCGCAATTAATGCTTTAATTTTACACATTTTTTAAATACCTATTACTTATATTTTCAAAATTTTATGATTGTTTTCAGCTCACCCTTTTAGAAATTTGCAAATACACGTACGTATATAAAATTATATTCTATTGGCATTGCCATGTAAACATAGGATTAAGTATGGTGAATATTTAACATATATTTTCGATTTTTTTTTTTAATAATTATTACAATATTCTTTTTAAAAAATGATTATGAATTGAACACAAAAAAAAAAAAATTCAATTCATTCACTCATGCTTTATAATGGCGCAAAGGATCAAATTGTACGCCTCAGAGCATCACTTTTATGCAGACGCTTTGGTTGTGAATTGTATCGTTCATTCATAAGCGTTTTTCTTGTATACCAAAATAGCGGAAATATCAAAAAAACATTTGTTCGACTTTGATGTATTTTTTTTTTCAGAAAAAAATAATTTTCCAAGGGAACACAAAATAGCTAATATATAGGGCATAATATTAACTTCTCAAAGAAGCTGTGTACAAATAATTAGTATCTATAATTTATAGAGATATAGAGATTTTCTCATTGTCACGCCAAAAGTAATACATATTATTCAAGTATTAGCAGGTCTGTCTACCATCTGTTCTCACGGTAACTGCTTTAATTATAAGGCAATTAAGCTGCAAATGGGTATAAAAGATTATTTTCATCAACTAACGGATAAATTCATATATGGATGAAATCGGATAAAAATCACGCCTACCTTCCATACAAATGTATGTTGTTGAGTGTGCGTTTTTACACTTTAATCGCGAAAATATCAAGTTATCGAGCTGAAATTTGAGACATACAATAATATTGACTAATTATTAGATATATTCGAAAATGGGATGAATCGGATAAAAACAATGTCTAATTCCCATACAAAAGTATGTTGTTGAGAGTGCGTTTTTACACTTTAATCGCGAAAATATAAAGTTATCGAGCTGAAATTTGAGACATACAATAATATTGACTAATTATTAGACATATTCGAAAATGGGATGAATCGGATAAAAACAATGTCTAATTCCCATACAAAAGTATGATGTTGCGAGTGCGTTTTTACACTTTACTCGCGAAAATATAAAGTTATCAAGTTGAAATTCGATACATACAATAATATTGACCAATTATTAGACATATTCGAAAATGGGATGAATCGGATAAAAACAATGTCTAATTCCCATACAAAAGTATTTTGTTGAGAGTGCGTTTTTACACTTTAATCGCGAAAATATCAAGTTATCGAGTTGAAATTCGATACATACAATAATATTGACTAATTATTAGATATATTCGAAAATAGAATGAATCGGATAAAAACAACATCTACCTTCCATACAAAAGTATGTTGTTGAGAGTGCGTTTTTGCACTTTATTCGCGAAAATATCAAGTTATCGAGCTGAAATTCGATACATACAATAATATTGACTAATTATTAGATATATTCGAAAATAGAATGAATCGGATAAAAACAACATCTAACTCCCATACAAAAGTATGTTATTAAGTGTGCGTTTTTACACTTTAATCGCGAAAATATCAAGTTATCGAGCTGAAATTCGATACATACAATAATATTGAATAATTACTAGACATACGTAAAAAGCGGCTAAATCTGATAAAAACCACATCTACCTCCAATACAAATTTATGCTTCCGTAAGTATGTTTTCACACTTTGAGCACATAAATATAAAGTTATCCACCTAAAATTCACTTATTTTAAATAATTACAAGACATATTTGAATATCTCCTGAATTGAATAAAAACAACGTCGAACTCCCATACAAACTTACTGACAGTAACAATTTGTTATGAAAATGTCTCTAAACGAGCTCTGTGGCAAAGCTCAGAAAAAGTGATGTCAAAATGGTTTTGCCATTCGAAATCGGCATAATGTCCAACATTTAACACGCACAACAGTACTGGAAGAAAAGCTTGGTCAAAGTGCCCTTTGGGTCCTATAAGTGCCATATATTTATTATTTATTTTTTTAATAGAATCTTGTGAATGAAAAAAAAAAAAAATCATATTCCTAGTGACAATCTGATAGCTATAGTTCTGCCCATCCTCATTTGCTTTTAGTTGAATTCTTAGACCAACGCATGGTGCAAGCATCTTGAAAAAGTGTCACGGAACTCATGGAACTGCATCAAATCGCATGTTTATGGTGTCAATGATTGAAAGAAGATGATTGAAGTGCCATATTGATGCACAACTGACTTATACAGAAAATTCATATGAAGTTGGAGACCTTTTTTGAAATGTCACTAAATAGTGATGGCCGAAAAAGTGAAGTTAGAATATCGAAAATTGTAATCGAATCATAACGAATTGAATATAAATGATTTCTATTTCTAAATTATTTTCAATATTTGCTAAGATTTACATTAATAATATTATTATCATTGTTTATATAAAGTTATTTATAAGTATTGTTGTTGTTGTTATTGTATCAAATAACATATTAAATACACTCGCATACATAAATTCACATATATGTTAGGTTTTTTTTTTTCTCTTAATGAATGATGATATTTCAAATATTTGTATTATTACTTCATTAAAACACCATTAATAGCTTTTTGGCTTTTGCTATTGTTCGATTTGTTGTTTAAATCAATACAATATTGTATCGAAATGAAATGCATATGTGTGTATGTGTGAACATGAGCAATAATATTAATAATATGTACAATAACAATATTAAATGAAACAAAAAGCAAAATGAAAAAAAAAAAAAATACAAAATATCTCAAGCAACTACATACATACATATATACATAAGTATGTAGTGTACAATATACTAGTAGGTATAGTAACTCTTCAATGCCGATAAATTAGAAAATAATGGTAACCATTGTGTTTGAGCTTTTGTTTCATTTATGAGTCTCATTGTTCATTCGATTTACGGTTTAAATAAGAAACAAAAAATAAAATAAGAAAAAAAAAAAAATAATAATAATAAAACAACAACAGCAAATAAAGTTTTAATTTTTTTTTTTCACTCTCGTTGCTTGCTATTCAAGTTAGTACTATTGATCTTTTTGCTTTTATTTTTTATTTGTGTATATTAAATGATGCGTAATTTATACTACGAGTAACTACTCGTACATATGAGAGGAAGGAAGGAAGACACCGTAGAAGATTATGATTGAAGATGAGGTTGAAAAAAAAAGTTTAATTTTGTGGTTGTTGTTGTTGTTGTTAGAAAAACTATTTTGTGTTTTTTTTTTAACAAATATTGAAAAATTATATCGATATCGTTTTATCAAAATAATTAATGTTAAATGTTTCATCTAAAAATGTAAGGGTAAAAATTTTTACATTAAAAAAAAATAAAAAATTTTTTTTTAAATTAGAAAAAAAGTACCGAAATACTCTACGACTTTGCCACACATTATCAGGAGTTTTCAATTTCTGCACCCTTAAGAACTAGTTTTCATAATGTTTTTAAAATTTCCAGTCATATAGAAAGCAGCAATGGAAGTCGACCAATTACACCAATAAAGTATGGAATAAGTATGTTCGGAAAGAAGGTGAGTTAGAGAAAATTAGTAAGGGCCGATAACATAGTTGGACCCTTTTCAGAGCCACCAGACCCTTTTCAGAACCACCAGAGTGATGCCTCTAAAAACAGGATAAACATGTCAATTTTGTAAGGGAAGCTTCATAACGGGTAAACTATATAGCCGACCACCAGTATATTTACTTGCCGAGGGCGAAAATCCCAACATGGATTCAAATTTGGCGACCTAACTCCATAGAATGTGACTACTCTGGTCCGTCAGGCATAGACATTTTTTTTTGTTCGCCTGTGTGATCGATACCATTAAACGTTTTGTTTGGAACTGGTGCTTACAATTCAGATTGTCTCTTCAAATGGCCACTCTATGGATGGTTAGATAAGTCAGTGTTTTTTTTTTTTTTTGAATAAAAGAAAATTTTTTTCGACATAAAAGTGTTTTATTTCTCCATAAAAATTGTTCAGGTTTGAAAACATGAAATAGTCTGGAGAATAAGCCGGCTGAGGTAGCAGTTTGTAACCTAATTAATGCAATTTTGCCATTGCTACAATGGACTTATGCACCGGTGGTGGAAGAGTACTTTATCTTCACCAATCGGTGCAGTAGCGTAGCCAGGGGGATCAGTAACGTAGCCAGGAGGATAAATCAACCATCCCATTGGTTGATGGATTTGTTAAAAAAAGAAAAATAACAATATATAGATATTTCAAAATCATTCATTAACATTTTTTTCTTATGCATCTTTTTCGTTTGATCCCCCCTTGCCAAAATCCTGGCTGCGCCACTGAACAGCTGTGATCAATATTCGCCGGTGATCGTTTTACCTTTCATGACAATCGATGTGAATGGCGTCCCAAAAACTCTATTGCAAAACATCTACTGCTTTGACTGTTCTTGGGCTTTTGGTGTGTTGTGATCGATCTCTGCTTCGTTCATGGTTACGAAACGGCACAAAAACTCGGGCTATGGTTGGATTTCGTCAAACACTCCTTTGAAGTGGTCACACGATTGTTCTTGTTGTCAATTGTGATCAAAAACGGCCTCTATCTTGCGGATTGTGATCTTGTGATATACCCGTGGAGTTTAGATGCCTACTGGCCTAAGTACTTCATCGATCGTCTGAGATCATTCCATTCATGTCATTTTATGGATGATTTCTGGCGTAACGACCTTTTTTGGATGGCCTGAACGTTCGGTGTGACTTGTGCCGGTTCGACAATGGATTGCTAAAAATCTTAGTATTTATCAAGCCTTTCCTTGGATTCGGTGATGGCTTTTTTACGCAAAAAATAATACTTGATGAATACAAAGAAATTCCCTTTTTTTCATTTTCATCAAAATTCACGAGGTAGCCTCCCTTCAAATACAAATTAAATGACACAACTTGTTTCAAATTTGACGGTAGTCTACTATGAGTATTCTAAATGACAGCTGACGGAAACAGCGTTGTATTTAAAGTTACAACGCGTGGATTCAAAGAGTCACTGGCTTATCTGACTCTTCTCTAAAGAAGTACAAATTTTGTAGAATATTTTTCGGGAACTTATTAACCCTTTATCTTAGCTCTAAGCATTCTTGGAGATTTTAAAAAAATTAAAATTTTTTTTTTATTATAATAGAACTTTCTGTAAAATATATTTCTATTTATTTTTTTATTTTTTATTTTTTTTATATATGTCTCTTGAGTATATTAACCCTTTTATCTGCTTATAAGAAATAAAATGCAATCAAAATGGATCAAATGAATATGTTTTAGAAAATGATTTGCCATAAATTTCCGTTATACATTAAGAAAAATTCGATATTTGACAAAAAAGTGTCAAAGAAATTATACTATAGGCACTAAAGGTTTAACGGAATTACCTAATTGCCTTACAACCTTCAAAATTTGTTTGCTTTCTTTTTTTTTTTCTAATGCGAGTCAGTTGGCGATATCGTTCAATTTCAATATTTACTTTATTCTCTTAGTGTCGTACTTATTCTTTTTTTTTTTTTTTTTTTTTTTGCATTCATATTGTATGACAGCATTGTATTCGCCAACAACAACAACAACAATAACAATTAGGAATGCCAACAAGTGTTTGCAACAGGCAGCAGCTACTTATTTAATTAATAAACTTTTTCCACACACTTTTTACAAGTGTTTTAATCGAATTTCTAAAGCGAATATTTGATCAGCTCATTATATTGAATTCTGACTAATGCGAATAAAAAAAAAAAAAAAAAAGTTTGACATTCATATGAGTAAATATTTAAATAAATTAATTACGTAGATATGTACTATGTTTATATTAGGTAATGTCTTGAAAAATTTTAATGCAATGAAATTTTTTAATTTTTTTTTTTCAAATTGAAAAAAAAAATGGAGAAATTAGCTTTTATGTGATAGCGAAATTTAGACACCCTACTGTCATAGTGTAGAAGACATATGGAAGAAGAATAAATTTAGCTTGTAAAATTCAAATAAATAGTATGAGCAATTTTATTTGTTTTTTTTTTTTTTTCATTTTCGAGAAGTAATTGCATTTATATGGGCAAACTGGAAGACTTCTGCATTTTAATTTTCATCTTTCTTTGAGGATTGGAATCCTATAAAGTGTTCGAAAGACCAAAAATTTGAATTTTGTCAATTTTTTAATGCCCCCAGTATATATTGTTCCATAATTTTATGTTCCATAGTCTTAATATGACAATTTTTATTGTATAAATATTTTATATTATAATAAAACAATACAGATGTATGTATACAATTATTATTTATTTATTAAATTCAGGCATTTATTCAATGTACATACATTGTGTATGTATTTAGGCATAATATAATTCAATAATATTAGGTAGGTAGGTACTACAATCTGTTTCGTTTATTGCAAGACTTTTCCATTATTATTAAATTCAAAATTTCCAAACATCTGTTTCAATAGAAGCTATTTTATTCTATACGAATAAAATATAAGTATACACTATGATAAATATAAAAGAACAAAAAAAAAAAAAAAAAAAATGATCTTTATTTACTCTTACTTTTATTGTAGGAGATACATTTATAACAATTAAATTATTATTTACTCTACTCCCTATGTATTGAAAGTATAAACATACCACCGCATACATTTGTCTTTTCATCCGCTTAACAACAACGAAATAATGATGCAATAATAACAGTAACAAGAATTAAAAAAAAGTATATATATGTAATTCCTGATTTCTTAATACATAAATATAATATTTTAACTGATTCATTTTTTTTTTCAAAGAGAAATTACCAATAAGTCCATTGATACTTATTGATATCGAGTAACGAGTAATGAGGTCAAACCCCGGAATCCCGGTAGGCTGCTTAAATTATTGTATGATACAAGAAAAACCTTCAGAATTTATTTAAAAGAACAATTTACATGAAAAAGCAATATAATAATATAATAATATAAAGGGTGATCCGATAGGAGGTACTTTTTCCAATAGGGATTCTCAGAAATCGCACGTGTTATAACTGTCATGTTCATATGACATTTGTGTTCATTATTTCACAAATTGTGAAAATTCAGTGTTCAGTGAGAAATGTTCTTGGTGTTATGTTGTGGTTATGATGTTCAGATCTTGTAATCTGACGCAGTTGGATTACTTTTTATGGAGCTATGTGAAATTAGTTGTTTATGTCGATAAATCACAATCGATTCCTGCATTAGAAGCGATCATAACACGCGTAATTAACGGAATATCGGTCGTAATGCTCGAAAGAGTGCTTGAAAATTGGACCCATAAAATGGATCATGTTAGAGCCAGTTGGCCACAACATTTAAAATAAATTATTTTCAAAACATTAAATGTCATAAACCGAACTTACGTCTCAAATACACTTTTTGATTATGAAATTGATTTTAATGCGTTTTATTAAAAAAAAAAAAACAAAAAAAAAAAACAACCGGAAGCTCTTATTGGATCACCCATTATAAAAATATTTAAACAAAAATGAGCTTATAGTATAATATTTGACAGTATAATATCAATCGGTATGTCAAATAATGTTTGGTATAGATATAGCAAGTTGAAATAGTTTAAAAACTCAACGTCAATTGATCGATCGTGCCCATTTTCCAATACCATAGGTGTCCTTGAACTATAAAATTTGACCATTGGACCATTATTTGTTCAAGTTATTACCCGAACCAGCAAGGTGAGGCACAAATGGATGAACGATCATCGTTAAATCGACTATATAGACGGGGAAGATCAAGAGTACATAAGTTTCTATAGCTTCGGAGCTTCCTTTAAGTGGTCACAAACATCTGACCGAAATTAATATACTATTGAGAGTATAATTAAAGTAATAATTACTAATGAATTACATAGAATGGACTTAAATACTGTTATTCTACAACACCGAACACGCCCATTTAATGAAATTGAGTCATGAAATTTAACCTGTAAAGCGTTAGTCTGCACCGGAAGTTCTAAATTTTTTCAGCTTTCATCATGGAGTGATCCGTGGTGGCTATTTAAGTGTGAAATTAAAAATTTTCAAAACGCACCATCCGCTCGGGCTTGTTCGACTAGCGGTGCATACTACTGTTTGAAGAGACTGGAGATATTAAAGACCACCACCGGTTGTAACATATACGCACAGTTCTCAGGTTATTAAAGCTATTAAAATAAAAATTCAGCGAAATCCGCTCCGAAAACAGGAAATCATAGCCCGTGAGATGAATGTCTTGCAAAAGTCCATGAGTTGAATTACGAAGGAAAAACTTGGGACTTTTGTTGACTGTAGCTTTGAACAAATGAGAATGGAAAAATGCAATCGTCTTTTGATGAAATACGCCCGATAATTTATCGTGCAAGAAAAATTTGACAAACAAAATGTTAGAGTATATGCACGGTTATCTAAGCAAGCATTTAAGCTGATTCCACGGTTACAGAAGGGGTAATCTAAGCTAAAACGATCCAAACTTGGCTTCCAAACAATTTCTAAGCATTCATTTTCTCTGATTTCTTGAACCTGCTGGATTAAAAATTGTGGATAATTTTAGAGGACATGAGCAGCCTGCCACAAAAAAAGTATCCCATTCGCTTAAGACAACTTTGATGCGTGCTGTGATCAATTTTCCAATGGACGAGATGCGCGCGGCTTCTATTGATGATTGGCAGCCCGACTTAAGGCGTGCGCATGAAGGTTAAAGGTGGACATTTCGAATGTATATTTGCTTCTTGTATACAATACAAAAATATGTAAAAAAAAAAAAAAAAAAAAATTGGTCAAAAATATTCAATATTTATGTCACTACTAAGTAAATATTATTCTATTTTAGTTTATGCTTAGTTTATGATTTTTACTTTATGTTGTTTTTTTTTAATGTGTATTTTAACATTAAATTAGGTAATTAATTATTATCTACATCTTGTGAAATAAGTTTCAGAAAATCAACGATTACTATTGAAACCCCTTCAAAAAATAGGGGATCAGCAAGAAATTCGAAAATCTTGCATTCCTATTCCTAACGATTAAAACTACCAGCATCCATAACAGATGACAACTCGTGCTAATTTCTTTTTTTTTTCCCCAGCACAAATTGTATACACAATAAATGGATGGATGGATGGACAACAGACAATATGGCACATGTTACATACAATAATGATGTATGTATGTATGCAGCATTGCCAGAGTAATCCTTTAAATTTGGAATTCTCATCAAGAATGCGGGTATCCAGAACAATGATTGCATTACATTTTCTATCCTTTTTTGTATGATATGTTTTTACTGTTTTGTGTTGGTGTTGTTATATTCGTACTCGTACAAAAATATTACCATTGATGACTTAACGGATTTAGCTTGTTTCTCTTCCTCTGATTCTTCTGCTTCTTCTTCTTCTTGTTTTTAATGTAATCCTTTCATAATGACTATTGTATAAGCATAATTGTTATGTGGATTTTGAGGTATTAAAATAATTGTTATAAAATTTGTACAATATTTTCATTATTATTATTAATAAATCCCTATAAAAATACAACTAACAAGACCTTATTATAAATGCTGTATTGTATGTATGTCAATATAATCGCACATTGAAAAGGATTTACTGTCAAATTAACTGTAATTGGTGAGCGCAGGTGTTGTGTAAGAACATTTGCAAAATTATTGATATGCAATGATTGATTGTGAAAATTGTTATACATCAAACTACTAATATTTTGACATGTGTTCATGTTGCAATTAGTATGGGGTGAGGTACAGTGTGTTTCTGAGTTTTATTGAATGTATGAAAAATTATTTAAAAATTAAGAAATTATACTAACCGCCTAATACAAGGTTACTATTTATATTTCGTGATCTGGCAATACTAATGTCAATAGCTGTCAATCTGCCAACACCGCAATAAAGTTTGACATTTGTTTAACAGAAACGTGCTCACAACGTTATTGTTTCGTTTACAGTGAGTTAAGAAAATCAATTTGGCCAAAAAAAATGGAAATTTCAAGAGAAGATTTTCATTGGATAATTTTTGACAACCGTCGACCAGGATTATTTCAACAAGAATATGTCAGTTCCTTGTATTTGTGAATTCAATCGTGGTCGTAGTTCGGTCGTCGCCGACGAATTCCGTGAAGGTCGTCCAAAATCGGTTGTTGTGCCACAAAACATCGATGCAGTGCACGAATGGAAGATCGTCATGTGACATATCGTGAGATAGAGGCTTTCTTACACATTAATTCCACTTCAATATATTAGATTTTGCATGAACAGTTAGTTGTAAAAAAAAATTTACAGTCGTTGGATACTCCATAATTTATCAATAGCTCAAAAAAAATGCTTGCGTCGATTGGTGTAAAGAAATGCTTAAAAAGTTCGACCGTAGTGCTTCAAAAGACGTGTATACCAGGTGTATAAGCTTAAATCCGCTGTTTTTCGGTAAAAACAAAAAAAACACTTTTATTTTTTTTTTTCATAGAAAACCAAAAATTAACTTATTCAAAGTATTTACCCTCACCAGCTATACATTTTTCCCATTTCTCAGGCAATTTGTGTATACCATGCCAAAAGAATTCCTCATTTTTCGAGGCAAACCACTCATCAAGCCATTTTTCGACGTCTTCAACCCATCGACGAAAACAGGTGATAGTCAGAAGGGGCCAGTTCTGGAACGGGACGAGGTAGCATCTCCCAATTGAGTGTGTCCAAGTAGTTTTGGACCAGTTTTGACGTGTGCGATGGGCCGTTGTCGTGGATAAAAATCAACTTCTCATGTCTTTCTTCATAACCAGGTCTTTTTTCACCCAAAGCACGGCACAATTTCACTAGTTGTTGGTGGTAGCGGTGAGCATTGGCAGTTTCACCAGGTTTCAACAGCTCGTAGATAGATGACACCCTGCTGATCCCATCAAATGCACAGCATCGTCTTGCGCCCAAAGCGATTTGGTCTTGGACAAGAAGTTGCTGGTTGGCCGGGATCGATCCACGATTTCTTTCGTTTAGGATTCTCAAAGTATAACCACTTTTCATCGCACGTCACCACAAGATGCATGGTCCTCAATTTTCCTGAGTCTATTTTCACGCTTCTTGTCACTCAAGTCAAAATGGCCTCTTCTTTGAACCGACGAAACCAATCTCTGCAAGTGGTTTCCGATAGCGCACTGTCACCATAGGCCTCCGCAAGCATTCGATGCGACTCAGCAGCAGATTTCTTCAAATTGAAGCAAAAAAAAGTAGAGCTTCCGGCATATGCTCTTTTTCTGGCACGAAACTAGACATGATTATACAAGGAAAAATGTATGTTGTTGTATGAAATCACTGATGATGTTTACTAATTGATGTAAACAGGTGTCGAACTCATAAAAAAAAAAATGATACACAGTCGATAATAGCTCGTGCGACAGGTGACGAATCATGGATATATGCGTATGAATCGGAAACAAAACAGCAATCGACCGTGTGGGTGTTCCCAACAAAACTTATTCGGCCCCGCAGCACATCGAAGCAAATGATCACCTGTTTCTTCTGCCGAATGGGTCATGTGACCACTGGTCCGCTTGAGCAACGTGTATCACTCAATTTTCAGTGATACACGATCATTTGTTTGCCGAAAGTCTTGAGAGAAATTGGCAAAAGCAACCGCCAAAGACGAATCATTCTCCATCATACCAAGGCGAGCTCTCAAACATCTCGTCAAACATGTGACGAGATTTTTGAGCAATCAAAACATCGAATTGATGACTCATCCTCCATACAGTACTGATTTGGTACCCAATGACTTCTTCTTGTTCCCGAATATCATAGAGTAAACTGCATGGTCAACGATTGACGAGCGCCAAAGAAGCAGTTGAAGCGTTCAAAAACCATGTTTTGAAAGTGTCTCAAGAGGAATGGAAAAATAATAATTTCATAACAATTTTGATTTCACTTTTATATTCATTAATTTAATAACAAAAAAGGGAAAATTAATTATAATTACAATAGAAAAAAAAAAAAAAAGAGCAAACGATTAAAACTAACAATTACAGTAATGTTCTCAAACATTTTGCATGTGCTCTGATTAAATTTATGTACCTACATGATTTACAGAATAGTAAAAATTGCAAAAAAAAAAAAAAAAAACCAAAATGGTTGTAAAAAAGTGATATTAAGTGCATAGAATGTTTGTAGATAATTGTGGCGTGAAATGGAATGTAATCAGTGCGCAACAAAATGTCACGCCATCATACATCATATTTACTATGCATGATGGTGTGGTGTACTTTATTTGAACACCTTAAACATTTTATTAACCTACGGGGTAATCTTTTTTTATTTTATCACTCTAATGAATGTTGGCAACTCTTACACACATTTGTACGTACATTCTGATTGTTTAATTTAATTTAATTTTTTTTATTGCGTTTTTACATTTATTATTATCATTATTACGTATTATTGCCATTATTATTATTATTGTATGAATTTTGTGTTTTGTTTTGTAAATTTTTGCAATTGTTTAATCAAATAATTGTTCATGAACATGCGACATGCAACAATAATGTGCGGAATTTCTATCATGAAATATGCAAATAAATTTAATTGCTAATTTGTTGCGAGCATTGTGTGAAATTATTAGAAAAATCATTTGTATTTTAGACAAATTTTATTTATTTTATTTTTGTTTAACATTTAATTAGTTGATTTTTTTTTTTTTTTGAATTTATTTTCATATATACATGTTAGATATGAAATTTAATTGTAATGCTTCGATAAATAAATTATAAAAAATATCAATGTACATATTAATAGAAAATTGAATATTTAATGAAGTGAAACTCGGAATTTTCGAGCGATAAGTCCTACGCAAGATCTTCGGACCTATTTGCGTTGGTGGCGAGTATCGAATGAGAATGAATGAGTATCGAACTATGTGCTGTTTGAGTTGTATGCCGACACCGACATAGTCAAGTTCATTAAAATTCAACGGCTGCGCTGGCTAGGTTATGTCAAGCGAATGGAAGAACACGCTCCAGCTAAGAAGGTGCTATATTCAGAACCCGCTGTTGGGCAACGCAGAAGAGACAGACCTAACCTCCGGTGGAAACACCAATTAGCGAAGGAAAAAAGTGGTTGGCGAAGCATGCTAGATTCGGCCTAATAAATTTTCGGTTGTATTTGCTACATACAAGGTGCGACAATTATGTATTAAGACTCAAACCATACCTCAGCAACCAAGCTTCAACCTTCCTCTACTAACTGTCAAAATTTCATGGCATTTGGTTGACATTTATTGTTTATTGACATTCATTCATACAAAACACGTGTTCATTTGATGTTTTGAAATTTTAACATGTAGCAAAGAGCGGTCATTAAATTCCACGCAAAAATTGGTAAAAATGCATCAGAAACATTCGGAATGATGCAGCAAGCGTGGTTGGCGATGGTTGTTTATCAAGGTCAAATGTTTTTATATGGCATAAATGGTTTGTGGATGGCAGAGAGTCGCTGGAAGATGAAATAAAAGAAGGAAGAAGGCCAATTTCAGTGCGGATGCCGGAAGCGATCCAGAAAGTTCGTGATTTTATTACAGAAGACCGCAATGCTTCAGTGAAAATGATGGTGGAGGCCTTAAACATCAACAGAGAAACTATCCGATTCATTCTTCAAGAGCATTTGGGCAAAACAAAGGTCTGCGCGAGATTTGTTGCACATACACATTAACCGAGGACCAAACATGAATGAGACTCAGTCATTCTAGAGACATGATTGCAGCTGCAGAAAATGATGTAAACTTCCTGAAAACAATTATTACGGGTGATGAAACATACGGGTGTTTCCACAAAGAATTTGTTCCAACTGGTCAAACAGTTACTTACGTATGTTACCTCGAAGTTTTGAAGCGTTTGTTGTCCAGAATCCGTCGTGTTCGACCAGAATACCGCGATCCAAAAACATGGTCTCTGTTGCACGATAATGCACCGAGTCACACATCACTCACTGTTTGTCAATTTTTGGCTCGGAATCAGGTATGTCTGTTGCATCACCTGATTTGGCACCGTGCGACTTCTTTTTGTTTCCAAAAGTGAAATTGAAGTTGAAAGGATGCTTTTTTGATGACATTTAGACCATACAACGGGCTTCGACGAGGGCACTGCAGGCAATTCCGAAAAATGAGCTGGAACACGCGTTTGAATCACTATTAAATCAATGTAACAAATGTATTGAATCAGGAGGAGAATATTTCGAATAAATATACCGAAAAATTAGCAGATATCGTGTTTTAATTGTGTTTTCTAGAGGCAGTCTTAATACATAATTGTCACACCTTGTAAGTACATAAATAAGAAACTTTTATGATTAAAAGTCGTCAAGACGTTTTTTCGAAAATAGACCCATTTTATGAAATTGATACCTGGATTTGGTCTAGTGTGATATGTAGCTTGTATGCAATCTTAAATCACCGACATATTACTGGAAAATATAAAATATTACGTCTGGCAAAAGTCACAAGAAAGTCACAAGGCTAACTCTAAAATTGTGGTGCATACATACACCTCTATGGGACGTCTATGATATCAGAGTGACTACACCTAGTCTAGGGAGATATAGACATTTTTAAAAATTTCCATTTTTCCCTTTTTATCGCAGTGTTCTCTTGCTCAAAGTCGCTGCTTCAGCTATATTCTTAAATTTTGGCACTCCGAAGCAGTTTCGGCGGCTTCTGCAGAGTTGTGGGCAGCATGGGTGTTTGTATAAACAATATCCTAGAGTGGTACTCCTTCTCAATTTATACCAATCTATCTGTTAAAATTTCAAGACAGAATTTAGTTTTTTCCATTCAAAATTGTAACTATTTTCATTTTATATAAAATAAATGAAATGTAAACAAAAAATCATATTTTTGATATAACATTTTTTTTTTAAATATTTGTCGATATTCTGGTTATTTTATATTCACTTTGTATGCCAGCCTTCCTAAGAAGTATGTAAATATATGGAAGAAGAATGTTGAGCAAAAATTTTAAGAAGAATAAATTAATGGTAGTCGATTATCGGTTATACATTTTAAGTCTTTAAGGGCACTCTGAAAGAAAGAGGAGTAAATTTTCTAAAAACAAAGAGAATGTTAATGAAAAACCTTGTAATCTTGCATGAACAATCAGTGAGCGACTGAAGCGAAATATAAGAAAATCGTCAATTTTGTATAAAAGACCCTTTATTGGGTAGTGATATGAGGTAGGTTTATTATTGGTTACTAAAAAATGAATAGGCATTAGCAATGCCGGAGCCAGGGAACCCTTACCCCGATGGACTTATTAAAAATATAATAACAATATATGTAAAATAATAATATATGTTTAATCATTTATAAAAATTTTTTTCTTATACATCTTTTTCATATTATCCCTCTTGCCAAAATCATGGCTACACCACTGAGCGTCAGTAATATACATATTTTACGCATCTGGGAGAAATGGGGGTAAAATTTATAAAAACGATCAATTTTATATGGAAGTCCCTCTACAGGGTAGAGATACGGGACAAGTCTCTTCACAAAAATCTTGGTAAAAAAAAAAAAAAATTTATCGAAACTGGTCATAAATTTTATTCTTCTTGAAGTACTCCGAGAGATGTGGAAGCGAAATTTAGAAAAAGTATTGTAATTGTAAAATTTGTATGGGAGCCCCTCTACTGAACAGAGATAGGGGCAAATTATATTCAGGCAAGATATTGGGTAGTAAAAATAAAAGGGTCTCGGTTATACATTCTAATCATATCCAGGCACCCTGGAGAAAGAAATTTATGAAAATTTCCATTTTGTAGGGGACCTCTTCAATGGATAAGTTGAAAAATAAAATCATTGAGGAGAAAAAATGATAATGTATTTTAATCTCCTTTTGATGGGTGCCATTCAACAGCGTAAGTAGGTTCAAGAAAAATTTTTTGGGGCAGTAAAAATTAATGGAGATCGTACATACATTTTAACTCTCTAAGAGTGATTCTGAATATTTTAATGAATATTTCAACTTTCCAAAATAGAAAGTATAGGTGACTGACTGACCTAAACACATGTTGCTTTGCAGTAATACATTGCAACTTGTTGCTAAAGGTAACCCTTAAAATGTTGACAATGTATTCTGTGCCCAAATGCAAAACAATGTTGCTATCATTACGCAGAGGAAAGCAAACAACGCAACCAAACAATGTATCAATACGTTATTAAAACTGTATTGATACATTGCAAACATACGAAGTCAGCTTATATTAGGCATCAGGCAAATAATATTTAGAAATTATGAAAATGTGTTTTACTAAATTCCAAAACCCATACTAATTTGACATACTTATAAATACAATAGTATGCTAGTAGTATATAGAAGCAACATGTGAGCATTAGATTAGATTAGGTTAGGTTTCACTAAGAATTTCCGGAATTTTATTTATAAATAAAAAAAAAAAAAAACGATAATAAAATGCTATACACAATGTTTGAAAACAAAAAAGGGGTAAAATGCATTACAAATGTTACGTTCTATTAATTACAAAGGTGCATCAATGGTAATCCAACCAACCTACCCACACACACACACACACTCATATGCATATAAATGATAAATATCGCAGTTGGAACAATTAAATTACAACAATAGATTAATTGCACAAAACAATGCCATATAAAAGCAAAAAAAAAAAAAAAAAAAAACAAAAAAAAAAAAATTTTATTTTAACAATTGAAATAAAATACTCCATTTACCTACATACAGACGTTGGTATTTAATTTAGTGAAAACAGGGTTTACATATATTGTACGAGTATGTATGTATGTATGTATGTGTATGTATCTACTCGTAGTACTAGTAATACAATAGGAACAATTCATTACAATAATGTAACATAAGGCATAGACAGAATAGCAACAACAACAACATTTCAAATCATCATCATCATCATCATCATCAACAATCATGTTTGAATTATCATCATCAATATTGTCAATATTCGATACGTTGTATGCTATTTTGCAATATGTCAAAATATGTAGCTGTACCCATTGTATACGATAATAAAAATGCCGCCAATAAATGAGCGAAATCAATAGGTACCGGAATAGTAATAGAATGTGGTGGCAAACATGATTAGTCAAAGTGATGTGCGCAATGTGCAAATAAATAAATAAACAAACAAATAAATAAACAAACAAAGAGTCGAACAACAAAAAATTCTTACACGCCTCCACTTTACAGTACAGCGCATCATCGTAGTGCAACAAATTGCAATTTATTATGGTAGTGCTACAATAGTTGGTGTCTAACGAAGGGATATGAACAAATTTGGGCAGTTTATGGATAAAATGTCTTATCGATACTTTCGGAGATTTTATTATCAAAGATGCACATTTGTCTGTGCGACCAATTACCGGAAAAATCTATAAAAACCCGCTGAAAATCACATGCAACCATTTATGATAACACAGAGAAGCTTAACATTGCTCAGAAAACTGTTTCAAGTCATTTATATGCGGCTGGAAGCTCAATAAATGGATGCCACATAAACTGAGAGAGAAACGTTAACTCTCGACAGCATTTGAGAATGCAATAATTGGCTGAAGCGTTTGAAAAACAGACGGATTCCGAAAGGCTAGGTCATCCGTGAATAGAAATGGATTCCGTACGGCAATGTGCAGTGTTTGTCAAGTCTCACATGGTGTGCCAAAAGTTAGACAAAGATAGGCAGCAACAGAACTTAATAAGTAACCTACTTCGTCTCACTTGTGTTGGTGTCAGGGGGAGGGGGGGGGTCAATGAAAACTTCTCCTACCGATGCCATGAGACTACTTCTTCACATTCCTCCACTTCCTATCCAAATTGAAAATTGTAAGCGTGCCTCTCAGCCTCAAGGTTGCAAGGTATCTTCAGATACATACGTTGAGATCTAATCGGACGCTTAAAAGTTTTAGAAAACTTTCACAATAGTACCATTTAGTTTAGCGAGGACACACTGACCTCAAAAATATCATACTTCTGTCACTACGAAATCGCTATAAGGTAAAGAGAAGCATGGTGAAAAAATTCAATAATTTTCAAGCATGGATCTTAAATCTGGTACACGGATGGGTCGAAGCTGGTATATGCTCGAACTGGAGCGGGTATTTATCGCCCCAAATTCAAAACGATCAATCTCAATAGGTTTTTACTCAACAATTTTCCAAAGCGCAAATACATGCCATTGAAATATGTGTGCGGGAGTGTCATCGAAGAGAGATGCAAGGATCCCACATTTATATATCATAGTATCAGATAGTCAAGCAGCTTTAAAAGCTCTTCAATCTTTCAGAATCACCTCTAAATTAGTAGATGAATGTCACAGCCTACTAAACGAGCTAGGAAACCTCATTACTATTAGTATTAAGGTAGATACCGGGCCATGAAGAACACGAGGTAAACGAAATAGCTGATAAAATAGCCAAAAAGTGGAGCTGAAAAGCCCCCGATCAGCCCCTGATTGGTCCTTCTGTGGTTTGGCAATATGCCACTCCAAGGAGGTTATCAGGAAATAGAAGGAAAAGAAAAAATTTGCAGATCACTGGCTCAATAGTAAAGGGCAGCGTCAAGCAAAACACATCCTCATCCCAAATAGAGGGATATCTAAGAAGATACTCACGTTTGGTAGAGCTGACCTACATATTCTTTGAAGTTATTTCACACGCCACTGCAGTTAGATCTATCTGACACTGATATCTGTAGATTCTGGAGCTTAGAGATCGAAAGCTCGGAACATATTCTCTATGAATGTTAAGTTCTTGGTAGACAAAGTCTAAACCACTTTGGTGATAGTAAGTACAATGCCTCCATATAAATTGTGAAATAATGAACTCAACACAGTGCTGAAATTTATTAAAAGCCTAAAAATTTAGGCTTTTCCCAAAGACTGCACAATAGATCATGCCTGGTCGCAGTGCATAAGGGTATGTTAATAATGTGCAGTGAAAACAGTCATGGAAGAGGCGATCAGATACGCTATAAATAATCACAAAGTCAGGATTGATAAATAAGAGGGGCATGTCCTATTCTTAAGTGAAATATATAGGAGTCATCCATGACGAGCCATTGCAGCCTGTCAAAACGATCAATGCGGAATTCTAATGTGAGAGACTAAGGAATTGAGCGAAAGAATCAAGCAAATGCGATTAGAATTTATTAAATCGTAAGTTTTTATCTTAGTACTTAGTGTCTATGAACAAAGAGCCCTGGTGTCTTGGACAACACGTCATTGATGACAATTACACTTTCGAGGTGGTGAAAGACTTCGTCTATCTTGGAACCAGCATCAACAACTGTAATGACGTCAGCCTGCAGATTATGCAGCGATTAAGTGTTGGGTAACCTGGTGGAGCTTGGAATATCCAATTGGCGCCAGCAAGCGAAGAATAGAGAAGACTGGCTCCGTATTATAAGTTCGGCCTAAATCGATTATTAGTTGTTATGGCCCCATAAGAAGAAGAATAAGAAAACTTTCTAGCGAAGAAAAAATTCCAGTTTCAAAATGATTTCGAAAATTACTTGCCCGCGTTCTGCGCTTAGATGCCACAGAAATTATACGAAGATGGAATATTGGCTCTACCTGGAAGATGGCAAAAAATTATCGATAACAATGAAATTTGATAAATTCTGTTTATCGAGAGTAATAAAAGTAAAGACTTTAATTTACCGAAAAAAGACTGCATTACTCTCTTTCTGTGACCGATATATGAATTTTTTCAATCTGCACTAACTCGAAATATCTGAGATTTGAATCTGCTAAATAATAAGACAAGACATTGAATTTAATAAATGCTAAAAATGTGATTATTTGGATTACTTGTTTTCTCAAGCTACAAATCATATTTTCCAACCGATTCTATATATTGAATTTTTCAAGGATTTTTATTTCGTATAAATATTTTGTTCAATTTTCAATTAACCTTTTTCAAGAGAATTCTATAATTTTTGTTTGTGTGAAAACGTTACCATTTCAAATGACTTTTCTTACGAACGAACGAACGTGTTGTCAAATCACATTAGAGTGTTAATGGCCAAAATACATACGAATACCAACAGAAACTACAGAAATAAATGTATGTAACTAGGCATCATAAATGAAAATAGTTAAGTCCTTTCGAATTCCAAGAAATTTCTGAAATTTGATGCTGAATCACATTCGTACTATAAACGTCAGTCTCTTCGCTTCGCTATTGTAAGAGAGTGAGAGTGAGAGAAATTGCCGTAAAGCAAATACGTAGCCAGAGAGTGAGACAATCAGACAGTCAAATAGACAGCTAAAGGTAAGCAGTGCCCTTTATAAGTAAATATTGTATGTGTTTAGAGCGTTCGAAAAAAAAAAAAAAAAATTGTATACAAAATGATACAAATATTGTGCTATTGAAATGTGTAGCTTGCAATATGTAATTGGAGACATTTATGTCATATCATTAACACCTTAGATCAAATGCTTACATTCTATAGCTGAAAATAGCAATTGCATTGTTGGAGAATTGAAATGAATTGTGTAAATATGGGAAAATATGTGAATATAGAAAAATAAGAACTTTTGTTTTATTATGCAATTTTTCCACAATTGCGCATTTGTCAGTCGAATGCTATCATGTGTCAATAGATGTGGCAGAAGAAACATATACATACATCGTTTTTGTAGGGGAACCCCCTTAAAAATTGGAAATACTGATACTTCGCCCGTAGCCCGTATTGAGAGGAAATGTAGAGTAGGAAAATTTTATTGAGGTGTGCCATATATTTCACTGCTCTATGTGTGATTTTTGAGCAGTTATTTCAAATCTTCAAGTTTTTTCGGATATTTTGTATGACAATTCCTTTGAGAGTTGGAGTTAGGAGATAGGTGTGCTTGGATGAAATATTAGGAACAAAAAATAGAAGCATCTTGAAGCGATTCCTTTCCAGTAAAGAAGTTATGATTCAGAAATTGAGTCCATAAATGGATCTTTTCTTTAGCAAAATATATTAGAAACTAAGTAGGACTGGCTATTAGAGCTTCAACACTATCTGTGTCCCATTGTCATTGTCTTTGTCCTAAACTGGTGCAAGCAATTGACTGACAAAAAAAAAAGAAAAAAAAAAACAGTTTCAAGATGATAAATACTAGAAAAGAATTACGACTTAGGCTCTTCGAAGACTCTTCGCCCACGTTCGCGGCTCCTCTTGGGAGCATAAGACTTTGACAAAGAATTTTCACCAGATCGAATATTATTTTCTGCCACTAAAATATCCACATTCTTGACGATACGGAATATCGTCTCTGTCTTGAAGAGGATGAAACTACAGAACACATACTTTGCGCGTCTGTATTGCGTTGGCAAATATAAGAATGCACAATTTCCACCATGCTCGACTAGATCCCGAGGAAACAAAAAAAGGCTCCTGTTGTGGGCATACTCAATGTCATACGCAAAGTGGAAATGATACTGAAAGTACATGGATTCCAGCTGATTCCCTTTTTTAGACAGGTAATATGTAGGTAGAAAATGATGTAATGTTATGGCATACTAGAAACATTGGTGCCAGACCTATAGGGTATAGTAGATTGGATGGATTTTATTTTGGATTTTATAAATGCAGCTGAACACAAAAGATCTTTTAGGTCGCAGCGTCAGCCTTTGGGCAATTTACGACAATAAATTATTATTATTATTATTACTAATTTCTGCCAGCTCTCAGCTCATATTAGCAACTTACAGTTCACGATGTTCTTCAGGTGTTTTTGGTACGCCCGCAGCTTTTGTGTGGATACCAAACTTGAGCCATTCTAGTGATGCTGCTTGCTTATTTTCGCAGCGTATTACCTATCCACTTCCACTTTCTTCTATTTACTTGCACCAGTACGCGATCTACTTTGCTGAGCTCCCAAAGTTACTTGTGCTCGTTGGTTGCCGAGACACTTAGAATCTCTGCATGATGTTATTCGAAGCAAGCCAAGTTTCGCTGTTAAGTAATATGGTAGAATTGACGCATTCATTATAGATTTTTAGCCTTTGTTTTCTTGGAAAGAAAACGGATACCGGATTTAGTTGGTCGTAAAATGATCTGCCCTTGCTATTCTCGTAACTTTTGCAATGGTAATCCAGAGTCTCACTTCCCTTGTGAAAACGACCACTTTCTTAGGTGGGAGAGGAGATAAATATGGTCTGGAATATCCAAGCATCGAGGTGAGATGTTAGGCTCCGCATCGGTAGTCAACTTGATAATAACTTCAGTCTCACTTCCCTTGTCAAAACGATCGCTTTGTTGGGCTTAGTATGTGGATCAGAGTGCTTGTGGGAGAGAAGATAAATATCGTCTGCAAAATCTCAGTCATCGATGTCAGATGTTAGGCTCCGCATCGGTAGTCGCCTTCTCGGCAGTCAACTTTGATAATAATTTCATTCAGGACAGGTGCTAAGAAAAGAGGTGAACCCTCTAGCGTCAGCTATTTTCGATTTTATTTTATACATTCATGATCTACTTGGAGAAGATTCCCCATAATACAGATTATAGATTAATTTTGTGATATTTGTATGCAAATTCATATGAATCATTCAATAATATATGCACATTTACATACTCTACTTATCTAAAAACAATGCATAGGGTATGACAATGAATAGCTAGGCAATTGACAATGGACCCACCTCAGCGTCAGTTGTGTGTCCCTTCTCCTATTTACATGTTATGTATATACATATGTGTATATTATTCATGGTATTCATTCGATTTTAATGCTTGATCGATTTCAATTGAATTCCTATATACAAATTTTCATTTGGAAACAATGAATGAATGACCATTGCAACTGGGCTTTACTTGCACATACATACCATATGTCAATATAAATTACAAAATCAACAAATGTTGGTATACATATATGGAAAGGGTGTTCATGAGAGCTCAGTAAAATTTAAAAAAATTTAAATTACATAAGTTGTGGATTAAAAATCATTTGATTTACAAAAAAAGAAAAGGACAAAATGAAAAACTCAGATGTAAATTGATATCTAATTAAACAAGTTAAAAACTCAAACTCAAATGAGCATGAATTTATGATTATGATTGAATTTAGCACATTTTTGGATAAAAAAAAAAATAGTCAACTATTGGTACAAAATGCGAATTAAGGACTTTACAAATGTAGATTATCTGTAGGAACGATATCTACTCATATTGTTGAGAATTCTCTTTGAGTTTAAGCTCATTAATCTGGCAGTAGTTCATGACATATTCATGAGTTCAAAATGAGTCAATTATGATCTCCGAAATGCCAATTTAAGACCTCTCAGATGAAGATTATTCAAAATTAAAATTCCTATTAATATTTAGGAGCTTATGTATATGATCATAAATTACTCATAGTGAGTGAAGTTCTTTTCTTTCTCTGAGTAATCAATATCATGAGTTCTAAAGTATGAGTCAAAAGATATTCATATCAAAAACATGTTTTTTAAATGAACTTAAATGTCAGTTTAATGTTATTTGTGATTAAAAATTAATATTTCTTAAAAAGAAAAATTGAGTTCTATTAATTGCAGAGCATAAGATGCTTTGAGATGTCTTATTGAGATGTCCGAAGAGTTTAATATCCATATCGTTTGGGTGTTGAATCACAGAGACACCCGAGTGGGGAACAAAACACCGGATGAATTGGCCAGCGAGGGTAAAACATTGGAAACTTTTTCTGCTAAGGAGAGTATTGGTATTACAATGGCAACGTTTAAACTTCTCGCCAGCATCAGACATAGTACAAAAAATTATATCCAAATGGGTAATGCAACACTCGTATACCATTGCTATATCATCTGGATATAATTGAGTGTAAAGCTTCACAAAAGACTTAAAAATATGACACATTTATGAGTCAAATATAAGAGCCACAGAAAATACTCAACATGATGACGTATGCTTGAATCTCAAACACATTTAGAAGTGTGATCCTTTTTGAGTTCGAAATATGCTTGGCTGAGTATGTCCAACTTCACTATGCGAGTACTACTAAATGAATAAAGGAGACTGTAACAAAAAAAAAAAAAAAACTCTCCTTAGAGTCGGCTGGGGCCTACCAAATTATACCCTGCAAATCAAATTAATTTTTCAATTTTAATCCACACCTTCAATCTGATTGTTCTACGCTGAATAGTTTGTAAGTTATGGCGGTTAAAATTTTTGTTTAATTTCCTCAATTTTGTATGGGAGCCCCAAGAACGAGTGGGCGTGGCACACTGATTTTTTGCCAGATTATTTCCGACTACGATATTAATCTAAGTGTCAATTATGGTTATTCTAGACAGAAGATTGCCGAAGTTACGGCTGTTTCAATTTAAAAGAATTTCAGTCATTTTGTATGGGGCTACGATAAACAGTAGGCATAGCGCGGCCATTTCCTGTGAGCCTAGTTGCTCGTACATTACTAATTCACATCCTAAATCTTCTTGTCCTACGCTAAATGGTTTGTAAGTTATGGAGCTTAAACGTTTTAGTTTAATTCCCTCGACTTTGTATGGGAGACCCATGAAGGAGTGGGCGCGGCACACTGATTTTCTGCCAGATTATTTCCGACTACGATATTAATCTAAGTGTCAATCATGGTTATTCTAGACAGAAGATTGCCGAAGTTACGGCTGTTTCAATTTAAAAGAATTTCAGTCATTTTGTATGGGGGCTACAATAAACAGTGGGCATGGCGCGCCCATTTGCTGTGAGCCTAGTTGCTCGTACAATACTAATCTACACCTTAAATCTCGTTACTCTACACTGAATAGTTTGCAAGTTATAACCGGTAACATTTTTTTTTTAATTTCAGCAACTTTGTATGGGAGACCCAAGAACGAGTGGGCGTGGCACACTGATTTTCTGCCATATTATTTCCGACTACCATGTTAATCTAAGTGTCAATTATGGCTATTCTGGACAGAAGATTGCCGAAGTTACAGCTGTTTCAATTTAAAAGAAGTACAGACACTTTGTATGGGAGCTACCCTAAAAAGTAGGCGTGGCTCACCCACTTTTGGCGACGTTATATAGTAGTATAATATAACTTTATGTGCCAAATATTGTTGTCCCAAATGGTATATTATGTGAGTTATAGCAAGTTAAAGATTTTGAAAATTCCGAGGTTAGTCGCTTTGAGTGCTTGGTGTGGGCGTAGCTATTGACCGATCATGCCCAATATCAATCCCCTATGTACTCTTGGATCATAGGTTACTTGTGCCAAATTTCGTTGAAATAGCTCAATATTTACTCAAGTTATCGTGCAAACCAGCCAGGTGACAGACAGACGGACGGACGGACTGACATCGTTAAATCGAAAATTTAAGCGAATATATATATATGTATATATATATATATATATATGAATATATATATACATATATATATATATATATATATATATATGTATATATAGATATATATATATAGATATATATATATATGTATATATATATATATATATATATGAATATATATATACATATATATATACATATATATATATATATATATATATATATATATATATATGAATATATATATATATACATATATATATATATATATATATATATATATATATATATGAATATATATATATATACATATATATATATATATACATATATATATATATATATATATATATACATATATATATATATATATATATATATATATATATATATATATATATATGTATATATATATATATATATATATGCATTTTTAAAATTCTGTGAAAGAAAAAAAGAAGCAATTTTTACATTTCTAAAAGTTCAATATTTTTTTTCAATATTTTTATTGTTTTTTTTTAAGTATTTTTTCTTTAATTTTGTCTGAACGGCATTGTTTAGCAATTAGCGCATAGACCATAGTGACGCCAGACATTGTCGTCTAGTGCACAGCAGCATTGTTAAATCAACAAAGTAAAAAAAAAAAAAAAACAACAGTACAAGAAATGAATTGTCAATATCTATTTGTCAAGACAATAATTTTACAAGTCCATGATGCAGACCAAAATACAAGAAAATGCTATAGAAAATAAGCGAAAAAAAAAAATGGAAACAACATTTTTTATATCAACACAACAAATACCTACACAATAAAAAAAAAAAAAAAACACCATATACTTACTTCAAAAAAAAGGGCTATACCCACTTATCAATGAATATAAGCACATAAAACATATTGTGAAAGAAAAAGAAGCGGAGGACGAGTATAACAATAAAACAACGGTTTAAATAAGCAATTAACACATCAACAACAATAAACAATATGACATTAGTGACAAGATCAGTAGTAGTAAGTGTATGTAGTACGATACATAGTAGCAACGAACGATCGAATTCACAACAATTGATCTAACTACTGTTTGTGTTGTAATACTTGTACGTTGGTATGAACATATTTACATATTTGTATACGAGTTGTAAATGAATCAATGGATGGTTGGTTGGATGGATGGATGGATGGATCGTTGCATTATTTCATATGCTACCACTAAATGATTGTAAACATAAAAATATCGATCGAACGATCGTTGGATCGTCCATACAAAAATTTAACGTGTAATTACAATGGAAGCAGAACAATCTACATATATGTATGTTTTATTTGGATATGGTTGATTGATCAATATGGTCAACAAATGTTGAAGAACGAAGTACCTACCAAGTGTTAATACCCATATTTTTATTTTCTTTTCAACATGATGATCATGATCATGCCTAGTACGGTCTGTGTGTGTGTAGATCACACTTGTTCATAGTATACGCTTACTTATTTGGATTCATAATCCATTTCGTATGCAAATTGAGAGTAAAATCAAGATCATTACTTTCCTGTACTACTTGTAGTGTTTGCTTTGTTCATTTAACCAAATTATTTTATGTTGGTAGTTCAGGTACCTACCTGCCAAATTGTTTATAAAGGTAATTTGAAAAGAAGTGTGGGATTATTGAATCGTGAGCAAGATTCTGTTTGTAGGTACTTAAATGTTTACAGAAAAAAAAAAATTGAGTAATTGAAAGAGTTAAACATTTTAGAATCGAATAGCTCACGTTGAGAAGCAGATCCATAATGTGACGTATGAAATGCTGGGGATTCTACACGGTTTCTATATTGAATTTAGTATTTTCGAAGGTGGTGATCATAAATCCAAAGTCAACTCACTGATCGTCATGTAGTTTATTCTGTGCGCTATGTGATGACAGGTGAAGCTCGGCCAAAGAGCCCTTCGGGACTTTAAGTGCCACATATTTATTTATTTAATTTTTTTTTATGTGATGGCACTTTCATTCTTTGATGAGGATGTCATCATGTAAATAGTTCTACTTCCTATATGAATGCGTTTTTTTGTTTAATGGAGGTCCTCCACGTGGCGATCACTACAAAAGTTCTTCCTGGCACTCGCTTCGAGACGGCTGAAATGTGTGGCGGCGGAAACTTTCTCAGAAACGGGCTACTTCTTTTGTTGTACGAATTCGTTATTCCTGCGAAGCAGAATGACACTGTAGAACTCCAGTTGTGCAGTGAAATTTAATACCTTATCAGGGTTCCAGAGATATTATTATGAAGAAAATAATGCGATCTATTGATCTACCACACAATGGCACTGTCTTCAACAAAAGTGTCATACTGTTGGCGTATGCCGACGAAATTGACATAATCGGCATGAATACGTGAGCAGTCAGTCCTACATATTCAGAGTTTTAAAGAGAGTCGCTTCGAATGGGTGTTGCAATGAACGAGGGCAAAAAGAAGTAACTACCGTCAGAAAGCAAAGAGTCCGTCTTTCGAAGTAATAAAGGACTTTGTCTATCTTGGAACCAGCATTAACAACACTAATGACGTCAGTCTAGAAACATTAAGAAGGATCATCCTTGCGAACAAGTGCTACTTTGTGTTAATTATGCAATTGAGAAGTCGAGCCATCTCCCAAGAAGTGAAAACTACACTCTTCAAGTCTTTTATCATGCCAGTCCTTGCGTATAGCGCCGGAGTCTGTACAATTGCCACCTCAGTTGTGAGAATGTCTAGAGTTTTTGATAGAAAAGTCTTTGTACAATGCTAGTCTACATCTCAAGTATGCTTGCCTTAGGGGAAATACTTCATAAATAGTATTGGCGGTTGAGGTTTCTTAAAAATTCTGGGACTTTTTATAAGAGCAACATTAAATAGTGATCATGGCTCGTTTACTTTTTTTGACTTACCCACTATAATATTTATCTACTTGTTAAAAATGACAAAATGATACATAAGTTAAGGGAGTTAGAAATTAAATATAATTCCGGGATGTTGTATGGGCGCTATAATAAATAGTGAGCATGTATGGATGTAAGGATGGCCTCTTTAAATCGACTATTTATGTTATACTGATCAAAAGCACATGTACTTTATCAAATCTTCAGATCTTCCTTCAAGCGATTACAGCCACCTTACCGAAATTAGTATGCCCTTGCATATTCTTAAAGTACGAAGAATTGAGCTCTTGAGCGTAATCATTATTTTTATTATTGTTAATGGGAATGTAGCACCGCGACCTATAAGATCTATCGTGTCCCCTTCATTTTGGTTCAAAGTATTTCTTTGAGTCCAACATTCTCTATGAAATGTAGTATTGCGCCTATATTCACGAGTCTGATTGCCCCATCAGTTAGTAGATGTTCATCTCGGTGTTTCTTTCGTTTTTGCATTAGTGCGGGGCACACCTCCACCATGTGTTTCGAGGTTTCATCATGCTCTCCGCAAAACCTGCAAAATTCATTAGAGTAAATTCCCAGTTTTGTCAGGTGATAGTTCGGCCTACAATGTCCTGTCAGAATTCCTGTAATGATTCTCAAGTTATTCTTGTTTAGCTTCATACAATCCTCAAAACTATTTGGGTTATATGTTCCTAAGAGTGACCCCGGTAGATTGTTCTAATATTGCTTCCTTTGTATATCTTCTGCTTCCCTAAAGATTTTGGAGAAGTTGCCCTTGCCCAATTCGCCGATTGGTTCCATTCCTACAAACGGGGTTGCTGTTTCCTTTCTAGCGTGTTTATCTGTCTTTTCGTTTCCTGTAATTCCCACGTAAACTGAGACCCATAGTATCCACACCGGATTGATTTCACCCAGGATGTTCAGCTTCTCAAGACACTCCATCACCAGATACGATGTAATTTGATGAGATTTAAGTGCCTTGATTGCCGCCTGCTTGTCAGTTAGGATAGCTATTCTTCTGTTCCGAGAGCTACGTGAGAGATTAAAACTGACGCACATGTCGATAGCGTAGATTTCCGCTTGAAAGGTGGTCATGTTTTTGCACATTTCCGAAATGTTTGTGATTTTTCTTAAAAATTGTCAATTTTTCAAAACTCATTTTCGAAAATACTCAGTAAACTTTCTAATTATTATTATTTATTCAAGTACGATCGTTTTTAGAACACGAATGAGCTGTTCCTTGTCAAATCTTTGGACAATTATTTTTGCTGTTTTGGTTTACATGGTGTCTTAAGAAAACAATGTGAAATTTTCAATTATTATCGAAATATGGAATTGGGTCTTCAAAACTCAGTGGAAAGTTACACTTTTTGTGACATTTGATGCCAAAACGAAATATTCTTTCATTGGTTTTCATTTAAGCTGTAACATTGGCCTATATACATATATAAAATTTTTTTTTTTTTGGAGTCTCGGAGATCGGAACGGATTTTAGTTTCAAAATAAAATATGGTATTCTCTTTGTCAGAAAATATACATATGTACGTACAATAAAATTTCCTCACATTTCCTCTCATTTGTTCCATATCACTCTCTCACAATTGGCACACTCTAAATGCATACGGTGACAATATGCACACCTTCTATGTAACCATAATAAATCTACAAAAGTATCATGTTGATATCATAAATCAATATTTCATTCATTTATGTATGGATGGATGTAACTTCTTTACATCTGACAATAAAAGCATAAATGATGGGCCGGCTACCTAGTACATACATAATATTGATATACTCATTGTACGTACATATGGATGTACATACTCGTACGAGTATAATCAATGTAATTATGACCATTGAGTGCATTGGAAATGTGTGTATGTATGTATGTATGGACGAGTATTCTATGTTATCACAGTGTGCAATGAATTGTAATGAAAATTGCAATGGTGCATCGAAATCTCTAATAATAGCAATATGTATGTATGCATGTGTGTGTTTAATAATAAACAACAACAACAATAAACAATATAACACCAACAATACAAATATCGATGGACAAAAACAGAACAATAAATGATGCTGCTGTGTTTCTGTTATTAAAATGCACAAAAACAATCAAATCAAAAGGAACATAAATTGAGAAGAATAAGAACAACAACAACAACAACGACAATAAATAGACAGTTAGTCAGAGAAAACACCTTTGATGATATGGAGAGTCAATTTCATTCGTTGAGTAAATGAGTTCAACAACAAAAAGGAAATGTGCGAAATTTAACGAACGAGCTAAAAAGTTCTGCATTTAATCGTTCGCCCAAATATACGAATGCGAGTATGTGTACTGGTATACAATAGTGGAAATTACTATAAACTCAAAATTATTTTTATAGAGAAATTATTTTATTTACATGGGTAACATAGCAATGAATTAAAGTACAATACCAAATGTTATGAAAGTTTTAAGCACGACAAGAAAATGATATGGAAATAATGGTAAACATTTTTTTAATTTAATAGGTTCAATGTTAAAAATAACAATTTAAGTAAATTACAATTAATGAGAACTTTCTATTTTCATTTAGGATGTTGGGGTGTTGCAGCATCTCTCTAAACATACATGTATATATTTTCATCACCTCCGGTCTCTAAGGTTCATATAGTATACAGCACTAAAATTATTTCGAGAGTGTAGATTTTTTATTCTATAGGCCAAATGAAAGTTAAATTACAACGATTAATTTGAACTGCCATGCGGAAGAGTTTTGGAAAACTTATCAAAGCAAAAATTTGCATATTAAACTTGCATTTTAAAAATCTATATTTCTAGGAACCTTAAATGATACTTGTACAAATTTAATGAAACTTCGGTCATTAGTTCATATCAGATGATTAGTTACAGAAGTTTCAGTAACGCTATTTTTGTGAATTGGCTCGTGTCTTGATTTTTCATTGCTTTTTGATGGCAAAAATATCATTCAATCCAAAGTTTGGTTTGATAAGTGTTATTCGAACTCTGCTCCATCGAGACAAATGGTAGAGAGGTGGCTTGCTGACTTTTAATGCGGCTGTATAAACATCGATGATGTCGAACGCTCTGGTAGTTCAAAAGAGGCGGCGGTGATACCGGAACACATAAAAAAAAAATCCACAAAATCATTTTGGCAAACCATAAAGCGAAGTTCCAGAAGATAGCTGGCACCTGCATTTTGTCAGCTTCATTTTGTATAATAAATTTTGCATCATGAGAGAGCTGTTAACGTAATGGATGCCGCGTTTGTTCACGTTCAACCTATTTGGTTGGATCTGTTGTATTTTAGCGATATGGAAATGACTTTTTGAATCGCCATGTAACAACGGATAAAACCTGGATTCACTACTACACTCCAGAGTGAAATCGGTACTCAGTTGTGTGGACAACAGATGGTGTATCTCACCCAAAACGGTTAAAAACGCAACAGTCGGCTGACACGATTATGGCGTTCGTATTTTAGGATGCGGATGGAATTTTGTTCATGAAAATACACCCTCCTATGAAGAAGAAAGTGATAGTTCACCAAGACAATTTCTGCCAAGGTCAAATTGCACGAATTTCACTTTGCTCGAATTGTTTTCGCACCCACCGTATTTACTAAATTTGGCTCCCAGGGATATTTACCTTGTCGCGGATAAAATTAAAAAAGAAATTAACAATTAATATTCTTGTAAAATGTTGGATCCAGAAGTTCCAGGTGCATACTGCGCATTTTTTGCTGATTTTGCATGAGGCATAAACTTTATTGTTTGATACACGAGACAATCTCTAGAATTGTCTGAAGTTGCTGCAATGTCTGAGTATTCTGTGAACTTGGTGCAAAGTTGTGACTCATGTAGGTCACCATAGATAACATATATAAATCCATATATCGGAATCCCTGTCAATTGGAGCATTCAGCGACTGCGCCTAGTCGTTTACGCGACTCTTCTACCATAAATTTTGCGTTACAAAAAATAAATAATAAATAAATAAATATAAATGGGGTGAAATTTCCCTTTTTTTGATGTATATAATTTTTCCTTATATTTCTCAAAATAAAAATGCAATATATTTCGAGTTTATAAAACTTTCCATCACTGTACATGTGTATGTACTCGTGTAATATGTGAATGCTGAATGTTCTGCCGCGAATAATCAGCACTAATGATTCACAATGATTCGATTACACCAGATCATACACAGCCGAGGGGTTGGAGAAGATGTGTTGCGACGATCAATTGATAATACAACAACAAAACAACAACAACAACAACAACAACAACAACAACGACAATATATGAATACATGCATAGGTACATCCATTCAAAGTTAGTGAAGTGCAAAGCGAATGTATGACGGTAAAGCACATCACTCGATCGACCGACCAGCAGCAGCACCACCAGCAGCGGTAAAATATTCACATACATAAGTGGTGACATACATATTGTATGGCATATGTGTGTGTATACATATGCATGTAAGCAAAACTAATCAACACCGGGTGGATCCGCTTGATGCCATTGTATGTACATATGTACGTAATACTATGTGCGTACATAATGTGAAAGGGACCGACAGACAATGCGGCAATGACATTAGCCGCGGTAGTATTACCAAAACAATCGCCCATTAACAAATGAAACAATAGCGAATAAATGATGAAAATTTACAATAATAAATAATATAATATGACACAACAGTAACTACAGCAATAACAACAACAACAACAACAACAACGACAACAACAACATATTGAAATCACACTTCATCTCAATAAAGATGAACATAATGTAGGTAAAATGAAGCAGCGAATTAATAGAAATACTATAGAAACAAATTAAAAGCGTGCAGTACTAAATTATAAATAATATAACTGGTAAATAACAACAACAACAATAACAACAATATATTTATTATAATTTATCATTTGCCAATATGGTAATCTTATATGAAGCAATATGATTGAGATGATGGAATTTCAATGATAAATATTGTTTTTTTTTTTGCACTTGTGAGGGAGAGAAGCTCAAATGTATTAAAAAAAATTATTTTTTTAATGTTTAATGGCATTTTAATAAATTAATTTCCAATTTATTACCTTAAAGTACAAAAAAAGCATGTATATAAACAAATATATGTATATAAACAAATCGCCCCTTCAAACAGAAATGCGGATATGCATATCGTACGATGTCACACCACACGAACCATAGGCTCTCACAATCAACAATACGATTAAGCTCTCAGACTTAACACAATAACAATGCACTCCGATAAATCTCAACGAAAAAGTACTGCATATTCAACAACCCCGAATTATGGTACACTCATTCCACTCTCACAAACACGACATGAAGTCCAACAATGCCTACTTGACACATTATCTCTTTTTTTTTATCGATTTCGTTTTATCTTACCTATTTTTTTTTTGTAGATATTTTTATTTCGCAAAGTTAGTCAACCTAATTTAATTTGTTATTCTCGGTGTTTTATCGGTGGTATCAACAGCTAACCACCGTTTTTACTCTTGTGATGCTTTGTTAGATATGAACAGATTGATTATAATAGAAAATGGCAAAGTAGCAGATTGACGATTAAAATAAAATGAGAAGGGGTGTGCCATGCGGTAAGTATAAGTATAATGAGAGAAAAAAGTCACATTTTCTTAATGCGATGTTGTATTATGGTGGTAAGTGGGTGAAAAGCAGCGAGCTGGGATGAGTAATACTCAGATGAACTCAATATTTTTATATTTACATTAGAAATACTGTCGGTGACACTAAAAAATTGCTAAACAAGCTCTTAATTTAAAATACTTTTAGCCTGAAAGTAGGCGTGGCTTTCAGCCGAGAGCATCAATTTTCGCGGACGTAAAGTATGACAATTCACCTTTAACAATACATTTGTCTATGGGAGGTAACTGGGATTTTTATTAAATTTCTCTCAGTCAAGAACTTATCCATTCGTTGGTGAAAATAAGCTGATGAACCAACTTGCAGCTTGATCGCTTAAAAATTATAAACAGGCGAGCATACAGAAGGGTTACAACGATTCGGATAGTGATATAAAAGGTATTATCGGTTTTTAGGTAAATTTTTGCTTGGATTGGAATTGGAAGGGAATTGTCCATTACGAGCTGCTACAACCTGATGAAACGATCGATTCTGAGCTGTACTACTCACAACTAGACCGATTGAATCAAACATTCAAGAGAGAGAGAGAGAGGAAGAGAGAGCGATCATTATTGGTCAACACAAAAGGTGTGATGTTCCATTCCATTCCATTCCAACGTCAGACTACACATATCTTTTTGATGACCACTCTCAAAATTGACTGAACTTAGCTGAGGAGTTTTGATGCACTCACTAATAGTCCATACCTTACGCCGTCTGACTACAATTTGCACTCTGCAAAAATCTCTTTGTTTTATATTCTCGTATTTATTCCATCCTTCACCGTTGCGCTATGATTCGATTCAGGAATGGTTCGATTTCATTGCGTTTCAACCTGCGCTTCATTAATGGTAATATTCAGGTGGCATCCACTAATCGAGGGTTTTTGAGCATCCAGCATTTTTAAATGACCCCAAACTACTATATGGTACTACTATTCATTCCATGCCGGTCTAGCTCCATCAGGTGTAAAATTCCATCGAGTTTTTCAGTGACTGTTTTTTCATATTGGTGTACAAATTGAAAATGTGCGTTTTTTGTTGTTGTTTGAAATTTACATTTATTTAATAAAAATAAGTAATGACCACGCTACTGAACCACTACTTTTTCCTATCTTTGTGCAATATATGGATTCCACATTGAAAAACTAACGGATCTTTGAAGGCGATCCACGAATCAACCCTATTTCTGACTTCTTCAAAATGACGGAAGTGCTGCTCAGTCAGACCATGAGCCATTGATCAGAACAAGTGGTAATCAGATGGCCCAATGTCTCGAGAATACGGCGATTGTGGTCGGACCTCTCATTTCAGCGTTTCCAAGTATATTTTGACTTTCAGTGCAACATGAGGTCGAGCGTTGTCATCCCCTATGATGGTTTCGCTTAGTTGGAGCAGCTCATAATATACTGCATAATACATTCCATCCTGCAAATGCTGCTTTGTCGGCATATAATTCAACATTTTAAACCCAATAAGAAACTTGTGTAATTTAACTTTCGTTCACTTTGACAAACCAGATGTGATGTGACCAGATGTGTGACAAATGACGCTGTCAAAAAATTGACGTACATCTTAAATATAACATGCGTAACGAAACACACATTTTCAATTTTTATATTTCAATTCAATTTATTTGCGATAGTAAAAAAGCATATCATATCAGTGTATTTTTTCAGAAATTTCACTCATTCTCAAACGAACATAACTTTTCATATGAATGACAAATTTTAAAACTGTCGTCGCAAGAAATGTGATCTGAAATGCCATTTTTCAAAGATTTGGCTTGATCAAATTAGTGTTACCAGGTGTATGGCCGGCCATTAATATGATCTTTTGACAAAAAACCGATGATATTTTTTATATTGTCAAATATAATATATATACAGACTTTTCCATATGTGATACTTCTTCCTAGATGTGTTACAAACGGAAGCACGAGCTCGGCGGTCCCTTGACTCTCTGAATGAAAGCTACAATTAATCGTTAATTTTTAATCAATTTAATATTTTTCACAATTTGTTAATTCTGGAACTAAGCGAATATTTAATTTTCTTTTTCTTTTATCTATTTGGATTTTTCTTTTAGATAATTTTTTCGTATACAATTTCAGAAACTGGGTTGTAATTTTGCTTAACTCGATGGATTAACAAGGAAGATTCGCAGTCAGTTTTGTCTTTTTACAAAAATTTTCGAAAAAAAATGTTAATATATATTTTATTTAATTTATAATGTTTATGCGATATATTTATTTCCAGTACCATCATTCATTCATTGTCACATTGAAGAGTTACTCTCACAGAGAGATAATATCAAAGACACACAAATTATCATTAGGTCAAAGAGGTGTGTCAAAGAGAGAGATATTACCTTTGTTTTATTTTACTTATTCTTATATTTTAGGATATGAAAATAAATATTTTCTCTCTCTCTCTCTCTCGTTTAAATATCAGAAAAGAAGAAGTAGTATTACACCAGAGAAATTGTTTCACACACCACACCAGAAGATGGAAATTTACAAAAGATTTTATTTATAATTTCATAAAAAAAAAAAAAAGACTTAAAATTTAACAAGTCTATAATCATCAACAAAATTAAAGTGTTAAAATCAAGTAAAAAATTTATACAAAACCAATTAATAAATAATCGACAATTGCCAAATCACAACAGCCAGTGTGTCAATATAAAATTACAAAAGCATTTGTTGTTGTTGTTGTTGTCTACATAGAGAATATTAAAAAACATTTTAACAAGAATTTATGTACACATGGAATGAAATGGAATACAAAACAACACTTCATACTAAATGCCAATAAATAAATTGTAACAATCATAATATTGTACCTACATAATAATAGGAATTAACGTAATAATGCCACAATCGTATAGAAAATTGCAATTATTTGCAATAATTCGTTCACAAGCAATTTCAATTATTACGTATTATGATTATTTCTTTTTCTCTATAGTATAAAGAATTTAAATTCAAAGCGATGGAAATCAATCACAATCTACATAATATAGATGTACCTGCTGTCAATTATATACCAATTGGTCCAAACTAATCTAATTGCTAATCCATGTTGTATTATTAAGAAAAAATCAAATAAACTAGATTGCGCATTCCGCATAATTGCGATATTCTAATGTAAAATGTTGTTGTTGTAGCAGCAGGATGCAGTGGCAAATTGAGGAAGCTTGCAACATCATATGGAGCCGTCCATAGCGCCCCAGCGTGAAGTTTCGTAGGATTTGCAGCACATGTGAAGAGGTGTTCCACGGTGTGCGGATCAGTATCGCAGTGTGGGCAAATGCCCGGAACCTCGGGATCCAAGCGAGCTCGATAATGGGCCAGCATGCGGAACCAGTCAGATCTAAGCTGTGCGAGTGTGGCTCTGATCGCTCGCGGCAGCTCCCGCTGTATGGCTGAAATGGGTGGAGGGCGGCCCCCTAGCACAATGTTGTGCTGGATCCTAGTTACTTTCTCCACTATTCTACTGTGAACGAATCTCAGCGCTAACCTGTTGTTCGCTGAGTCGTCTGCTATAATATCAGCCAGTTCCTCGATGTATGACTGCACATTCTTGCGTAGTTTTCATGGTGGCGGCTCTCGCAACATTAAGTCTCCATTAGGATGCCCAGCAATCTGGCAGGCAAACACGAACTGTTTGGCACCAGTGCATTGTGAGATTTCACAGGAAGAAGCGATATTTCCGCATGAAGGTAGTCTTCACTGGTCATTAAGTTGCAGCCAGTGATCACCCTAATAGTTACGTTTTGGCATGACTGTAGGCTGGTCCTGTGTGTGTCGGCAAGTTGGGGAGTTCATACTGCAGCCACATAATTTGCAATTGGTCAGCCTATCGCCTTGTACGTTGCCAACAGTGTCTCTTTGTCTTTGCCCCAGGTATTTCCAGCGACTTTAGTACATTGTTGCGCTTGCTCAGTCTGGTCTTGATGTTTGTCGCCTGAGCAGAGAACGTAAGCATGTTGTCCATGGTGTAACACCGTGATCACAGCGTGATCTCCGATAGTGATGGGAAGCGTCGTACGTAACTCTTTTGTCCACGTTTTGAATAATGTGGCAGGGGATTTGGTGGCTGACAGGCAAAGATTATGACTACGGAAGAAGTCGGAAAGCGAAGCCAGGTAAGCGTTCAAGCCACGTCACATGAAGTTGATGCCATTACCTGATGTCAAGATGGAACAGTCGTTCGTATAAGTTACAACCGTGATAACTTCCGGTGGTGGTGGAAGGTGTGTCATATAAAAGTTGAACATATGCGGAGACAAGACTCCACCCTGTGGAATCCCTAGCTTCACACACGGAAATGGAATATAAAATGATATATTTCAATGACGTAGAAAGTAAAAACTATTTTCCCACATAATGTTAACGTCAAATCAATGTAATGGTAATGTCAAACAGCAGTAAACGTTAACATTTTCATTCAATTTAGAGCCAATATGAATTGTGACATATTTAAGTATAATAATAATTAATAATTTTTAATCCTATATTATTTGCTTAAATAAAAAGCACTGTTGCAACATCGAACATGTTGCAACATTTTACTACATAAGATGATGCAACATGATCGAACTGGTTAAATTAATCCTTTAAAAATGGTTTGTAACATTTCTGTTTTCTCATCAGCTATGGTTACAACGGGACTATAAATAGACTAGTATTTGTAGCACTCACAATTGGTTGTATATATGTATATAAAGTAAATCATGATATATTTTATACTTATGTATATTTACAAATAAAATAATCAAATGTATAATGAAAGAAATTAACATGTAGACATATCGATTTGTTACCTCTGATTTCCATTTTGTTGTGAACAAATAATGGAAATATTTTTTTTTAAATAAACAGTTACACACATGCAATACAATACATACATATACAATAACTCAATTGAAAATATAAACAAATGAGTAAACAACAACATAGCTACATACTGCTCATGCATGAGAAGGATAGCGAATAAACGTAGTATGACTTAAATGGAAATGCGCATTTGTCGTAAGTGATCATCACCTAATGTATAGTATTTATGTTAGAGTCGTCCTTAGATCTATGCAAAAATTATATTTGACTTATTTTTTTTTTTTTTACAAGTACACCTCCCTTTTTGTTTCTTTAATTCATCAAAGACCCAAAAAATTACTTTTGATATTAAAAACTTCCATTCTCAGTAATGTTTACAAAAGTACTTAATTGAATTTGCACTTAAGAACCACTCTAATGTAGATATAGATCAAGCTATTAACGATGATATGCCAAATGCAAAATATTTGCAAAAACTTTTGTATTTAATTTATTTAACAAATATTTACTCTCAATAAAAATGAGCAAAATTTGCTCATACTGATGTTGTTACATTTTACAAAAATAATAGAAATCAGATCAATTTTCGAATTCCAAAAGGTTTTTTTTTATTTTGTGATTTTATCCCAGATTTCAAAATAAATGATTCCTTCAAACTTTTTGCAGCTATTGGCTCTAGCGAGGGCTTGACCTTTGGACATTTCAGTTGATTGTGGTTTGATGATCTCTCAAGTGATCTTCTCAAGACCTCTCCCATTCAGGTTGATTTACTCTTCCGTAGTTCAAATTTTGACATGGAGCAAATTGCTACAAGAAATATTCTCCGATGAGGCTTTTTTTCAGCCTAAGTAAGTCCACGCAAGCGAACAGCCGCCTCAACGTAATGTCCAGATCTAATTTACGATTTATATTGTATGATTTATAGGGGACTTCAAACATATTTCCTATTTGGAATGGCAATATGGGCAGAAAACTAAAGATCATCTACAATTTTTGTGATTTGGTTCGTTTAGATTAATTTATTTCAAACTTTAACCGCTCTACAGTCCATTGTGATTACACTAACATCACCCTTTACCCTTTATTCTTCACTGTTATAAGTATTATTAATGAGATTAACAATCCAAGTCAATTAAACCAAGTCTGTCTGCCTTTTTACACGATAAATGCCGTAATTAAAGAGTGATTGAGCTGAATAATGGTACATAAAATTATTTTAACCAACGATCAGATGAATTATAAAATGGGTATAATCCGGAAAAAAATGACGTTTATATCCGATACAAAAGTCTGTTGTTTAATGAAATTTTTTTATACTTTTTCCGCGAAAATATAAAGCTTTTGAACAAGCTCTTCGTATATAAAATTAGTCTGATTACAGAATAGTGAAATTAGAAAATGGGCGTAATCCGACTAAGAATCACGCCCATCTCTCATACAAAACTATTTTGATGATATTGTTTTTTTACACTTTACGGACGAAAATATCAAGTTATCATGCGAAATTTGATATTTCTACTTAAATTTAGTAACTTCGAGACAAAATGGGCTAAATTGGATAAAAACTATGCCTACCTCCTATACAAAATTATGCTTTCACAAGAAAAAATTAAGTTATCAAGCTAAAAATTGGTATATCCAATTATATTTACTAATAAAATCGTCAGTTTAAAAATAGGTTAAATCGGATAAAAACCACGCCTACCTGCCATACAAAAATATGCTTCAATATATATTTTTTTTCATAATTTACTGCCAAAAATATAGAGTTACCACACTAAAATTTAATGTATATACTTATATTTACTAATATATTTAAAAATAGGTTAAATCTAATAGAAACTGCACTTCCCACCCATACAAAGTAATGCTTCGTAATGAAATTTTTTGCACTTTTCACAAGAAAAAATTAAGTTATCAAGCTAAAAATTGGTATATCCAATTATATTTACTAATAAAATCGTCAGTTTAAAAATAGGCTGAATCGTATAAAAACCACGCCTACTTGCCATACAAAAAATATGCTTCAATATATGTTTTTTCATACTTTAGCACCGAAAATATAAAGTTATCAAGCCAAAATTTGGTGTATATAATAAAATGTGCTAACAAATGGACGAATTTGAAAATGAGCAGAATCGGAGAAAAATTACGCTAGGCCCTTATACAAAATTTTACTTCTGTAAGTTTGATTTCATAGTTTGTTTATGAAAATATGTTGTTATTAAGCGAAAAGTTGATAAATATAATTATAATTACTAATGAATGGATGGATTTTGAAAAAAAGGATGGAATCCAATGAAAATCATTCCTGGCTCTCATACAAAAGTATGTTCTCGACTGTATGCAGCTATAGTACTCAAGCTCGTCACATATGATTATTTTTATTAATGAGGAAATATGTTTGAAAATCAGATGAGAATTTGGCATATTTCCATCTTTTAAATGTTTTTTTTTTTTTTTCGAAAGTACGGCTTCTATCTTCTATCGCTTATATTCAAAGTTAAGCTTTGTAAATTTTTTCTTGCAATTTATAACCTAAATATTGATGGACACAGAGCTTTATCCAAAAATATATTGGTGTTAGCTCTGATTGAATCTGTTCATTTGTGTCATGTTGTTATTTATATTCCACTTATGTTCCACTTTTTTTTTCTTTGCTGTCAGCGATGCTGCCGATGTCGTTTGAAGTTCGCTAATACATTACTTTTATGCCGGATATAAATAGAAATAAGTATCATATGTGTAGTACATAGTGTATACCTCTTCGTTTAACATAAAGTTGGTATATCCGGGCATAATAGTTCAAGTATTTTGAGACAAGTCAGTACCAAACGATGCATTGCAATTTTTCTCCTTTAACACTTGCTTTGTCATGTGTTATTAAGATGCGAGTGATGTGAAAAACTGATGCCTACTATATAAATAAACATATACTCGTACACAAAATGCTTTCGTATATAGAATTTTGCGCTAACTTGATTCCGACATCATCTTCAGGCTAATGATGTTGGCTATTATGCTTTATTTTAGCAAGAAAGCGAAAAGGACTGCATCAAAAAAAAAACAAACTATGGCTGTGTATGCGGGCATGCAAATATAAATATGTTCATAAAGTAGCTCACTTTTTAATTAAATTAGCCACACCTGACAGTTTGTCAAAGAAAAGCGTTTAAGTGCCTTTCACTTTGACAATTTTTTCCTGTCTCTCAGTCTCTTTGTAGCTCGTTTTTGTTTCTGTTTTTTTTTTTTTTTTTTTGTGGAATTGTGAGAAAATATAATTTACTAAATACACCACATTACATGTGCCACAAAGACACAAAGCATAAAAGTGTCAGTTGATGGATGGATAGATGGATGGATTGTATGATAGTGAGTGTCCAACATAAAGCGAGGTGAACGAATTCTCATTATTATGACTTTCGTTTTTCATATTTATACATATGACGTTTGTAGTATTGTTGTGGTTGTTGTAGTTGTTGCTCTGCCTTATAACTGTCAAAGACTATATTAAATTAAGCATTTTTCTTTTCTTTAACTGCGAGTATATTGAAAAGTATAATTTTTCCGGTTTTCATTTTTTTCATTTCTATAACGAATAGCCTGAGGTGACAAACAATATGAAGAGTTGTTTTTTTAATTTAAATGTAGACGAGTACGAGTATATTGCATTTATATACAACGAGTTACTCGTTGTATGAACTGCACGAATCACTCGCTGCTTTGCTGCTGATTCGTTGATGATTCATTGATAATTCATTTGATATTTTTAGAAACGAACTCGAATTGATAGTTTTGAATAATCATATTTGTAAATTTGGTTCATAGGAGGATTCAGTTTCACATTCCCTTACGAACATATGTATGTGTATGTTTTGCATTAAAACCTCCAAAAAATCTTAACTGAACATTTATTTGATCTAAATTCAGAGAGGACTATAAGAAAGTACATTTACACCAACTTTTAAGAGTTTCACATGAGAGTTTTTGAAAGATTTCTTTCAAAAGTCCTTTTGAGTTTGATTAAAAATCTAAAATTCGTCAAATATTCCTCCGCTACCAACGCCAACGCTTTTTAGAGCAACTCGGACTGTAGTGAAAATATTATTTCTAATATTTTCGTAAAATAAAATTCGCCGAAATCCCTAACCTTATGTTTATTAATATGGTCTATAGATTTCAAAAATATAGAAAATATTCATTTCGGTCTGATGTTTGTAATATCTTGAAGGAAACTCCAGAGATATGGAAAAGTAAACATATTCTTCATAATCATCGCCTAAACAGCTCAATTAACGATAGTGTGTCCGACCGCGCATCCAATTGTCTGTGTCATCTGGCTGGATCGGACAATTATTTGAACCAATATTGAGATATTTAATCAAAAATTTTGCATTAGTTCCCCAGTATGGCCCAAGAAAGACTAACATAATCGCCTAAAATTCGATTACTTCGCAAAAGATGAGCATCGTAAACCAGTGAAGTGAAGAAAAATGTTGAGGTCCTAAGATCTTTGGTAAGAGCTAAATTAACCAAAGTGTGTCCGACCGCCCATCCATCTGTCTGCGTCACCTGGCTGGGTAGAACAATTACTTGAACCAATGTTGAGATATTTAATCAAAATTTGCCATTAGTTCCCCAGTATGGCCCAAGAAGTACTAAGGTAATTGCCTAAAATTCATTTACAACGAAAAAGATGAGCATGGTAAACCAGTGAAGTGAAATGAAGTATTCTGTGGTGATTCACGAAACACATATCTATCGATTACTGAACGGTGCATTTGCAACATTCTCTAAAATTTTCAAGGGGTGGGGGGAAAATTCAGTAAAATAAGAAGGAAATTGTGTTTCTATTTAATATAATTTAACTTTAATCGCTTCTGCGAGTAAGAAAAACGAATATAAATTCGCTTAAAGATTTAGGTAAATTCCCCAAAATGCCTCAAAATTCGTTCTTCATTATCGAAGTCGCAATATCAGATTACGCTGCTTTCCGAACGAAGGGAAAATGCAACAATTTAGGTTACGTACAGTATTTAATCTTCGCAACAACTGTTGCTGGTGTGATATCGCTCAAAGTCGTTTGGGGGGAGTAGTTGATGGAGTCAGATGGAAAATATGATAAACGTTATTTTCTTCAAATACAAAACAAATCCAGTATTTTCCGAAAGAAAAAGCGCAAAATTTTAAACAGTTTCATCAGATGCGTCTTCGTAAAAGCTTACTATTTTTAAGAAGTGACTTGAACTATCGCGTGGATATACTTTCGTAGATCTCTGTAAAATACATACTTAGCCAACCAAAATATGAACGCTTTGAAAAAGGTTGCATAAAAGTGTGAAACTAGAGAGCGTTTTCAGAGCACTCCAAAAATGATTTTTAAATGACTGTAAATAGAGGCTTAAAAAATGGGCTGCTTAGAAAGATAATTCTTAAAAGACTCAAAATTACGAGCGTTTTAGGAGCATTATGAAAATTTTTAAGCGCGTTTATGGAGTCATAACGGCAATTTAGCTCTGATTCTATTTGGATAGGATTATTTGGGCGGATGTTATGATGCAGGAAAGACTCCCCATTGTGCTTACCCTTGGAGCGTTGTATTTTATGACTCATGAAAGTCTCTTTCTGAAGTTTTTTAGAGCTCAAAAAAAAAAAAAAACTTATCAGAAAAGGCTATTGTCTGAAAGTTATTTAGTGCTCTTTCTGATGAACCAGTTTAGTAAAAAAATACCATTAATTTCTAAGGATTTTCGGATCGTTTACGATTATTTTATATATTCCGAAAAGGATTCAGAAAAGTGTCCTTTATGATTCTTATGGTTTGGTGGGATGTGTACCTATGTATATATGTATGCTTGTTTGTGTACGTCATTTATTCAATTTCATTTAAAAGTTAATGTGGACATTTTGCATGGCAATTAATTGAAGTGTTGCCACAAACAATAATAAAAACTCTGATCTGATATTGTACCTACATCCTAAGTATAAGTATACTTGGGTACATTTGAATGAGTACATAAAAATGATGAATATTGTATGTGTATATGGGCGTCTATATAATGTAATGAAATGTTAAGCCAAAAGAGAGAGAGAGAGAGAGAGAGAGACAGTATTTCCTCGTTTATTTTTTTTTTCTTTTATATTCTTTCTTCTTCTTTTTTTTCACCATACTTGAAATTGCTGTTGCATTTTGTGTCGCATTGAATTATTCTCATTAAATTGGCAGCAAAAGAAGCATGTATGCATATTGTATTCGTTCATTATAGGTTGTACGACCATAAGTTATGAGTTATAATTGTACTTGAAATTGCAAAAAAAAGTAAAAAAATAATGTCACAATTACAACATATAATCATATGAGCATACTTACACGAATATGCACCAAGAGAATATAATGTATTATATTTAATACACCCCATTTGTTCATTTGTGCGGCCATACAATACATTTGCTTGCCTCCATGTATACATATTATTTGTCCCCTGTAACATATCGCATGCACAAGTAGTATGGCCTTTATGCCATACTTAAATGCTATTTTTATAATTGCAATTGGGCGTTTGTGCTAGTATAGAACTTGGAGTGCGACATCTCTTTATGGACCACTTGACTTTTGCGTACATAATTTCTAGATGATATTTATTACATATACAAATAAATCAATATGTATTCGTACTTAGTGGAAAATGATTAGATCGGTTATGAATTCATGCCTGACTTATATATATATATATATATATATATATATATATATATATATATATATATATATATATATATATATATATATATATATCTAATTTATATATACCCAGTAGGAATAGTTGAAATTAGAAATATGGGAAAAATCACCCATACAAAAGAATAATATTGAAGGTTTTATTTCACACTTTGAATGGAAAAATATGAGCGGTTTTACGATTTTATTAACCAATTTTTAGACATATTTGAAAATAGGCAGAATAGGATAAAAAACACTAGTAACCCACATACAAACTTACTCTAACGAATAAATAATTTCATGTTTTGAGCATGAAAATATTAAGTTATCAAGTTGAAATTTAATATATATGATTATATTTGCCAACGAATAGACTAGTTCAAAAATGGACGAAATCTAATGAAAACCACTCTTAGTTCCCATACAAAAGAATGATGTTGAATGTGTTATTTCACATTTTGTGCGGCAAAATATAAAGTTACCACGTTGAAACTTGGTATCTACGATAATATTTATTACATAATAGGCAAATTTGAAAATGACCTCAATCGGATAAATATCAAGACTACCTCTCATGCAAACTTATGCTTCCGTATATTTAATTTCAAACTTTTCACACAAAAATATAAAGATATCAAGCTGAAATTCGACACGTATGATTATATTTGCTAATGATTGAATGAGTTTAAAAATGAACGAAATCTGAAGAAAAACACACCTATCTTCCATACAAAATTTTGATGTTGAATGTGTGATTTTATGATTTATCGAGATTATCAAGTTGAAACTCGGTAGGTGCGATTATACTGACCACTTAATGAACATATTCAAAAATAAGCAGAATCGAAAAGAAATCACTACTACATCTCATACAAATTTACACTTCCAGCTAAGTAATTTCATGTTTTGAGCATGAAAATATTAAGTTATCCTGTTGAAACTTAATATAAATAATTATATATGCTAATGAATAGACTGGTTGAAAAATTGACGAAATCTGATGAAAATCACGCTTTGAGCGGGAAAATATAAAGTTAAAGTAATTGAAACTTCGTGCGTACTAATATATTTTCGAACTAATAGGCAAACTCGAAAATCGGAGGCTGAATCGTATAAAAATCAAGACTACCTCCCATACAAACTTACGCTGCCGTGTGGATTGTGTCACGTTTTTCGCTGGAAAATATAAAACTATGAAGGTGAGACTCGATGCATTTCATTATCAAATTAGTGGCAAAGTTCGAAAATGTGCGAAATCTGATGAAAATCACACCGACCTCTCATACAAAAGAATGTTCTATAAAATGACTAGCCTTTCTAGACAAGTCTCTTCGATAATTGATTGATAATTGCTTTATTCATGGAAGATTCTATGTTTTCTCAAAATAGTCCACAGTTGCTCAACTCATAGGGATGTACAATTTCCTACTGACTATATACTCCGTACAGTGCATATACTCAAAAGTATGTCTCTGACCAATTTTCAGATGATTGTAATTATTTTAATATGAATATTATTATTCAATTTGGTTTCTTTTGTATCATTGTAATATGTATGTATTAAAATTGGAAAAAGAAAACTGTAGATATGGCACTCGTTATATGGCACTTGACAAATATACGTAAAAGGTACTTTGCTCTCTCTCTCTCTCTCTCTCTCTGCGGTACACTTGATTGTTTAATGAACTGAATTCTGAGTGAAGAAAAAACAATAGTGAGTATATATTGATTTGTTAATATTCTCATTTTGTTGAAATCGGTTGAAAATTATTATTTTTTTTATATTCAATTGATGTAAATAATATCCGGGGATAAATGCAAGAAGATAATCTGTTAGGGGTCGATTCTTAGGGTGAAGTAATTCAAAAAGTAAAATGCTTGATGAGATGATTGTTGGAGTCTAGTTGAACGATCAGTCTTCATCTGACTGGAATAGATGCTAGCTAAACTGTTTGTTTAGCCTCAAGAAGTCATTGGGCTGGTTCTTTGATTCAAGAGTAGTCATGGAATTAGTTACCTGAAGTGCAGATTACGACAAAAGGAATTGCAATCAGCATTAATATCAATCTCTATAAATATTTTGAAATTCGTATTTTTTGTCGATATTTCATTATGTCGAATTCATTTTTTTTTTTTGGTAATGTCAAAATTTTCATAATAAATCATAATTTTTGCAGACCTGAAGGAAATCAGCCGAGCATTAAAAATTAATTATGAATCTTTGCTCTTGAAGTTTTCGTTGCTACTTTTAGCATAAGTTACATAAATATATTTATTGAAGATGTCATGTTTTCTTTTTTATATTTGTTCCTTTTTTTGTTTCTTTTTTTGTGTGCCAGAAGAAGTTGACTTATGATTTATGTAGTTGAGAACTATCATAAATATGAATTATTACCTTAACCATATGTATTGAAAATAATAATTTTCCACATAGCATGTAACTTACCCTAAAACACCAAACAAAACAACAACAACAACCAATAGTAGAATAATGGGAATTGAGTGAAATTAAAAAGAAAATCGCTAATGTTTGCCAAACAAAGCGTAAATTATGAAAATTATTATTATGTATACAAAAAAAAAAAAAATGAACACAATGAACATTCCAACAATATTCAAAGGATGCTGATTGGTTTCTATAAGTATACTCGCATGCTCTCGGTAAGAGAACATGTAAGAAATAGGGAGTGAGTACGATAATGTTAACTGTCAAAATGATGACATCTTTATTCGTTTCTATTAGAATGATTTAAGAATTGTTAGTTATTGCGCTTACTTATGCAATTGAAAGTGGCAAGACGCTGCAACACACAAGCAATTGGGTGAAAATATGTATGTATATACCAGAGAATATTTCATGGAATTGTTCAAATGTCAAAATTATTAAATTAAAATGATTAATTACAAGTCAAACATTTTTTTTTTGCTTTAAATTTTATCGAGAGCACTTAGAGTTGATTTTCCAGGTGAGGAATGAGTTAACTAAGGCTCAACCCTATAAATATGGGAAACTTTTTTCAAACATATTGATTTTGTTGTTGTTGTTGTAATTCAATTTTGTCGCCAAATTATATTCAATTTTTTCCGTTTTAAATTTCACATTGACTGGGGTTGTAACTATTTCCAGTGGAGAAATGAAGTACTGAAGTAATTTTAGTATCGGGATTGTATGTGTATGTCTATTTAGTCTTTCCTTATTTTTCAAAAAAAAGACTTCTAAAATTCGATTAACGCGAAATTTGGCCCGCTTTCAGCATTTTGTTTTTGTCTAAAGAAAGCATCAAAAAGTTCCGATTTGGCCCTTTCTTTTTTAGTTTCTTTCAGCCTTTACAAATGCATTGATTTTATAGGAATTACATTTCATCATCCTATTTAGAGACGATTCCTGGATAGATGAGGAGTTATTGATCGGTTTTCAGGAGTTTTTGCATTAGTTATTTAGGAAAACTCCCAAATAAGTGAAGATAGAGGGTTAGTATTAGTAGTGTGCCGTAGCTCAGTGGCTACTGCGTTGGCCTTCTGATCTGTAAGTCTTGGACACAACTTTAACTTTCATATCGAAAACGTGTTTCATGAAAAAGCATCTAAAAGTGCTCTGAGACAAATCTCAGAAAGCAAAAGATGTCACAAGGGTTCTGCCGTTCGGAACCGGCTAATATAAGTAGATCCATTCTAATACTGTCCAAAATTTAATAAGCACAACAATACTGGAAGAGAAGCTCGACCTAAAGAGCACTTTGGGGACTATGAGTGCCACATATCAGAAGAAATGTTGGGGAGAGAATTACGGAGAATCGGGTACAAACTTCATTCTTGTGGGAGCGACGGGTAGTCCCTATAAGGTATAGACATAGGGGGTGAGTACGTTGAAGAATTGGTTAAATATAAATATTATTCCTCTAAGAGCGACTAACAGCAGAGCGAATTATATAAAAATTTTAATTTCCGTGGGGAAACTCCCTTGAGGGGTGAAAATGGAGGGTAAGCATGTTTGGAGAAAATGTTGAGGGAAAATATGGGAGATTAGTCATGTATTGGACATGGACAGCTATTGAGTTATTTGTCAATTTCCACACGTTTTTACATACATTTTGAAGGGGGTGGGAGGAAATTAAGCTCACAACATTTCCTTTTTAGAAGGAAATTAATGGGCTTTCAGATTTTGTTTTAACTTTGAAGTGAAACCCCATTAAGATTTGAAATTTGTGGGTAAGTATTGTATTCACTCTCCACTGATATGTTGGAGAGTGAAAATTAATGAGGAGCGGTCATAGAGCAATTAATTACCGACGAAGGGGTAAGCAAAGAGTAAGTAAATTCGATGGAAATATTGAAGAAGATAAATTAATGGTCATCGGTTATACATTTCACTTCTTTAGGGATGATTCCTAGGCAGCTATTTTAAAGTTTGAGCATTGAACTTGAATTATGCCGTAAGATCTAGATTAGTCAAAAAACATATTTTAAAAAAGTATTGGTTTGGTTGATTTTGATGGTTGATCCCACGAACTCAATTAGCGTCCAAGTGCCGTTTTGTAACTTAATTTGGAACTAAATTCACTAATAATCGGACAGTAATTAAATCTTTAGAATCAAATTCTTTAAATTCAACTGTTGTTTGTAAACGTTAAAAGTTGAGTTCTGAAGAAAACTCGAATTTGGATGTTTTTAGGATTCGCCAAGGACAAAAATTTGTATGATCTTAAAATACTCTCAAAGTAAGCTTTCAAACTAGGGTGTAATTGCAAAGTTTATTCTATCGTATTAGGACTGATCCTGTATAGTTTATAGCCTCCTAGGGATGTTATATTTATAAATTTAGGGATTAGCCGAATCAGACCACTTATATGGGTCCCTTTTCGTCCCTCAAATCGTGTGTTAATTATTTGTTCGGTTGCAGAATTCTTCTACTTCCTTCCTCATAATAACATCACGCGTTATTTCAAGCATCTCTTTGTGGGGTATGTTCCACATTTCGAGTTCATCAATAAATTGGCGACCCAGTGTGGACATCCTCCTGCTTGCCAATGCAGGACACTGGCACACTATGTGCGCCGCTGTCTCTGCCTCTTCCATGCATAATCTGCAAATATCAGCATCCTCCCCATCAACAAGACCCATCTTGCTGAGGTGGTACCTGAAATTGCCATGCCCAGTTATTAATGCAGTCAACCAGCTTTGAGTCATTCGTCCTAGACTGAGAGCCCTCCCCGATTCACTGCCCTTTGATAGCCTCAACGAAGCCTTTGCCTGTCTACAAGTAGATAAGTTCTCCCATCTCGTGAGATGAAGTTTCTTTATCCACTCTTCGACCTTTGCCTTCACCGTCCCGCTGCTGAGAGCAACTACTGGTTCCGGTCCATAAAATTCAGCTTCAGATCCTTGTCTAGCCAAGGAGTCTGCAGCTTCATTCTGTTCTATACCAATGTGTCCCTTCACCCACATAAGAGTAATCGCATTACTACGAGCACACCCATTAAGTTTCTGAACACATTCGAGCGCCAACTTAGAAGATACCGTAGGTTGTTGCAGCCGCCTGACCACCGCCTGGTTATCGAGTGCTAGCAAGATTTTCTTACCTTACACCTTTCCATCCAGTAGATGGTCTAGTGCATGCATTAGACCTAGCATTTCTGCTTGGTATACCGATACGTATCTTCCCAGATTCAGAGTGCATGCCAGTCCCAACTCTTTAGAGAAGATTCCAGCACCCGCTCTGCCATCCATTAATGAACCATCTGTAAAAATACTGATGTCATTTTCCTCACATACATCATGTGTGAGGCCGTCTTCAATGAGTGTTCTGTGTGACTTTTCAGTCATCTTCAGCCTACCCATTCCCTCCATTGGCATCTGCGCCTCCTTTACACTGCTATATAGCAGTGACAGGATGCCCCTGTGCCCCCTCTCTGTGCCGAATCCATACCAATTATTGGTTGTCTTCAGACGTAATGCTGTTAATGCCGCTGACTTCATAATATGCAAGTCCAACGGCAGCAGCCCGAGAAAAACTTCCAATGCTTCTACTGGGGTCGTCCAGATAGCTCCGGTAATCCCAATACAAGCCATTCTTTGTACCCTATCTAACTTGCTTTTCGCGGTCTTTTGGGTGACCTTAGGCCACCAGACCACAGCAGCATATGTTATTAAGGGTCTGACCATCGTTGTGTAGATCCAGTGCGCTGCTCTGGGAGTGATTCCCCACATGAGACCGAACACTCTCTTACACTGATGCAATACCCGCTTGCCCTTCTGAATCTTGTCATCGACGTGACTATTCCAAGTCAGCTTGTTATCCAGGATGACACCTAGATACTTTACATCCTTGGATACGTTGATGTTCGATCCAAAAAGCCTAAGAGGGTCTATTGTTAGTCCAGTCCTCGTTTTAGTAAAGAGTACTGTTTCCGACTTACTACCATTTACAGAGAGACCTTGTTCCGTGCACCATCCTTCAACCATCCTTCATCCATTTTGAGTGCATCTCTCATGGCATCATAAATAGTGTCCAGGAACTTACCGCTCACCGTTACCGCTATGTCATCTGCATACCCGACGGTGTGTATGCCTTTTGAGTCCAGAAGCTGAAGTAGGGAATCGACCGTGATGTTCCAAAGGATGGGCGATAATACTCCCCCCTGTGGACACCCTTTGACTACCCTACCTCTGAGTCTGTAACTCCCATTTTGAAAGTTTATAGCCCTTTTCCTCAGCATGCTGTCCACCCACCTTATAATGGTTGGGCTGACTTCACGAGAAGCAAGGGCCATCCTTAGCTTATCGAAACCAATCTTATCGAAGGCTCCTTCTATATCCATAAAAGTAGACATAGATATCCCTCCACAAGACAGTTCCCTCTCCGCTACGCGAACGAGTTCGTGCAGGGCCGTTTCAGTGGATTTGCCAGCTCTGTACGCGTGCTGACACCTGCTCAGTGGTTTTGTCAGAAGCGTTGTCCTTTCCATGTAGTCCGCCAGTACTCCTTCCATACATTTAAGCAGAAAGGAGGTCAAGCTAACCGGCCGGAAAGATTTAGCCTCTGAGTAGTCCCTTTTTCCCGGCTTTGGAAGAAAGACAACCTTAGTCTCTCTCCATTGAGTCGGGATATATCCTGTAGCCAGGCAAGTAATAAATATTCCCAGAAGACTGTCTACCAGAGCTTCTGCTCCCCACTGAAGTAGGGCTGGAAATATCCCATCTGTACCCGCTGTTTTGAATGGAGAGAAACGCTTAATGGCGTTTATCACTCCATCTCTGGTGACTATCCTTTCAGCTTCCAATCTTTCATTCCTGTTTGCACCCTTGCGGGTGGCTTCCCAAGGATCTTCCGATCTAAAGCTTCCTGGAAAATGCACCTCCATCAGGTATTTCAGTGACTCTCCGATTGTCTCTGTAAAGGATCCATTCGTTTTGCGAATTAATCCCAACTTTGACACCGGGTCCTTTGATATGATCCTCTGTAATCTACATACATCGGTCATATCTTGCATATTTGAGCAAAATTCCCTCCACGTTTTCCTTTTACGGTTGCGTAGAGTCTTCTTCAGCTCCCTTTTCTTTGACTTGTAGTCGTCCCATGCGTTGGGGTCCCCTCTCATGTGACGATTAAAAGTCTTCCTTGTCTCCTTTTTCATGGATTCCAGTTCCCCATTCCACCATGGAGTGGGATCTCCTTCGTCCACTACCGTCAGAGGACATGAAGCTTCAAATGCTTTGATCATGGCTGAGCTGATAGCCCTCACCTGATACTCAACATCTGCAGTTGTTCTAGGTCTCTTAAACCTCCTTGGCAATAATTCCTCAAGAACTTCGCAGTACCTTGTACAATCCGTTCGTTTCGGTATCCTTACCATTCTACAGTCGTTCCTATGTCTTTTATCGGACGTAATCCCAAACTGAATGGCCCTGTGGTCCGACATGGTTAGTCTATCCACAACCCTCCAGTCCAAAATCCTATCCAACATTTTGACATTCGTCAGAGTAACATCAATAACCTCGCAACGACGTGCGTCGACAAAGGTCGGTTCTGTTCCCCTATTGGCAACTTGTAGACCAAATCTTTCTATAAATTCGAGTAGACACTCTCCTCTATAGTTTTCATTGCTGCTGCCCCACACAGAACTGTGCGCATTGGCATCGCAGCCTAAGATCAGACCAACCCCCTTACCATCACAGAATCTCACTAGAGCTTCCACCTCTCTCGAAGGTGGTTCGTCTGGAGAATCGTATGGAAGGTATGCTGATGCGATCATAAATGATCCCGCACCGTCACCTATTCTCACTACTGTGAGATCCGGTGAACACAAGTTAGACATTAGAATCGCACGTATCCCATGTCTAACTAAAATGCATGTCCTCAACTTCCCCTTTGTTTGTGGATAAAACAAAGTGGTCTTTTGTGCAGATAGGCCTTTGATCCTTCCATGAAGAATCCAGGGCTCCTGAACTAGTGCAATGTCAAGCTCATCCTCATCGAAGCTCCGCACCATCATTGCTGATGCTGCTTTGCTGTGGTGAATATTGAGTTGACACACATTTAGTGGTTCCTGGCGCGGGGATGTTATATATAAACACATTAATATTTTTCTATTAAAAACAAATTTAGCATGAATACTGCTCTTGAAAAGCTTTCATAAATAATAAATAATATGGAAAAATGGATATATCTCAAATTTCTACCACTTGAACAAAGTAGCCACTTAAACCGCGAAAAATAATTGATGTTATTATTGGCTCTATACAAAAAAAAAAAAAAAATGCCAAAAAAAAAAAGAAAAACAACAATAAAAACCTCAAATGAGGTACATGTCCATGTCTCTTTCACTTCATCTCTGTATCTCCCAGTCGATCTCTTTTACCATCATCATCGTATGCAATTACATATAATGGTGCTAATAATGTAAGGGTGGCTTTTCAAATGCTTTCAAATGAGAAATTATAGCACACTTATAATAAATATATTGTATTTACACTAAAGTGGAAAATTGTTCAAGTTGCTATGATATTAATAGTACTCGTACTCCGTACAGAGTGGAAACCTAACAAAAACATATTTATGTATGCATGAAAAAAAAAAAAAATCCGCGCAATTATTTTCTTATATGATATTACGCATACAATTTTTACGCACTTGTGTGGTTTGTTATTTTAACGCGTTTTACCAACACCATTCGTAAGTTTATACTATTTTCACATTTAGCCATGTGACGCCAATCTGTATTATGCCAGACCACTGCTGCTGCTCTCACCATTCATTTCCCTCTATTTTTTTTATTGTGTGACTGTATGTTTAAGAGCAGTTTAACGAGTGAAGTTTCGCATTTTATTTGGCTTTTGTTGTTTTTTGTTTTTTTTTTGTCTACACTTAAAATTTGTTATTATTCCGATAGCCTCTCGTATAAAACCGAATGAATAAATAACATTAAACACGCTTTAATGATCGCGAAAAAAAAAAGAAATTCGAGTTGAATTGAACCGAATGAAGTGGTACGGTTGCAACAATAATAATAATAATAATAATAATAATAATAATAATAATAATAATACCAACAACAACGACAATAGAAAAAAATCAGAGTGGCACTTGAAAAAAGAAAATTCGAGTTAAATTGAAGTGTGTGATTGAGCATAAATAAATATGAGTAAGGAACCGTTGATTAAATATGGCCGCATTAATTACGAGAGATAGGGCAGAACGGAGAGAGAGAGAGAGAGAGTGATTGCGATAGCGTAAGTGAGAGAATGTATAATGCTGCAACTAGCCACCGACGTAAAAACGTAGAACGTGTCAGCTGACACGACCTATCTTATGGGAATGTCGTGTTAACGAAAACTCACCACCGTATGATGGTGACGTAGACGTTGCTCGGAGCGGAGAAAATCAATGCAATTTTGTATGTTCTTACGTACGGGCGGTACGTACGTACGCTACGTCGGTGGCTAGTTGCAGCATAATGCGGTGCTGCCAACTTTTCAATCAAATCGTTAAACAAATGCCTAGTTTTCTAACAAATAGCGCTTTTTTTTTTTATGAAAAAATGGTAGTAACTCAATGTAATCCCAATTTCTATACGTTATACACTGCAAAAATTTTACTTGTTCATTTCATGCTCAGCATGTGACTGTTTCCCATTAATTTTTACTACTCTAAATTGTTGCTGAACATACTTACATATGTGGTATCGCTCCTCCTAAGAGGGGCTAACCAATGAAATTATGGATTTTTGTAAATTTCGCTCTCACCTTACCCGGAGTATTCTTTCACTATCGTAGTTATGTGGCCAGCTACCTCTGTCCTTCCTTAGCTCGCACCAGTTAGAAATACCAAACGCCGTCAAGTTTTTCGAGTATTCATCTGGTGGAAAGATCACCTCCTGCCTCTTCTGCGTTGTTCAGCAGCGTTTTCCGAATATAACACCTTCGTAGCCGAAGCGTGCTCCTCCATTCGCTTCACATGACATAGTTAATGCAGCCGCTGAATTTTAATGAGCTTTACTATGTTGGTGTCGGCATACAGTTTACACAGCTCATGGTTGTACTTTATCCGATACTCGCCGCCATTGCAAATAGGTGCAAAGATCTTGTGTAGAACTTTTCTCTCGAAAACTCCGGGCATCCTCTCATCTGAGGTCGAAATTCTACAAGCTTCGGTGCCCTATGTAAGGAAAGGCATGATGAGAGACTTGTAGAGTGTCTTTTTCGTTTCGTGAGCGAGGGCTCGACTTCTGAATTACTTCTTTAGCCCAAAGTAGTACCTGTTAGTAAGAGCGATCCTCCGCAATATTGCCAGGGTGACGTCATTACTGCTGTTAATGCTGGTTCCACGATAGAAAAAGTCCTTAACCACTTCAAAAGCGTAGTTATCGACAGTGACGTGCTGTCCAAGACGCCGGAACTCTTTGTTTGCTGACGCTAGGTATTTTGTCTTGCCCTCATTCAAAGTAAGATCCATTCGACGCAACTTTCCAACTCTGAGAATTTTGCAATGACGGCTAGCGTGTTCATGCCGATTATATCAATATCATCGGCATACGCCTATACGATCAGCAGCTCGCATTAGTTTTTCCATAATAAAATTGAAAACAGTCGCACGATAAGATATCACCTTCTCTGAAACGCCGTTCGGAGAGATCCTTCTCAATTTTCACGGGAGTTATGCAGTGTCATTCTACAAAGTCGAATGAGCTTTGCAGAAATACTGAACTCAGATATTGTTGTGTAGAGGTAATCCCTTACCGGACTATCGAAAGCATCTTTACAATCAGCAAATAGATGGTGTATGTTGATCTGTTTCGCTTGGGTCTTCTCCAGGAAGTGGTGTAGTGTGAAAATTTGGTCCATTGGTAGATTTATATTACCAAGTCTGAAGCCACTGAGTACTCTCTGAAGAGTAAATTATCACAAAAGTTTTCATTACCTTCCACTTTTGCTGAATATATTTATTCCCTGCCTTTCGATCAGGAAGGCTTTCCTATAAAATGCACTTAAATTCTTCAGAAAAATTTGGCAAAGTATTTTCCCCTAGAGTAATTAGTTTTAAATATAATCAACCCTTATTCGTCCTTCTCCAGAGACATTTTCCTTCTTTTCTTACGTTTGACAATAAATAATCTTGAAGGAAAAATGGATTGCACTTGCTGGTAAAAATGAACAAATTAAAATTGTTTCAATAAATAACTTGTTAATAACGCGGTAAGACTCATCCCCAGGAGTCCAAGGACCACAGACATAAGTCAGACATTTATGCGGTTTTTTTTTCAAGCTCTAAAGAATCAAGGTTTGTTCACATTTCATCATCATGTGAAGACTGGAGTATCTGGAGAATTCCAACGAAATGTTTCCTAATGTGAAAGCAATGTGAAATATTCGACCATTTGCGAAATATGTAATTAGATATGGGATCTTTAAAAGATGGCTAGAAAACAATAATTAGCAAAACATTAAGCTTTTCAATTGTTAAAATGATATCGTAAAAATTTGCTAGAACCAGCATTCTGAGCGCGAAATCAACAGTTTTGCTCATTAAGTTTTGTTTAGGGAAAAACAATTGAGTTGGCAACGGTCCTAGTATGATGAGAGCATATTCTCAGTATTCATAATTTCATTTTATTGTATCGTTTTGTTGTAAAGGGTTATCCATATCGCGGTTTCAAAAGTATAGGACTAGAATTCGACATCTGTCAAACTGAGTTGTTAAAACAATTTCTTTCTTTTTCAGTTCAAAGTCTGACATTTGCGAAAATGGATGGCTTAACTATCGCACAACGCATTAAAATTGTAAAAACCTACTACAAAAAAGTGTGATTCTGCCACAGCCACATATCGTGCTTTAAGACGAGATTATGGTTTACATAATCGTCCAACTACGCAAGCAATTGGCAAAATTGTGAAGAAATATGAAGAGACTGGATCGGTTACAGTTATTGTAAGGCCTGTGCATCATCGTTTCGCTCGTACCACCGAAAATATTGCTGCTGTAAGTGAAAGTGTTGCCGAAGACCCGAATGTGTCGATTCCTCGTCGTTCTCAGGAATTAGGACTGTCTTACGGCACATTATGGCGTATTTTGCATTTGGATCTACACCTACATCCATATAAAATCCAGCTCACACAACAACTGAAGCCAGCTGACCATTCACAATGTCGTAGATAGTACGTCGAATGGGTGCTTGAACAACAGGCGGTGGACGGCGATTTTTCGAACAAAATTTTCTTCAGCGACGAAGCACATTTCTCACTCGGTGGTTATGTTAACAAACAAAATTGTCGTATTTGGGGTTCTGAGAATCCTCAAGTAATTGAAGAGAGGCAACTACATCCACAAAAAGTCATTGCGCTCAAAGTGCGCTCTTTGGTGCGGAGGTGTGATTGGACCTTACTTCTTCGAAAACGACGATGGAACGATTGTCACCGTCAATTCGGAGCGTTATGGTCATATGATAACCGACTTTTTTTTGCCTGCTATTGAAGAATACGACTTAGAGAATATGTGGTTTCAACAAGACGATGCCACATGCCACACAACTCGAGCGAATATGGCTTTATTGCAAGAGAAATTTTCTGGCCGCGTAATTTCTCGTCGTGGCGATATCAAGTGGCCACCAAGCGATCATGCGATTTGACACCGCTTGACTTTTTTTTTTGTGGGGCTACGCGAAAGACCGTGTTTATGCAGATAAACCTTTAACTCTTGAGCACCTAAAAACCAACATTCGTCACGTTATGGCTGAGATACCGCCCAATATATGTCAAAAAGTGGTCGAAAATTACCTCAAAAGAATCGATGCTTGCAACAATTCGCGTGGTGGTCATTTAAATGATGTACATAGTATTTCACACATAATGTCAACGTTCAAACTTTATAATAAAAAAGAAATATCATGATAAAAAATATTTTATATGTGTTTTATTTACATTTACTTTTGAAACCGCAAAATGGATAACCCTTTATTATGCATCATTTGCTATAATTTCATCAAATCAATTCTCGCTTGTTGTGCTTTTTTTATGCAGTTTTACTATAAAATGCAAGCATACATGTGATATTAATTTTTTTCTGTCCCGGAACTAAAGGTAGTACGCTTGATTAAACTTGATGAAAATGATTTTATTTTAAGGATGCCACTTGAAATAATTTTATTGTAACAGTATACTATTAAGTGAAATAATACTTAATAATAACAACAATGCAGAATACAACAATGATCTACGAGTACACACACACACACACTACTAATGTAAGAGCATAGTAATCCACAGCTGCTTTTGATCGAATTGATACGAATAATAAAATTCGAACAAAAGGATGTTACAAATAATAATAATAAGGATTAACGTTTTTTTTTTTGGATTTATAGCAAATAGAAAAATTGAACAAAAAAATTGAAAAGTATTATAGGAATCGAAATAATCATTGATTTAGTTCAAGTACGCGTTAAAAATGTTTTATATGGGAATTAATGGTCTTCAAAGCATTGCCGAATTTATTGAAAATCATACTCGAAGTGAAGAGCAAATAAAGAGAGATCATCATTGACAGCTTAAAGAGAAAATAGTCTTTAGAAAGAAATACCATTAACATTTTGTTTTCCATCAACAATTCTTTCGTATTGTAAATAGGTGAAAACGATCAAATTGTGAGTTTGACAATCAAAATTAGTTCGGATTAAAGTCAAATGATATGAGCTATGAGCTTATATTGCATTCATATGAAATAAATGGTATTATAGCAAATAATATAATACATATAATGAATATATCACAGTTTTTGACGACATTAATTACCCGTTAGACGATTGATAAGTAATTCCTATCAAATTTAGCCAAGAGATTTGCTAGGTTTGCTCTAGAAATTTAAAATGTGAAATAGTTTTAATGTTAATTATATTTGCTCACCAAAAATATTGATAAATAAATTGATAAATTGATAAATATATTTAGTGTTCATATAAAAGTGTGCTTATTTTCGATAAATTTTGTATGGAAGCAATGCGTATTTTTTAATAAATTTTCATGAAACATTGTGCATAATAATTTTACATGAAAATAATATGTTGGACAAAATTTGAAGTTAATCCGTTCATAATTAAATATAGCGCCCGAACAAAAAGGTGTTTTGTTTTTTTTTTAACAAAAATCGATAAATATATATGGAAAGTATAATTACTTTCGTATGGATATTTTTGAAATTTTGCATATATTATTTTTACATAAAAATTATAGATCATACTAAATTTGAAGTCATTCTGTTCATAAATAAACATGGTCACCATACTAAATGTTATCGATTTTTTGTGTAAATATCGATACATTTGCATTATTTATTAGTGAATTATTTATGAAATTTTGTACATATTATTTTTACATGAAAATAGGATTTCTTATTAAATTTGAAGTCATTCTGTTCATAAATAAATGTGGTCACCATACAAAATGTTGTATGTTTTTTTTTGTGACATTCATTAAATGAAGTACTCCATTCGGTGGGTATATTTATATTTATTTTCATATCAAAATTATTCTCCATAATAAATCTATAAAATCATTCTATTAATAAATACATAAATATACTATTTCCCATACCAAATATTAAATTTGAACATAAATTTATATGAAAAGTATCGTTATTTATTCATGAAACTTCATGAAACTTTATGTGTATTACTTTAACATGAAAATAGTTCTGTATATGAAATTTAAATTAATTCCATTTATAAATACATATAATCCCTATAAAAAGTGATAGTTTTTTTTAAACATCAAATTTCTCAGAACGGGCACGACGAAAGAGCAATTGACAGTTCTTAGAGTGAGCTCAATTTCTCACAATCATTACAAACTCAAAGTCGCTTCTGGTTTTTGTGGTGCAGTATCCAAGATAATTACAAGCTCGGCCAATGAGCCCTTTGGGCCTTTATTTATTTATCCAAGATAATTAAGGAATCAAAAAATTGGAAGGGGGGAATACTGTTTCTCCAAATCCTTTTAGCACATCGGATTTGGAACAGTATTACCATATTGCACTTTTAAAAATACAAAATTTCTTGATAATTGCCATAATAAATTTTATAATCGAAAAATATCTGCCGCTTTATGCTTCTTAGCTGGCGAGAATCTCCTCGGTTAGAGGTTGTGCGTTGGGTTGGGGACCCGCCATATAAAAAAATTCCCCCCTGTGAAGAAAAAAACAATGCTTCTTAGCTCTTCCTCTAAAAATCCACTCAAACATCGTCACATATGTGAGATTAGAAAATGATAAAGTTTGAGAGTTGCTGTCATATACTTTTAGATATGATGACGTCATGCGTGTACATCGTTTATTAAATATAGGGAGTGCGTAATCTATTTCCCTTAAATTTTATGTATTGTGATAAAACTACTTACCTACGCTTAAATATTTATATAGAATTGAAAATTTAATTCAAATGTAATTAACATTTCTTTTGAAAATTAATTCAATGAACCTACTCACTACTCAATGTATCCTATTGTTAGTAGATTAAATATCATTTAATATTTATTATTTTTTTTTTTTATTCATAAAATCATATTTAATAATGATGGGAATCGACTAACCTATTAATGATGTTTTTGTTATGATCATACATGTATGATGGTCAGCAAATATTAATTTCAATAATATGCCCATATTATTCCATTGATTTCAATAATTATAATATTTAATAAAAAATAAAAAAAAATGAACTAACGAATAAATAGCTACAAAATCTCATATATCCTGTAGCGCAAAAAAAAAAAAAAAAAAATACAAATACAATTTAACCATTAATATGTCACAAAACCATCACAAACATATTGTCATTTGAATTCATTATATTTTCTTTTTTTTTTTCGTTGACTCTCCTTTTTACGTTTTTCTTTTTTTTTTTTTTTGGTGAATATACATTCTGTCAAATAAGTACCCGGAAACCGTAAATTCTCATTTTTAATTTTCCCTCTGAGAATATTTCAAAAAAAAAATTTTCCCAAGTTGGAAATTTCCGGGTACTTATTTGACAGAATGTACTCTTCAATCATTAATAATAATTAACGCATAAATGTACTCAAACAACAACAACAACAACAATCTCTTGTGGTTACAATTAGCATTTTTTTACTTCTTTATTGTCATTATGTTGTGCACGTACATTATGTTCGACCAATTGTTCAGGGCTGCTCGCTCGATATCAACCCTAATAATAAATGTCCGCATGCGCATTGTGGACGATCGAATATCAGCCAGCATATGCTTTCAATATTGACATTTTGTGTTGTATTTTAATGCATTAAAAACGTTTATTTATTTTTTATACCACACCATACTACAATCGAGTGTTCCAAATTAAATGTTTATTTGTCTGCGAGAGCTTGCATTTTGCGGCACTGAATGACACTACAATTTTTATACGGGATATAAATGAATATGTATAGGTACTTACTTACCTAACACCAGAAAGAAAGAAAGAAAGAAAGAAAGCAATCCCTCAAAATGATCATTAATTTCTTAGATCATTTGTTGTGATTTCATTGCGACAGCCCGGTAGGCAACAAATTGATGTCTACTATGTGACAAACCCTGTAACCATGAATTTGTTTCAAATGTGGTTGGCAAAGCGAATTGCAAAAAAAAAAAAGTGTACGCTTCTCTTTCTAAAAGAAAACAGTAATATGTGCCACTCTTATGGGTCTTTATGAAGATGGAAGCATTGCAGCCAACATCTAGACTCAAGACTCTGGACTCACTTTAGGAGGATTTCAGTGGACAAGTCCCACAAACCTCATTTTGCCATGCTAAATTTGCATTACTGCTTCTGCTCGTTTAGGTTAGGTGCCCTCTGCCTGAGAGGACACACTTTGGCTAGAAAGGCGCATTGTGATACCACCGAGGTTCTCTTCCCATACTGTTGTGCGTGATAAATTTGGTCAGCATTAGAAAGGACCTACTTTAATTAGCCGGTTCCGAACGGCAGAACACTTGTGACATCACTTTTTCTGAGCTTTGTCACAGAGTTCTTTTAGAAGCTGTTTAATTCTTAAACATATATTTAGTCTGTAAGAAATTATGAAATATATATATGTGTATATAAAAAGTTTATCATATTGCACAATCACTATATTGTATTGCATATTTGTAACGTTGACAGCATATGACCGCAAGTAAACTCTATATACAGTTTATAAAATCATAAATGCAGTGTCATCATTATATGACCGCTAATGAACCAAAAAACAACACCGTTTGCTGTTGTTACGTATAATGGTCAATATGCTTTGCCTAAATATGCTGTCAAGGCATTAATTGTATTTTGTTATATTTTAAGTCAATTATATGTATATGCAATATACAAGGCAAATTATGTAAAAATGCATTTAACACATATTTGCATTAATTGTAATTTTTTATGCTAAATCAATATATGTATAGGCAATATTTTGTAATAAATAGAGAAATCGACTACAGGTCGATGTTCAATTGATCACGAATAATTAGTTCGTCTAGTTGTTTTTAATCACACACGCAATCCAGGTTCAAGTGCCTGTGTTTGCATTCTCTTTTTTTTGTTGCCATAAGTAATCCAGGTTCAAGTGCCTGTGTTTACTTTTTGGCATAGTTACGAAGTCTAGAGCATTCCAGGCGAATCGCTTGTGTTTGCATCGCTAGACGTAACATTTTGGTGACCCCGACGTGATTAAAAACAACTAGAAAACAAGATCAATAGAATCCTGCAACAAGGCTACCTAAAGCTAAGTATCACGTCTGGAATCGGATCTAGCACAAGGCTAGTACCAACAGGCATCAACAAGGCTACCTAAAGCTAAGTAACAAGTCTGGAATCGGATCTAGCACAAGGCTAGTACCAACAGGCACCAACAAGGCTACCTAAAGCTAAGTAACAAGTCTGGAATCGGATCTAGCACAAGGCTAGTACCAACAGGCACCAACAAGGCTACCTAAAGCTAAGTATCAAGTCTGGAATCGGATCTAGCACAAGGCTAGCACCAACAGTCATTCAACACATTCATCGACCGGTAACCAGCAGACGACATCAAAGTCGGCATCAGCCGGTAATCAACAGAAGCCCCAAGGCACATTTTTACTACAATCCAATAGGTGACACACATCTACTGGATATCCAGAAATAAGGGTAACAGCAATCCTTAACCTCCAACTACCAATACTAACACAAGTGAGCGATACATCTCAAAAAATGGCAACTTCCAAAAAGGACTCGGATATGACTGTATTTCACCGCTTGACAGAAGGTCAACGCACAACTGGTGAATTAATAGAGAGCATTATCCGCAACGTCAAAAAGGACTCAGCTTCCAGGAAGTCCATTGAGTATTATGAAGAACGGCTCAGAAGATTAGACAAGGCATGGTCGGATTTCGAAACCACTGATAACAGTATACGGTGTCTCGAGAACATTCCAATGGACCACGTATACTTCACCGAGGGGTATTACGAAAAAATTTCGGAACTCACAATTAAGTACCGAGAAATATTCGAATCAGCCATATTGGAAACTTCAAGTAAGCCAGCAGCTGAAAAGCCCACTGTGTCAATCAGGACAACTGTTGCACATAACAGCGACACAACAACATCTATACCTTCAACAAGTCCTTCGATTAGAAGACAAATGGTAATGATGCAATCTCTCAAACGATTGCTCATTCAAGATCCGACCGGTGGCAATATCAAGCTAAAGGAAACACTTTGGGGGCAGATTCAAGATCTGCACTTCTCAATATGGGAATCGGTTCAAGATCCATTGAAAGATGGGTACGACATGGACTCTTACAAGAATCTTGAAGAGATGGTCATCAACAATTTTGCTCTGACGTCCAATAATGTATCACAAAACATCGGATCTACTCAGAATAGCAATCTCCCATTGCCTAAGATTGCTATTCCAAAATTCAATGGAGACTACTTAAAGTGGCGAACATTTTTTGATTTGTTCTCACAATTAGTAGACAATCAACAACTTCCTGCTATACAAAAGATTTGGTATCTCAAATCTAATGTAGGAGGGGAAGCTGAAAAATTGATCAGCCATCTTTCAGCCACAGGTGAAAATTACACTACTGCTTGGAACCTGTTGCAAGAAAGATACAACAACCAACGGATTCTAGTAGCTTCATTAATACAACAGCTACTAGACCAACCAGGTGCTTCGTCATCAGCTGCAGGTATTAAACAGCTGCATGACACAACAAAGGAATGCTTACACGCATTAAACAATATTGGAATCGACACAACTTCTTGGGATCCCATGCTGCTACACATATTGGTCAAAAAGTTGGATCGAGGCATCCACATTTTGTATGAAAGATCACTTTCAAATCCAAAGGAACCCCAGTGCATCAAACACTTTTTGACCTTCCTCGAAGCTCAATTCCAATCAATGGAAGCTATCGGGCACAAGGAAAAAACACAAAGAGCCTTCACCACAGCTGCAACTACGCAGAAGATCAACAATGCATGCAAATTCTGCAGCATCAGCTCTCATCCGCTATATTTCTGCAAGAAATTTCTGCAATTATCCCCATCAGAAAGATTGAATTGGGTACAAAAAAATAAACTATGTGTCAATTGTTTTAGGCAGAATCATACAGCAAAAACCTGCGTCTCAAGGTCATGCACTAAGTGCAACAAGCAGCACAACTCAGTAGTACACTTAGACAGCAGAGTCGACGCTCCAAAATCAAACCAATCAACGGCACCCAACACAGCGTTAAGAACATCTGAATCAAAAATAGCAGTAACATCAGCATCGGCCAACACCGTGCCAGCAGACAAAGGATACGTTTTATTAGCAACAGCAAAGATAATAGTTACGGCAGCTAACGGAAGATCAGGTGAATTCAGAGCAATACTAGACTCCGGCTCACAAATAAATATTGTCTCAGAACGCCTCATCAAAAGATTGTCTATACTCCCAAGTGACGCCTCACTGTGCATTGAAGGCATCGGAAAGGCTAAAAAAAGGTCCACTCAACGGGTGAATGTCAAATTACAATCTTTGGACAACATCTTCTCAGCTCACTTAGAAGCCTTTGTACTTCCAACCATCGTTCCCGCCCAGCCAAGCCACAATCTTGATATCTCTACCTGGTCAATCCCTACCAACATTCAATTAGCAGATCCAGAATTTTATCAACAAGGGAAGGTCGATATTCTGCTTGGTGCCGAATTCTATTTCAATCTAATGGCTACTGGACAAATCATCCTCTCTACTGATCTCCCAGTCCTGCAAAATACAAAACTTGGTTGGATCCTAAGTGGAAAGATTGGAAACAACTCCGAATCATCAGAGACACTGACTTGTGCTGTTTTTGGGAATCAAGCAAATATCAGTGATACTGATGTCGCACTGGACGAGGTAGTAGAACGGCTATGGAGAATGGATGAAGTAGAACCAAAGAAAAGGGGACTATCACCAGCAGAACTCCGTTGCGAGGCGCATTTCGCTCAGAATGCTTGCACCAATGACGAAGGTCGTTTTGTCGTCAAACTACCATTCCTGGAAGACACATCAGCCTTGGGATCATCTCGAGAATTAGCCTACAACAGATTTTTAAGTCTGGAACGGCGGCTACTCAAAAATGACACAGTGCGGAAGCAATATGTCCAATTTATGGAAGAATACGAGCGCTTGGGACACATGGAAGAAGTAAATCTCGATTCCGTATTGGCTCCTAGTTATTTCATTCCTCATCATTGTGTTCTTAAACCAGACAGCACTACGACCAAACTTCGAGTGGTATTTGACGCCTCGGCCAAAACCACGTCTGGTTATTCATTGAATGATTTGATGTACATAGGTCCAACAATTCAAGGTGAATTATTCTCCATACTCCTTCGTTTTCGTTTGCCACGCTTTGTTTTTACAACTGACATTGAGAAAATGTACCGTCAAATTCTTATTCATCCAGAAGATCAGCGGTATCAAATTATCATGTGGAGAAATCGTCCAACATCACCTATAGGCTATTACCAACTCAACACGGTTACCTATGGGACACGAGCAGCACCATATCTCGCAACAAAATGCCTACAACGTATCGCAGTAGAAAATGCTAATGAATTTCCATTAGGAGCTCAAATTCTGCAGCACAACTTCTACGTTGATGATGGACTAGGAGGTTCTGAGCACAACAGCAACTCATACACATTCTAAAAAAGCATGGTTTTAATTTACGCAAATGGTGTGCCAATCATCCACAACTACTACAGAACATTCCTCGAGACGACCAAGAAGTAAACTTAGACTTCACCAATACCAACAACGATTCAATTAAAACATTAGGATTGCTATGGCTGCCGAAGTCTGACAACTTTTGTTTTAAAGTGAAATTAGATCCAATAAAGGTAGTCACAAAACGATCTATCACTTCAGACTTAGCCAGACTCTTCGACCCTTTAGGAATTGTTGCACCAGTAATAGTTACAGCCAAGATCTTTGTCCAAGAACTTTGGCAATTAAAAATCAGTTGGGATGACGCCTTACCAACTGAACTACACACAAGATGGGTACAATTCCGCAGCAGCCTAAATGAATTGGATGATCTGAAATTTTCGCGGCACATTTTCAAAGGAGATATCCCGAAGTCAATTCAACTTCACACGTTCTCTGATGCTTCAGAAAAGGCATATGGTGCTTCGGTCTACATCAGATCAGTACTAAATGACGGGCGAGTAATTGTAAGACTGTTGTGTGCAAAGTCACGAGTAGCACCTTTAAAGCGACAAACTCTTCCTCGTCTTGAACTCTGTGCCTCAGTATTAGGTGCCCAACTAGCCGCAAGGGTCAAAACAGACCTAAAATTAGATGCAGCTACGTTCTTCTGGACTGACTCACAGATCGTGTTGGCGTGGATAAATTCACCTTCATCATCGTTTCAAACGTTTGTAGCAAATCGTGTATCTGTCATCCAGGAGAAATCCATTGCAGGACAGTGGCGTCATGTAAGCTCACAACATAACCCTGCTGATGTGTTATCACGAGGATTATCACCAAAAAGGCTAGCAGCCTGTAACTTATGGTTTTATGGTCCACTATTTCTGCATGGTCAAGAGGACTCTTGGCCACAGCCATATTCGAAGTCATTGTCAATACGCAAAGACAACTTCATCATGGAACATAAGGCTACATCAACTCCCGTAACAACCACTGAACATGACAAAGGAAGCGTAATTTACAACATTCGACATAATGGCTCATTTAAAACGTTGCAACGAATCACAAGTTACATATTTAGATTCACCAACAATGCCAGAAGAGTTACGACCCAGTCAGAGAGTACCTTAACGGTAGACGAATTAGAAAACTCTCTTATCGTAATTATTCGAACAATGCAGCAGTCAGACTTTGAGGAAGATCTCAAACACCTCAAGAAACACAATTGCTTTAGTAAAAACAGCTCTATCGGCAACCTTTCCCCATTTTTGGACACGAATGACATTATTAGAGTTGGAGGACGATTACAATCTTCCGAGCTTACATACGATGCCAAACACCCAATGCTAATTCCGTACAATGATCCCATCACCAAGTTATTGATGCAGATGATCCATAAACAAAACTATCATTGCGGAGCCCAAGCTTTATTAGCTTACACAAGACAGAAATTTTGGCCAATAAAAGGAAAATCCATGGCACGCTCAATTGTTCAAAATTGTGTGAGATGTACCAAGGCCAGACCAAAACTATTGGGTTATATTATGGGCAACCTCCCGTCAACAAGAGTTACGCCAGCAAGACCATTCATCAATTCTGGCGTTGACTTCTGTGGACCACTTTGGGTTCATTTTAAGATCAGAGGAAAGAAACCACAGAAAGCCTATATAGCAGTATTTTGTTGCTTCGCAACAAAGGCAGTTCATTTGGAGTTAGTCAGCGACCTAACCACGAATGCCTTTATTGGTGCATTAAAACGTTTTATAAGCCGAAGAGGTCACTGTCAAAATTTGTATTGTGACAACGCGACAAACTTTGTTGGTGCCAAAAATCAACTAACAGAACTTAATGAAACAATTCACTCCATCGAATCTCGAGAGTCAATTGCAAGAGAGTGCAACGGTAGAGGCATAACATTTCACTTTATACCACCGAGAGCACCACACTTTGGTGGTCTTTGGGAAGCTGCGGTTAAGTCTGCGAAACATCTTCTAATCAGGAGCGTAGCAACCGCATCTTTGACTTACGAAGAGCTAGACACTGTCATAATAGAAATTGAGGGCATTCTTAATTCAAGACCAATTTGCCCACTCTCGGAAGACCCAAAAGACTTAGCCGCCCTAACTCCTGGCCACTTTCTCATAGGGGAACCATTAAACGCACAGGTCGATTCAAGGGCCACATCAACAAATTCTAATCTCTTAACTAGATGGAAGTTGGTCAGTCATCTTAAAGAGGAATTCTGGAAGCGATGGTCTCGGGATTATTTGTGTGAGCTCCAGTCAAAAAATAAATGGAAAAATAAGCAGTCCAATATCAGCATTGGTGACATGGTGATCATCAAAGAAGACAACACTGCAATACTCAAGTGGCCGTTAGGAAGAGTCACAAATGTCTTCAAGGGTGATGATGGAATAGTTCGAGTAGTTGAATTGAAAACAGCAACTGGTAACTGCAGGAGGCCAATTCACAGACTAGCACTACTGCCAATCGAAACAGATGATGAGAACATCGAGAGTGAAAGGCAGCCCCAGACTTCTCTCATCGTCAGCATTCCCTTAAACAAAGTCCAAAATGTCGAAACATTACACAAGAAACATGATTTCGACATACCAAAGGATAAGTTCAGTCACGGGTCAGCACGATTGCCTAGTGACACATCTGAGCAAACAGAAGCTACATTGTACAATAAGGAAGATGATGTTCCAACAAAGAAAAGACGTACATCCATTCATCAAGGAATTACGACGCTATTGGTCACACTGATGATCCTGCCAATCATATGGGGCTCTCCAATACAAGTCAACCGTTTTAGATCACAACTTGGCATTCACTTTGAAGGCATAGGAAGAGCTGCAATTTCATCTGCTGACTGGAATTTAATTGTATACTACGATTTGCAACCGTATTGGGCTGAGGCGGCATCAGTGCTCAACGGAACCAGCACTCTGCATCGACTCTGTCAAGAAATAAAACAAAACAGCACTTGTAGGCAATTAACTGACCATTTTGAACGACTGCATAAAGAATTGCGATTGGATGACAAGCTATTCATAAGCAGTCGTGTTAGAAGAGGGGCAATGAATTTCGTCGGCGGCATCGCACATTCGCTATTTGGAGTGCTTGATTCCGAATACTCCAAGAAAATGTCAAAAACGATATTAAACATTAAAGAAAATGAATCCAACATGTTGCACATGCTCCGAGATCAAACATCCATCATCGATTCTACAATAAATATCATCAAGCGGGACCAAATGACAGCTAAGGCAAGTTTTGACCAAATCAACAACCAAATTTGGAACCAAATAAACCATGAAGATCATCAATTAAAGCTACTACATTTGTTTAATGCCTTGTCCATGAAATTGACACTAATGATAACAGAACTTCAAAGGACACAACAAGTCATATTGGATGTGCTGACCGACACGCACCATGGCAAACTGCATCCATTATTGTTAAACCCCGATCAGCTGCAAACAGAAACTGAAAGAATTAGACAGCATCTGCCCACATCGTTGGAACTTCCTGTAACTAAAGAAGATTTATTGCAGCTATATAAGCTAATGACGGTAAAAGGCGGACTTACGCAGGATCACATTGTATTCAAAATAACATTACCCCTTGTGGAGCATGATCAATTTGAACTCTTAAGATTGGTTCCAATTCCAAATTGGATGAACAAGACAATGGTAGTAGTAGACACATGCGCCTCCATTATAGCCATAAATACTATCCGTAAGCAGTACCTTCTACTTGATGATGACAAATTGAATTCATGCTACCTCTTGAGTGAAGATGCGTACATATGTTCTAACGTACAACTCCGACACGACTACGGGTCCGCAATATGTGAGTGCGAAATTGGCCTGTTCAACAACAATACGCGTCAGAATTGTAAATTAAAACAAATGGATACCAACGTCTTGTGGACACCATTATATCACAAAAACCAGTGGATATATGCCTTCTCGACATCTTCGCGAGCTACTGCTGTGTGTGATAAAGAAGTCATTCCGTTGTTCCTGAAAGGCTCCGGCATATTAACCCTCCAACCTGAGTGCATCCTCAAGCAAAAATTTACCTCTTTGAAAGGGCGGCAGTCAGTATCAAGCAACCTAACAACATCCTACACAAGGCTGGCCAAAATTATGCAACTATCAAAGGCAGAAATATCAGGCCCCTTAATGCTTGAAGTGAATAAAAACACGTACGCAATGCAAATGAACAACATCACCGCGTTACAAGACGCATTAGCGAAAACCAAACTAATTCAGCTGAAGGAGATTACATCTCCAAACTACCATCATCAGGCAGTCAGCTACGCCGCACTCTTGCTATCAACCATATTATTGATTGTCGGTCTAATTTGGAAAATACGCAGCGTCAAACCATCAAGTGCACCAGCCAGTTCAGGAACGACTGCTCCTCAACCACGCCCACGGCAACAAACGGTTGAGAACGTATGTTAAATTGAGTCTAGTTGAACAATTGTTCAACGCGGGGGCAGAATGTTTAATTCTTAAACATATATTTAGTCTGTAAGAAATTATGAAATATATATATGTGTATATAAAAAGTTTATCATATTGCACAATCACTATATTGTATTGCATATTTGTAACGTTGACAGCATATGACCGCAAGTAAACTCTATATACAGTTTATAAAATCATAAATGCAGTGTCATCATTATATGACCGCTAATGAACCAAAAAACAACACCGTTTGCTGTTGTTACGTATAATGGTCAATATGCTTTGCCTAAATATGCTGTCAAGGCATTAATTGTATTTTGTTATATTTTAAGTCAATTATATGTATATGCAATATACAAGGCAAATTATGTAAAAATGCATTTAACACATATTTGCATTAATTGTAATTTTTTATGCTAAATCAATATATGTATAGGCAATATTTTGTAATAAATAGAGAAATCGACTACAGGTCGATGTTCAATTGATCACGAATAATTAGTTCGTCTAGTTGTTTTTAATCACACACGCAATCCAGGTTCAAGTGCCTGTGTTTGCATTCTCTTTTTTTTGTTGCCATAAGTAATCCAGGTTCAAGTGCCTGTGTTTACTTTTTGGCATAGTTACGAAGTCTAGAGCATTCCAGGCGAATCGCTTGTGTTTGCATCGCTAGACGTAACAGAAGCTTTTTCATGGCAAGTTGTTACTATCGGAAGAATTGCCAAATTGTTAATGCTGGAAAAATTACCAAAAATTGCCAGGTGGGCAACTGCTGGAAAAATTGCCAGGTGGGTACCGTTCCGTTCTTTCTACCAAAACAAAAATCTTTTCGATATTAAATTTTGTTACGCTTCAGCCGGGGATTGAACCCACTATCTACAGATCAGAAGGCCAATGTAGTAACCACTGAGCTACGGCATCCACTACCGTTCGTTTAATAAATAGAAACCCTCAGAAAAAATCCATAGAAAAATAGTAGGATGATCAACGGATATAAATTTTTAATCGCTGAATCTGAATTCGAAGTTAGATTCCCGCTATTAACCTCAAAAACATCGCTTTCGGCTGGTTTTGCAAGTTTTTTGAATTTAAAAAAAAAACCTTAGAGAGCGATGACAGAAATTTGGCTGAGAATTTGAATTCAGTGACCTCAAATCCATAGAAAGTGATGTATATTCACAGTTTTTCTTCTGTGAGCCTAGGCACTGTCAAGAGGAATCCTCCCCAATTTAAGTGGAATTTCAGTGGAATTTTTCACAACGCAATTTTTTTTTTTTTAAATTTGTTGCTAACTATTGTTTGGAGACTTCTGTGGTTGCTTTCATTCTAAACGAATAGTACAATCCCATGGAAAAATAGTAGGCTGTTGGACCAACATGGATTATTGGGTCGCTGAATCCGAATCTGATGTTGGATTCCCGCTAACAACATCAAAAAATCAAGGCTCTCGGTTATTTTTGCAGGCTTTCTGCGGTTAAAATGAAACCGAACGGAGATTACGGAAAGTCCACCAAGATTTCAGAATCTTCTTTCTTTCTTATATCGGCCATAACAACCGATGATCGATTTAGGCCGAACATATAATGCGGCGCCAGTCTTCTCTGTTTTTTTCACTTGCTGATGCCAATTGGATATTCCAAACGCCGCCTGGTTATCCAGCACTTGTTCCTCTCAATGGAGGTTGGGTCTTCTTCTTCTTCGTCCTCCAGCGGATGTCGAATTAAATACCCTCTTCGCGGGAGTGACTTCTTCCATTCGCTCGACATGACCCAGCCAGCGCAGCCGCTGGATGTTGATTCGTCTGACTATGTCAATGTCAGCGTACAGCTCATACAGCTTATCGTTGTACCTCATTCGGTACTCGCCATCAACGTAAATAGATTAGAAGATTCTGCGCAGCACTTTTCTCACGAAAACTCCAAGCATCTTCTCATCCATGGTGGAAGTGGTCCAGCCTTCTGCGACATATGTTAGTGCAGGAATAATGAGGGACTTGTAGAATGGGCTTTTCGATCTTCGAAAGAGGGCTCGACTACTCAATTGCTTACTCGGCCCAAAGTAACACCTGTTAGCAAGAGTTATTTTACGCATGATCACCAGGCTGACGTCATTACAATTGTTGATGCTGGTTCCAAGGTAGACAAAGTACCTTACTACTTCAAAAGCGTAGTTGTCAACAGTGACGTGTTGTCCAAGATGCCGGGACTCTTTGTTTGAAATAAATATTTTCGGGTTAGTCGAGCCGGATTAGACACTGGAGACATTCGAATCAGAAAAATGGGCAAGGGTAGAACACAATGACCTTGCAACCTCCCGTAATTTAACGCATTCATTCAACGAGTGCAGCAGCCCTCTTTCAACATTTTCACATAGAACGATCCAGAGATGCAACAAAATTATATTTCAATTAAAATTATATGCATAAATATTTTTCAATATTTCTACGCTCTATTCACTGTATGTCTAATCGAATTTTACTGGTGTTACCCTTGTGTGTAGAATACACAACGAAGCTATGATACTCTACCTATGTTGCAATGTGCCTCTGTGCCTCTGTCTGTCAAACTAAATCCAATCAAATACAATGACATCTTTCCAATGCAAACATACGAGTACACAGATGATCATCTTGACGATCATCATCATCATCATCATCATCATCATCATCATTGTGATCATGCTGAGAATTTTTATGCTTTGACGCTTTTTACTCACTTTTAAAACGATCGAAATGAAATTAAACAAATCCAAATAATCAAAGAGAGCAATCAGACAGAGAGTAAAACAGACAGAGAGAGAGAGAGAGCGAGAGAGAAAGAGAGATGAAGAACATTTACAATAAAAAGTACAACTAAAACAAGATCATCCACTGTTCTACGTATTTATTATACGGTCTCGATACAAAAGCCAATTTAAGTATTACCTGGCGTATGGCATACGACCGAGTATGCTGCTAGCGTAGTACCCCCTGTGGCGTTTGGAATTCTGGCGGGTGTTGCGGACAAAATGCAACTAAACATCATAAATTAACAGCGCGAACAGCAGCCAATATATGATATATAATATATAGTATATTATAGTATGTATAATGCTACAGCAGCCGTTCAGACGTCCGTCTTTAGGAATTTCCATTAAAGATATTTTTTTTATTGAACCGTGAGGTGGATCACTAAATACCCGCGATTGAAGACAGGTGATATTGAAGCAGTCACAGAGTCGCACGCAGCAAAGAAATGGGAATGAAAAGTCAAAGTCCGGTTAGTCTTCAGTTACAGTTCTTATAACTCCAAACAGCCCGAGCGTTGCAATGATAATCCAACCAAATGAATTGATTTTAGTTTGGTGTTCGGACAGAGTCCTTTTAGCTCCAAGTTGCCTGAGTTTTACAGTGCTGATCGAAGCAAATTAATGAATTTTTTCCCATAACTCTTTCGGAGGGCTTCAACGGAAGGCCCTCTCGAACAAAGTTTATCATTTTATAAAATTGAAACAACCCATTTGTAGGAGAGCTCCCTTAAGGAGTAGATATATTTAGTTGGAATGCTGGGGCAGAAGAGTTAATTGATGTCGGCCATTCAGTTTACCGTTTTTGAGACAATTCCTAAGCAATTGTGGTATTATTTGTTATATTTCATGTATTTTTGACTCAATTTTGTAGGCTTAGCATTACTCAGAAATAAATTCCGGCTAGACGGAAAAAATATTGAGTAGTCAAAATGAATGTGGATCTGTTATTTTACCTTTCTAGAAGCGCTTTTGGAGCGGTTGTTATAAAATTTATAAAAATTTCAATTTTGTATGAGAGCCTCTCTAAGAGCTTGCGGTAGTGGGTATACAGTGAAGCAAGGAACCATAACGTAGGCATGAGGACAATTTCCTAATTCATCAAGTGGATCACGCGAAACCAGACTAAAACCTGTGAAGTTACAGATACCCTGAGGACTAACCGGAAGTGGTAGGAGCACTGCATTCATACAAGAACTCTTGTATCGAAAGCACAATTACTACACTAGGGTATCTTCAATGTTCCTCAGGAAGGCTATTATTATTATTATTATTATTATTATTAAGGCTCTGAAGCACCGCGACCTGAAGATCTTTTGTGCAGCCTTATTCCTTAACTAGCAGATCTCAAGACTATTTATAAATCTTGCCTTTGCTGTGGGATTGATTTTAACTAGGTCCCTGGGAACTATGAATCCGTTGCCGAGGTAGTTTAGGCTGCGTTTAGCCACAGCTGGGCAATTGTAAAGAACGTGTTCTGCGGTTTCCTGCTCTTCAAGACAGAGTCGACAGAGATCGTTGTTTACCACGCCCAGGAAGGTTTGAATAGTTCTTATCGAACTTTTAATTGATTAAAGCTTATAGTGGAAAACTCAGCTGAAATTATTTAAAACGAATTCTTGAACAAAGACATTCGCAACGGGCATGGGTTCACGTACCCTCCTCCTCCTCCTACAGACACAGTCTATATTCCGTGTCGGAAAAGTCTCCCATTTTGTGGATCTGACCTGCTTAGTCTACTTCTATCCTGTGAGGCCTATAAATTCACGAATAGTTGGTCAAATGTAGAAAATTATCATCTTTGAACTGTTTTTTAGTACTTCTTTAGCCGATGTCAAGCTTATACCACCGAAAGTTTCAGGAACTATATACCAAACCCACACATCTGCAGGCATGAAGTCTGTTTTAGAGCATATTGCGACATTTGAGATATTTCTTAGAAATGCCCGTGAGTCCGTAGTTATTTATGAGCTTTTTGAAAGATTGCTGCTGTGCTTCTAATATCCGTATGCAGTGGTAGGAGTCCTACAATCGCCTCTAAGGCGGACGTTGCACATGACATAATAGCTGCGATTGTGGAGAGGCAGGCAGATCTCTTGTTACATTACCGGATGTCTGTGATATCAATGACTATGGGCCACGACACAACGGTTGCGTAAGTTGCAATTGGTCGTACCAAAGAAGCTTTGGCAAGTCCACATTAGTTTTTCCTGAATTTATTCAGAGGCCTTCTTCTGCACACTTTTGATCGGTAATTTGAAAGGCATGCCACCTGACCGAACTACAGCACCGCCGGTATCGAAGAGCCGAAAATACTTCATTTCACTCAGGTTTTTTTTTTTTTTTTTGCACAAAATGTAAGCATGGTTCTGGGAAATTTTTTGCTATGAATTATTTGTACGATTCTAAGTGAAACATGGCTAAACTGGAACTCCATCACGCAGAGACTTTAAGCTTTCGTCAACAAATGTTTGAGGATCATTTGTAGAATTTTCTGGCCTAACACTATTTCCAACGAGGCACTATGACGTCTGACGAGCGAAGAGCACATACTGATCCAGATTAAGTATAGGAAGTGGCGCTGGATTGGCTACACGCTAAGAAAGCAGCCAGATAGCATCACGCGAATGTCGCTTGAGTGAAACCCGCAAAGGGAGCAGAAGCCGCGGACGGCCAAGAAACACCTGGAGAAGGTCAACAGGTCAATCTTAGTAGAACTAGCTGCTGCCAGCATCACATGGGAGGGCGCTAGAACAACACTGCCCAAAACCGTGTGCGATGAAGAAGCCTTGTAAAGGCTCTATGCTCGAACTAGGACTACAGCTCTTCTGCACTCGGAAACCGCACAAGATCACCCATCATTCATATAGCTTTGAATTAAGCTAATTACAAATTGTTGTCTAATTTATCGTAGTCAGATAATCTTTTTACCATCAGGTTGTACGGAAAAGAGTGACCTTGAGAAAAAAAATATATATAGATACGAACTTAATGGAAAGATTTGTATCGTAAAATATTCAAAAATAGTTTATCAACAACATATGCCAACTACATAAGTAGACTACACTTGCAACTTTATTTATCTACAAATTTTATAAATAAAAATTTATTATTATTATTATTATTATTGCCATTATTATCTTCCACACACCCTCTTTGTCTTCTTCATTTTTATTGTTGTGTTTTTTTTTTTTTTTTTTTTTTAATATAAATTTCTAAAATTATTATTTGAAATCACTATCTGTCTGTTTGTAACATACTCATACTCGTCCGTATGATACACAAAGAATCATAAACCCCAAGCAACAAAAGTTAAACGAGCCAAACTGGCTCATACAATAAAACGTCGACGTCTCATTGACGCTAATCCATGATTTACTTTTGTTTTAATGTTCAGATTCATTTTTTGGTTCATTTATACAAAAAATATTTAAGTAATCAAGAAAAGAAAAATAACAATAACAACAAAAACAATGATCCCAAGAAATATGAAATGATATGAACACTAAATGCCTGAAATGTTTTGTATACGATGGCCAAGACAGAGACGTATGTCGACGTATGACAATGTCAATGATGATTCTTAACACTACAAACAATCGATTGCCGGATATGTATTGCGAAATGGAAAGATTTTAGACACAAAACCGTCGACCTGATTCCGAAAAAACAAAGAAAGACTCGAACTGATTGGAATCTCGGATGAATGTCAGGGCAATCTTCACATCGTATGAAAAAAATGACCTGCTTCTGGTCTCAAACCCCTGATTTCATAGGTTTTCCCTTGAAAGTACACAAACTGACCAGCGGACCGACAAATTTTGACAAAGACGGCTCTCGAGCTCTGAGCGCTTCGAAGTATAAAGGTAGGTGGGTAGGGTGGCTGTTCTGCGACGCACTTTGAAGGCCATTTGAAGTCCCATTATAATACCACTGAAGCTTATCCATATCCCACTGGGTCCTCTCCACACCATCCTGTGGATTTAACGAATGAAATTTAATCTTTGTTAGTTTTATATTGGAAATTTCTGTGATACTGTCAAGAGACAGACGATTCCGAGCGTGTTGAAGCTACTCCTGCACAAAGCCATGCAACCCGCACAGAAGCCGTTTTACGGTTTCTTCTCCCGCAACATCCTGACAGCTCCGATAATAGCCTACCAATAAGGCAGGCAGGCCAATTAGAATCCCAAATTGCTCTTCTGGTCTCCAGCATATTACATTTCAAAAGTAGCTTAGTTCGACTTGAGCTCCATTCCGGCCATTACGTTAGCCAACTAGTTAAACAGTTAGGGGTATGTCTCCAACGCGTGTTAGCGACATCGATGATGAACCTATTTATTAGTAACTTGCCAGTTGTCAATGGCATTGGGACCAACGCTTTGTCCTAGTGGAGTCTGGTTCACTGTTGTACCTTGCCTTGTCTTGAATTCATCAGCCTTGCAGTCACCCTCAATATTGCTATGGCCGTGTTCCCCAGACAGAATTATGCTAAAATATTCCGAAAGCTCAGTTATGGGTACATGACATTCAATCACTGTCTTGAAATTCATCCAAGTCTTGTTGATTGTAGTGATCTCAGAGCAGACCGACTGTCAGAGTAGATATTCATTTCTTTTGTGGTCAGAACATATTTCTTGACAATTAATAGCGCTTCTTTGATGGCTAAGATTTCAGTGTGACATACACTACAATGGTTTGGCAAACGGAACGAGTAGGTGCCTGGCTCCTTGGACTAGACATCCCCTTCCCACTTGCTTCTGTAGTTTAGAACCATCTGTATATATGACTTGCCTTGCCGGTACAATTTATTTTGCCATCCCAGTCTTCTCTTGAAGGGAAAATTGTGGTGAATGGCTTTTCTACCTGCAGTTCCACCGAACAGAATGAAACCGAAGTGGTTCTTCTTGTGAAAAAATGGACACATTGCAATATCTTTAGAAAAAATACGAAAAAATGAGGTGATCGCCAGGTCGTCAAGCGCAGTAATTGTAGTCTTAATAAGCTTCAAGTGATTTCGATTTCTTTCAACGCAAGTTGCCCAGACCTAACAACTATGTAGCGTAAAGAACCACCATCAAAACCAATGTTTTAGAGATACGTGCCATATTCAGGGAGAATAGTTTGCAAAAAACCAACCAACATATTTCCATCGCCACTAATCTTCCATTGTGTCTCCATCGCAATACATATCGAGCAGCGATCTTCATACTACACAAATACTTGGTTTGATTACAGCATCTTTCATTCGATGCGGAAATAAAAAGAAATGAAAAAGCTTACTACACATATCGTATTCATATTAATAATGAAAAAAAAAGGTAATAAATTTTACAACGCCCACTTGTTGAGTCGCTAATCCACTGTCGATTGTGATTGTATGCTTCTCTCTATTCCCTCTCTGCCATATCATCTGCTTGCACTTCATTTATATATATATGTAGCATGAAAGTGGTAACAAATTGATAACAAATTAACTAATTGGTTTTATAGACTAACTTTTGTTGATATTATTTGTTGCTTCATCGTTATGATAATAGAGTCATAGAAACACAGGGTGAGATGGTGAAAATTTAAAATGCTTCAATCTATTTTGATCTAGTTTAGTAACCAGAGGTACGATAACTGTTTTTCGGTCTCTTTGGAACTATATATTAAATATGATATTAAGTCTAACTGTGGTGGTCTGGTGGTAACGCAAGGTAACAAGGTAACGTGCCTAACTGCCTCAATCGGGTGGGACTAGCGCAATGCTTGTTGAACTCATCGCAAGTCAACTAACTGGCTGTCATGTACTTTGTTCTGCGCGCTATATGATGGCATCTTCAATATTAATGGGGGTCCTCCACGTGGCGACCACCGGGCAACGTCTTACTGGCACCCGCTGGAAGGCGGCCGAAGTGAGTGGTGCAAACTTCCTCGGTTAGAGGTTGTGCGTTGGGCTTGGGACCAGCCACATAATAATATAATATATAAAGTCTAACTGCCTCGGGGTTTCTATTTAGATCTATAAACTAGTTCATCTTATAAAAATTAACGACTCATGGAGTCGAGTGTAACTTCTCTAGGCCTCTAAAGTCTTACGTTGAGTCTATCACAATACAATTCGAAATCATTGGTTGGGTCACTTTTAATTGTACAAAAAAAAAAAAAAATATAAAAATTTTTCTTCTTGAAATCTAATGGCAAAAGTAACAAACTCTTCCCGGGCTGGAAATGAAAACACTGATTTATATTTGTAAGAATCACGTTATTTTTTCGTATAGAAGCTTAAGAGTTCCTGGAGCTCAACAAACTAGTTCCAACGATCCATCAATTTGCCGATTATTTTCTTGAAGTAAGAGTTTAGAAAACCTGCAAAAATTTCGCCTACGGCAAATCAAGAGATGGTAGGTTTGATGAAAATCATTTACAAGAAAATAATTTTTTAAGATGTGAGATGAACCGGATGTCGAAGGGAGCAAAATTTAACAAAGAGCCTGGATGTTGTAACCAACAATTCGTACTTGAATTCACTGATTTTTGCAATGCTTTTTTGTGCTGCGTGCGCAAATGCATAGTTTTGAAGAAGAATCATATTTTCTTCTGTAAATTGGTTCTTTAGCATGAATTTTTGCATCCAATTAATCCAATTTTGCGAGAACTCGAGGATACGGAAGGCAAGGGGCTCTTTTGCCAACCTCAAAAATATCTGGTATTCAAAACAATTAAACAAAGCCACAAACAGACGACTCTTCAACTCCAACGTCCTCCAACGACAATCCTGCTATACGGCTCCGAAACATGGCTGGTGTCCAGAGAAACAACCAATAAGCTGCAGATATTTGTAAACAGATGCCTACGGACAATTCTGAGAATTTGGTGGCCCGATAACTGGATCTCCAATGACGAGTTGCTAAGACAAGGAATGCAGAAACCAATCCACCTTAAGATAAGAGAAAGAGAGGAAATGGAGATGGATAGGCCATACACTCCGGAAGCCGGAATACTCTATTAGCAAAATGGCACTTGAATGGAACCCACAAGGACAGAGACGACGTGGTCGACCAAGGGGATCTTGGCGTAGGAGCATCTATGAAGAATTTCAATCTCATGACTCTACACTATTTTGGAACCAGATAAAATCAATAGCAAAAAATCGAATAATCAATGGAAATCTTTTACTGTAACACTATGCGCCCACGATACGGCGTAACAGCAAATAATAATAATAATAATAATAATAATAAACCCAAAAAGTTATAATAATAGCTTGAGTTCATTATTTTAGCCAATTGGAAGCTAATTCACCAAGAAAATTCCTCTTGCATGCAAGGAAAACTGAAATTAAGAGTAAATTAGCTCGCTTTAGATCGTATTTAGAGCGTTCCCACCAATCTTTAGCCTCTTTGTTTTGATTCAAGAGAATAGCGTTAGACCCCTGTGTCATCCATAGTGATTGAGCGACTTTTTATTCTCTCTAAGACGCTCCAATTGTTGCTAAAAACTCGCAATAAAATGTATTTTTGTTCCATTGTTGTAAATGAAGCACACAAATTAATTAAAAATATTGCTCACCACCGATAAATGAGTTGAATAGGGCCTCTACGAAATCTCTCACGAAAAATAGATGCTCTTCTAATATCATATAACGTCGTTTTGCTATGATTTCTGATATTGATTTGCTCTATGAATATTCTGTACGTGGGTCGTCTTCAATTTTTCATTATTAAAAAAAATTACACTCGCATGAACGAATTGACAGATCAAATTGAAATTTTGGGTGTGTTCAAATGAGAGAGAGAGAGAGAGAGAGAGAGAGAAAGAGAGAATGTTAATATGGCGTCGCAGCAGTGTTAGTTCTACTGTTGAGAATTCAAAGGATATTCGGAGAATATTATATTTAGGTTATGACTCGTATAAACGGGCATAGAGCCTCATTAAATATTATTCAGAGAGAATATTCTATTTAGCAGTTTTATCAAAGGGACTAATCAAATAGCCAATGTCGGAATTTTTCTAAGTTGTTAAAGGGAATTTTTTTTTCGTTCGAAGATTTTGTGTTTCAGGTTTGGATTCGGAGAATATTATATTTAGGCCTATGTACTATTGGTATGACTCGAATAAACGGGCATAGAGCTTCATTAAATATTATTCAGAGAGAACATTCTATTTAGCAGTTTTAGCAAAGGTACTGATCAAATAGCCAATGTCGGAATTTTTCGAAATTGTTGATGGGGATTTTTTTTCGTTCGAAAATTTTGTGTTTCATGTCTATATTTTGGTTGATTTTGTATTTAGAGCATGAATTGGGAGTAAATGGATTTCTTGTCGCTTTTTGGGAGGAATTTATTTTTAGATGAGAATGATGTTTGCAGTGGTGAAGGTGAATATTTCCAATGGATATAATGAGAGACTTCAAATTTTTTTATACTTTCTGTCAACTTTTGCATCTCATTCGCTTACAAAAAAATTAGCTTTCCCTGTTTACAAAGTAATCATTTCGTTTTTTCGATGACAATTTCCAAACAGCAAAAAAAAAAATATGTTTCAAAAAAATAAACAACAAAAACAACAACAGCAATAAAACGCAGTTTATACAATTTTGGTTATTTTTGTAATATATGCATATTTTCTTCAAAAAGACAGACATACAGTTGAGACATACATACATATTTACGCCCAGCCATTGAAAAACAAAAGAGAGCGAATTAATTCATTTGATGATGCTGTGATATCGTTTGATGCTTTTGTTTTTTGTTTTTGTTTTTTTTTTTTGTTTGTTTCATTTATTAATTTTTGTTGGTATAATTGTTGTTGTTGTTGCTGTTGTTGTTGTTTTCATCTTAATTTCGTCAAGCTTAATCGGATTAAGCATTTTGTACGCATTTTGTGTTCTGTCATTTCTTTTGCTTGTGCTATTACATATCTACAATATTGTATATTTATGTATTATTATTGTTTTTTTTGTGTATTTGTCGTTTATTTTTGTTTTTTTTTTTGTTGTTTTCAATAAATTGAATTTTTATTAAATCGTGCGAACATATCCATATATGTACATATAAAGCTCTGCATAACATTACACGCTATTTAGCAAAAAAAATGAGAGAAAAAAAAAAACAACAACACAATGAAAAATGTATTGACTTTCTATTTTATTGGTTGTGCTATTGTAGTGGTTTCGTTGTCTTATTATTGAATAGTTTCAAATGAAAATTAATGTTGGTAATTTTATTAGAAAAATTGATTTTTAATAAAATTTGATTGTTTATTATTATGAATGACAAAATAATCGATAGGACTAGACCATAGCAGATAATCGATGATGGATTACGACCTGGTGAAATCATGATACAACTACAACTACAGAAGGTGAAGGGTATTAAAGGGAAATGTATAAAATGCTTTTTATTATTTTTCCACTATTTCTCGTCTTCTTCTACATTCGAAACTGATTGTCAAAGCAGCTGATTGTTTTTTCACAATTATTTCCCCCATTAAACAAGCCATTGATACAATATTACTTGAATAAAATTATGAGATTCGTAAGTATTTTGTAAGCGTGCTTAGGAAATTCATGCACATTCTTATTCCAAGTAATATTTCGGCCGTCCGCGCATTGTGAGAACTCGAAATAAATCGACCGAAAACCGCTGCGAAAACAGAAAATCTTGTCGCGGGAAATGCAAATTTCGCGAAAATACATATCCATGAAGTTTTCGGGCTCAGCGCGTACAAGCGACACACTTGCCATCTGGCCACGGCCGCATTGGAGGGAAAACGCAAGCGAAAATCGAAAGCGTTACGCAGCCGGAACGCTCACATACAAATTCTGTTTACTGACGAGAAAATCTTCACCGTAGGAGAATCGTTCAATAAACAGAATGCTTTTGTGTATGCTCGGTCATCCAGAGGAGCATCCCAACTCATCCCGAGGATGCAAAGAGGCCACCATCCCGCGTCTGTAATGGTATGATGGGGAGTGAGCTACAATGGCGTTACCAAGATCCATTTTTGCGAGAAAGGAGTGTAAGCATCGGCCAAAGTATATCAATCGACCGTCTTGGAACCCATTGTGAAGGCTCTCAACCAATCAATATTCACCAACAAGCCCTGGATTTTCCAGCAAGGCTCTGCTACAGCTCACAAGGCAAAAACGACTCAACTGTAGCTAAAAAACAACATTCCGGACTTCATATAAACGGGTGATTGGCCAGCTGGTAGTCCAGAATTCAACCCGTTAGATTACCAGTTGTGATCCATATTAGAGGGCTTGGCTTGCTCTACTCGACATCCAAATGTCGTTGAGTCGTTGAAGCGAGCCCTTGTCCGTGCAGTGAACAATTTCCCCATGCATGGTACGCGAACTGTGAAGGAGCGGTACAGAGAGACGATTTTCAGGCTTCATAATGTTGAAAAACACAAGTGTAAGGAGATAGCGATGAATAGAAACAGGAATAAGATACAAGAACAAGCGCCTGAGTTGCTGGAGCTTCTTCCTGTCATGACAAAAATGGGTGTCTGCTTATAGGTTTGTAGAGATTGCTCAATTTCTGGAGGCAATACTTCTCCAAGTTATTAAATGGCGACGCTTCGAGCGATTCCGCCAGTGGAGGCGATCTCCCGAACTCTCCAATCACTGATGATGGTGTATATGCTATTATATCCGACCATGACCATGGCCTGTTTGCCTAGTTGTTTAGGACCGGAGACGATGAGCTGCTCACCAGCATGCACTAGTTGATAAGCATAATATGGTTGAATGAAAGCATGCCTGATGATTGCAGGCTCCGTGTTCTTTGTCCCGTGCATAAGAAATGAGACCCCATAATTTGCTCATTCTAGCGTGGTAAAAATCTTCTTAGCATCACAATCGAGGTCCTATCGAGGGTACTGTGTGAAGGATTGAAACATATGCTCAACAATCTTATTGGACATCAGTGTGCCTTCAGACATTCGCCCAAAATTTTCACTTTGTCAAATCTTGGAGAAGATCCTAGAAAATCATATCTACTTTTTACATCTTATTAAGGAAAAGATAATACAAGCCACGACATAATGGCACTATCTACAACAAAAGTGTCACGCTATTCGCGAGCAGTTAGTATAACATTCTTAGAGTTGGAAAGAGAATCGCATCGAATGGGGTTTACAATGAACGAGGGCACAACGAAGACCAAGTACCCAGTGTCAACAAACAAAAAGTCACCGCGTCTTGAACAGCACTTCACTATTGATAACTAGGCTTTTGAAGTAGTGTAGGACTTTGTCTATCTTGGAATCATCATTAACACCAGTAATGACGTCAGCCTGGAGATATTGTCAAGTGTCACACTTGCTAATAGGGTTGCTACCTTGTTCTAAGTAAGCAATTGAGAAGTCGAGTCCTCTATCGAGAGATGAAAACCACACTCGTACAAGTTCCACATCATGCCTGCCCTTACATATGGCACCAAAGCTTGGATAATTTTCATTTCAGTTGATAAAATACTTGAAGTTTTCGAGAGAAATGTCTTATGCAATATCTTTGGAGCTTTTTGCGTTGCTGGCGAATATTGAATTGGTTACAAACATGCGTTGTATGAGTTGTATGCCCTCATCGGCATAGTGGAGGGCATCAAAATTCGGAATTCGAGCTAATGGAAGAACACGCTCTAGCTAGGAAAGCGTAATATTCGGAACCCACTGGTTTACGGTGCAGAAAAGGCAGACCTAATCTTCGGTGAAAAGACCAAGTACTAGAGAACGGGTCGGAGCTTGGAATTTCTTTTATTAGTGGAATAATAACGAGTAAGGCGGGGCAGCTACTTTACACACACATACACATAATCGAAGGCTTATAAGTAATGTGTTAGGCTTTAGTTGCTATTTTTCCAATATTTTCTATAAATACTATAGTCATCTGCATATGCAACAATAAAGCACAACGTTCTTAATTTCAGCCAATTTATTTTTCAATTGAAATTTTGAAATGTTGCAAGAATAATAATATGCCTAGGTACCTACTTATATTTCTGACTGTTTGTATTTTATTTATTGTTATTGATATTGTTAACATTTAAGTAATTATTTTGATGATGTTTTTTTTTTTTTTCTTTTTAAAGAATTTTTATTATTATTCTATGTGGCAAATTCTTCTCATTAATTTCCATTCAACAACATTCAAACAATTACGCTCTGTATATATGATCATGTATACAAGAGAGATAATAAAGAATTTTGTCGATCAAAATCATAGGGTTATGGCAAATGATGCTACTAAAATAAGCCAAAACAATGGAAAAATGAATTGCAACATTTTTTGACCGCATATTTTTTCCTCCTCAATGCCATAATAATTTTTTTTTTTTTTTTTTTTTTTTTGATTATTTATTTATATGCTTGCGCAAGGGATTTTTACCTCAAATTACTTTTTAATAAAGTGGACAAATTTTGTATGTGCATTTGAAATTTGCATAAATACTACACACACACACACACACACACACACACATTTATTCACTCATGCAACATGATGGATGGATGGATGGATGGGATGAGCAAGATGAGACAAAGCAACCCCAAATTTGTTTTGAGTTGTGTGTGTGTGTGTGTGTGTGTGTTTGTGTTTGTGTGTGTGTGAAGATTAATGTGGCATTATTAGCAACACTTAACAAGGATATATCAAATTGAAAGGATCTATTCTTATTGAGAAGATTCCTTATTTGTGCTCATGTCAAATTGTTAATTTTTTCCTTCTTCTGATCAACATTCAACTCACATATTCAAAATCTAGACTAACTTGTTCTTCATCTCATTCACATTATCATCGTCATCATCGTCATCGTCATTATAATCAACTTGTATGTTACGATACAAGAAAAGAAAAACATCGCCCTAAGGTCATTTTTGTGCGAAAGTTTTATGCTTGTTGCAAATTTTGATTTTCTTATACTGTTTATTTGCAATTTTTTTTTTTTTTTGTTTTTTTTTTTTTGCATTTTTATTGTTGTACATGCATAAATTTCATATTCATTTGTTTACACTCCCATACACACACACACACACACACACACACACACACACACACATACACACGATATATGTATGCTCTTTGAAATTCATATAAAAACATCAACATATCAGCTTGAGGCTACTTAATGTAGACTACCTCTAAATACATATACACACACATAGATTTGTTTTTATAAAGAGGAGCGAAAATTTGGACAGATTCGTTAATGTTTTTACTACAAAACAATACCTTTAGTTGAAAGGTTAAAAGGTCAGACAAGGATTTAGACACTTTAGCTTAATGGCTGAGATAATTTTTGTGTTGGGTTTTTTTTTTTGGTTTTTTTTTTTTTCTGAAAAAAAAATTTTTTTTTTTTTGAATAGAATAACAAAAGACAACAATGAATAGCTTGTTAGGCAATGATTGTATATTTTTACATTAGACATTTTATTAAAAATGAATAATTTATGTTAAAGTTCCTTCCAAGGGTTATAAAATTGTAGTTCGTACACTTTAGTGTTAATCGCTGTGAAGACGATTGGTTCAATTGTTCTTCTGAATCATTTTCTAAATTTGTTTGTTAAGTTTAAATGGGAAATTTTGAAATTTATTGCTTCGATAGAGCTTCTATAATGCTTTTTGATGACGATTCGAAGCAATAACTTCGATAGTGCTTCCATTAGGCTTTCGGTAAAGAAATCTAGCAAAAATGAAATAGATTTACAAAATTGAAATCAGAATATATCAATCTCACATTTACAGAATAGATTTATTTTCAACGAGGAGGAACACATCGGAAGTCCAAGTCAATGCGGTACTGTAATCCACTAAAAACTTCTCTCGGAATTACCGTTAAGTATTTCGTCGGGAGGCCGTCTCGGGCATTTCTGCTCAATCGTCTATTTTTGGTTGATATATCGTTCGTTACCGTCCCTTGTAACGTAGACGTTTGTGATTCCTTAACTATTCCGGTTACGTGCACGTTCCATCGCTCTCTCTCTCTCTCTCTCTCAAAGCATTGTAGCTTAGTAATTGTTTTTGGTGCTGCCGCCTGTATAGATTTCCTTTTCATACATGTTGGGCAACATATTCGCCAATGTGAGGGATTCGCCGAAGGCTTCACTGTTATCCGTTCTCTCATTAATAAAGTGTGGACAGTGTATCAGGACATTTTTAGCATCTTCAGTCTGATTAGAATAGTTTGGGCAGAAAGTGAAGTGCCTGATATGTTAATTAAAATTGGAGTAACATTTCAGGAACGAGCGCTATCAGCAGACACAATTTCTCTCATAACTGGCAGAACGAAGACTAAGAGCAAACTGATCACCACTTCCTTTTTTTGGTGTCTTATTCTGTTTGTCGTGGGCAGTGTATTACTACTTACTTAATTACTTATGTGGCCATTACAACCGATAATCGATTTATGCCGAATCTAGCATGCTTTATAGACTTATAGAGTGTGAGGTTCATTTCTCGAGAGAGGACACGACTTCTCAGTTGCTTGCTTCGCCCAAAGTAGTACCTCTGTTAGCAAGTGTAACCCTTCGGAATATCTCCAGACTGACGTCATTACTGGTGTTAATGCTGATGCCAAGATAGACAAAGTCCTTAACTACTTCAAAAGCGTAGTAATCAACACCTGTTCGCAAGAGTGATCCTTCGCAATATCTCCAGGCTGACGTCATTACTGCTGTTAATACTGGTTACAAGATAGACAAAGTCTCTTTACTACTTTAAAAGCCAAGTAATCAACAGTGACGTGCTGTCCAAGATGCTGAGACTCTTCGTTTGTTGACACTAAGTATACTAGATACCCTCGCTCACCGTAACACCCGTTCGACGCGACTCTCCAACTTTGAGAATTTTGCAATGACTGCTCGCGTGTTCATGCCGATTATATCAATATTATCGGCATACGCTAACAGCATGCAACTTTTGTTGAAGATAGTGCCATTATGTCGTAGATCAGCAGCTCGTATTATTTTCTCCATAATAAGATTGAAGAAGTAGCACGATAACGAATCACTTTATCTGAAACCCCGTTCGGTATTAAACGGCGGAAAGAGGTCCTTCCAATTTTCCCTGCACAACGGCAGTTACACAGTATCATTCTGCAAAGCCGAATGAGCTGCGCAGGAATGCTGGACTAGGGACCTATTAATGGTATATTGGCCTATTCAGAATAAAAAAAATTAGGAACTTCCTTTAAAGGGAAGCCTTCTTCGAAGTGTCAGTATGTGGTAAGTAAGTTCAGAGGAAATTAATGGCGTCAGTTATACTTTGGAGACGATTCCTGGGTAGCTATTGTATCGATATTCACGTGATTTTTGATCAGGTAAAATTTGTAGGTAAAATTTGGAGAGACAGGGTTTTTTTTTTCTTTCTTTTTTTTTTTTAACGAGGAGCAAAAGCATAAAAAGCCTATATCAGTGTGAGACTTTACCCCACTAAATAATCTTCTCACGTCCGACGGTAAGCTCCTCCCTGAACCACCGAAATGTATTTCAACGGGAGATCGTCTGAAGCATTGGTGCTCAATCGTCTGTTATGGTCTGTCTAGTTCGTTACCGTCCGTTTTCGTTCACGATCCGTCGCTCTTTGACACTGAATCCAACGAAGTGTTATCATAATTTTTGCCACCGTTGCTTGTACAATTTGCCATTTTTGAAGCGAATCGCACATGTGGGGCACTATGTTCGCCGTCGCTGGGGCTTCGCCCAAGGCTACAGTAATATCGGTCCTCTGATTTATGAATCGCGGACAGCGTCTTCGACCTCGTTGGGGTAATTTGGACAAAACGGGTCGTCCTCGTATTTAAAGCGGTGTAGGTATTGCTTAAAGCATCCGTGTCCACTTAGTAGCTGTGTCAGATAGAAGTCAATTTCTTCGTATTTACGGTTGATCGATTTATTTCCCATTTTTGTTGCCATGCATGAAAACTGCTCTGTCTCTCATCTCGTTTCGATACCCCCGGACCCGTTGAGTCTATGCGCTGTAGTTCGCATGCTAAAATATCTATGGGTGACATACTAGCAATAACTATATTATGCAGTACAATAGCGATAATTAGTTATCTCGATTATCAGATACTGTATGGAAACCGCTAGCCACTTGTAATGCACTCAGGCGATATGTCACCCGAATGCCAGATATATACGTCGCCTTGAACGTAGCTTCTAACCAGATCGGGACTGCATATTAGCACAATAGAAGTTATAACCGTTGCTAGTAACTTCCGTCTGCTAGCACGTGTTCCGCCAAGGCTTGCCGTGATTCGCGATAATGCTCCATACATCTTTGTTGCTTTGCCATTAACTGCAACAAGATGATCCGTAAAGGACATTCGTGCATCGATACGTGCTCCGAGATATTTATTGTATCATATCCGCAAACATTAATATCGGTGAATTTCGGGTGCTCACAAGAACTGCTTCTGTCTGGAGAGTCTGGGTAAGTATGTTCTTAGTAAATGATGTCTAGCCATAGATGTCACCACTCTAGGTTCGTTTGCCCTTCAGTTATGAGGTCCTCTGTAGATTTTTAGATGTTTATGCGGTCATTTTGTATTCGATATATATTCAGACCTAAAAATTGAAAAATTCCATAGTTTAGTTGTCCACTTCCAACATTTTTATATACTCATATTTATCTTCACATTAGAAATGTATAACAAAGATTACTTACTTACTTACTTATGTGGCCATAACAACCGAATATCGATTTAGGCCGAAAATAACATCATGCTTCGCCAGCCATCTCTGTTCTTCGCTAGCTGGCGCCAGTTAGAAATTCCAAGCGCCGTCAGGTTCTGCAGTACTTGGTCTTTCCACCGGAGGTTAGGTCTTCCTCTTCTGCGTCGTCCTCCAGCGGGTTCTGAATATAACACCTTCTTAGCTGGAGCGTGTTCTTCCATTCGCTCGACATGACCTAGCCAGCGCAGCCGCTGGAATTTGATATATATAATATATAATAGGTCCAAAGATCTTGTGTAGGACTTTCCTCTCGAAAACTCCAAGCATTCGCTCATCCGAGGTGGAAATTGTCCAGGCTTCAACGCCATATGTTAGGATAGGCATGATGTGGGACTTGTAGAGTGTAGTTTTCGTTTTTCGAGAGTGGGCTCGACTTCTCAATTGCTTACTCAGTCCAAAGTAACACCTGTTAGCAAGAGTTATCCTACGCATGAACTCCAGGCTGACGTCATTACTGCTGTTAATGCTGGTTCCAAGATAGACAAAGTCCCTTACTACTTGAAAAGCAAATAACAAAGATTATGAAGAAAAAAAAAAATAGAAAATTAAAATCCAAAGTGAAAGAGTTTTGTTTGCTTCAAAAAATCATTTAAATCGGTTGCAGTACCTATTTAATTAATATTCGCATCAAATTTGTTCAAAGCAATTAACTTGCCGAGGTTAAAGTGTTGGCGGCAACAACAGCAATAATAACAACAACAGAGCAACAACTAAACACAACTCAAAACAATGGCAATAATAGAAATAGACACGAAGCAACAGTGCAACAGAACCAGCAGCAGCAATTATGTATTTTACGCCACTTGACTTTTTTAACTCGTTAGCAGTGAAGGAGTACCTATACCTTAAATAGAGAGCATACATTCTGTCAAATAAGTACCCGGAAATCGGAAATTCTCATTTTTAATTTTCCCTCTGAGAATATTTCAAAAATTGTTCAATATTTTTATCCATAGTAAAAATCGCAACGCACACAAAAGGTTGACTTGTTCCTAATGACGCCGTAACCATACTAAATGACACATAGCAATAAAAATTCACAGAATAGTGGCTGACAGTTGTGCCAACCTGGGAAAAAAAAAATTGTTTGAAATATTCTCAGAGGGAAAATTAAAAATGAGAATTTCCGATTTCCGGGTACTTATTTGACAGAATGTATGTAGCTACGATATGTAGCTACACAGTACACATTTAATGATATGTGGGTGGGTGGGTGTGTGGACTTGCCACATTTGTGTTCAATTTTCTATGTTTTTTTTTTTTTTTTTTTTTTTGCAAATAAAATCTTCCATGCGTTAAACTTTGGAACAATTCCTTGTTGCTGACTGCTGGTGTTGGTGGTGTTGTTTATGAGAAGCAAATGAATACAAATGAATTTATTAATGCTTGCATACATTGGTTTTTCACTTTGGCTTCTTCTTCTTCTTTTCATTTCAATTTGCTAATACTAATACTAATATATATATATATATAGAGAGAGAGAGATACTTGTATGAGAATATTAATTAAAAGCTTTTACTGCTGCAAGCAAATATAAAAATAATTTTACTAAAAACAAATAAAAGAATATATATGTACATATAAGCTCAAGAACCAACAACAACAACAACAACAACAAAAGGCAATAAAATTGTACGCATCGCAATTAAATCGTTCACTCACTGTGTAGCAAGTGTTTTCAAAGTTGAAGGATTACAATCACCATCATCATATGTACGATACTCGTATGTAGTATTTAGCTATGCATCAATTACGATGATGATGATGATGATGATGATAATGAGAAAGATGATTTTATTGAATAGAAATTATTTTTATAATTTTTTCTTTATTTGCTTTTAAAGAGCGTGCTCATCATCTGGTGGATCTACCGAGATTAACGCTTGACGTAGTTATTTGGTTCAGTAATTTGTTATATGTATTTACTTTTGCTCGTGAATTGTATTGAATTATCTCATAGAGATATCATTTTTAATTATAAATGTTCTTTTGTTTAATACGAAATTATGAAATATTGAAAAATTCATCAAACAATTGTATTCTTCGACCTCAATTGTCAAGTGTGGCAGCTTCCCTGGTATTTGATTTTTCTTCTGGAAATCATTGATCCAGACTAATGAGGCAGAAATGAGACTGGTCGAGTTCGGCACATCTCCTGACATAGTAATGATTTGAGTGAGACTTTAAAGCATTGCGATAGCCCACAAACAATTTCCCATTCTAAGCATCCACTACGCAACTAATGTTATAGTCTGCAAGACCGACCGACCGACTCAATAGGACCACTTTTCGAAAGGCGAAATTCGATCTACATTCAAAGAAACTCTATGATTGAGCTTAGAAACGGATGGGATAAGGTTAAATAGCATTGTATCGAGAACAAATTTCACAAAAATGAAAGGAAATCTGATAAATAACCACATCGCCGTTCGTTTTGAACCCCTAGGGTGCCATGCTCCGACTCTCAATCATTTTACCACCACAATATACGATATTCCCCAAACACACTCACCTACTATCTTCAACCCCTATCGTACAATATGAACGCAAAAACACGAAACTTGACAATTAACTGAATAGCTGTTCAGGAATCGGCATCGGAGAGGTTAAATATATATCCAAACCCTCACTAAACTTACCTCCCCAAAATATATTGTACTTAACCCTGTATTTTCATCTCTTAAGGGGCTGTTATACAAAATCAACGCAAAAACACTTGAAATTTTATCGATAATTTAATATCTGTCCAAGAATTGCCTCCAAGGATGTAGAATATAAATTCGACTCTTATTTTTCCTGAATATATTTGGTGTGTGAATTAGTATCCGGCCTTTTCCGAAATGTCCGAAATGTCAAGATCTTTGGACCTATTTGCGTTGGTGGCGAGTACCGAATAAGGTACAACCATGAGCTGTACGAGCTGTATGCCGATATTGACATAGTAAAGCGCATCAAAATCCAGCGGCTGCGCTGGCTGGGTCATGTCGAGCGAATGGAAGAACACGCTCCGGCTAAGAAGGTGTTATATTCGGAACCCGCTGGTGGACGACGCAGAAGAAGAAGACCTAACCTCCGGTAGAAAGACCAAGTACTGGAGAACCTGACAGCGCTTGTAATTTCTAACTGGCGCCAGCTAGCGAAGAACAGAGATGGCTGGCGAAACATGTTATTTTCGGCCTAAATCGATATTCGGTTGTTATGGCCACATAAGAAGAAGAAGAAGAAGAAGATTTTCATACATAAAAAACGCTCTGGGCAACCGAAAAAGTTTGATTGAAGATTTGTAGGTATTACTTGACATTATTGGTTGAACCATTACGGGAGAGCTGTACCGACAACAATTAATGCGGTTGAAGAGCGCAGTGATCGAGAAACGGCCGGAATATGCGACCAGACACAAGTCGACAATTTTTCACTATGACAACGCTTGGCTACACATTGCTATTCTGGTCAAAAACTATCTTGCTAGTAGCGGATGGGATGTTTTAACCCGGTCCATGTTCCGGTCCATGCAGAACGCCCTTAATGGAATACGTTTTACTTCAGTCACGGGAATAAAAAAAATTTGCTCGATTCGTTTTGAGACGCCAACCCAGCGAAGTTCTTTTGGAATGGAATCCATAAATTGCCAGAACGATGGAGAATTATCATAGTTTCTGATGGACAATACCTTGAATGACATTTCATTTTTACAAAATTCTTTAAAGTTCATGATTTTTGAGCATTAATTCACACTCTCGATATGTACCCTCTATCTCCGCCGCTTAAGTGGCGATGCCCCTCTAACGGTGTTTCCCAGGCATCTGTTGCATAATTTGACGAATTTCCTCTCATTTTCCTAACAATTTTTGGCTCAGACATTTTTTCGATTAGCCTTTTTTTGAATTCTCCTCTCTTGTTACTCAAGAAGTACTGTTATTTATAAAATTTTCACTGTTGATGAACTTGAAATTTATGCGTATGACTATCAGTCTGAATTTCGATAGCAAAAGACAATCGATTGAGACTCTCATCATTCATATAGATCTACTAATTCTTCACATTATTTTTAGTATTTGTATTGGTAGAAATTGTTGCGAATGCCAGAAATATCAGTAGGGTTAATCATCTCCCAATTGTGAAACTTTTTCTATTTTTCTATTCCTAATCTGCTATTTGACAGGGCTCTTCTTTCATGATTAGCCGATTTGGTCATAAAGCACCTCGAATAATAACAGTTTCTTGTGTATTTTTTTTTTTCATTGTTCATGTCAGAATTATAGTTTTAGAGTAAAAAATTTGGTTTGTTATGCAACTGAATTTTTTTTCCCTGGAAGATCCGGAATCCGGAGAAAGGAGAAAGGAACCGGAATCGTTCTCGGGCCCTCTATTGCCGGTATGTTTTGAATTTAGTATCTAATAATAATTGTCTTTTATTTTCCTGTAAAGTCAAGAACATTTTTGACATCAGAAGAAGCGTTTGATTTATTCAGAACCCATAGAAAATGCTTCTTTCTCATCATAAAGAAATTTATATGGCTGATATAAAAGAAGAGGGGACCCCAACGCATGGGACGACTACAAGTCAAAGAAAAGGGAGCTGAAGAAGACTCTACGCAACCGTAAAAGGAAAACGTGGAGGGAATTTTGCTCAAATATGCAAGATATGACCGATGTATGTAGATTACAGAGGATCATATCAAAGGACCCGGTGTCAAAGTTGGGATTAATTCGCAAAACGAATGGATCCTTTACAGAGACAATCGGAGAGTCACTGAAATACCTGATGGAGGTGCATTTTCCAGGAAGCTTTAGATCGGAAGATCCTTGGGAAGCCACCCGCAAGGGTGCAAACAGGAATGAAAGATTGGAAGCTGAAAGGATAGTCACCAGAGATGGAGTGATAAACGCCATTAAGCGTTTCTCTCCATTCAAAACAGCGGGTACAGATGGGATATTTCCAGCCCTACTTCAGTGGGGAGCAGAAGCTCTGGTAGACAGTCTTCTGGGAATATTTATTACTTGCCTGGCTACAGGATATATCCCGACTCAATGGAGAGAGACTAAGGTTGTCTTTCTTCCAAAGCCGGGAAAAAGGGACTACTCAGAGGCTAAATCTTTCCGGCCGGTTAGCTTGACCTCCTTTCTGCTTAAATGTATGGAAGGAGTACTGGCGGACTACATGGAAGGGACAACGCTTCTGACAAAACCACTGAGCAGGTGTCAGCACGCGTACAGAGCTGGCAAATCCACTGAAACGGCCCTGCACGAACTCGTTCCCGTAGCGGAGAGGGAACTGTCTTGTGGAGGGATATCTATGTCTACTTTTATGGATATAGAAGGTGCCTTCGATAAGATTGGTTTCGATAAGCTAAGGATGGCCCTTGCTTCTCGTGAAGTCAGCCCAACCATTATAAGGTGGGTGGACAGCATGCTGAGGAAAAGGGCAATAAACTTTCAAAATGGGAGTTACAGACTCAGAGGTAGGGTAGTCAAAGGGTGTCCACAGGGGGGAGTATTATCGCCCATCCTTTGGAACATCACGGTCGATTCCCTACTTCAGCTTCTGGACTCAAAAGGCATACACACCGTCGGGTATGCAGATGACATAGCGGTAACGGTGAGCGGTAAGTTCCTGGACACTATTTATGATACCATGAGAGGTGCACTCAAAATGGTTGAAGGATGGTGCACGGAACAAGGTCTCTCTGTAAATGCTAGTAAGTCGGAAACAGTACTCTTTACTAAAAGGAGGACTGGACTAACAATAGACCCTCTTAGGCTTTTTGGATCGAACATGAACGTATCCAAGGAAGTAAAGTATCTAGGTGTCATCCTGGATAACAAGCTGACTTGGAATAGTCACGTTGATGACAAGATTCAGAAGGACAAGCGGGTATTGCATCAGTGTAAGAGAGTGTTCGGTCTCATGTGGGGAATCACTCCCAGAGCAGCGCACTGGATCTACACAACGATGGTCAGACCCTTAATAACATATGCTGCTGTGGTCTGGTGGCCTAAGGTCACCCAAAAGACCGCGAAAAGCAAGTTAGATAGGGTACAAAGAATGGCTTGTATTGGGATTACCGGAGCTATCCGGACGACCCCAGTAGAAGCATTGGAAGTTTTTCTCGGGCTGCTGCCGTTGGACTTGCATATTATGAAGGCATTAACAGCATTACGTCTGAAGACAACCAATAATTGGTATGGATTCGGCACAGAGAGGGGGCACAGGGGCATCCTGTCACTGCTATATAGCAGTGTAAAGGAGGCGCAGATGCCAATGGAGGGAATGGGTAGGCTGAAGATGACTGAAAAGTCACACAGAACACTCATTGAAGATGGCCTCACACATGATGTATGTGAGGAAAATGACATCAGTATTTTTACAGATGGTTCATTAATGGATGGCAGAGCGGGTGCTGGAATCTTCTCTAAAGAGTTGGGACTGGCATGCACTCTGAATCTGGGAAGATACGTATCGGTATACCAAGCAGAAATGCTAGGTCTAATGCATGCGTTAGACCATCTACTGGATGGAAAGGTGCAAGGTAAGAAAATCTTGCTAGCACTCGATAACCAGGCGGTGGTCAGGCGGCTGCAACAACCTACGGTATCTTCTAAGTTGGCGCTCGAATGTGTTCAGAAACTTAATGGGTGTGCTCGTAGTAATGCTATTACTCTTATGTGGGTGAAGGGACACATTGGTATAGAACAGAATGAAGCTGCAGACTCCTTGGCTAGACAAGGATCTGAAGCTGAATTTTATGGACCGGAACCAGTAGTTGCTCTCAGCAGCGGGACGGTGAAGGCAAAGGTCGAAGAGTGGATAAAGAAACTTCATCTCACGAGATGGGAGAACTTATCTACTTGTAGACAGGCAAAGGCTTCGTTGAGGCTATCAAAGGGCAGTGGATCGGGGAGGGCTCTCAGTCTAGGACGAATGACTCTAAGCTGGTTGACTGCATTAATAACTGGGCATGGCAATTTCAGGTACCACCTCAGCAAGATGGGTCTTGTTGATGGGGAGGATGCTGATATTTGCAGATTATGCATGGAAGAGGCAGAGACAGCGGCGCACATAGTGTGCCAGTGTCCTGCATTGGCAAGCAGGAGGATGTCCACACTGGGTCGCCAATTTATTGATGAACTCGAAATGTGGAACATACCCCACAAAGAGATGCTTGAAATAACGCGTGATGTTATTATGAGGAAGGAAGTAGAAGAATTCTGCAACCGAACAAATAATTAACACACGATTTGAGGGACGAAAAGGGACCCATATAAGTGGTCTGATTCGGCTAATCCCTAAATTTATAAATATTAAAATAAGAGAAAGTTGAGTTCTTTATGGAATTCATATGCAAATGGATGCTTTCATATAAAACATTAAAGTCAATGTGAAGATAATGTCCCTATATGGGTACATTAGGGTGGCTCTGACTTAGTCTTTTCTATCCTAACTCTCAAAGGCTAAAAATATTCGATTAGATTAAAAAAAAAAGAAGCAAAATAAATCGTTTCGAGTCGATTAATGCGATTTTATAACTGCCAAATGAGCTCTGAAATTCAGAAAAGATAATTTTTCATCATTTTCCCCTAATTTAGCCATAATATCTTAGCTTCGAAGGGGTCAGATGTTGGGCAGGCCCACATTAATTTATACTTTTCATGATTTTCTACGACCATACTTACTTCCTAACATCCATTTGGGGCTTTTTATCAAATTCGTATCAAACACTCTCACAGAGTGGAATGAAAAGAGCCAAATAACCATGTGGTTTCAAAGGAATCGTCTCTAGAGAGTTGAAACACAAGTTTGACCTTCATTAATTCCCCCATTTCCTCCACAACATTTCTTCCAAACATAGCTCCCACTTTTGTCCTCGTCTTATAGGGACTCCTTTAAAAAAAAGTAAGTTTTTTTTTTTATATAATTTTGGCTTGCACTGCTCCCAGTAACTGCTTATAGAATCATAAATTGTATGATAAACTTAATTTTCTCTCTTCAATATTTTTTCGGAAAATACTCACCTTCTCTCACTCACCCCTTAGGAGCGCTATCATAAAAAATTAATATTATTTTTCAAATAAAATTTAGATCAGGGGATAGATCCCCAATTGGCCGATGGACTTGTTAAAAAAGAAAAATAATAATATATAGATAATTTAAAATTATTCAATTTTTTTTTATACAACTTTTTCATCTTAACCACTCTTCCCTCCCTTGACAAAATCCTGTCTACTCCACTGGCTTCCACCATTCCCAGTAGCTGCTTCTACAGGGATGTGAATAGTGTTTATGGTCCTAATACTGTAACAGCCAATCACGTGCAATTTTGGTTTCGTCGATTTCGTTTCGGTAATTTTGACGTCACAGATACACCACGCTCTGGAAGGCCAATTGTCGAAAATATCGATAAAATAATGGAAATCGTCGAGTCTGACCGTCATGTAAGCACTGTTTCTATCGCCCAGGAGCTAAACAGTCCACAACAAACCGTTGAGAACCATTTAAATAAGACTGGATACAAGAAGAAGCTCGATGTATGGGTGCCACACGAGTTAACGCAAAAAAAAACCTCATGGACCGTATTTCCATCTGCGAATCGCTGCTGATTCGCAATAAAATCGATTCATTTCTGAAGCGGATGGTTACTGGTGATAAAAAGTGGGTAATTTACGACAACGTCCAGTGAAAACGGTCGTGGTCGAATCGCAGTGAGCCGTCGCAAACGATGGCCAAGCCAGGATTGACGGTCAGAAAGGTTTTTCTATGTGTTCCGTGGGATTGGCAGGGAATCATCTACTATGAGTTGCCTCCCTACGGCCAAACTCTCAATTCGTACCTGTATTGTCAACAATTGGACCGTCTGAAGGAAGCAATCGCCCAGAAGTGGCCAACTTCTGGACAATAGAAGAGGAATTGTGTTCCATCAGGACAACGTCAGGCCACACAAATCAATTGTGACTCGCCAGAAGCTCTGAGAGCTTGGTTGGGAGGTTCTTATGCATCCACCTTCTAGTCCGGACCTGACACCAAGTGATTACTACCTGTTCCTGTCTATGACGAATGATTTTGCTGGTGAAAAATTCGCCCTCAAGAGAAGCTTGTGAAAATTGACTGTCCCAGTTTTTTGCCCCAATAACGACGAGGGTTTCTATGAGAATGGGTATTATGAAATTACCGTCGAAATGGCAACAAGTTCTCGAACAAAATGGTGCATATTTGACCTAAATCGGATAATTCTAACACTATGCTAAATAAAACCTTAAATTTTATGCAAAATTATAGATTTCTTTTTACTAGACCTTATATATTTGACTTACAATTTTTCCCCCATAACATTTCTGGCAAATTTATTTGCACCCTATTGTCATTCCTTAAAGAAACGCCCATATAAAATGGCTATTCAAAAATACCTGAAATCATCACAAATAATCACTTAGTCGCCCAGTAGTTGAAAGTGACTTCTAGTGAGAATTAGCTTTTGAGTTAAAAATTTTTTTCCCCTACATTGAGAGGCCACCTTAATGTGCAAAATATTGTCAAACTATTATTTAGAATGCATACTCTTACCTTGGTAAGCACTTTAGCATACCATAAATGAACTAGCATGCCAATCGATAACATTCTCATATTCGAGTGCATACAAATCTTTTTAAAACCTTCAATAATACTTAGCCCCTATGGCTATTATATTTGTGGAAAGAAAAAAAAAAAGCAACTGTCAGTCAACACCTTTACAATGATCATAATAATAAAATCATAGATGATGATGATGATGATGCGCTTGCAGACGACTCGTTATGATTGACTCAGAGTATCAATGGTTGGTTGGGGAGGCAAGCTGGAACAATTCTTTTGTGATGGATCTTTGTTGTATTGATTTGCGACCACAAGCATAAGAATAACAATATGGAAATTTATATGGCATGTCTGTCATAATTTCATTGCAAACATCATAACTCATCTCATATAGTTTGAAGTTTGTTATTATTATTATTCGCTCAACCATAGGGTACCCGTAAATTTTCAACACTGTGTGGATGATGTTGGTGTGTGTGTGTGATGTTTATTTATGTGTTAAAAGAAACAAATAAAATAATAATAAACATTTAAACAAAGCTGCAAGTGCAAATGAAGATCAAAACTGTGTATGTATTGTACATTCTGTCAAATAAGTACCCGGAAATTCTCATTTTTAATATTCCCTCTGAGAATATTTAAAAAAAAATTTTTTTCCCAAGTTATCACAACTATCAGCCACTATTCTGTGAATTTTTATTGCTATGTGTCATTTAGTTTGGTTACGGCGTCATTAGGAACAAGTCAATCTTTTGTGTGCGTTGCGATTTTTACTATGGATAAAAATATCGAACAAAGTTTTCGACATGGTAGAATCACCAAATGTTTTTTTCAACATTTTCAACGTTTTGGCACAAGAAATTTCGTTTGAAACACACAAAAATGACACACAAATTAAAAATGAGAATATCCAGTTTCCGGATACTTATTTGACAGAATGTATATGCAAAATAATACAGTCAGTCCGTGTCTTGTCAATTGTTATTGCTTGCGCAAAGCATTCAACGGAATATGATGATTCTTGTTTGCCATCGTACACAGGTCAAATGGCCTAAACGTATTCTAGGAATAATTCTATGTACATATGTACAAACGAGATTTACTTGCTTTATGACTTTTAAGCGTGCACATCTGAACTTACATCGCGATTTACGAGTGCATATTTGCATCTAGGCATTGCAGAAGCATTTTGAAAATGCAAATTTTTCATACAGAAAGAAAACAAGAATATATACAAGGTGTCACAATTATGTATTATGTAGCAACTAAATGCGCCATCTATGTGTGAGCATATGCGTTTTGAAGCTTCCTCTACTAACTGTCAAAATTTCATGGCATTTGGTTGACATTTAATGTTTATTGACATTCATTTTACAAAGCATGTGTTCGTTTGATGTTGAAATTTTAACATGTAGCAAAGAGCGGTCATTAAATTCCACGCAAAAATTGGTAAAAGTGCATCAGACACATTCGGAATGATGGCATAAATGGTTTGTGGATGGCAGAGAGTCGCTGGAAGATGAAATAAAAGAAGGAAGAAGGTCAATTTCAGTGCGGACGCTGGAAGCGATCCAGAAAGTTCGTGATTTTATTACAGAAGACCGCAATGCTTCAGTGAAAATGATGGAGGAGGCCTTAAACATCAACAGAAAAACTATCCGACTCATTCTTCACGAGGATTTGGGCAAAACAAAGGTCTGCGCAAGATTTATTTCACACACATTGACCGAGGACCAAACATGAATGAGAGTCAGTCATTCTAGAGACATGATTGCAGCTGCAGAAAATGATCTAAACTTCTTGAAAACAATTATTACGGATGATGAAACATACGGGTGTTTCCAATACGATCCAGAAACCAAGCGTCAAAGTGCGGAATTAGAAATCAAAAAACTCACTAGAAGCCAAAAACACGAAAAATTCCATCAAAAATCAAAGCAAAGGAATTATCCACAAAGAATTTGTTCCAACTGGTCAAACAGTTACTTCCGCATGTTACCTCGCGTTTGAAGCACGAATCCGTCGTGTTCGACCAGAATACCGCGATCCGCAAAACTTGGTCTTTGTTGTACGATAATGCACCAAGTCACACAGCACTCATTGTTCGTCAATTTTTGGCTCGGAATCACCCGCCATATTCACCTGATTTGGCACGGTGCGACTTTTTTTTTTTTTGTTCCCAAAACTGAAATTGAAGTTGAAAGGATGCTTTTTTTTAAAGACATTCAGACCATACAACGGGTTTTGACGAGGGCATTGGAGGCAATTACGAGAAATGAGCTGGAACACGCATTGGAATCACTATTAAATCGATGTAACAAGTGTATTGAATCAGGAGGAGAATATTTCGAATAAATATACCGAAAAATTAGCAGATATCTTGTTTTAATTGTGTTTTCTAGAGGCAGTCTTAATACATAATTGTCGCACCTTGTATATATATGATTTTTTTTCTGACTTTTTTCATTCCAAAATATATTGTCATACATTAATTCATTGTGTTAAGGCAATTTACATTGTCATTGTCAAACAGCGTAGACAATTTCAATCATATGCTTCTGCTTAGAGGCACAGTAGAGGTACATTCAGATATCACCACTATCATGAGTAGTCAGTAGTAAAAATTGCTTATGAAAAAAGAGAGACAGGAAGAAAACACACAAACAAACAAAAATAAATGCGTTATACTCATTTTGAAACTATTTCATATTCTATATATTCCATTACAGGATTTCTTCGTGGTTTATGGTAGACAATTGCGTATTTAAGAATTTTGAATACTTTTTTTTTTTATTTTAATTTTTTTTTTAGTATATTTCTTTCTTTTTTTTTTTTTTGCTACACTTTTATTTATTACAAAGAAACTATACGTGTGTGTGTGTGTGTGTGTATGTCGCATTGTCATTGTTATACAATTGTATGAAGTCATTTTGGGAGGTCTTGCAAATCTATAAATTGTCTTTTGTATATTAAACACACACACACATACATACACCCAGAGAAATACAATAGCAACTGGTAGCTAAGGTAGAAAATTATTCTGTTGAAAGTGACAAAAATTGAAACAAAAGCACAAACAGAAAATACACACGTGCACACATTTGAACCCATTTGAGTATAAAGAAAATACATATAATAATAAATTTTTTGCCCTATGATTAGTGGTAAAGACGTGTACAAAACAAACAAAAAATGAACAATAATAATAATGACAATTGTAATAACCAGTAAATACGTAGTAATCGAATAGACCACCTTCCTGCATAGAGCAATTTATTCATTTCGATCGATAGTATCGATCTAATATGATTTTTTTTGAACCAGTGTCAAATATTTGTCATAAATAAGTGCATAGAATTGTTATTGAAATAATGAAATTTTTTAAGAATAAAAATAACTTTTTCCAAAGTAAAGGGTTATCCATTTTGCGGTTTCAAAAGTATAGGGCTCGAATTCGACATCTGTCAAACTGAGTTGTTAAAACAATTTCTTTCTTTTTCAGTTCAAAGTCTGACATTTGCGAAAATGGATCGCTTAACTATCGCACAACGCATTAAAATTGCAAAAAACCTACTACAAAAATGGTGATTCTGCCACAGCCACATATCGTGCTTTAAGACGAGATTATGGTTTACATAATCGTCCAACTACGCAAGCAATTGGCAAAATTGTGAAGAAATATGAAGAGACTGAATCGATTACAGATATTGTAAGGCCTGTGCATCATCGTTTCGCTCGTACCACCGAAAATATTGCTGCTGTAAGTGAATGTGTCGTTTCCTCGTCGTTCTCAGGAATTATTACTGTCTTACGGCACATTATGGCGTATTTTGCATTTGGATCTACACCTACATCCATATAAAATCCAGCTCACACAACAACTGAAGCCAGCTGATCATTCACAACGTCGTAGATACGTCGAATGGATGCTTGAACAACAGGCGGTGGACGGCGATTTTTCGAACAAAATTTTCTTCAGCGACAAAGCACATTTCTCACTCGGTGGGTATGTTAACAAACAAAATTGTCGTATTTGGGGTTCTGAGAATCCTCAAGTAATTGAAGAGAGGCCACTACATCCATAAAAAATCACTGCTTGGTGCGCTCTTTGGTCCGGAGGTGTGATTGGACCTTACTTCTTCGAAAACGACAATGGAACGACTGTCACCGTCAATTCGGAGCGTTATGGTCATATGATAACCGACTTTTTTTTGCCTGCTATTGAAGAATACGACTTAGAGAATATGTGGTTTCAACAAGACGATGCCACATGCCACACAACTCGAGCGAATATGGCTTTATTGCAAGAGAAATTTTCTGGCCGCGTAATTTCTCGTCGTGGCGATATCAAGTGGTCACCAAGATCATGCGATTTGACACTGCTTGACTTTTTTTTTTGTGGGGCTACGCGAAAGACCGTGTTTATGCAGATAAACCTTTAACTCTTGAGCACCTAAAAACCAATATTCGTCACGTTATGGCTGAGATACCGCCCAATATGTGTCAAAAAGTGGTCGAAAATTACCTCAAAAAAATCGATGCTTGCAACAATTCGCGTGGTGGTCATTTAAATGATGTACATAGTATTTCACACATAATGTCAATGTTCAAATTTTATAATAAAAAAGAAATATCATGATAAAAAATATTTTATATATGTTTTATTTACATTTACTTTTGAAACCGCAAAATGGATAACCCTTTATTTACCCACTATTACCATACATTTAGAGTGCGCCCATACAGGATAAACTTCAAAACGCTAGCAAATCGACAAATATTTCCATAGTTGTATAGAAATCACGCCTTGGAGGTGCCCTGATACGGCCTTAACCAAAATTATTGATAAACATCAACTGAATCCTTGAACCGCATGATTCTTTAATGAACACTTAATGATCTCTAATTTCAAAATCGTTTTGAAGCATTAACCTCACGAAGATTAGTTTGGTAGAGCGACAATGAGTACATACAGTCCGTTCGCCAAAGACACTCTGACCGTATACGTTTTGTCTTTTCATATGATGCTCCTCGAAGTTCAGATTTTCATTCGATATTCATTTGTCAGCAAATAATTGATGAATTTTTTTTCCAACAACAATACACGTTTAGCATGCCACAGATACAGACTTTGAATTTCGTTATGGCTTCGCACAAGCGGTTTTTTTTCGGAAGCTCCTTATAAGCAATTCTATAGGAGAAAAAATGTATATTTTACATAGGTAAAAGTTCCTGCCACAAATTGCAAACGGTTGTTTGCACATTCGAAAGTGTGACAATGCAAGCAATTGCTTTTGTTTTAACTTCGACAAAATATTCTATCGCAATCATCATTGTAATAGAAGTAAGAAGTTTGGAAGCAATTCTGGCTAAGAAATAATTTCTTCTAATAAAGCTATTTTGCTTCGATAAAAACTCCTACCTAAGTTTTTGTGTCGCAAGTAATGCCTCTTCCTCAACAATTCTCTCGAAGATCTTCTCAAAGCTTGAGAATAGACCCAATCGCTTCTGCTTTATCTTGGATATGAGCTACTGCCATAAGGCCTTATGGAAACTCCAGCGTAGAATAAATAGTTCAATGAATTGAACTGATTAAGGGCTTTGAAAAGTTTATGGAAGCCCGCAAAAAAGCATAATGAATAAATAATGTTTGTTTGTTTTTTTTTTTTTTTTTTTAATTCCTTCATTCTAATAATATAACGCCGTACACAGGTCAAGCATTCGCACATTGTAGTACCATACATCAATGATGTTGCTATGAACAATCTTCCCTTGAGTAAACAGAATTTTCGTGATTTTCTACCGAAGAGAGACATCTATGGGTGTCAGCTTAGTAAAACAAAAATAAAATAAATATGTGGCACTTATAAGCTCCGAAGGGCCCTTTGGTGGAGCTTCTCTTCCATTACTGTTGTGCGTGCTAAATTTTGGACGGTACTAAAGAGAACCTACTTATTTTAGCCGATCCCGAACGGCAGAACTCTTGCGACATCATTTTTTCTGAGTTTTATCACAGAGTCCTTTAAGAAGCTTTTTCATGGCAAATTGTTACTGTCGGAAGAATTGCTTGCCGACCGTTCGAAAGAAAAATGTTTTTGATATTAAATTTGTTATGTTTCAGCAGGGAATTGAATCCACGATCTGCAGATCAGAAGGCCAACACACTAACCACTGAGCTACGGCACCCATTTACAATAATATGCACAATAAAACTGTGGTCGAGTATTGGCACAAGTCCGGGATGCAGTCAATACGAAAGCGGAAGTAGTATGAACGAGCGGCGCTCTTATGAGTCACTGCATCTCACAAATGAAATAGTAACAAACGAAAAAATTGCATGGGCAATTAAAAGTTTTTCACCCTTGAAGTCACCAGGTCCAGAAATATGAAATATGTACCTACTAGCTGGAGGCTAGTAAAGGTGGTCTTCATACCAAAGGTTTGCAAGAGAGGACACGAATCGGCGAAGGATTTCAGACCCATCAGTCTAACCTCTTTCGTATTAAAGACGTTTGAAAGGCTTCTGGATATATACTTAAGGAATTCTCTGGAGAATTCCGTTATATCCACTGCCCAACATGCATACCGAAAGGGGAAGTCGACAGAAACGGCTCTCCATGAGGTAGTGCAAACAATAAAGGGATCTCTGGACAACAAACAATACACCATGGCTACCTTCTTGGACATAGAGGGTGCATTCAACAATGTTAGCATAGAATCTACCAAACGGGCGTTGATAGAACTAGGAGTGGACGACTGTGTTACAGATTGGATTATTTTTATGCTAGTGACTAGGGTCATAAGTGCTAAAATGGGCAATATCTCAATAACAAAGCTAGTCAAAAGGGGAACCCCACAAGGGGGGGTGATTTCCCCTCTTCTTTGGCTATGCGTAATAAACAACATCCTAATAAAAATGAATAGAGGGGGTGTCAAAGTGGTGGCGTATGCCGATGATGTGGTGTTATTGGTGTCAGGACTGTGCCCTAGCACGATCAGTGGGATCACGCAAAGGGCGTTGGACGAGCTCAGCTCCTGGGCTATCAGGTGTGGCCTGGGGTTGAATCCGGATAAAACAGAACTGATGCTTTTCACCAACAGAATCAAAATACCCAAATTTGACTTGCCTAAATTAAATCATCAAATCCTTACTCTTTCTTCCAGTGCTAAATACTTGGGGATTATTTTGGACTCCAAGCTTAGCTGGAGGTTAAATACTGAAAACCGGGTAAAGAAGGCTTGCATTGCCCTCTATACCTGCAAAAGAGTAATTGGAAGGAAATGGGATCTCCAACCAAAACTTACTTTATGGATGTACAAAGCGGTTGTACGTCCAATTTTATCGTATGGCTCGGTTGTTTGGTGGAAAGCCTTGGATAAGGCCTACACCATTAATAAACTTTGCAGTATACAAAGGTCAACATGTGCAGCGGTAGTCGGAGCTATAAAGTCGTGTCCCGGGGATGCTCTTAACGTTCTGACACACATGCTCCCTATTGACCTATACATCAAGAAAACGGCAACCATGACCACAGTGAGGCTAAAGGAAGCGGGTGACTGGAAGGAGAGAACCTACGGACATGGATGCATACTAACAAGAGAAACACAATATACGTCTGACAGGGCAGACTACATCATCCCGAAGATGAATTTCAATAGAAACTTCACAGTAGTCTTTCCTTCAAGGAAAGATTGGACTAAGGGATGTCTGTTAAACAGCATCGACACCACAATCTACACGGACGGCTCCAAAATGGATTGTGGCGTAGGAGCAGGTATATATTCCGAGAGAGCGGAAGTGTTTGCAATCGGGGAAGCTTGTAGGATACTAATCGCAGACTTCAGATCCAAGCTCAATATAGCTATAATATCGGACAGTCAAGCTGCAATTCAGGCTTTAAACTCAGCAATCTTATCCTCCTTCCTAGTGGAACAACGTAGAAGGAGTCTCAATACACTCAGCGAGCGGCACAACGTTTCATTGATCTGGGTTCCGGGATACCGGAACATAGAAGGAAACGAAAAAGCCGACGAACTGGCAAGAAACGGATCCGCCATGCAAGAGGCTCTTGCACAACCAATGTTCATACCGCTGAGCGTAGCCAAAAGAGCTATCAACACAAAATATCTACAAATAGCGGATTGTAGGTGGAAAAGTCTTACGAAATGTAAAACTAGTAGGTCACTGTGGCCTACATACAATCATAAACAATCAATGTTACTGATAAACAGGAACCGTAAAGACGTCTCTAGACTGACGGCAGTCATCACTGGCTTCTGGCTCATCGGAGAACAGGGGGCCAAAATGGGATTGTCCCATAACGATTTCTGCACACACAGTTGCAACCAAGTGGAAGAAAAGGAAACGGTCTTCCACTTCCTTTGTAAATGCCCTTACCTTTGGAAGCAGAGAATGAACACCACTCTTCAACAGCATTGAGGAGTTGGCTGAAGTAAACATCAGCAACCTCCTAAAGTTTTTAAACAGCACGAACTGGATTTAACCGTGCTGCCCACACAAACAACCTAACGAACAGTTGGAAGCGAGGATGTGTTAACAAAACGGTGCGTAAACGCTATTTGGACTCATGTATGAGTCACCACTTCAACCAACCAACCAACCATTGGCACTAGTACAAAGAAAATTGCATTAAAAAGCCATACTTTCCATATTCAGGCCTCTTATTGATCTCAACACTGAACTTAATTACATAAATTCTCACATTCTTAGTGCATATGTGTATGCATATACGAGTATATGAAAAAAAAAACCAAGTCATACATTTGCAAAATTTATATTGAAGAAAAAAAAAAAAAAAAAAAACGCTAAATAAACACTAAAGTACAACAAATCTTTCTTATAACAATGCCTTTGCAATTTTATGCTACTTTTCCAATTATGTAGATACAATGCATATGGACAATAGCATTTTCTAAATGGCACATATACATACATATGTGAAAGAATAGAACAAACAAGGTTAAAACTACAAGTATGTCGTTTGTATAGTATTTCTATTTCTAACACAAAACTATATCCAATAGTCATGCCGAGAATGTTTTGTCAAGATAATCATAATTATGGGACATAAATTTAATTACATATTGTCCTTGTCCATATTGCCACACACACGCACACACACACACACACACAAGGATTAGTTTACATATAGAAATTCAACACATTCATTTCGCAATGTGGGAGTGAGTGACCTATGTGACCTTTTGCCATGTAGAGAGCTCATGTACATGAAACATACTTGAATGAAGTAATAAAATACTTACAACTTATCCATTTTGGTTGGTTTTAGGCTTACTTAGGATTGAGCTAATTCTCGGTTTTCCCCAAAAACAAAAATAAATAAGAGATTACAAACGTATTTCAGTCACAGATGTGGTGTACATGCACTCACACACTCATACATATATTGTAATACCGATGTATGTGTGTGTGTGTATATAGTTCATTTGGCAAAGAGTCATGCCAGACATTGTGTCGCCAAAGGCCAAAGAGATTCCTCATTACAAAGTAAAAACCCGAAACTAAACCCTTGCCCTTTTTTTTTTGTTCTTTTTGTTTCTCTTATTTTTTTTTTTTTTTGGATTGTCTGACTGTATTTAAGGATAATCTAGGATATAATAAATTTTGCATTCTTGTCCATCTACATATTCGAACATCCTTGATATTCAATTTATTTGTTTCATATCGATTTATGTATCTGCGTATCTATTTGGTAAGAGCGCAGTTGAGGAAAGGAAGAGAAAAATTCTTGAAAAACCTTCGACAATTATAAACACAATTCAGATTCACTGAATACGGAAAAATGTGCTAATTAGATTCTGAGAAACTATGTAGAATGGTAGAATGGCGCATTGGAAATTCGGCACCTCAGTTTTAATCTTATTATATGGCTCTGTGCTGGCAGCTATCATTGTAGATTCAATGTATGAAATAATGGCGGCTTTGAAAAACCTACCATCACTTCATGAGCACATTATGATCATATCCCCGGTGCGATTGTGTGAATCGACGATGGAAAAATGCAAAAACAAGATCACATTACGAACATTTCAACTCTTTTCCATTTTTTTTTTTTTTTTTTTTTTTTTTGTAATTGTAACAAAAAGACTAAATTACTTTCACAAAGTGCTGAGTGTTTCTAACAGCTTATTTCAATAGAGAAATGAAAAGAAAATTAATTCTTGAAAGCTTGTGTTCCTCTGTTTGAGTTAACCGTAGAATTTTCGCCTTTTTTTGGCATCCCTTTCACCGCTAACTACTATATATTGAGTTATTATGGTGTCTATTAATCGATAAAATTCATGAGTCATTTGGATCGATTAAAATATTTGGGTAAATAGGTAGATAAGTGGTGGCCTCCCCGAAGGGGCACACTTAGGCCAACATAGGGCCCATTGTCTCTAATCCCAACTCGCTAACTGAAAAACCCTTTTGAGCTTAAAATAAAGTGTGTGAGATCCCTCACTTTGGCTGTTAAAAGGCACGTGAGGCTATCTGAGGTTTAGAAACCCAGATGTGACATGCGCCAGCGTCAAAGTGCCGAGCATGAACATATTGGATGTAGGATTGACTACACGATTAAAACACTTAACACTTAACCAACAGATGTGTTGGTGTTTACATTTCCTTCTTTTTCCGCATATTTTTTCTAGAACTCGATTGTGAAAATTCTCATAGGAAGAAATAAATTAGAAAATCCATCCCATACTTAGGTTAGGTATAGGTTATATGGCTGCCCTCTCTCTGCGAGGACACACTTAGGCCAGAAAGGCCCATTGTTATATCGATAAAAATAAAAAAATATATATATGTGGCACTTAAAACCTCGAAGGGCTCATTGGCCGAGCTTGTTATACCGATACCATATATAAAATTATTCTTTGTAGAATCTTTATAGAAGTCTAAATTTTTTCAAATTTTTTGGAATCTTCCCATTCTTCAGTATTTTGTTTTTTTTTTTTTGAAAACTCGTTTCTGAATGTGCACATCCGGGAAGATATACTGGGAAACCTCATCTCAAAGATAAGATGAAATGTTCTCCAAAGAATTATCAGTTCTTTGAAATCGGCTAATATACATATGAAGTCAGTTCCTTTTAGAGCTTATCTAAATTAAATACATACAATCATTTTTAAATTTGATAAAAACATACATTTTACAGGGGACCCACTTTGAATTTTAGTGCTAGCGTTAGCTTCTGTAAATCGTGGGAGGACTACTCTTTCATTGTATTGATGTCTTTCAAGAAAGTTTCTTCTTCTTATGTGGCCATAACAACCGATGATTAATTTAGGCCGAACATTGCTGGCTCCAATTGGGTATTCCAAACGCCGCCAGGTTACCCAACATTTGGTACTTCCAAAGGAGGTTTGGTCTTCTTCTTCTTCTACGTCCTCCAGCGTATGCCGTGATTAAATGTCCTCTTCAACAAAGTTTATGTTCTTTTAATTTTCTAAACATATCAATTTTGTAGGGGAGCTTTTCTATTCACACTGTGACTTCCTAAAAATCCTCGGGGAACTTTTCTTCCCTTTTATTTGTGCCTTTCAACGAAGTTGATGTTCTTTAATTTTATAAACGTATCAATTTTGTAGATTAGGACCTCTATAACGTGGATATAGGGAGTAAGTATATTTGAGGTAAACTTTGCGACACAGGAAATGGACAATTATGAGGATATTTACCGATTTTCAGTGGTATTTAATTTAATTTTATAGGAAAGCCTCCTAAAGGAGCAAGTACAGAAGGTAAGTATGCTCAAAGAAAACTTTGAGCAAAAAAAAAAAAATAATGGTGGTTGATCCTATATTCAACATCCCTAGTGACACTCTGAAAGTAGTGCTGGCTAAATTTATAAAAATGTCAATTTGGTAATAGAGCACCTCTAAGAGGTAGACATAGGTGGTAACTAAATTCAGAAAAAATGCTAAGGAGAAAAAAATTTATAGTGATCGGTCATGCATTTTACAATTCCCTCGGCAATTCCTCGTCAGCTTTGGGACTATTTGTCGAATTTCCGCATTTTTACTATAATTTTGCAGGAGAGCGCTTCATAGAGATAAATATTTGGCGTTTCTAGCCGTATTTTGGTTTCAAGTGCAACAAATTTGGAACGATGATGAAACTTTTCAGTTGTTTATGCGTATTTGAAATTTACACTTTTATGCTAATCTATGGTAAAATTTATGTGCAATATTTTTCTAGAACATATTGATCCTTTGTGAATCCTCTAATAAAAGATAAAAATTAAATTTTCTCTTAAAAATGCGTCAATATATGCAATAAGGGAGGGTTTAAATGGGTTTATTATTATGAAAATATGTTCTGTGAAAACATATTAATCCTTTACGAAAACATGTAGTGAGAAAAAAGGGTACCTTTCTTTAAAAGATATTCACACGACTTAAGTGAATTTGTTATTGGGTTAATAATATCCAAAAATATGAGAATTTTGTTTTCCAACACTTAATTTAGCCATTAAGAGATATTTACCTTATTGGTTCTTCTCAATCTCATCTTTCTGTGGCTATCATCCTCCACAATATTATTAAAAAATGAATATGTATGAAATAAATCATAAAGCACATTGAGTTATTATTGAACTCGTGTACAAGTTCAATCATAAATACACATGGGTATGTCTCATAACTAATAAAATGATAAGACACTTTGCATTTCCCATTAATTCCACAAGTAATGATGAACATCCTGTATAGCTATCGATTGTAAATACTATATATCTCTTTAGTATTGCATTTGTTGTTGTTTTCAATTCTACATACATATATCATATGTCCTTATATGCGCATACAATAATTTCCATTATGTTATTCCTATATTGTATATGTGTGTATTTACGTATTATTATTTACCCCCTATTTACGTATATATTTACAATTATCAGCATTGACAATAATTGTTAACAATATGTTGCAAAACATTATGAAACAATATAAATACATACGAATACATACACAATAAATACAAAATCCCATACTTGAGTATTATCCTCTTGTATGCGATATATTGGAGTACATACACGAGTATTCGTTCATTTATATGCAAGTATTGTTGTTGATTTTTTTTTATTTTCGTCTATTATTTTATTGTTGTCGGTGTCGTTTCTTGCTTTTGTTGTTCTGTTACTGTTTCACTCCGATTACATACTCGTATGTACGATACCTACGTAGTAAATCGTAATAAAAACGAGTACAATTATTAAATTGCATCATTGTTGTTATTGTTCTTATGCTCACCTTTCCACACAGAGAGTATAAAGAGAGGGCGCATAGACATTGTACAATTATTATCTAACATATTGACTATTCTATGAATAAAAAGGAAAGAATGGGAGAGAGGGAGAGAGAGAGAGAGTGAGAGAAACAAAAAAAAAAAAAAACAGTGAAAATATGAATAAACAAGTGATATCCGGATGATATTAATTGAGAAATAAAAAAACAGAAAAAAACATCACGTGAAAAGGAAACATAGAATAATAGAGAATTCTGTGAAATACACGGTGTGAAAAATTTATGTGAACAAAGTTTCAAATTTCAGCTATTCTCAATTGAATCACGAAGATAATTTCGATGAATTGCTACATATTTGGAGTCTCTTCATAAAATTTTCTTGATTTTTCTCAGCACGGGTAGCTTTGCTGTTTTATTTTCATCTGAAGGAAAGTGCCGCGTAAAGTTATCGCATGCCATGTTAAAGATCGTAAGAAAATGCAATCTTCGACGACTCTGAATTTGAGATTTTATTGAACGAAGAACCATGTCAAACTCAAACAAGCTTTGTGAGTGATTAGACAAGCCATTTCGTTACGTCTAAAGAGCATGTGTATGATCGAGAAAATGGAATATTGGCTTCCATATGAACTGTAATCACGAGACATCGAAGGGCGATTATGCATATATGAAATACTGCTTGAACAGTACAAAGGGTAGTCTTTTGGGCATCCCATCGTTACTGGCAATGAAAAATTCATCTATTACGATAACCCTAAGTGCAGATTTGAGACCTAGCTAACCAGCCAAATCGATTCCAAAGCCGAATGTCCATAGATCTACAGGTGATATTGTGTATTTGGTGAGATCAGAAAGGTGTGATGTATGTATTATGAGGGTCATGTAGGGATCAATGGAAATGAAATGGCAGATAAACTTGCCAGGAAAAGAGCATTAACAGGGCATTGTAGGATGAATTATCATCTAACGAAACTGGAATTTTCTCAGATTTTCTCTTTGCAAGTTCTGCAGGGAAGAGGACGAGACCGCACAACATTTGATAGGAATTTGAACCGCCCTGATGCGGTTAGAACTTAGACTCTGTGAAGTAGGACCAATACTACAATTCATCGAGAAAATTGGACTAAGGGACAAACTCTAGGTCCACGATGGGGGCACAATAGATCTTATAGGTCGCAGTGCAATATCCCCCAACGATAATAATAATAATTATGAGCTGCTACGTAGGCTGAATAGAGAGCGCTATCGACAAAAATGCATTAAATTTAAGCGATTGTTAAACCAAAAATGTCTGGAATTGGCGACCAGACATGAGTCATTAAAACATACTTGAAAAATAGAGAATATACCTCAGACATTGCTCCTTCTGACTACTACTTGTTTCGATGTAGGCAGAATGTGCTTGTTTTGTCCGGAATACGCTTCACTTCAGTTGAATATATAGAATATTGTGCCGATACGTTCGTGGCCTCAAATTATGAGCATGCGCTACTTCAAATATGGGAACAAATTATAGCTTCCGAAGGAAAATACTTTAAATAAAATATATGGCATCAATTTTTTAAAATAAAGCTTTAAATTCAGGAGAAAATTTTTCAAAAAATATGCTTACATACCCAATAAAATAAAAAAAAAATCACATTTTTTCAATTAAAAACGGCAAAAAATAATAATAGTAATACTACATTCTGTAAGTCCTGCATCCTGTCTTAATATATGGCCCTAAAGACTGGATAATTTCCTCCTTAGAGAAGAGAATGCTTAGAACTTCTCAGAAAAAAAGTCCTACACAAGTTGTTTCTACATATCTGCCTTGGTGACTAGTACCGAATAAGGTACAACCATGAATTGTATGTCGCATTAAAATCTGGTGGCTAAGCTAGCTCGATCATGTCGATCGGGTGAATCGAAGAACATGCTCCAGTCCGAAAGGTGTTATATTCGGAACCCTCCACAGGAGACAAACGAAGAGGAAGCACCAAGTAATGAAGAACCTGCCGCGCTTGGAATTAATAACTGGCGGCAGTTAGCGAACAACAGAGATCTAAATCGATTTTCGACGCTTGTGGCGTAGCGCAGTGGTTAGTGTTTTAGTTTTCTTAAACATCAACCTTACTACCGAAAAGACTCTTTTTTCGAACATCACCGGAACATTGCCGATAAGCAATTAGCAATTCTTCCAGCAGTTACACGGAAACGTTTCTGAAAGAATAAAACTCCATGTCAGAAAGTTTCTGACGTTCAGAATTTAACACGCACAACATTATTAGAAGAAAAGTTGGGGCCATGGGGTCTTCGTATTCTATAAACGACGCAGCGGTACCAATAGCGCCGAATAACCGTACTTAAACGTTTTTTTTTTTCACTTCCATTTTATCGTGCTTATTTCATCATTGCAACCGATGATTGTTTTTAGCTACAGTGGCTCCCAGCTTATTTCGTACAGTGACAGTTTAAAAATTGCTGCAGTCGTAATTCCTAATATAGCAAAAATTTGAACAAAATATAAATGCCATTTTTGAAAGGAAGGTTTGTTTTTTATTTTCCAAAATTTACTTTTTCAAAATTTTAGTGTTTGACACTATAAAAAAATAAAATAAGAAAAAAATAGGAAAATTCATGTCACAGCTTATTTCGTACAGTCTCTTTAAGTTCAAACTAAAAACAAAGTAAGTTGATTTTAATATTTAGTATGACATCCCTTAGCGTTAATGATAGCCTGGAGTCTATTTGGCATTGAATCCACCAATTTTTGAGTGATGTCTGGTGTGATTTTTTTCCATTCCTCCATCAGTACCTTCTTTAGGTCTTGCTTATTAGAAATCTTGTGTGTTCTTATTGTATTGTCCAAAATAGACCAAAGATTTTCAATCACATTCATGTCAGGTGACTGTGGTGGTGGAGACATCAAGTGTGGGCAGTTCCAAATAAGCCAAGATTGCACAATCCCAGATTTATGTTTTGGGTCATTATCTTGGTAGTACCGAAATTCTTCCCGCAAATCCAGTTTGTCTGCACTTTGAAGTAAATTGTTTTTCAGAATCTCGAGGTACTTCATTTTGTCCATTGTCCCCTCAATAAAAACCAATTCACCTACTCCGGCTGCTGACATACAGGCCCAAACCATCACGCTACCGCCACCATGCTTCACTGTGGGCTTAAGGTTCTCCTTGTTTAGCTCGGTATTCGCTTTACGCCAAACATATGACATTCCGTCCGAACCAAAAATATTAAACTTAGACTCATCCGCGAAAATAACGGTATTCCAGAACGCAGGAGTCTTAATAATATGCTCTTTGGCGGAGTCAAGTCGGCGTTGTATATTCATTTTTGAAATGAATGGTTTCTTTCGGGCTACTCGACCGTTCAAGTCATGATTGCGCAGCACACGTCGGACAGTTTCAGCACTGGATGATTTCCTATTTCACGCTGAACCTCTGCAGCCAACTTCGGAGCGGATAACTTTGGATTTTTCTTAATTTTTCGTACAATATAACGCTCGTCTGATGCGTTGAAAATCTTATTAGGTGTTTCTCTGCCCTTGTTCTCCAACCGATTTTCGCGAACGAAGCTTTGTATGATGGATTGGACAGTTGAGGCACTTAAATTTGTCATTTCAGCAATTTTTCGCACACTCTGACCTTTCCTAAAATGGTTAATTACCAGTTTACGCTGTTCCATCGTTGTACGACGACCCATAACGCTAAATGTTTAATTTACAGCACTTTAACTATTTAAAATAAGAATAATAAAAATTGTTATAATAGTTAAAAAGGTCCAAAAACTCATACAATTCAAAAAAACTTTGTAACTGCGCGGCAGAATGAAACTTACTTACATTGAAGTTTGTGTACGAAATAAGATGTGAGCTGAAAATCAGCTGATCAATAGTTTTTCTCTCTTGCATGACAAAAAGAACAATTTTTGGGGTTCCCCTTTTTCTTATTAGGTTTACTAAACACATACACAGACATCTACATTCAAAACTTATCGATAAGTTTTTTAGTTTCGATGTTACAGCCATTTACATAAAAATATATACACTGTACGAAATAAGCTGTGAGCCACTGTATGTGTTCGCTCGTGTCCATCACAGGATTCTAAATAGAATGATTTTGTAAATAGAATGGCGTCTTAAATTAAGTCCAAAATGAGCTATTTAGATTTGCGTATTTCGATGGACAGAACCCCTGTAACGTACTTTTTCAAAGCTCTTCCAGGACAAATTCTTACTGTTGAAAAACCCCACAGTTGCTTGCCGACAAGTGGTTAGCAATTGAAAAAAAACAAGTTTTTCCTGAGCTCACGGAAGGGCGATCACAACAATCAAACTTAGTCTAATTTAACAATTAAAGCAATCTTTTATTTTCAAGGGCAAAAGATATTACAAAAGATTGTAATATCGCAGAACCAAAAATATTATTGCAGAATATAATAAAGAGGCGACCTTTTGTCTCAAAAAAAAAAAAAAAAAACGAAAAGAAAGAATCACCGAATTAAAAACTATAGACTCATAGGTACAATCATTCTAATATTCGTACGTACTCGTCCATAAAGCATTTACTTACATGCAATAATAAAAGCTGCATTGTTACGATTATTGTTGTTATTGTTCTTTCTTTATATTTAATGCGCGTATAAATAAATGTATCGTTGAAACGGTTTAATAACGACGAAGAGCATCGTATGCATGCATGCATATTACAAACAAGCACTCGTAAATTCGTACTACATACATACATATATGTTACGTCGCACTAAATACGAACGATAATCAATGACGAGTGCACTGCTGATACAATTTGACATTCATGAGACGAGAAATGAGATGAGATGGGATGAGACAAACAACACAAACAATAACAATAGTAGTGTCATAAATGAGATGAGGAGGGCTAGGTTGAATATACGTGCATATTATGGTGAATATATGAGAATATGATAGACAGATATAGGCAGGGTGAGTGAGAGTCACTTCGGAAGAGAGCGGTGTGACGAAATAAATTTAAATTGTTATCTAATCTGACATGCGTGCGTGAGTGAATGAGTATATACATATGGTAAGTGAATTTTTAAGCCGAAATAGATTTTCACTATACATACATACATACATCTATCAAGCATAAACAAATTATAAACGATCAAGGGGCACAATAGTTAGCCTACCATGCAAGCAATTCGTACTATACAATGGGGTGGTGGTACTATGTACATACTATAGTACTCATCTGTACGTGTACATGCACCTATGTATGTCTGTATGTCCATACACTTACTTATTTGCTATTGTATGTAGAGTACAGATTAGCGTTTTACGCTCGTTTGAATATTCATTATCCTAAGCTAGGATTTAGAATATTGTTTCTTTATATTTATTTTTTTATTTTATATTTTTCTGTGTGTGTCTATTACTATTGTTGTTGTTATTGTTCTACAAGTATTGAAACAATAAATAAAGCAATATAATGTTATTGTATATGGATGAGGAGAGTTGAGAGTGGAAGGCCGAAGAGGCTATCAAAAGAGGGGTGGTCGAATGCGAAATTCTAATTTTAATTCGTTTTAAAAATCATCCTATCACGCATTTGCATAGCATAAGTTTTTGTTTATATACATTAAGGTGGGCGAAATTGTATGAAATTAACTTCTGACTACCTATCTATCGGCGAAGATCATACAATTTGTGTGGTTTCATATATTTTTCTCTGGAGAACGATGAAATACATGACGGAATTTCATTAATTTTTACTCTCGAACATATTCATCTAACAGATTTACTCCCTATCTACACTTTTTGAGGAAACTCCTACACAAAATGAACATAAAAATATAATAAAGTCGATTAATAACCCCATAACCTATTAGGAATTGATCCCAGAGAGGTGGAATATAACTTACTTAACCCCTATCTCCATCACTTAAGGGGACTACCATATAAAATTCTCAATAATTCCTTTTCAACATATTTCCATCATATTTACGCTTATTAGGAGGGCTCCGTTACAAAATTTATGCTTTCATAGCTTTTTACACTGTAGAAGGGAGGTACTTATATTAGTTGGTTCCGAATGGAGAATTCTTGTGACATCACCTTTTCTGAGCTCTGTGTGCTACTGTCAATTTCTTGCCGACAGCTGGGTACCGTTAGAAAGAATAATCTATTCGATATTAAAGTTGTGCTTTAGCCGAGGATTGCACCTACGACCTGGAGACCAGACCTACACTGAGCTACGGCACCCATTCAGCAAATATTTCAAAACATAAAACTGTTTGATTTTTTTAGAGGAAGTTTTTTTTGTTTTTTGCAAAAAAAAAACACTGAAATTTAATCAAATGAAATCAGCTTATAGCACAAAAAATCGTTTAAATTACAGGGCTTGACATTTGGGTCAATCCTTTTTAAAAGTGACAAGTCAGCTTAATTTTTTTTTCAAATTATATCATTATATCGCTCTAATGGCAACTTCAAGCTAGAGAAATTTTTTAAGAAGTCTATTTCTTATTTAATTTGACGACTTGAAAAACAGTACTTAATTCGGTAAGTATTTCGCATGTACAATAATGGTTGTTACGTCATAACTACTCGAAAGTTTATGCGATTTCAATGGTGCCTTTATTCTTATTTGACAGAATATATTTCAGCTAGAAGTAAATTTCAGAACAAAAAAACATATGTCTTAAGTTTCAAGGCGTCACGTTGTTTAGTATTTTTTTTTTTGAGCCATCGAAAGTTAACGACCTCAGTGAATTTGTAAACATGGAAAAAATTGGTCACCGTTATGTAATTCATTACTTTCATTTGAAAGGTCTCAGTCCAACGAATATTAAAGCCGAATTATATTCTACTCTGGGGGAGTCTGCTCCCTCGTTTACGACCATAAAATATTGGGTGGCAGAGTTTAAACGAGGTCGTCAAGATGAACACCGTAGTGGTCGATCAATTGAGGTGGCCACGTTAGAAACGGTTAAGAAAATCCACAAAATGGTATTGGATGATCGCTGGCTGAAGGTGCGTGAGCTAGGTGAAATTACAGGCATTTCAAAAAGTGCTATACATCGTATATTGACCGAAAATTAGGAGGAGATGAAAGCTATGTGCAAGATGGGTGCCGCGTTTGCTCACACATCCGCTATTTTGATGGCCAAAATCAATGAGTTAAAGCTCGAATTGTCTCAGCATGCACCTTATTCGCTAGATTTAGCTACTTCGAAATTTTTTCTATTTCCAAATTTGAAAAAAATATCTTGGTTGTGGAAAATTTGCAAACAATGAAGAGATGGCTATTTTAATGAGCTAAACAGTTTATACTATAAACATAGTATCGACACTATAGAATATCGCTGAGAAAAGTGTATAGAGCTAAAATAAGATTATGTTGAGAAATAAAGAAAAAATGTTCCCAAATTTGTTGTGTTTTCTTTGTTAGGTCGGATAGTTCTGGGATCGCCCTTGTAGCTATCAATAGTGATCAGATACATTTTCTGCTCTAAATATAAATACTTTCAAGTTGTTTGCGTGGAAATTTGATCATTCTGAAAATACAAAACACCCTTTTGCCTGTTATAGCATTTTATACTATCATTCACTATTATCTAGTAATTGCTTTACAAGTGTGACTTTTATAACTTCAAATACATAAGCGAAACATTGTATTTGCATGTAATTTGCGATTGCTTGCATATAAATTTAATGACATAACCCTATGTTGATAACTCAGACATACTACATATTAGTTTCAACATTTGCATAACTAAAAATGATCTTGATACTACAAGCAATTGCTTACAAGTATATGGGATTGTGTCTAAACTAAATGAATGTCAAATGATAGAATGATCAAACAACTGTCATACAGTCTACACCTTAATTCTATAATAGCCTGTTGGTTAACTATGATGCTCAAGTACATACAATCCTAATGGTATTAATAATCATAATCATAAAAATTTTTTTAAATGTCATATTATGCTTGAGTATATGCTGCCTGCAAATAGTATGCAGATCACAAATACAATATTATCAGCCCACGCTTATTAACATATTTCCCTTTTGTACATATTTATTCATAATATTAAGTACACTATTCATATTCATATTCATATATGTACATTATTTGTTGTTGTATGCATTCAAATTGAAATTATCATCCTTGCGATCATTAAATTCGTCTCAAGTGAATCGGTTTTAAAGAAGACGAAGACGAAGAAGAAGAAGAAGAAGAAGAAGAATAATAATAATACGAAGAATGAATATCTTGAATTAATTTTCTCTACTATCCCTTCATCATCTTCATATTTATCAGACATATCCTGTGTTTATCTGTGCTGTTCGTACGTACCAAGGTGTGTTCAATTCAATTCTGTCTATCATATCTCTTTAACGAGAGGGATTAAGCCAAAGTGAAACTGACATTTTCAGTGGTGTCATTTCGTTACACCACCAAGGTGCAATGCAACACCTTTTTTTTTTTTTTTTATTGTATTTATTCACTATAAATTTGTTGTCGTTTTCGTTTTGTTTGAGCCTATTTGTCTACTCCATGGCAGACACATTGGCACCATTCAAGTCATTAGGCATACGTACCACCACCACCACCACCGCTACCAATCTTCTTCCATTATGTTGGTACTCCAATGCACCTTTATTATTGTTATAATGCGTTGGTGTCTTCTTTTCTACACATTCTTTCTTTTATGCATGTACGGTTTTGTTTTCGATTCTTTTTTTCTTCTGTTCTCTTTTGAGTTTTAGTTAATGAAGCAATTCCATTTGATGACTGGTCAATTATTTTCAATGATCTGCATTCGATTCGATTCTAACCATTACAAGGTTTTTTCGTCTTTTGTTGGATGGTGCATCAATAAGTGCTAGCTTGCTAGGATGCTGGTTCGGTAGATGTGGCATTTGATATCAACACCGACCCGCTTAGATCAATGTTTGTTTAAGACGAGTCAAAACGATTTGTGCAGAAATGAGATGAATTGATTGTGTTGGACTCTTCCATCGAAAGGTGCAACCTTCCGCTTCGATGGCAGACACCATCACCTTTTGAATAGAGAATATTTTTCTATGGAGTAGATTCATCAATTATCTGTAGTCAAAACAAATCTCAATCCCACTGCTTATAAAATAAAAAAATATAAAAAAATTAATATGTGGCACTTAAAGCCCCGAAGGGCTCATTGGCCGAGCTTCTCTTCCCCATTACTGTTGTGCGTGTTAAATTTTGGACAGTATTAGAAGGGGCCTACTTCTTTTAGCCGGTTCCGAATGGCAGAACCCTTGTGACATCACTTTTTCTGAGCTTTGTCACAGAGTTCTTTTAGAAGCTTTTTCATGGCAAGTTGTAACTGTCGGAAGAATTGCCAATTGCTTGCCGATAGGTGGGTACTGTTCGAAAGAAAATCTTTTCGATATTAAATTTATTATGCATCAGCCGGGGATTGAACCACAACCTACAGATCAGAAGGCCAACACAATCACCACTGAGCTACGATACCCACCCCCTGCTTATAGCTCCTCTATAATGGATCCAGTATCGAGGAAATATTTTCACGATAAATCCCGAAAGACTGAAGTGTTGCATTGTGGATTGTTTGATTCTCCAACCGGAGATTTAAATTCGCGATGTCGACTAATACATTTGGAATAGCTAACATTATACGGTGGAGTTGATTAAAAAATTTTCTGAATATAATCGACTCAAACCATACAAAAATGCACTGTTATTGAGTAATCTATAATTTATGCAAACTTAATATATTTTTCTAGGATAAATTCCGACAGTTTCTATAGTATTGGACTCTTCCAACACAAGTTTAACTTTCCACTTCGTAAGAAGCTGATTCTCATATGATCTTGATATGACCCTGGCAAACCGAATCATAATCTTCCAATTATTAGCTTCTCGACGGTGATTGATTTTTCCGTGGGAGATCCGATCTTATACTTTATTTGGGGTCTATCGTCAGATTTCCAATAAAACACTTCATCACTTTTCTTTGCTCAGTGGGATCGAGATGGTGAATTTCTTAAAAAAAAAAGTATTTATGAAGTTTGTTATAAGATCAACCTTAGAGCACTTTTGTTTTTGCAAAGAAGTCAGAGGTCTCATTGCATATGATATCCATGTGCTTTGGCCGTAAGGTCTTCAAATAGAATTTAGCTTAGATTTGCAGAACTCAACAATTTTAGAAGTCTATTACAAATGACGCTTATCGCCACGAAAACACCAGAGCCTGGCCGTTGTTCTCTTGTAGACCCATTGGTGAAACCACGGGAAAAAAGCATGTCGGACTCCGCTGCAGGTGTAGCCTAAGAACTGGTTAGTGGAAAGGTTACGTTATGCCGCCACAACCCTGGAGGCATATGAAACCACAGGGCAAGTCCAAACTGTTAGTGCCAGTGCCAGTGCTATTCATTGGAAAATGAGAGTCGTACCACAATGCAGTATGTAATGCCTTGTGGATGGTCCCTAAAGGCCTCATCTTCAATGAAAACATCAAGTGGCGTAAGATTTATTGCAGTATTAAGAGCTGGACCTGATATAGTAGGGGAAGCCCCACTGCATTATAAGGACACATTGCTTTGAGGCCTTGATAGAGTTCTCTGAACTTTCGTAAGGGAGCTCTACCAGACTACCAACGCATAAGAAGTAATGAACCTTAGCGTAGCAGTTTCGATTTACCGAAAATTCCCCTGGATTGCCAGAAACATAAGACTTTCAACATAAGACTTTCAACAAATTAATTTTCTTGGATTATTTCCAGATATTTTGCTAGCTGATTAGTGTTCCTTTTGAGTACAGGAAAAATGAGGAATCTCTTTTTCACTTCTATTGAAGAGGGTTCAATCATTCTTAGCCGGATTTACCGATAGTACATTCATATTTAAGATTTTCAGAACCTTTCTGCTGATATTTAAAAGAGAAGAGCCTGAAGTAGGACAAGCAATATCATCTTCATAAGTTTGCGCATAGTTATCCGAGATATTTGACGCTACAAGCAGAGGCTGATATTCCTTCTTCGATGGATCCGTTTTGATCAAAGCAAAATAGAATTAGTTTTTTTGCTATCCCCATCGAGAATCGATCATGCACACCTACACATATTTCAATCACTAATTGTATGTAAATTCCAAGCGATCATCACTTTTTTCATTACTGCTTTGGTTCTTCGCTTTGTTCGGCCTCTGATCTGAGGAATCATGAGGAATTGACCAGTAATCTATTACACTTATGTATTCTCTAAATAAATTAAGCAAATATCATACAACCGGCCACCATTAAATGATGCGTGTAAATATTTGAAATGAAACATCAAAGAAGAATCTGCAAGCTATGCGCATTAGTTTTGGCCAAGTCTACACACACACAAACAAAAAAAAAAACACATTTGAAAATATCTCAAAATTAATAGGAATTTTATTTGTTCATTAAGATTCCATACAAATAACTTTGACATAATACGACAGATAGATTCGAATAAAAAAGAAAGGTGACACATGTTTCATTCCATTGAATGCATTTCAAAATAAATTCTGTATGGTCACGTTTATAGATCAGCAATATAAGAGTATATAAGAAAACAGACATATATCAAAAAGAATTGCCATTCATTCTAATATCATTACGAGGTAATAGTACATGCCTACCTCACCCTCTCCAATGAAAAAAAAAAGAAAAACATATTAAACTGTTTGTTCGCCTTTCATTAGCACACGAAATCGAAATCCGATTGACTATTGAACAAACGTCGATATTTACTACAGTACAATGAGAAAATATAAAAGAAATTACCTATTATTCATGATATGTAATAGTAGTAAAAGCATTAATAAAATCATAAAAGAAAACCATTAAAATTGAACCGGCTTCAAGAAAGCGAAATTGTATCGCACAACAAGTGCCATAAATATAATGTGAATTAATGTGAAACTTACTATATAACAATTATTTTTACAAATAAATATACATTTTTGAAAATAAATGTTTTCGAATGAAAATAACACTTACTTTCCATACAAAATTATGTTTTCGAATATACATTTTCTAACTTTGAGGACGTAAATATAAAGCTATCAAGCTGAAACTTGAAGAGTATGATTATTTTTACAAAAGCACGAAATATTTCAAAAATGATTGTAATCGAATAAAAATTAGGCATATCGTCCATACAAAAGTATGTTTCGAATATATACTTTTTGACTTAACGCACAGATAAAACAAATTATTGAGCTCAAATTTGTCCTATAAAATTATTATTAATATAGAATATATTGGTCTGAAAATGAACTCAATCGATTGTAATTAACTCCTACTTCTCATACAAAAGTATGATTGTGAATATACATTTTATGACATTGGAATTGAAAATATGAAGTTATCGAGCTGATACTTGGTGGATAAAGTTTTTTGGAGATAGTACCAAATTATTGTGAAAATGGTCACAATTGAATGAATATTAGTCATGTCTTTCATATAAAAGAATGTTTTCGAATGTACATTTTCTAACTTTGAGGACGTAAATATAAAGCTATCAAGCTGAAACTTGGGGGGTATGATTATTTTTACAAAAGCACGAAATATTTCAAAAAAGGTCGTAATCGAATAAAAATTAGGCATATCGTCCATACAAAAGTATGTTTCGAATATATACTTTTTGACTTAACGCACAGATAAAACAAATTATTGAGCTCAAATTTGGGCTATAAAATTATTTTTGATATAGAATATATTATTATATATTATTATATATTATTATAACTCCTACTTCCCATACAAAAGTATGATTGCGAATATACATTTTATGACATTGGAATTGAAAATATGAAGTTATCGAGCTGATACTTGGTGGATAAAGTTTTTTGGAGATAGTACCAAATTATTGTGAAAATGGTCACAATTGAATGAATATTAGTCATGTCTTTCATATAAAAGAATGTTTTCGAATGTACATTTTCTAACTTTGAGGACGTAAATATAAAGCTATCAAGCTGAAACTTGGCGGGTATGATTATTTTTATAAAGATATGAAATATTTTAAAAATGGCTGAAATCGAATAAAAATTAGGTAGATCGTCCATACAAAAGTATGTTTCGAACATATACTTTTTGACTTAACGCACAAACAAATAAACTTAATGAGCTCAAATTTGGGCTATAAAATTATTTTTGATATAGAATATATTGGTCTGAAAATGAACTCAATCGATTGTAATTAACTCCTACTTCCCATACAAAAGTATGATTGCGAATATACATTTTATGACATTGGGATTGTAAATATGAAGCTATCGAGCTAATACTTAGTAGATTGAGTTGTTTAGAGATAGTAACAAACTATTGCAAAAATAATCATAATTGAATGAAAATTAATCAGGTCTTCCATACTAAAATATGTTTTCGAATATACGTTTTCTTACTATGCACACAGAAATATAAAGCTATAGAGCTGAAATTTGTTATGTGAAATTATTTTTACAATACAAGCATACAATGTTCAAAATAAACTTTATCAGATGAAAATTACAACTACCTTCCATACAAAAAAAAAATATTTTCGAAAGTAAAACTGAAACTTTTGAGTTGTAATTCGTTTCGTAGAATTATTTTAAATATCAAAAATTTTAATAAACCAATGACATTATAGTTTCTTTATTGAATTGGTAACTTCTCCCTTTTTTGGGATCGGTTAAAAGTCGAGTCAAATCAACAATTCATTTTTAAAAGTTAATATCCACAATTTGATCATGTTAAATGGACTAAATGTTGTATGTATGTCGTATATGACAACTTACAAAGAGACAAACGTGATCAACAATGAACTGAATGGAATGAATGAAATGAATGAAATGAATAGAAATAGAAAACAAAACCAAATAAGCAAAGAATGAGATCAAATGCAATCAATATAGCAATATGTGCACGAAGAATTGGTTACACCGATGATATTGATTCTCTTGAGTATTCATAGGTATTTACATTTATGATCAATAGCAGCTGAAGAGCATAGCCATTCATAATAGTCAATGAGATCCTGCCAGACACTGTGTCGCCATCATATCGTCATTATTGTTTTGTATGTGTGTGTGTCCGTGTGTGCCTATGCGTTGGTGTTAAATCAACAGGGTGTTGCTATTTTATTATTATTTTCTTTTTTGTCTTGCCCTTTTCCTTTTCTTCATATTTACTATGTACATCAACTCACATCTCTTGATCATTCTTTCTTCTATTGTTAGACACTTTATGCAACAACAAAAGCACCAACTGAGAGAATAACTGCCACTTGCCCGTATATGTACTCCTACTTACTTCTTCTATGATGTTTCTAAATAGGAAATGAAGAAACATTTTGAATGTTTTTGGATTTGTTTTTGTTTTCCTTCATTATTAGAATATCGTAAATGTATGTATGTGCCTATTCGATTTTGTTGTTGTTTTAATCTGTAATTCTTTTCCGAATTGTGTGTTGTGTGTGTCTTCTTTTATCCTATTTCAATATTACTTTTTGTATTTTATATTTATTCCATCATTCTACTAAACATAAAGGTACATTTGTAAGTATTATGCACTCTGAATTGTAATTCTTGTGTACCTAGGAGTACAATGCCTAAATTTATTCCGGTTTTGCCAGACAGCGTGGCGACGATTGTCTGATCGCTTATGTTCTCATATTCTCTCATAGATAATGAATTGTTGCGCCTACAATATATTTACTCCTATTTACTCGTAGATTGAAATTAAACACAGAAAGGATATTTGACAGCAGTGCAGTGAAATTATTAGGAATATGTACTAGTTTTGGGATAGTGAATGACTTTTCAATGTTGATACCATCTATTTTGCGAGAATCTATTTTAAAAAAAGTGTTTGCCAAAAAATTGTAGAGGCGAGATGACGGTAATTGGCATTTCATTGAGGTCAAAATTCATAGAAATTTGGTTGAAAATCTACAAATAATCCAACAATTGCCCTAAAATCGACCCAAGAGTAGTAAACTACATGACCGATACCCGATTAAGGTACCTAACTCAAGAAATTTACGTATTCTTAAAATTCGCCCCCAGCAATCCCATACTCCATCAGGAGATAAACAGTTCCCCTATAATTTGTCGATGTTAACATTCCAAAAAGTTTTACCCCCCAATTTCCATCCTTCAAAGGTGTGCCCCATACAAAAAGGAACTTAAAAACACATGAAAATCGACAAATAATCTCACAGCTGCTCGGAAATCATCTCTGGAGCAGTAAAATTTTAATTGGACAACATAATTTCTTTTTCTCAACATTTTGTTGGAACATATTTATCATCCATCGTTAGTGCGGTTACTACAATTTTCCATGCGAAACTTTATGCTCTGATATAATGGAAACAGTGGAAATCTTATACAAAATTAAAATACTCTCAGACAACCAATTAGTCCTCAAAGCTCTTAAAAGCTACATATTCACGTGAAAAGTCCTCACAGAGTGTAACAATGCAGTCAACAAACTGGCCAATCACAAGCAGGTCTCTGATCTGGGTGCCAGGACATGAAGGACATGAAGGTAATGAAAAAAAGGAGCGCTGAAGGGTCATTTATCGGTCCAACCACCTTCTTTGGCTTCAATAAAAACAACAACATAAAACAGGATACCAAGAAATGGATCCAATATAAAAGCAGAGAATATTTGAATGACATTGGCGTTCGCAAGCACTGCAAAAAATTCCTGAACTTTGATGTCAAAAGAACAAACACCGCTCTCACCTTAAACAAAAAGAGTTTTAAATTACTCTCCGGAGCACTAACAGGCCATTTCGTATGCAATAAACACTTACACAAAATAGAAATATCTAACACAAGTAGTTGCAGATTCTGGTGTGAGTCCATGGGGAAGAGTCCATTGAACACTTAATCACAATATGTGATGCACTATGCCATAGGAGTCATAAAATCCTAGGTCCGTACTTATGAGAAGATGAAAACCTTCAAATGCTACCCCCGAAGGAGATGGTTCGATTCCTCGATAAAAGCCTTAGCCTTAGCCTAGCTCATAAAAGCCTTAGCCTAACTCGTACAACCATTACCATTACCATCTACTATCCCCAATGTTTAGGGGGGTGGAGGGGGTCCTTTCCTACAAAATTGACATTTTTGTAGTCAGTTGTAATATATCGACCGAACGAAATCAATTTCTTCGCCCTAAAGTTTTCTCTGAACATACTTAACCCCAGCTCCGGCACTTAAGGGGCACCCAGACGAAATGGAAAAGAAAAACAAACAAAAAAAATCTCCTTACAGTCGGTTGGGGCCGACCAAATTATACCCTGCATATGTAGAGGTATATACAAAAAGTTTGCTCGTATATCCATCCTTTTCTTCCACTACTTTGTATAGGACCTACATTAAGAAGCAGGCGTACCTCACCAATTTTGGAGGATCAATTTCTGACTATAATACTAAACCACATAGGATGCAATGGGTTGACCTAGTCGTATTATTTAGTAAGTTATGGGTGTTTTAATGTTTAAGATAAATCCGAGACTTTGTACGGAAGCTATATAAAAAGTGGGCGTGACGTATCTCTTTCTGGTATATCTAATTAATTTTTCAATATCAATCCACACCTTAAATTTGGTTGTCCTACGCTAAATGGTTTGTAAGTTATGGAGCTTAAAATTTTAGTTTAATTCCCTCGACTTTGTATGGGAGACCTATGAAGGAGTGGGCGTGGCACACTGATTTTCTGCCAGATTATTTCCGACTATGATATTAATCTAAGTGTCAATTATGGTTATTTTAGGCAGGAGATTGCCGAAGTTACAGCTGTTTCAATTTAAGATTTGTATGGGGACTACAATAAACAGTGGGCGTGGTGCGCCCATTTTCTGTGAGCCTAGTTGCTCGTACAATACTATTCCATACCTAAAATCTCGTTGCCCTACGCTAAATGGTTTGTAAGTTATGGAGCTTAAAATTTTAGTTTAATTCCCTTGACTTTGTATGGGAGACTCATGAACGAGTAGGCGTGGCACTTTGATTTTCTGCCAGATTTTTGCCGACTACGATATTAATCTAAGTGTCAATTATGGTTATTCTAGACAGAAGATTGACGAAGTTACAGCTGTTTCAATTTAAAATTAGTATGGGGGCTACGATAAACACTGGGCGTGGTGCGCCCATTTTCTGTGAGCCTAGTTGCTCGTACAATACTAATCCACACCTTAAATCTCGTTATTCTACGCTGAATAGTTTGCAAGTTATAACCGGTAACATTTTTTTTAATTTCCGCAACTTAGTATAGGAGACCCAAAAAGGAGTGGGCGTGGCATACTGATTTTCTGCTATATTATTTCCGACTACCATGTTAATCTAAGTGTCAATTATGGTTATTCTAGAGAGAAGATTGTAGAAGTTACAGCAGTTTCAATTTTAAAGAAGTACAGACACTTTGTATGAGAGCTACGCTAAAAAGTAGGCGTGGCTCAACCACTTTTGCCGAGGTTATATAGTAGTATAATATAAGTCTATGTGCCAAATATTGTTGTCTCAAGTGGTATATTATGTGAGTTATAGCAAGTTAAAGATTTTGAAAATTTCGAGGTTAGTCGCTTTGAATGCTTGGTGTGGGCGTGGTTATTGACCGATCATGCCCAATATCAATCCCCTCCGTACCCTTGGATCATAGATTACTTATGCCAAATTTCATCGAAATAGCTCAATATTTACTCAAGTTATCGTGCGAACCAGCCAGGTGACAGACAGACGGACGGACGGACGGACGGACGGACGGACGGACGGACGGACGGACGGACATCGTTAAATCGAAAATTTAATCGACGCTGATCACGAATATATATCTATGTCTATATCTCCGGAGATTCCTTCAAGTGGACACAAACATCTGACCGAAATGAATATACCATGCATATTGCATTATGCAGGGTATAAAAAACAAACACCTGAAAATAAACGCATTTCTTTTTAATGCAATTCTAATTGAGCGCAATCATTATTTTAATTATTATTGTATTTTTTTTTTTTTGTGCGGCGGATCATTGCAAATGGCACTGACGACGTGGAACAACACGTTCTTAAACTTATCCAATAATTGCAAGCCTCTTTCGACAGAATCGTTTACAATGACTTAGGTTAGGTTAGGTTATGGGGCTGCCCTCTCTCTCTGAGAGGACACACTTAGACCAGAAATGCCCATTGTGATGCCACCACCGAGCTTCTCTTCCAATACTGTTGTGCGTGTTAAATTTGGACAGGATTCGAAGGGACCTTCTTATTAGCCGGTTCCGAACGGCAGAACCCTTGTGACATCACTTTAACTTAGTTTTGTCACAGAGCTCTTTTAAGAAGCATTTTTGGCAAATTGTTACGCTGAAAAAATTGCCAATTCTTGCCGGCAGGTGGGAACCGTTCGAAAGAAAAATCTTTTCGATATCAAATTTTTTTTTATTATGCTTCAGCCGGGGATTGAACTCACGACCTATAGACCAGAAGGCCAATGCACTAACCACTGAGCTACGGCACCCACTGAAGTGTAATCTATGTAGATTTTCTTGCAATTGCACACAATCTTCGTATTCTTCTATTCTGGTCTCGGACTCAGTAAAATTCTATACAGAGCGCATTGATTATACGTCAAGCTTGATATGAATGGAGGACTCTTAACAACGAGGAACATTCAGAAAGTTTCATAGACTTGACTACAGCCATAAAGGTATTTCATTTGGAAGCTGATGTTGCAAGACACCGAAGAAGAAGAAGAAGGTCGCACCTTTGAAGGTAGTTGGCTGGCTTCCGCAAGAAACGAACGGAAATGAGAAGAGAAGTTCTCATGCGATGAATTCCAAAAAGTTTTTTGGAGAAACTTCTCGATACGATAAGAAAAAGAAATCAATATACCATCATTTTGGATTGTTTCTACTCTGGGATCCTCCTGAAACTCTTTTATTTGTATATTAAATAGTTTGAGAATTGCTAAATCGTATTTCAATACTAATTCAATAGTAATTCAATACCTCAAAAAAATTTGATATTGAATTTTAAACAAAAACTTTTCAACAATTGATTCATAATTTGGCTCATATACTCGTATGTTAAATCTGTGACACTTTTTCCATCTTCATCATCGAATTACTGCAACAGCTTGCGCATATCATCACTATCGGCAACTTCCAAGAATGTTTTACCATCCGGAGTGGAGCCCGTTTTATCGGCACCATTTGCCAACAGTAATTCAACACATTTTGTATGACCCTCCCAAACGGCGACCAGCAATGGTGTCACCCCATAGGTATCCTTTACATTGGCATTGGCACCTTTCTGTAGCAAATATTCCAATACAGAATATTGCCCATGATCGGCAGCATAATGTAATGGTGATCGTCCATTAATTGGGCAATTTACGTCAATCTCATGTCTTTCGAATTCCGCTTGCATTTCCTTAATATCACCATCTTTTATGCTGGCAATTAAATGTGACATATTTGTAGGCGATGTAAATTGATTCATGTTGTAACGTTGCGGCTGGATGTGAAACAAATTTAATATACGTATCGGTTTTGTGGGATTTTTACGCAAATTATATGATGACAAATTTGTTGGTGACCACAATCCATATGCACTATAAGCTTCTTGAGATTCGGTCAAATTTCTGGGTGATTGCCATAAACACGTTAGTGTTTTTGATCTTCTCTTAGCAAACGACGCAATGTTGACGTTAATTAGTTAATCTTCGAAAATGGTAATAATTTCAATAAAAAAATAAAAAAAAATTTTTGTATGAAAACAGTAAATTTTGTATTAGAATTGAATTGATTTTCGATATAAATCAAAATCAAATTAAAAAATTCTTTTTGTAAGATTTTGACATATTAATCATTCAATCTTAATCGTAACCGTGCAACAGAAATTATTTCTATTTATACTACAGTGGTGAAATGTGAAAATCTCCTTTCTCATGACTCCTGGTGTCACTAATTAGTAGATCGTTAATAATGATAATTACAATTCGATATCCTTGTTATAGTACCTACCAACTTAATTCGTTCTAGCCACATAGGAATTAAACGGCTAACAAGATCGATCGATAATTAAACGAATTGATGAAAAATGCATTTCAATAATTAATCAAAGGATAGAACCTTTAAATTGGTCATCTATCAAAGTGTTTTCCAAAAACTCATAATTATAAATTTATATAGCTCTGCGGATTAGGAAGATCCAAAATGTTTGAATGAAAATATTTCATCATTTTAGAGCACTGATTTTCGTTCTTCTCTTTTGGGGGGGTTAAATTAAATTTGAACCGATCTAATAACAAATGTCCAGTTAGTCTGTGTGAGATCTTCACTATACATACGAACATACCTGTTGAACAGTATCGATTAATAAGGGTAGTTTATCTGAAAAGAAAGCAATTTTCTTTTTAAAACTGGCATCCATATATATACAGGGTGCTTGCCAGTGAGCTGGTAATTTGATTCAACTAAAAAGCAGCAGCTCCATTCGAGCATGTTCGAAAACACAACTGCTGAGCGGCACTCCATCCATGAAGATATTACATTTGGAAGGTGGAAAAATGGGAGCTCAGCTCCCACTGGAACCCATTCAGTTAAGGGCACTCAAGAGAGTAAAGCCTTTAGTTAGTGGTAGTCACCATCAAAGTCTAAGGATTCTCCATATACAGAAGACGAAGCGAAATGGAACTTCTTTAAAAGAAAGCACTTAGGCTCAATTCGGGGCCCTGCTGATAGATTTCATTCAGTTTAAATAATTTGAGAGATTCAAGTTGGTCTTTTAATCCGTGAGGCGTGGGTTCGAATATTGAAAATATTTTTCTCTTGAACAGTTCGCACCATTTGGCAATCGATTACCCAATCTTCCGTCAGCAGAACTTTGCCATGGAGAAGCTTCTAGAGAGTTCTGTAACAAAGCTGAGAAGAGTGATGTCCCAAAGGTTTTGTCGTTGAGAACTGGCTAATATAAGTAGGTTCCTACTAATACTATCCAAATCACAGAGGTATTACAAAAGGTTTTCCGGACGTAATGTGATCTCTCAGAAATAAATTTGTTAACCCAATCAAACCACCAACTTCTTTACAGAAAGATTGTGTCGCGCAGTGATACAACCAGTTAAGGCATTCTATAGGAATCATTGCTTACCATACTCAGTTTTCGCAGGAGGTAATTGAGACATATAACGAGCTGTTAGTACTCCAGTATAGAGTTTCATATCTTTTCTGCTGAGTTTCTCTAAATGCCCAGAGTCAACCTCTTTTCTCAAGTGCCGCATACTCGACTGGACTCCCAGATATTCGAATAGGATTTGCTTAGTCCCCTCGCATATTAAGATATGATGCTGCGCAGGATCTTCGGACCTATTTGCTTTGATGGCGAGTACCGAATGAGGTGCAAAGATGAGCTGTATCTAGCTGTACGCTGATATTGACATAGTCAGGCGATTCAAATTCCAGCGGCTGCGCGCGCTGGCTGGGTCATCTTGAGCGAATGGAAGAAGACTCTCCAGCGAAGAGGGTATTTTAGTTGGCACCCGCTGAACGACGCAGAAGAAGTTGGAAGGCTCAAGCGGTTATTATGGCCACATAAGAAGAAAAAGAAGTAAAGCCGATGTTAACCCCTCACGAAAGTTTCTGGACCTATGAAAGGGGTGCCTGAGCTCTTCTTGGACAGCGAAACTGACCTTTTATTGCCTATATCTCTCTTATATCCCCATACCCAAATAATTGCAAAGATATTGAGAAATTTGAAGGATTTCCAAAAGGACTTTGATAGAATTGACCAATTTATTAGAGTTTTTAGAGATGCATGGCTGTCTGGGATAATGGAAGTGTTGGTACAATCTGGGACCCTGTGTGTTATACTTAAGGCGTCACAGAATTCACCATTGCGGTGATCTTGATATGTAATGCTAGTATTATTTTTCCTAGCTTAAGTGCTTCCAGGTTCCTTCTTCTAGTGGAAGGTGCTTAAATTGTTTTGTACGGGTGTAGCGAAAGTCCTTTCTTGTGAAGCCAGGCGACTCGAGTGATATCAAGCAATAGTTGCAATCGATCGGTTATGATGGAGTTAAATTTTTCATTAACCATGAGTAGCCCATGATCGCCTATAAGCCCCGAATCTCATACCCTAGTCCATTGAGGGTTTGTAATAGCTCGCCGATGATCAAGAAGCAAAGGTTAGACAAAGTTTTATGAAATAATGGTGTAGTCTAAAGTGGTAGCTTATATTTATGATATTCACCCTGTATATTCAGACATATGGAGACTCCTTTCGTGTATATATTATATATCAGAGTCTAGCAGACATTTTCTTGGTTTTGCCAGACAGTATGTCGCCTACGAAAATGGGAAATGGACAAAAAAAAAAAAAATACACACATAAATGGACAAAGAAAAACTAGAAGAGATCACTTTTGAAACAATACAAAACAATAGAAATTCTAAAAATACACAAATACAAAAGAAACGAACGTGTGTCTTGGCTTAGCTGTTACCGCTTAGATATTTCCTTTGACTTTGCTGCGCATTTGAATTGTTGCTGTGCTGAATGAGGAGTTTTGATATTTCTCTTTTATTGTTTATTGTTGAGAAATTCTCATAAAACCAGAGCAGGTATTTGTTCGTCCAGTCCAGAGTACAGTCACGCAGCATGCAGTGGATTGCAACGCAATCCAATACCAATTTTACACCTGAGCTGTGTCTGTGTGTGTGCGGTGAACATAAATTGGGTATTTCCCAGACTTTAATATACGTTGCTCGGTGCACAGCTGGACAATATTGGTTTTTTATGTTTTTTTTTTTTGTATGTTTCAAAATCCAGTACAAACGGATACAATCAAATAGAACAACAATAGATGAATAGTTGAAGTATTACGCGATCAACAAAAAAAGATCGTTATATTATAGTTATCGTACTCATCCCATTCGTTTGAATTCATACATTCATTCATTGAATTGTCCAGTGTGATTTCTCTCAATTGCCAATTGTTATGCTACTCATGTAAAGCATAATCAGGTTTAGTATGGTTTGGCTTAAGAGCTTAAGGCTTGATTTGTTGTATATTGAATTTTGGATTTGTGTTTCCGTTTTTTTCTTTTTTGTTTTTTTTTTTTATTGTATGTACAATATATCAATATACTGTTTATTGAATGACCACAATGAGCTCGTTTATGAGCATTTAAATTCAAGTGATTATACGAGTAGTCGTAATACTTTCAAGTCCCATCCCACTAATATGTAAATGCCATAGTTCATACATAAAATCTGTTCCATTCATTACTTTTTACATACTGTGACGTTATAGAAAGAGACAGAGAGAGAGAGAGAGAGAGAGAGAGAGATATGATATGAAAAGGCTTTGATCAGAGGTCTCAGAATGTTATTCAAAGTTGAAGGTGGATGTCTTAGCTAGATTGCTTTTTAGCGTTGACTGTCCCTTAGCGATGATCACAATCCGGATTTTGAGAATTTTGGAATTTATATTTTCAAATTGTATATCCCTTACTCTCTCACTCTCTCTTTCTCTCTTTCTCTGTAGATAAAAGTAGTAGGGGTTTAATTTCTATCCTAGGGAACCTGTCTGGAACCAGTCCGAATGTTACCACCTGCCTAACTACACCATTAGAGTTAGAGTTAGAGACATTAGGTGGGCAGGTTAAAACAGACCATTGTGTCAAAAATCGTAAGCAGAAATAAGAAACCATAAAGTTAGTAAAGATAGAAAGTAATGAGAGGAAAGGGAAGACATGATTACTCAATTCCACCTTGAACTTTTTAGTTTTCTTAATGAGCCTAAGATATTTGGGCAAAACGAGAGCACGAATCCAGTTATCTTTATCTTCTAGGTAAGATTAACAAGTTGGATCTGTGATAACGCCCACGAATGGTCATATAGTACCCTGTTATGACTCCGATCATGACCCTGCAGTTCTTTCTCCTCAATTGTAAGAGTAATTGTTCCAGCGTAATGTCTTGTTCTTTCAAGCAGTCTTTGTCAATTTTGTCATATTCGATCCGATCAATAGCCTACAATACTTCCTTCACAATTGTAAGAGAAATTTCGGCAGTCTTCTGTCAGGTTCTTTCCAAAGCTTTTTGTCAATCTGCAACGATTCAAGATCAAACCAGCAGAAATCTTGGTGAGCTCATGCCCAAAAATTGAGTATGAAATCCATAGGTACACTAATAGAGCCCTTGTTGGTCAAGTGATTAGCCAATTCACTTCACTGTAGTACTGCACTGTCCTAGAATAAGATGTAGTTCATTTCGTTTACGCAACCCACATTCAAATTCTGCTTTCACTCACTGAGATCATTTTAGAATAAGTTATGAAATGAAAATAAGAAACTCCCAACACAACTTTTCCTCGATAAATTAGCACAGGTCACTTTAAAGTTGGCAAAGTCTAAAATGCTCCCATCATGCTCCCTGTTTGTTAACCCGTTCCACAACCATCCAGTATCAGCCAGTACTATTCAAAGTTTTGGAGCCGTCAGTTTAGAAGATATTACTCAATCCTCATTGTAGAATATCTGAACATAACAAAAAGCCTGAAAAAAGCAATTTACGGACGCTAGTTAAAAAATTTAAGTGAATCCCGTTCCAATAGCCTGCGAGAAGGGCAACTACATTGCTAATTGTTGTATTTAACTGATGGGAATTACATGGTTCTTTTGCTCTCGAGACTAAGCCAGATTTTCGGGCAAGGCAGTCTAGAAATAGGTAATAAGTCACAGGATGGTCAAGTCTGGAGAATACCATAGATTCTGGTACCCATGAAACCTTTGACCGACATGCTTAGTTACTTCTTCTGTTTAGAAAATGCTGAATGCGGTGAGTGGAAACAATCGAAAATTCGAACATCGATTCTATACTATGAGCGTTCTGTCAAAATTAAAAAGAAGCACTCTGTTTTGGTGATTATCTACTCATTCGATATATTACTTTTTCACATCTTCGAAGAAAGAAAAGTGTTTATGTTTTCGAAACCAAAAATAAATTCATTAAACTTTCAGCCTGGAGATAATGCGTAGGATAACCCTTGCTAACAGGTGTCACTTTGGGCTAAGTAAGCAATTGAGTAGACGTGCCCTCTCGCGAAGGTCGAAAATCACACTTTGCAAGTCCCTCATTATTCCCGTTCTAACAAATGACGCAAAAGCCTGGACAATTTTCATCACGGATGAGAGGATGCTTGGAGTGTTCGAGACAAAAATTTCTGCGCGGGATCTTCGAACCTATTTGCGTTGATGGCGAGTATCGAATGAGGTACAAATCATTCTCTAGCGAAGAGTGTATTTAATTCGGCACCCGATGGAGGACTCAGAAGAAGAGGAAGACCAAACCTCCGTTGGAAGGACCATTTGTTGGGAAACCTGACGGTGCTTGAAATATCCAGTTGGCGGCAGCAAGTGAAGAACAGAGAAGACTGGCACTGCATTATATGTTCGGCCTAAATCGATCATCGGTTGTTATGGCCACATAAGAACAAGAAGAAGAAGAAGAAGAAGAAGAAGAAGAAGAAGAAGAAGTCTGTCAAATCTAATCTAATGAACGCGTCAATAATTTAAACTAAAATATTACCATTTTTACTCATAATATGGCGTCTTGCTCATGGAATAATTTCAAAATAGCTTCTACATTCAAGAAATAAATTCAGAAGCTCTTTGAGTATTTTCAGGGACCCAAAATCGATGAAGTTTGAATTTTTTTGCAAAATTTTTGTTTTTTTTTTTAAAAAGCAAATCTCTTAGCATAACACGAGTCTAAAGCAGTCTACACACACTATTATTACATCAAATAGACTATGTCTCATTCGCAACTATCATCATCATCATCATCCTGATCATCATCATCATCATTATATACGCGCCAATTGCGAAATATCACATTTTATGACAATTTCAGACAATTGAACTAAATTTCTATTCTATTGTCATTGCGAATATGCGAAAATTCCATCGATTCCCAGAGAGAGATGCTTGATTTATGCGATTTATTCAAAATTGTTGCGACAAAATTGAAAATTCACACAAAAAACAAATAATAGGAAACTAATCAGAAATCAAAATTATTGAATTATATTGAAAATTGTTTTTTTTTTTTTTTGCGTCGCTCCTCTACACTGCTCTGTCCAACCTCTGTGCTACACAAAAGCCTTTTGTGAGACTATAAACCCTTTCGTTTTTCTTTTTGGTCTGAGCTGTCTCTGATGAAAATTGGAGAAGACATTATAATAAAATCAAAATAACAAAATGAGTTCATACAGATCACATTGTTGTATTGTAAATATGAGTTTTTTTTGTTTTTTTTTTTTGGAATGCAATCAGCGCATAACCTAAGCACCGATTCGCACCTTTACTAGAGCAATGCGAATTTGTGTGTATTTTAAAAGAGGGTGACATATAGGTCTATCACTTGCATAACATAACTATGCCTACAATATATATATATGAGAGAGAGAGAGAGAGAGAGAGAGGTATAGAGAGGCAGAATGGAACAATCAACACATTGATCTCATTTCAAGTAATTGCGAAACATTTTGCATTTTGTTGTTATAGTTCATGCAACTGTCATCCTATTTGAATTGATCTTCGATCTTCGTTTTACATTTCTGTTATACTTCTTCTTCTGTTTTTTATTATTTTTACATTTTGTTGTTGGGTTTTCCTTTCTTTTTTTTTTTTTTTTTTTTTTGGCAAACATTCAATTTAATTAAACAATGTGACAATCTTTGCTATAATTTCTTCGTGGTGTACACTCTAGAAGGGGTTTCTTTAAGCAATCAATGTTGCTGCTCGAACAAAGGTGCTAAAACAGGGTTCAACTATGATTTTTGTTTTATTGTTGTTGTTGTTGTTTCTTCTGTTTTCTCTTAAATTTGCAAGCATGTAATTATTAAGGGCGTCCATTTCTTATTGATGATTGTTGTATTGATGAACATTTGAAAGGGTTGTTGTAGTTGTCTTCTGTACTACATTGAGATTGCTTGATCATTGGAATTTTGCATTTATATAAAATTAAAAATTTTTTTTTTCTTTTTTTCTCGCTTAAAATAAAACAATCAAATATTGATTATAAATAATGGAATGATTTCGTTTTTTTTATAAGAAGATTATAATTTTGAAATATTTAAGCCCGTTACAAAATATACTTTCAAATGTTTGGTTGTTTTTTACCGTTTTTTTTTTTCAACATCCAAAAAAAAAAAACCAAATTAATTAATAATAATAATGATTTGCTAATTTTAAATGTCAGCTGTTATTATGTATGTGTGAATTTTGGTTTTACACTTTCAACTCTTTACAAATAATTTGTTGCACAAATTTTATTATCGTTATATCTGTGTATCTTGATTACAATAAATTTGATTATGAAACAATTTACGACAAAAAAAAAAAAAATAATAATAATAATCAGAGAAACATCCGTCAATAAAATATTTATTCAACTAAAGGGTGTTTTTGTAAATGGGTAACTTATGCTTTTTCGATTTAAGTTGATTTTGAACACTTTAAACTGATATTTTTCAATTCAGATGTGAATGGAAATTGCTTTAAGGGGAGGTTCTCCTCTTTTTTTCCAAAAAATCGACTTTTTTTTTTCTTGATGAAATGAAAGGTCCACAACATATTTATCTCATTAAAGCCAGGAATAGCCGACTAAGATGCTGATGTGAGTACAATGTAGCATTTTAACTTTAAACGCGTTTATCTCAAAAGCATTTTTTTTTATCCTAGCGTCAAGCATAGCTCATGATCTACTGCTCAGATTTACTTCATCTAAAATTTTCCTGAAAGAAAGACCTAAAATAAACATAAACAATTGTTCAATAATTGTCGTTAAACAAAAAAAAAAACTTTAAGAGAAGAGGGTAAAATCGAAATTTTTCTTTAACTATGCATAAATTGGATAATTTTTCTTGAAAACTCTTTATAAATAGGTATAAGTCATAGGAAATTTTATTAACTTGAATATAAAATACAAGTTTTTGATTTCAGTTTACTACAAGTGGCTGCAACCTTGACGTTATCGAAGGACTCATCGCTTTCAAAGGATGACACGATCCGCCATTTTGGGGCCGCAATATTAGATTTTTTCATCAAAATTTTTTTTTTTTGTATTTTTAAAAATTGTCTTAATAAACCATCAAAACCGTTCGTTCGTATGTCTTTTCATTATCCGACAGTAAACAATCAAATTTCGCTTCATTTTCGGCTAAAAAGAGGAGAACCTCCCCTTAATATAATATGTGTCTTTACACCAAACTCGTTACTTCGTTAGTTCGTTATGTGTATTTTCGAAAATTCGGTAATTTTTCCAAAAAAAAAAAACATGGACACACAAAAAACTACAAAGTAACGAATTAACAAAGTAACGAGCTTGGTGTGAAGTCATCTAATATTTATTCAAACTAAAGGGAGTGTCTTTTCTCAATGAAGGGCTTTTATTTGTTTAATTTATGCTGACTTTTCACACCTTCAAGTGACATTTTTTAATTCACTTTGAAAATTTGGCAATAAATCACGAAAATAATGAACTAAAATGATAATTAAAAAACAAACGTTAACACCTTGTATTTATTGTGTTGAATCGATAAATCCTTACAAAAAAATTATAAATAAACCATCGGGAATTTTTTTTTTATATTTGGAAATAGGAAAATATTGCATAAGGCATAAATCTGGTGGTTGCAACAAATATTTGAACTTTTTCAAATTAGTCTGAATGTAAAATTTCACAGTTTCTGAAAATAAATATCTAAAAATAAAAATTAGCACTAGAAAATTGTAATTAGATATGATGGGTCAGGTCAGGAAGCCCTTACAGGATCATAGCAAAAATTGCTTGGTGATAAATTTTTTGACATTTGGAAATAGAAAAAAATTGCAGAGCGCATAAATCTATGGTTGCAATGAAAATTCGAACTTTCCAATATAAAATTTCACAATTTCTTAAAAAAGTATCTAAAATACGATTAACACTAGAACATTGTGTTCAAAAAGTCTTTACAAGAAAATAGCAAAAAATCCTCCTTGGAGGATTAATTTTAAAGTATTTGGAAATAAAAAAAGTTGGAGGTCACGTAAATCCAATAGATATGATTATTCGATAAGTAAAAAATTTTAAATATTTCAAATCAAGCATCTAAAAGCAATGATTATCCTAGAGCCATTATATTATCCTTACAGTATATGTATTAGAAATAATATATCGATGGAACACATTTTCATATTTGGATATAAGAAAAAGTTAAAGGTGGTTGCGACAAAAATTCGAAATTTTTCAAGTCATCAAAAATATAAAATTTCAAACTTCGCAAAATTTCGACGTGAACATTATTTTCCGCCACGTCACACATCGCAAAATCAACAAAAACGAACACAGACCTAAAAATTTTTCATGGATTCATGCCAGCTCAAACCTACGGGTGATGGCAATGATCTGACTACGGAATTAAATTCAGTGACCCAAAATATATAGAATGTGATTACGCACTGGTCTGTCGGACATTCTATTATTGTTTGATTTTTTTTTGGAGGGAGTGTGTAACTTTCTTCAATGTTATAATGTTAATTTATCATCAATTTGTGATTACTTCTGATTACGAAAGCGATAAATTTAATTATAACATCCTTTTCAAACGCCATTTGATCTCAGTTATGCCCAAAGTCACCGAATTCATATTAATACTTCAAGTTTGTTTCTTAAGTCTTCGTTTTAGTCGATTTCCTTGTTGTTCATTCTCTCTCCACCACTCCCTCTCACTATCACTCAATTAATAACAATTAAACTTAAAAATGTGCATTTAATTTTCCATGAAGCTTTTTTCGACTCAAGTGATATTATAATAATTAAAAGATATATATAAAATTTAATTAAAAATCATTCGATTTTATTGGCGCTGAAAATTATTTGTAAATGTTATACGAGTATCACACACGAGTACACGAGTACCTTGACATCGACAATTTACATGTTTTTCCCTCTCCCTCTCAATTGATAACTTAATAACTCAATTGAATAATTGAAAGAAAAACCAAATATCCTTAATTTTGTATGAAGCTCTGTTAAACTAAAGTAAGATTGCAATAATTAATAAAATTTGTTAAAAATTCAAATAAATGTCGTTCAAACTCAGTTATGCATTGCGAATAACAACGAGTATCATACACGAGCGCCATCTTTTCATACTCGTATTATTACATCGAGTTCGTTTCATAAGTCTTTTAGTGACGAAATTGCATAGTATATTCGTTGCAATTCACAGAAAAGAGAAATTAAAATCGAGTCGACAAAAAATTATATAATTATTTGCAATTCTACTTAATCGTCTTTTCGACTCATGTAAGATTGTGATGTTTTGTAAGAAACAAAAATAAAATAATATTGAACCCAAAGTGCTCATGTCAAAAATTCTATATATCTGTTGCTCTCATTTTACAGTACAGAGAAATAAATGTAACTGAATTGAAAAAAATTAGAAAATGTATTGAAATTTTGTATGAAGGACGTTTCGAATCAAATAGGACTTTAAAGATTAATAAAAAAAAAAGTAAAACAAAAGTTGTTTGACTCGTCATCAAGGAACTTGGACATTTATCGTTATTGTATTGGCATCATTTTATTTAAAAAATTTTTCCTAATCACAAATCACCGTCGTCGGCCCAATAAAACATACATCGACTATATACAGTAGGCGGAGCTTCAAAGACGGTAGTGCTTTTACTATTTGTACATACTATTTGATTTGATTTTATTTTTACTTCTTCTTCGTCTTCATATTTTTATTGCTCTTGTTGTCGATTAAATTGTTGCTGCTCTATAGCTTTTTTTTTTTTTATTTAACAATATCACATAATAAAATAATAAAAAAAAAAAAAAACGAAATACAAAAATAGAAACATAAACGCTGTTGTAGGTCTCTGCGGTATTGCCACTTTAAATTTCAAAAGATCTCAAAAAATATCAAATAATAATGAAATTTATATCGAATCAAAAAAAAAAAAAAGAAAAAAAGAGAAACAAAACACAACAAGCTTGAATTCAAAAGACCTTCAAATTGTAAATTTATGTTGTTTGACATGCATTTATGGATTTATTACTATGTGTATAGTTAGTTATATATACATAACAACAACAACAACAACAACAGCAACAACATATTGTATGTTATATACACTCAGTGGCAATCGAAACCGTCACTACTTGTGTTTTGACTGGCAGCTTTTTGAGCATTTTGATGGGCAATTAATATTGAGAGAAAAAAACAACAAATCGAATTCTTTTACAGTTGTCGAGTAGCGTTATCTATTTGAATGCTATTGTTAATTTTACTATTTTTTTTTTTTTTTTTGCTTATACTGCGATATCTTTGTTCATAATAAAATATATCTTCTCTATACATATGTAGATACACACACACACACACACATATTGATAAAAATGAGATAAATGTAAAATATATGCATATTTTTTACTTTATCCGCTGCGTTCGAAAACATAAAAAATGCTTCAAATTTTCATATTAATTTTTATTTATTATTATTTTATTAGTATTATTGTGCTATTGTATTATTTTGTTCTTTCATAATGATCTCTTACTGATTGCTTTGTTCGAATGAGTTATTTGTTGGCTATTATTTTGTGGTATAACAATGTGGCCATTAATATTTTAATTTTTGAAGAATTTTTTTTTTTTTTGAGAATTTATTAACATTTTGCTGTAGAATATATATTTACCTTCATTGCTCGTAAAATATAGGATATTTTCTAGTTTCGAGAATGTTAAAAATTTGAAGAATTATTTTTTTTGCGAAAATTTTCCCCGCCAATAATTCCATATTGGCACATAAATCATATTGTGTGAAAAAAATCATGAAAAAAAAATTTAAATAATGCAAAAAATATATTTCTAAATACATTACAACCCACATAGTGCCTCAATATTTACCCACAGCTGTATGTGTGTGTGTGTGTGGTGGCATTTTTTTTATAAGATTGATATTTTTCATGAATTTTTCTACACATGATAATGTATTATACAATAGACATGCATTACTATCTCATATGACATAACTTTAGTTTTTTTATTTATTATAATTCTCTCAAAAATGATTGATTTCGTTCTAATATTCTCTATGACAAACTCTCTATGACAAAAATTAAAGTCTATTAATATGCAATTTTTGTTTTTTTTTTCATATAAACAACAACACCATATGTGTACGTGCATATGCCTACTTGAAAATAGAATACGGCAACAACAACAACAACAACATCGCAAATAATAGCAACTTGAAAAAAAAAGATCAAAACTTCAATCAAAATGATGGATGACATTGATGACGATTTGCTGCCGTTGTAATTGTTGTTGTTGTTGTTGATGTTATTGCAAAACACGACTCTTTTGCCCAAAAGAAAATAAACCGCAAAGAAAATGACAGATGCAAATGTAGGTAAGTATGCACATACATTCATTCATACAACACATACACACATTCGCACATGCATATATGCATGGTATGAAGGCATTTTGTCATCTTGAAGGCAAGAGAGAGGGTACACAGTCAGTCACAGTTGTTTGTTGTCTTGTAAAAATTGCACTTTCCAATGAAACCAATATGAAAATGAAAAATGTTACGCAAATCAAAAATTAAATTAAAAATCAACAATACAACAACAATAACAACAAACAAACTAGAAAAAAAAAATTTTAACGAATTAAAAATTTTCAAACTCAAAGGATTTAAATTCAAACTGGCAATTATTCGCAAGAATGTAAGAATGTATGAATACATTTGGGGAAAAAGTTGCGGTCTCACAGAAAAGGTTTAAACATTTTCAAACGAATCGGGTTTTAATTGAAATTAGCAATTTTTAGTATGTATGAATAAGGTTGGGGAGAAAGTATCGGACCTCAAAAAGTTATTAAATATTTCTTAACGAGACGGTTTGAATTAAAATTACGAATTGTTCGTATGGACGTATGGTCGTATGTAGGTTGGGGAAAAAGTATCGTTTTCCAAACGAGAGGGGGGGGGGGGTTTTGAATGAAATTGGCTATTAGTATTCGTATGCATGAATTGAGTTGGACAAAAATTATTGATTCAACACAAAACAATGTGTTTCCTGTGTAAAGAGTTTTTTCGGGTTTTTTTTTAAATTTGTGTAGATTTGGTTGGGGATAAAGTATTGGACCAGAGAAATAGATTTTAGCGATATTTTTGGGTTTGTCAACAAATAATTTGGGGAAAAAGTATCGGTATGTGACACAATTTCTTACATGTATGTACAGGGTTTTTCTGAAAATAGATATTTTTGGTTTTGTCAAGAAATAATTTGGGGAAAAAGTATCGGTATGTGACACAATTTCTCACATGAACGGGTTTTTCTGGAAATTGCATTGTTTCATTTTGAAAATAATACTTTGGGGAAAAAGTCTCGGACCACATAAAAATATTTAAATTGAAATTTGCATGAATTATTTTGAGAAAATAGTGGTTTGAGGGAAAACTATCTGGCGGCTCAAATATTTGTGTATTTATGTATCTTCATATATCTATAAAGAGTTTTTGCGATCTTCAAATCTTATTATTCTGATATTTTAAATAACAGCACTGACATTGCGCTTAGTTTCTGTTCTACTTGAATCAAGAACGCAATAGAAATTTCTGAAAATTTTTATTTATTTTATATGAAATAGATTGGAATAACTGAACTGAACCGAGGACAGAATTCATTATTAATGGTGAAATCGACGAAAATGGTTCGGTTGTTAACTGCTGTGTAGTGCTTAACCCCCAAACTTGCTTCCAATCTTAAATATTGTATTTCTGCTGCTTCAAAGCAGCTTGTTGTCCTTGAACTTTGACTAAAGAGACCACACGATTTTTTGAAAATAATCGCATGTAGACAATATTATGTTCGTCTTATACTGAAGATTAATAATCCGACAGAAAAAAAAAATGCCAACAACAACAACAACAATGATGTTGATGAATAAAATTAACTGCTGTTGCTGGATATACGCTTGCAGACTGACTCATATAGCTTGCTTCAAAAAATTTCCCTTGGGCTTTACCTAAAATGGATTCCATACTTATTCCCCAATATACTTATGCATCTTCTTCATAATCTGCATACGCGGTACATGATAGTAACGGTATATATGCATGCAAATTGCATACCAAGCTGTAGTATTATTACTTAGCTACGTTCAATACGAAAGATCAATAATCCGACAAACAAAATAATCATAATAATAACAACAACAACAACAACAACAACAAGGTTGATGAAGAAAATTCACAATCTTATGAATTAAATCGATATGTAGATAGATATTCAAGACAACACATACACAGCAAATCTTCCAATATTGAGCAAGACGAGGTGAGAGAGGCAAGAGGGTTAACGATTCAGTGAGAGGGGAGAGTGTTGAAATTTGCCGTAGGATAGAATTTCACACTAGAGACACTATGATTTTGTCTTAGCGAGGGTTCTTTGCACACACACACACACACACACATGCACACAAATGTCCTTGATTAGGGCACTTCAACAATTGCACATCAAATAGGTAAAGGAATGAATGAATGAATGAAGAAAAAAAAAAAAAAAACAATAATAAGATTTATTTGCATGCGAATTTATTTTCATCTTCTGATCCCATTTTCTGTTTTTTTTTTTTTTTTTGCTTTTACATTTTGCAACGATTTGTTTGCACATGCGTAACCCCAGTTGTGGCATAACAACCATCTCACACGTGTTCTTAGATAGGTACGGTGAAGCAAGAATAACACAAAAAAAAAAAAAACGATCATTTAGAAATCGATCTATGTGCAAATTTCCATTAAAATTTACATTTGCATATCAGTCACATTTTTATTTGATTTGTTTGATTTCTTTATTTATTCACTGAATGTATTGTGCGAGTGTGTGTGTGTGTGTGTGTGTACACTTTTTAAATATTCAATTCAATTCAATGTACAAGAAAAATCAATTGAGTGCAAAGTTAATTTTTGATTTGCGTTTGATCATCGAACTTTTTTATGCACATTTGTTCTATGAATGTTTGACATTTGTGAGAAAGTGTAACGAATTGTTACTTTTTTCTTATTGTTCTAATTCAAATTGGCATTTTCAATATCTATATTAGTCTTTTGGAAAAAAAAAAATAATTTGCAATAGATATCTTCAGTAAATTATATATGCATCATATCACTTTATTAGGAAATTAAAAATGATACCAGTGAGAAATATATTTGTCTGGGAATTTCACAAAGAATGGGCTTTGGTTATAGCATATGATCGTTTTTATATGCAAAATATTCAAAAATATCTATTAGAAAACACATTTTTGTATGGTAGGTAGGCGTAATTTGCATTTGATTATAATGATTTTGACAATTTTTATTCCTTTTTAAAATAAAATCTCATACAGCGAGTTTCAGCATGATAGCTTTGTAATAATGTCTTCAAAATCGAAAAACATACATTCAAAAATATACTTTTGTATGAGAGATAAGTGTAATTCACATCGAATAATGTTCATATTCCAAAACTCACTCTTTATTGGTAAAAATATTCTCATGTCGCTAGTTTCCGTACTATAATTTTATATTAACTTGTTCAAAATCCAAAAATATACATTCGAAAACTAAGTTTTGTACGAGAGATATATCTAATTCACATCCAACAAATTTCCATTTTCAAAATTCTTTATTCTTTGTTAAAAAAAAATCTTAAACAGCGATTTTCAACATGATATCATTATATTAACGTCTTCAAAATCGAAAAAAATACATTCAAAAACATACTTTTGTATGAGAGGTAGATGTAATTCACATCGGATAATATCCATATTTCAAAATCTACCCTTTATTGGTAAAAATATTCTCATGTCATGAGTTTACGTACTATAACTTTATATTAACTTGTTCAAAATCCAAAAATATACATTCGAAAACTAAGTTTTGTACGGGAGATATATCTAATTCACATCCAACAAATTTCCATTTTCAAAATTCTTTATTCTTTGTTAAAAAAAAATCTTAAACAGCGATTTTCAACATGATATCATTATATTAACGTCTTCAAAATCGAAAAAAATACATTCAAAAACATACTTTTGTATGAGAGGTAGATGTAATTCACATCGGATAATATCCATATTTCAAAATCTACCCTTTATTGGTAAAAATATTCTCATGTCATGAGTTTACGTACTATAACTTTATATTAACTTGTTCAAAATCGAAAAATATACATTCGAAAACTAAGTTTTGTACGAGAGATATAATCTAATTCACATCCAAAAAAAATTCTATTTTCAAAATTTTTTATTCTTTGTTGAAAAAAATTGTATACAGCGAGTTTCAATACGATAGCATTATATTAACGTATTCAAAATCGAAAAAATACATTCAAAAACATACTTTTGCATGGGAGCTTGATGTAATTCACATTCAATATTGTGTATTTTCAAAATCCTCCGTTCTTTTTTTTAAAAATAATCTCATGCAGCAAGTTTGAGTACGATAGCTTTATATTTATGTGTTCAAAATCGAAAAATATACATTCAAAAACAACGTTTTGTACAGAGATAAGTTCTAATTCACTTCCAATAAATTCATTTTTTCACAATTTTTTTAGTCTTTAGTAAAAATAATTTTATGTAGCGAGTTTTAATGCGATAACCTAATATTTTTGTGTTCAAACCAAAAACTAAATAAAATCATACATTTGAAAACATAGTATTGTATAGGATATGGGTCGAATTTTCGTTCAATAATGACCATTTTCAAAATCTTTGGTTAATTAGTAAAAATAATATTATGTGCTCAATTACAGCACGATAGCTTTACATTTACTAGCGCAAAATACTTTCGAAAACATATTTTTTTTACAAAAGTGAATAAAAAAAAACTTCCAATGTTGAAAAATAAGATTTGCTAGGCCTCTAAAAGAGATATTCTGGTTCATGTAGGAATAGGTTTGGGGAAAAAGTATCGGTCCACTAGGAAAGAAGTTAACTTGAAAATTGCTTTGATCTGTTTTTGAAAGTAGGCATTTGGTTGGGGAAAAATTATCGAACCAAACACAATTATTTAACTTTAAATTTACATTTTGTTATCGAAAATGCTGGCATAATAATGGATATTTTATAAATTCGTTGGGTGAAAAGTATCGGTCCAAATGATTTGATAACAATTTTAACTTGAATTGGATCCTTATTTGAAAATATTGGTTTGGAGAAATATTATCGTGCCAAACATATGTTAACAAATAACTTTGATGGAAATTTTAAAATTGGTTGGGGAAAAAGTATCGAACCTAGCAGACTAATTTATGTTGAAATTTCAATTTATTAATTTTATTCCCTTAACGTATTGGTTTGGGAATATATGATTGGGTCAAACGTAATACGCAATTTTTTAGGTTAAATTTTGGACATGAATGGAGGCCTGATGATCATCATATCAGAAAAAATCGTTTTTTTTTTTTTTTCAAAATATTTGCATATCGTATAAGACTAGGCGATTTGGTGGCGTCATATAACGAATAAAAAAGAAGTCAACGTACACGTAAGTTGGTCTCGCTACTTAAAATGATTTGCTTAATAGAACTTTTCTTTAACCCATCAAATCCTGCCTTTAGTTAGGTTAATGCTTTAAAGTAAATGCATTCTTTCATACTCATAGTTATCAATAGCGGAAGCAGTCCATTGTCAGTTCTTCATAGTCTAAACTACAAGTTCGTATGCAAATTATGGCAATATTTTCTATTATTCCATTGATTCATATCTACATGTTTATACTTTGGGTATAATAAATAATTATCTATCATCTAGGCACTTATTTGCTACTGTGTAATTGAAATTGAAATTGAAATTGAATTTGAAATTGAATATAACGAACATGGGTATTTGCACTTAAATGCATAAATAATCGAAATATCTTAGTCATATAATCAGTGTTCATTGAACATATTCACGCCAACGCAACAATAAAAAAATAGTACATACATACAATACAAAAAATAATTTTAATTTGATTATTTTTCAGATAATTGAAATATTTACTACTTGAAAAAATATGATTTGCCATATATGAAAATTGCCATATGCAAATTAACCCACAGACCTTAGATATGTAGCATATACAATTATATAATCTATGAGTTTTTGTGGAGCTCATGAGCCATGAGCCATTTTATTCACGTATGAGCCAGCAAATTTGCGATACTTTTGATTTTTACAGCGGCTGTAAATTTTTATAAAAAATTGGAATGCGTACTTGAATAGCGGGCGGCTCTTTTATTTATTTGTTATTGTTTTTTTTTTCTGTTTGATTATTGTTCACTTCACTATATAATAATATGCAATTTTATGGCTCATTTTATCTGTGTGATTTAATTTGTTAGCATACACTTGCATACAACTGAGACCTGGAATGTGTGGGATGTTGCCACTATTTGTGCGTACGTCGTCTTCCATCACACATGGCATGCATCTATGGCTCTACAGCTTTATGGTTACGCACGTGGGTTTCTCATACATCTCATCATAATTGCCATTGTATAATGGTGGATAGTTGTCATGGAATTTATTATGTACTTTATATATATAATTGTAGAAAATTCATACAAGTACGCATATATGTATGTATTTAACGACACTCCCAACTGAGAATTTATTGTTTTGCTTATTTGTTTGACTCATTGTTTGTTGCAATTTATAGTATACATTTTACACAAGTTGCCATTCTGCATTTAAGTGAGTGTGAATTTATGTGTTAATCGCGTGTGCCGTTGTGCACATTAAATGATGCCATCATGTGCAGTAAGTTTGCTGAGTTTTTTTTTTTTTTTTTTTGTGCCTTGGGCAAAAATTAAACATTTTCGGACATATGATACTTTCGAAATTAACAATATTTTATATTGAAGGTAGGCATGATTTCCATCCGACAATGCTCATTTTCAATTGTACTCACACTTTAATAGAAATAATCCTATGTGATGAGTTACAGATACATAGCTTTATATTTACGTAAGAAAAATCTACAAAGATACATTCAAAAACATACTTTTGTACTGGAGGTAGGTGTGATTTTCATCGAACATGGGCCATTTGAAAATATACTCACACTGTGATAGAAATAATCATATGTGATTTGTTACAAATGCATAGCTCTATATTTACGTGCGAAAGACCTACAAACATACATTCAAAAACATACTTTTCTACTGGAAGTAGACGTGATTTTCATCCGACAATGCTCATTTTCAAATGTACTCACTCTTTGATGAAAATAATCATATATGATGAGTTATAGATGCATCACTCTATATTTACGTGCGAAAAACCTACAAAGATACATTCAAAAACATATTTTTGTACTGGAGGTAGGAGTGATTTTCATCGAATATCGGCCATTTGAAAATATAATCACACTGTGATAGAAATAATCATATGTGATGAGTTACAGATGCATAGCTCTGTATTTACATGCGTAAAACCTACAAATATACATTCAAAAACATACTTTTGTACTGGAGGTAGGTGTGATTTTCATCGAACATCGGCCATTTGAAAATATACTCACACTTTGATGAAAATAATCATATGTGATGAGTTACAGATGCATAGCTCTATATTTACGTGCGAAAAATCTACAAAGATACATTCAAAACCATACTTTTGTACTGGAGGTAGGCGTGATTTTCATCGAACATGGGCCATTTGAAAATATACTCACACTGTAATAGAAATAATCATATGTGATTTGTTACAAATGCATAGCTCTATATTTACGTGCGAATAACCTACAAACATACATTCAAAAACATACTTTTCTACTGGAAGTAGACGTGATTTTCATCCGACAATGCTCATTTTCAAATGTACTCACTCCTTGATGAAAATAATCATATGTGATGAGTTACAGATGCATAGCTCTGTATTTACATGCGAAAAACCTACAAATATACATTCAAAAACATACTTTTGTACTGAAGGTAGGTGTGATTTTCATCGAACATGGGCTATTTGAAAATATACTTGTATATTGATAAAAAAATAATCATATGTGACAAGTTTCAATTGCATAACACTATATTTTCATGTAAAAACTCTATAAATATACATTCGAAAACATACTTTTGTACTGAAGGTATGTGTAGTTTACATTCAATCCCAACCAAACTTAAACATCTCAATTAATCTGCTAATAAAATTATGCTGACCAAATTTCAGCTTAAAAATAATATATTTTCCTTAAAATATATATATACATATTTGAAGGTACAATTTTATATGGGAGGTAGGCTTATTTTTTATTCGATCGCATCTGTTCTCATTCTCGTCTGATAATAAGTAAAAAAATACTCATATTTAGTAAGTTTTGAGGTTGATAACTTTATATCGTCGTGTGTAAAGTGTAAAAACATACATACGAAAATAAACTTTTGTATAGAAAGTAGGCGTCAATTTGTGAACTCATCTATTAATGAGTAAAAATAATCATATGTAACTAAATTTCGATTAATAACTTTATATTTTCTTGAAAATTTACATTTCAAGTCATACTTTTGTATCGAAGGTAGGCTTTGTTTTTATTCAATTCCGTCCATTTTCATACAGGTTCGTTCATTGGTGAAAAAAACTCATTTGCACTAATTTTCAATTTGATCGGTCTATAATTACGGCACTTATCTTGCGCAACATTTTATGTAATTACTCTCAAATACCAGTGTCTCTTTATATGACATACAACAAACAATGCATTGCATCGCCGATAAAAAGGAAAAGACGCGCCATTATGTCTACAACATACCAGACGACTTGGAACCTCCAACTGTGCCATGATTGATACATTTTTTGTTTGATCTAACTATCATCTCAATTTCTCTCTCTCTCTCTTTCTCTCTCGATCGATCGATCTCGTTTTAATTCTCACTCCATTTCTTTCTTTCAATTTTTCTCTCTGTGTATTCCATCTATCCATTTGTCCCTCATTATCTTTACTTATAAATATATATGTATTTGTGTTGGTTGTATCATTTACAAGTGCTTGTCACAGCACGCATGCGTTTTATATGCATATCGATCTACTCATTCCAACAATATATAATCGAATATGGCCCCATTTTGAAAGTGATATGATCAATTGATGTTGATCAACAATACAATTTACTATCTGACCAGGTCGATATTGATTTCATTTGATTCCTCTCTCTCTCTTCCTCCCATACCATTTCACCTTCATCAGAGGCTTTCAACATTCAGAATACAAAATCCACTTGGTTATGCTTTTGTTATGAATATGAAAATATATGAATAATATTCATTGTTGTTGTTGTTTTTGTTGATTTGATTCGAACCCCAAAGAAAAATGCATTTTCATATTGTTTTGATATGAAATTCGTCGAATTTGAATGAAATGCGTTTGTGGAAGCGACAAGAGTGCTATGTCAATACTAATTCTGGGAAATAAAATATTTTGTTGTTTCAACATGCACTAATGGATGGATGGATGGATGGATGGAATGAAGTTAATTGAGTTGTATTGTACCTATCCAATACTATCGATTCAATGATATCGATCAATGATAAGCAGCGAAATTTACTACGGACTGTACGAAAAGTTGAATTTGAACAAAATTTTGAAGTAAACCAAGAACCAACTTCATTTGCGAAGTTGAACCTTCGTCTCTGCCCTCACTTCATCAAACTTGCTCTTGGCTTCTCAGAGCTGCCCACATGGGATAGCGTTTGTAGTCGTCGTCAATTACTCAACTAAGCCATAGAGTTTAATAACACAGAATAATGAAATTTAACTTTTATTGAGCTTGCTTGATCCCAACCCTTCTTTCTTCCATCCCCTCACTACATCTAACTTACTTTTGGATCACAAAAGCCATCTCGGCCGAACGCCAATGGTGGGCTACGTCATTTGAACGAACTTCTTGGGAAAAAATATCAATGGCACAGAGCTCTATTATATAGAATGATGAAATTGCAACTTTTTGGGCTTACTTGTTTCAGTCCCTCTGTTTGTCTCTCACTCTCTCTCTCTCTCTCTCCCCTCTTCATTCAGTTCGCTCTTGGGTTATCAGAGTCTCAATATTGCCATTGTGGTCGTGGTCACTTAAAAGTACCTCTTTGGAGCAATAGAATCTAAGGCCCGGCATTTTATTGCACAAATTTAACGTATTTGATCACGCTTAATGTCATTCCCTTAATATTATTTGCGTAAAAAACTAATCTTTCGAAAAATTTACTCTATAACCGCTAGCTCTGAAGGAATTTGTGTTTGACATCATGAACACTTCAGTTTTGGGTACTTGAAATTATCTATAATGTGTGATCAACAACCCACAATTTGAGTTTCCTGGTTTGATTCAGATTAATTACTTCGATAGCATTACTTGCATAGCAAACAAAACCTACTCACTAGGTATTTACTCTAGTACATCTAGTGGCAATTCAGCGTCAAGAGGTGAGCAGTTGGGAATTTCACTCCTGTTTATAACATCATGATCCAAAAATTTCAACCTTGTTCACTTAAAAATTAGCCCCTGTCAGAGAAAATGATCTGTAGTGTTTGTCCACATCTTCTAGGGATGATTGGGAATTCGAGCCTGTGCCAAAGTCCTAAAGCGGACGAACTAAAAGGGCAGTATAATTAGAATGGAAGAGAGGAAAGTGTATTAAATGGGAGAATGACGCTATTCTATCTCGAATTTCTAAGTTTTATTGATGAGTCGAAGAAGTTCGGACAGAGGAAGGATCATCCAATAATCTCGACTTTACTCTCTTAAAAGCCATGGACACTAGCATGGAAAATATCTACATATTCGAGATATTACAGGTCTTGTAATGATATCAACAGTGCCCAACAGTGTGTTGTCCAGCTGTGTTGTGCCTTGTAATGATCGAGACTAGGTTCTAGGGCCAGGCCGAGGTTCTATCTTCTTAATTGTACGGAAAATTACAACAGTCTCCAGATTCATTCACAAAGTTTTTCCCCCAATATGCATAATTCGATTGCAGACCATGTCCTTTTATGGAGAGAAATCATATATTTGTTGGCTCTTTGCAGAAACCCCGCAAAACTGACGATGAAAAATGATCTAAAGACAAATGTGTACTTTGAGGTTCTTGAGTTTGTAATAAATTTTTTAATGTACGGTCTCAAAATCAATATCTCTAGGATTATTTGCGGGAAACAGAATCTAGTTTTGGTAGTTTCCAGGAAATTGGCGATTTCGTTATAGTCTAGGCTGCCTTAAAGCTGAGGTCATTTCAGTCGAAATTTTTACGAAATTAGATGCGAAAGAGCAATTTTCTAAACTCTAGTGTATTTCACTTCAAAAGACTCGAAGGCACGATCTTCAATCCTTAAGACCTAATACGATGTCATTGGGCTTTTGTTTGGGCTTAGAAAGACCTTTGGAGATAATTTTAGCGAATCTTTTTCAATTTTTTAGAAAATTCCGAAGAAAAACTGGATTCTTCTAGGAAATGAGCTCTTGAGGGCCAAAGAAATTCTAAATAAAATGAAATTTAATGCCAAGTTATATTTTTTCCTAGAATCTGTGCCCTCTGAAGCCTTTCAGCAATACAATAATGGCCTCTAAAGTGGAACTCATAGAACTAAGTCTGCAAAATAAATTAAAGAACAGACAAAATTGCTGTCGATATACGCTATTATGGATCCGAATCTCCATAAATATGACAAATAAAAAGTTTCAAAACTGAAACACATTTATGTACGGCACATATTTACTTATGTTGAACACTTGAGAGGAAGGAGCCTAACACAAAATGTCAAACAATAAAAAATTGATATCAACAATATGAATAATAATAACAATAACAACATGCAGCAGAGATAACAAAGGTAAAGAATCGCGTCTAATGAGTTGCCCCAAGCATGAGCATGCATACGATGGAGTAGGCCACATCAAGACAAGCCAAGTCAAGCCAAGACCATCTGGCAGAAGAGTCATTCATTGAAGTTGCATTGAAAACCAATCAATGTGATGGTAGACAAAACGACGACGCTCCCAATCGATGCTTGATTTCACCTTATTCCACATGCCTGTATGAGTGCACACGAGTACGAGTATGTTTGTTGAGCGCAACTGATTGAACCCACGATTTATGCGCACAAGGTTAATCAAGGTGTGTGCGCGCACATAATGAAAACAGTATGATATTATATATATACACAGACATTCAATATTACATACTCTCAAGTATCCATACAATGATCAATACAATGCACAAATGAGCCTTTGTGTGAAGGAACAAACGAGTACACTTGATGAAGAAGCGCAAAAGAAACAATATCAATATGTAACAACAACAACAACAACAACAACAGCAGCAGCAGCAGCAGCAATAATAAAAAATAACAATTTCAAAATTATTACTATTATTGTGTCGTCCCTTCTTCTTCTTCTTTGAATTCAACATAACTCTGATGCTTTCGTTTGAAGTGTCGAAAGTGTCGAAAATTTCAAGCACCGGATGAGCAGGACATTTTCACCTAAATTACCGTAATAAATTATGAAATTTATGATTGAGAGCATTTTTATAGTTTCGGATTATTAAAAACAAAAATGTAGTGGTCCTCGTTTATTGGTACAGTGATTACACGATTATACGATAAAAGCATCCAATTTGTAGGGGAGTTCCCCCCCCCCCCCCCCTTAACAAATGGAGATATGTTCAGGTGAAATATTGAGGAGGAAAAACTAATCAGTCTCGGTCATACATCAGTCAGTAATTCCTGAAAAGCTTTAGTTATTTAGTCTTCTTAAGCGTTGAAGGTAGGGGGTAGGTATGTTCGTAGGAAATATTGAGAAGAAAAAATTTATGATGGTCAGTCGTACGTTTCACAGTTCTAGAGCCGATTCCTGTTCAGTTATGGAGTTATTAAGTCGATTTTCAGTTGTTTTTCGGTCATTTTGTATGGGAGTTCCCTTAAGGGGGTGCAGCTAGGAAGTAAGTGTATTCCGAGGCAATTTTGCGGAGTCGAAATTAATGAGTATCATACATTTCACTGCTCTAGAGGTTGCTAATGTCGTTTTTCAGAGGGTTTTTCCGTTATTTTATGTGGGAGTCATAGGGGCATAGGGACATTCCAGGGAACTGGGAGGCAGATGAATTGGCGAGATCGGGCACTATGTTGCCAGAGATCTATCCATCTCATCAAGCCGGAATTCCGCTTGCAACATGCAAACTTCTTATCACACAACATTACCTCACCATAGCCAACAGAAGATGGCGGGATAAGAGCTCTTGTGCTACCACTAGGAAAATCTGGCCAACTCTTGACAATAGACGAACTCGTTCACTGTTGTCAATGTGCAGGAAAACCATCAGTAATGTAGTCGCCGTACTCACGGGCCACTGGCTTGTGGGTGGGCATGCTGCAAGGCTCGGTTTACCGGCCAACGATTTTTGGCGCAGTTGCCAAGACGAGGAAGGTGGAGGAAAGTCTTCATCACTTTCTCTGTAGATGCCCCACCTTGGCACTCTACTGGGGAGTGCCTTTTTTACAGATACCACTGAGCTTGCACCCATAGATGTCAGGGGCATTACTCTATTCATTAGGAAATCCCAATGGTAGGAGATAGGATAGTAAGTATCAGTGATGCATGGTAACACAATGGGCCAATTATTTGGCCTAAGTGCGCCCCCTTTGGGGGTCGGCCGCATAACCTAACCTAACCAATGTGGGAGTCCCCTTAAGAGGTATGGGTAGAAGTAAGTATGTTCTAATGGTGGTCTCTCCTATATTTCACTTCTTTAGAACCAATTTGTGGGCAATTCTCGGTATATGACCGAGCTCTGCTCTATTTAGCATTTCCTCGCAACATCCTTATCCCCTATCGCCGTAACTCAAGCGGACTCCCGTACAAAATGATCACAGAAACACTGAAATTCCGTGAAAAGCTGACCAAGGATCGCCCCTAGCGCAATGCAATGTTTAACCGACCCGCATTAATTTTTCCACCGCAATATTTCTTAGGAGGGCTCTCCCAAAAAATTGATGATTTTGTAAGAAACTGAAAAAATTATATCAGTGGATTCAAATCGGGAATTTCTTTACATTTCCTTTGGAAGAAATGCTCGAAATGAGGCTAGTATATAATTTAAACCAACTTAAACCGATTTAAATGAGTTCTCACTGTATTTGATTACACTAGCATTCTATATATTTTATATGATCAAGTGTGGGTTTGAGATTTGTAGATCAATGGGGGGCCTTCATACCATTCAATATATTCAAGCAAGCTAAGTAACAACAGCAGCAGCAGCAGCAGCGGCAGCAGCTACAGCAGTCAAAATGCTTTGTTCTTCTTATTATTGTAATTTGTTAGAATTTCATTATGCATTTATATTTCGTACACTTTTATTTTTATTATGCACCAGCACATACACTCTTGGCTATTCAATTTGATGCAATAAAAATATGCTTAACTAAAAATGTAGTCGATACTCTGGTGGGGAAGAGCGAGTAAGAAGCACCCTATATGTAATCTATAATTCTATAATTCGATTTGGGATTTTTATATAAAGATTTTCTTTTTCACTTCACCGTATTATGAGTGCCCTCCAGAGTCTATAGTTCACAATGCTAAGAAAACTGCTATCGCAAAAAAAAAACAATGTTTAATCAAATGAGCATGAGATAAAAATGACGTGTAACCATTTAATTTTTATTGAATTCTTCTATTTATAAAATCTGTATCAATTAATATAAAATTTTTTAAATTACTATTGAGTACAATATTTATCACAATAATCAACACAAATAAATATACACAATCATTTATAAATTCAATTAAGCATACATACAACTTGTGTGTGTGTGGCATTATGATATTGAATGCAAATGAATCCCGACAACGTGTCCAATTCGATACAATTAAGAGCTGAGAAAAATACGATACGATACGAGTATTTCGAATTAAAATCGTTGCTCATGCCACAGCATGCCATACTACATCATACAATACTACGAGATGCAATGCGATGCGATGTAACAAGGTGCTAAATCATTGCCATGACATTAACCCAAAGGAATGGCACACTTAATCAATGACGATAATGTCTGAATGTGTCGCACAAATTGTTGCGCATATCAACAACAAGTACGATGGATGGGTGGTGTGGAGAATATGTATAAACGAGTACGTATGAATGTAACGAGTAGGTGATGTCGCGACTCAATATACGAGTACACTTACTTCACTTCGTTGCTCTCCAATTCGTTTCATTGTTCAGTTGTTGTATTGTGATATGAACTCATATTGTTCGTATATCATACAAATGTACTCGTATGATAGCTATGGTCAGTTATTCTCTTTTTTTTTTTTTTTTACTCAAAAAAGAAAAGAAAAAAAATAAAAAAAATTGACAAGAATACGAGCAAACATTTAGTGAAAAATCAATTGTTTACGTTGCCGCAAAAAAAAAATGTTGAAGTAAAAATGGCAGCAACAATAACAATAGCAACGATGATGACGACCACCATAACAACTGAAATTGGTAATAAAAAGAACGAAAAATAGCAACTAAAATCACTTTCAAGTGAACGAGTAAGAAGGTAGTGTGGCAAATGTAGTAGTCAATGAGCGAAGAATGAGCGAAATGAACAATGGTTTGAGCGGATAAGAGATTAACTCTCATGAAATAGTTTATAGATGGAAATGGAAATTTTTGAAAAACAAAAAGAAAAAAAAAATAACAATTTTACACACTAACAATTTTACCACGAGAAGTTACGCTACATAATTCATGGAATATCCATGAAGAGTAAGTAAGAATTCCTTATGGAGCAAACCAACCAGTATATAGGACTTTCAGTTGCTCAACTCGAGTTTTAGGTCAAAATTGTCGAATGAAGTCTTATTCTTTCTCTAACCTTAAAAATGACATACAATTTTAGTCGTTGAATTCGAATTCGAGGGGAAGTAAGGTCTCAAGTAAGTTCGGGTTTTTCCCCAACATGGAAAATAATCGTTTTTGTGGAATATTAATGATACAATAAATATTCAAGAGCGATTTTTTAGTCACTGTCCAGTCTAAATGGAAATTTTGCGAGATTCTACATAGGTTGAAAGACTGAACTAACCCGTCGAAAAAATTAGCTTTTTCGAAAAAGGGCTGGTCAATTGCCGTAAATGTTGGACTGCTGAATCCCATTACGAAGATAAATCTTATTTACTTACTATAATCTCAAATATATAAAAAGTTGTATACAAAAACTCATGTGAGTTTAGCAATGGTCAGACTCCAAGTTCATAGAAAATATGTAGTTTGCCCGGCGGGACTGTGCAATTTTCCCTTAGAAACATACAAAAAGAAAAAACCAAATATAAATGTGGCCCTTATAAGCCTCGAAGGGCTTTTCGGCCGAGCTATTCATCCAGTGCTGTTGTGTGTGTTAAATTTTGGACAGTATTTTAGCCGGTTACGAATAGCAGAACCATTGTGACTTCACTTTTGTTTTTCGATACGTTTAAAATGCTAAATTTTAAAAGAAAATAAATTCGCAAGAGGTTTGATCGGCTCGACTACGTTAAAACTTTAGAAAATAATTTTTTAGATTGAAGCAAATTCGTTGTTACAAATGGATTTCAACTTGGAAGTTATTTCGGGAAACTTCCGTACGCAGGCTTTAATGCAACAGAAAAGTTGGCGACCTAGGGTTTGAAACACATCTAAAAACTGCTACAAATCTATTAAACTCTTATTTGGCTACTCTATCATAGAGACTTTCCATAGGGACCGAATAATACTTTCAGCTAATTTGGATTCTAGACCTTGGGAACTTGTCAGCGCATGAAATCGTTTCTGTGTTACTTCTCACAATATTTTTTGGAGCATCCTTTATGTAAAAGCTTCATTTTTTTTTTTTTTTAAATTCACCACAGTTATACAAAGCCCATATGTGTACAGAGTAAAGAAAAACACAAATAAAAAATACCAACAGTACTTTTAGTCACTTTTGCTGCTGTTGTTCTGACATACCACACACATTCGCAGAGTAATTCAAATGGTATTCCCATATTCCATATGCATAACCTATTGTGGCTCAATGGGCATTCAAGCGACTTTGTCGTCGCAGTAAATTTATGATGTCAAAAATAACCATACAAAAACAACAACAAAAATAATAATAAAAATAAAAAAAAGGACACAATCTCGCAACAAAAAGCTTATTGCAATGTATTTTATAAATATGTTTCTGTGTGTTGCACTATTTTTATAGCATTATTGCTCTGTAACCATATCAGTTCGTATAAACTCACTTACCTAGGGGAATCTACTTGGGCAATTATTTGGTTATTTATCGAATTTTAGGTGATTTTACTTTCATTTTCTTGTTGAGCTCTCCAAAGAAGTAAAGATAGGGAGTAGATAAAAAATTAAAATTTATATGGGGCACTTACCGACCCCGAAAGGCCCTTTGGAAGTTCTGGGAGCAAAATTTATAAAATTGGATGGAACAACTATTAATCATAAAGCAATAAAGTGAAAAAAGTATGACGTCTGGCACTGCAAAGATTTTGTTATAATAGCAATTCAATATCTGGTTCAATTTGTGTGATCTTAGAGAACAGCTGTTCGCTGTGGATAGCACTTTTGTCGATTCTATAATAAAATTAAATAAATTGCTTCCAAGTCCACCATGATCTCCAGATTAAAAAGCACTGAATACAAGTATTTCGTATTTTCTACGCTAAATTAAAATATTAAATAAAAAAATAGGTGGAAATAGATGTTGCTCCCACATGAAAATGCCATTACTAAAACGTCCGAATATTTTGAAGGGTTGAAGAAAACATATTATTCAAAATTCAAATGTTTTGAACACGTTTCTTAGTATTTCTAGCATAAAAACAACCTAAAGTTCCAATGTGATATAATAGCCGGGATCGTCATATCATTTCTGGGTTAGCAACCTTAGTATTTACATAGGTAGCTTCATATATATATAAATCTATCCACATTTATTTTATATTTTGCGATTATTATTGTTGATGTTGTTGTTGTTGTGTTTAGGTATATAATTTTATTAATTTTTACGATTAGTTCACTTTATTTGTTGTTGTTGTTGTTGTTGTTCATATTGTTATTTCATACTCTCATATATTTTATAAAAATTTGTTGTTGATGAAAAACCTACACACATGTATTAAGGTGGGCTAAATTGTGTGGCATTAAATTTTGACTACCTGGTCCAGCGTAAAATCTAAAATTTGGAACATTTTCAAGCTTTTCTTCGCAAAGAAGCATAAAGAAATTCACGATAAGGATTCGACTATTATTTGAGTTTGTTGCAAAGTCATTAACTTTGTATGAGAGTCTTCTTTCTGAGTGTGGATATGGAGTAAATATGTTCACAAGGAATTTTGAGGAGGAAGAATTAATGGGGGAAAATAGTAAGATTCCCTGCCCAAGGATCTGTCCAGTATTTTTTTTTTTCGGTAATTTTGCATGAGAATGCCCAAAACTCGATCTTATATTACATCGATTCAGATGCAATTCCTTGGCGGCTATATGGTTATTTTTCGATTTTATGATAGTTTGTGTATGTTTTGTAAGGGAGCCGTTGGAAAGGCTGCATATAGGAAGCAAGTATGTTTAGAGGAAGTGTTAAGAAGGAAAAATTAATGGGGCACAGACCACAGACATCGATTTAGACGTGAAATTTGGGGGAAACGAATACAAAAAAAACCTCTGAAAATCGACAAATTATTCCATAGCTGATTAGGAATCGTCCTCAGGAAGGTAATCCATATGATCCACGACCCTCAGATTTTATCCTCAATGCTTCCTCGAAAAATACCTAGCCCTACCTCCACGCCTTGAGGGAACTTTCATACCAAAAACCGCATAAAAATACTTGAAAATCGACAATAAGCTTCAAATAATTCCCCAGGAGCAGTAAGGAATTTGCATGATCCCATGAATTTATTCTACTCAACATTTCCTTCGACTGGGCTCATGGCCAACTGTCTTCCAAACAGTAATACATGCCATCGAACTTTGTGCACGTCATATACATGCCAAAGGGCTCAAAGGAGCGCGCATTCTTATTTGCTCAGACAGCCAAGCTGCCATCAAATCTCTCTCCTCATGGGAGTTCTCCTCAAAACTAGTCACCGAATGCTTCCTTGTCCTACAAAAGCTCTGTATGCGAAACAAGGTTGCGGGGGCACAAAGGAATTGAGGGCAATGAAGTGGCGGACGAACTAGCGAGAGCTGGCTCGTCTTCTCCACTGACAGGCCCGGTACCTTTCTGTGGCATAAGCTGGGCATCGGCCAAAGCTATGATAGAAAAACATTACCACGCCAAATATTTTCGACAATGGACAAATTCGACGGGTCTTCGCCAAGCGAAAGCAGAACAAATCTACGCCTAGTAACCGGCTATCTCTCAGGACATAACTGGTTAAAATACCATTTCCACAAAATGGGACTATCCTCTGACACGAAGTGTAGACTCTGAAACATCAGTCCACATACTTTGCGAATGTCCGGCCCTGGCCGGCCAGACTACGCCTCAAACACTTTCAACTGAGTTTCGTAACATCAGCTTCAATCATTAAAAGTTCGACAAGATCAATTCTATCCTTCATTAGAGGTAGAGGAGATTCTAATGTCGTAAACGAGCTTGGCTACAAAAGATCTCGTTTGGTCGCAGTGCCCGTAACACTTGTGGTTGGCCCCCAGTGGTATCAGCTATAGAGTTCATATCCTCAAACAGACCTTGGTCTGATTTCGCGTGGTCCACTTGATGAACAAGGATTATGTCCTTGTTCCAACGTCACGCTCTCTTTTGATTGATTGATTGATTGGCTGATTGATTTCCATACAAAATGTTTAAAATAGCACCTAAAAATGGACAATAAACTCTCAAAATCGTCCATAGAGCAGTAAAATGTGTTCGCGATCCCATTAGTTTTTTCCGCCTCAACATTTTCTTCGAAAATACTTATAACCTATTTCGACCCCTTTAGGAAGGTACCATACAAAATGTTGAAAACAGCACCTAAAAATGGACAATAAACTCTCAAAATCGCCCTTAGAACAGTAAAATGTGTTTGCGATCCCATTAGTTTTTTCCCCCTCAACATTTTCTTCGAAAATACTTATAACCTATTTCTACCCCTTTTGGAAGCTTCTATATAAAATGGTCAAAAAAGCACCTGAAAATCGACAATAAACTCTCAAAATCGCCCCTAGAACAATAAAATGTATTCGTGATCCCATTAATTTTTACCTCATCAACATTTCCATCAAAGGTACTTATAACCTATCTCGACCCCTTTAGGAAGGTTCCATCAGAAAATCGATAAATAACCCCAGGAATAGCCCCTAGAGCAGTAGGAGTGTGTGACTTTATTATTTTTTCCCCTCTCAACAATTACTTTAAACATATTAATCCCATATTTCCACTTTTAGGATGGACTCCCCTACAAAAATTGATGATTTAGTTAGTAAAAAATATGTGAGCATGTTCAAATCAGGATTTTCCTTGGAAAGGCGTGCTTGAAATGATCTAAAATCATCCAAGCACATTTAAAAATTGGACTCACCATAATATGTATATTTTGTCTTTATGTTATCCACCAGCCAAGTAGCTCATCCCGCCAGTCAGACTTACTTACAGTTCCTATTCTTCATGTTCTTATTTGTAAAGCTTTTGTCAATGAATCGGTGTTGTTGTTGTTGTTGTTGGTGCCATTGTAATGATACATACATTCAGCACTTTTACACATACATACATGCACATGCAGTTTGAACGAATACCTCTTCATAAACCATTGAGTACACAGTGTGCAGTGTTGCTTCGTAAAGAATTTTTTATTTTCCAATTTTTTTTTTTTCTTTGTTGCTGAATGTATATTTCGAAAATTTTTGTAATTTTTTTTTTTTTCAAATTTTTATTGTTAGAATTGTTGGTTATTATTATTATTGCCAGTACATTTATACAACAATTGCGGTAGCTTAAGTAAATTTATAGATTTCTGAATGTCCATAGGTTACAAATAGACCAGATTCTATCAGATTCAGATTTTGATTTGTAGCATAGTGTCATACGAACTCAATGAAGGAAGAAGTGAAAGGGTGAAAGGCATGCCTTGTTTATTGACGACTTTGCTTGGACAGCTTGAAAAGAGAAAGGGGTCTTTCGTAAACGATTTCTCGCTTTTCTAATGATATGGTAGTAACACTGCCAAAATTCAAATAATTTTGGAATTCAAAAGATCGCCATATTGCGAGCAGAGGTTTTTCAACTTTGTGAAATATTTTGCAATAAAATCTTGAATGAAACTAAACTCTCCGTTGACTCGATGATAAATAGCTTGATAAGAACAATAGCTAATACAAATTTTCAAAACAATAAATGAGAAATGCGAAATCATAAAACATACTAAACATATGACATTTCATCAATAATTCAATATGAATGATAAATGTGTCACTGAAAATTGCTATAAATTATGTGTGTGTGTGTGTGTGTGTGTGTATAAAGTTCATCAAAAAATTAGGTCATAATTAATACACTCGTGTGTCTTAACAATAATCAGTTAAAATTTATTCAACATTTTAATAACAATAATTTTTTCTTCTTCTTCTTCTTCTTCTTATGAATACATATTTACACAATACACAATAATAATGTCAATATAAGACAAATGTGAATGTAAATTTGTGGACAATTGTGGAGACGGACATTGTCAACTCAAAGGGTATTTCAAATCAATCACTTTTAACTACAATGTGGCAACAATGTGCGACAATTCAAAAATTCCATAACAATGAAAAGGTTTTATTTTTTTTTTTTTCTTATGTGTTAGATGGCCATAAGTCTACTAATAAATGTAGGCAAAATGAAACAAGTCACCAAAATAATAGAATTGAATAAATTGAATCAAATACAATAATAATATAATTTTTTTTTTTTTTTTTATTATGATTATTTTTTTTTTTTTTTTTTTTTTTTTTTTGAAAGTGTAAAATCATAAAACTATTTTTATTCAAGTGGTTTCCACTAATAATAATCAATCTTAATTCAATGACAGAAACAAACAAAAACAAAAAAAAAAAAAATGTAATTCTTTATTAAATTAACGCTAATGATTGACTAGAGAGCTTAACTTTATGAATTATTATTAGAAAATGAAATGATTTTTGAAATGATCAACACTTTGATGGCTACCACCGAGTCCCTTTGCGCGTGTGGGAATAAAATGAGACGTCCAAAAATGCCCATTGATGCGACCATTTTTTTTTTTTTTAGAGGCTTGGGGGCCCTAAAAAATTTCACTGCTGTTGGGTTTTCAAGATATAATTTTCTATTCTTTTATTTATTTGACCTTTTAGTCCATATCTCAAGCAAGCAATTACCGATCAGATTGTAAAAAATGAAGAGGAAGATGATCCAACAAGATAATAAATACTTCGACGAATATTTTCAATCAATCCGGTGATTTATGTACGATAGTTCAAAATAATATTCGACCGAATAGACCACGTCCAGCACGCAGTGAAGAAAATATAGCGGCCGTAGCTGATGGTGTACACGAAGACCGTGGAGAGTCGATTCGGCGCCGTACGCAGCAACTCGTACTGATGTATGGAACGACTTGGCGCATTTTATGTCGAGATCTTAAATTGAAAGCGTACAAAATACAGCTTGTGCAAGAACTGAAGCCGCCCGACCTTCCCAAGTGACATCGCTTCGCTCTATGGGCTCTTGAAAAGTTCCAAGAAGATGCGACGTTTTCGAGCCAAATTTTGTTTAGTGGTGATGAGGCCCATTTCTGGCTCAATGGGTATGTAAACAAGCAAAATTGACGCATTTGAGACGAAGAGCAACCACTTCATCCAGAAAAAACAACGGTTTGGTGTGGTTTGTGGGCCGGTAGAATCATCGGTCCATATTTCTTCAAAAATTATGCCGGTGAGAACGTAACCGTCAATGTCGACCGTTATCGTGCCATGATATCCGATTATTTGATGCCTGAAATTGAAGCTCGTGATCTCGGTGACATTTGGTTTCAACAAGACGGCGCCACTTCCCACATCAATGGATTTTTTTGAGAGAACACTTCGGTGAGCAGATAATTTCACTTTTTGGGCAGATCGATTGGCCAACAAGATCGTGTGATATCACACCGTTAGACTTTTTCCTGTGGGGATATGTAAAGTCTAAAGTTTATGCGGACAAACCCGCTTCGATTCAGGCCTTGGAGCAAAACATCACGCGTGTCATTCGCCAGTTACCAGTCGAAATGCTCGAACGAGTCATCGAAAATTGGACTCAACGGATGGACCATCTGAGACGTAGCCGCGGCCAACATTTGAAAGACATAATCTTTGAAAAAATAAATGCCAAAGAATGTTCTTTCAAATGATGATAAACATTCCCCATTCAATTTGAATTTTCTGTGTTTTTTTCTTTAAAAAAGTAGGGAACCTCGAAATGGATCACGCCTTAGTTTGGATTTTTTAACCAAAAAAGTCATCAAAAATGTACTAAATAAAATTGCGAAAAATATAAATCGTAAAAATGAAATTATATTTATACTTTTGGCATAGAGCTGCAGTATTGTTGAAGAAAATCTGTTCATAAATATCCAAATTACAAGCAATTATGTGAAAGTACTGAAAATTTAAAATGTCTTCCCCTATTATTCGAAAGTTGATAAAGATCCTCATGGCTACCCAGAAATTGGCCGTAGAAGACTCAAATGTATGACTGATCTCCATTAATTTTCTCTCCGCAACATTTTTCCGAACATATTTACTACCTATCTGAGTTTCTAAGGTGGTTCCCCTACAAAATTATCATGTTTAATTAAAATTTCCTACATCCGGTACTAGGGCTCTCCTACACGGATTGAATATATAAATGCCCTACATCCATTTTTAATATTCATCGTTTTTAGTAAACATCCTTGCCCCTATTGCCACTCCTAACTACTCCCCTACAAATTTGATATGTTTTATAAAATTATTTCCTAATGCTCCCAAAATGCCTCTAGGGGGATATCACCGAACCCCATTTATTATTATCGTTTCTTTCCTTTTGTAATGGCACATTTTCGTAGCAAACCGTTTTCTTTATCGATTAGTGCAATTTGCTTTGAAATATTGCAACTTTAAAAGATTTTTGTGAAGTTGGGCCCATCTGGGACGATCCAGTTATATACATAGAACTACTTTTAAATGTTTAGAGCTCATAATTCTAAGCATACTATCCAATAATTCGATATTTTTTGAGTTTTTCTATACTTGGGGAAAATCCTTTCCCCCTTTCCCTTTCAAAATTATTAAGTTTTGCAAAACCAGACTAAATTATTTCGGAAGACATAATAGCCTAATATTAACTTCGATCCCAACGACAGTCGGTATAGTGCGCATCTATCCTCTGATTTATTAGCAACGAAGAGCTCTGTGGATGATATTTGTCACTTCCATTTGGGTCCATCGACATATCGAAAAAATTTTTCTTTCGAACGGTACCCACCGGCAGTAACAATTTGCCGTGAAAAAGCTTCGAAAAGAACTCTGTGAAAAAGCTCAAAAAAGTGATGTCGGAACAGTTCTGCCGTTCGGAACCGGCTAAAATAAGTAGGTTCCTTCTTATACTGTCCAAAATTTAACACGCACAACAGTAATGGAAGAGAAGCTCGGCCAAATGACCCTTCGGGGCTTTAAGTGCCACATATTTATTCTTTTTTTTTTATATCGATCCATCAAGGTAACGGTTAAAAATTGGACTACTCTAGTCCATATGTTGCTTGACAGAGAGAGACTGCAGGTCATGCTATCTAACATATCTGTTAGAAGATACTATTTTTTCTATCTTAGCAAACAATGTACTCTGCTCAGTTTATTGGGAGGAAAATGAGACGGCAGACCATTCCTCTGTGTTTGCCCCGTTTTTAATCGAATTGCATTAGAAGTCTTCGGTACTAATGTCTTAAGGTGTAAATTTCTTTGCTCTTAGGCACCACCGGATCATATTTGATTTCTTAGAAGAACTAGTATATTTAAAACACATTAAAATTGACCTTTGGGTGAAGTACAATGGAAGTGCAAGTGTCTAAGTTCACAGGAAAGGCTTTTTTATGGGTTTACCCTTCTCAGAAAACCTTGAGGTTTATTATATTGCCATTTTGAGCGTTTTGTGACATTACTTCTTCCAAGCTTTGTTACAAAGCTCCCTCTAAAGCTTTTTCATGGAAAATGTTCAATATAAATACATCTAACATTCTGAGGAAAGCTTCGCCTCATATTATTTTTCCACGTTGCGCGTTTACTTTTGAATTTAATTTAATTCCCAACTACAATCTGCAACAATGACAACGAACAACTCTATTGTATGCATAGGAATTATAATAATTGTCACATAACTGTCATACAATATCATTTATCAATAACAACCAAACGATAAATGACAGTTGCAACTCTTACGGTGAGAGCGCGAGAGAGAAGAGAGGGGAGTGCACTCTCATTAGTTAACGGTATTGCATGAAAAATGAAAATAGTGCGTATGAAAAGAGAAATAAAACAAAAATTTTTGTATTTTTGTCATTGTCGAAGTAAAGCATAAAAATAAATGTCAAGTGGCTTTAGCCAACTCTATAGCTCTTGGCCTATAACTACAGCAACAACATATCATATTTATATAAGAGAATAACAATGCTCCTAGTGAATGCAATATCTAATGAATCAAAAAAAAATTTAATTGTAGTTTGCGGCATGATTTGCAGAAATTCATATTGATTAGTTGATTTTGTCTTTTTTTTTTTCACTTCACTTTTATTTGGCGGTGCGACATATGGTATGAGGAGGTGTGTTGATCGTTATGATTTGATCGTTTTTCTTAACTTTTAGTCATTGGTGTGACATTTGATGTGAGGAGGTGTATTGATCGTGATGAAAGTTGGGTGAATATGGCTTCTATAAGTTTCTATAAAACTATTTACTCGCATATAGGTCTAGTAAAAAGAAATCCATTATTTTTGCATTAAATTGAAGGTCCTATTTAGCATAGTTATTATTATCGTTGTGGGGATGTTGCACCGCGACCTATAAGATCTATTGTGCCCCCTTCGCAGAGCTAGAGTGTGTCTCTCAGCCCAGTTCCCTCGATGAATTTTAGTATTGGTCCCAATTCACAGAGTCTAATTTCATCCTCGGGTATGATGAAATCTCCCAGGTATTTCCTTCTCTTGTGCATCAGTGCAGGACAAGTTCCTATCACGTGTTGTGCGGTCTCGTCCTCTTCCCTGCAGAACCTACAGAGAGCATCAGAGAAAATTCCCAGTTTTGTTAGGTGATAATTCAGCCTACAGTGCCCTGTTAATAATCCCGTAATGATTCGCATGTTGTTCTTCGTTAGACTCATACATTCCTCGTAGCGTTTCAGGTTGTATGTCCCTAGCGCTAGTTTGGAGTGTGTTAGCCCCGGTAAGTTTTCCCAGTATAAGCTTCTTTGTCTATTCTCTTCTTCCCAGATGATACGGGAGATGTTACCCGATCCTAATCCACAGAATGGTGCAGGCCCTACAAATGGGGTTGATGCTCCCTTCCTGGCAAGCTTATCTGCCATTTCATTTCCATCGATCCCTACGTGCCCCGGAACCCATAGAATCCATACCTGATTGAGTTGGCCCAGGATGTTCAGTTTTTCAATGCACTCCATCACCAGATATGATGTAACCTGGTGGGATTTGAGTGCTTTGATAGCCGCCTGGCTGTCACTCAGTATAGCTATTCTGCGATTCCGGTAATTCCGTTCGAGATTAAAGTGCGCACATCTATCTATCGCGTAGATTTCCGCTTGAAAGATAGAGGTGTTCTTACCTAATGGTTCAGAGTATCTTTTCCCTGGTCCGAATACACCTGCCCCGGCTCCGTCATCGGTGAGGGAACCGTCGGTGTACCATGTTATCATGTACTGGTTTATCTTGTATGTTTTCGATATACCTTCCCAATGTTTTTTGTTACTAAGTTCAGTTTTAAAATGTTTCTTAAAGCTGAACCTTGGGAGTATCACGTCCCTTGGCATCGAGATTTCAGGAAGTTGCTCAGCCAGAAGTTCTATCTTCCTTCGGCTGAGGTAACTGCCTGTGCTGACGTTGTTCCCAGCTACCCTCAAAATCGCCCTCCTCGCTTGGGACTGGATGTAAATATGGAGGGGAGTAAATTTAGCATAGTTAGAATGATCCGATTTAGGTCAAGTATGCACCGATTTATTCCATAACTTGTTGCAATTTTGAAGTTGATTTCATAATACCACTCTCATAAAAACCCTCGTCCCTATTGACAAAAAACTGGGACAGTCGATTTTCACAAGCTTCTCTTGAGGCGAATTTTCCACCAACAAAATCATTCGCCATAGACAGGAACAGGTAGTAAACACTTGGTGCCAGATCTGGACTATAAGGTGGATGCATAAGAAGCTCCCAACCAAGCTTCCGGAGCTTCTGGCGATGTGTGTGGCCTGGCGTTGTCCTGATGGAACACAATTCCTCTCCTATTGGCCAAAGTTGGCCGCATCCATCACATACATCTTTTAATTAGTTAATATATAATCATATACCAAATTTCAGCACTTTAACTTTATTTTTTTCGGGCGAAAAACATGAAAATTTACCTTTAAATACATACGTCTGTATGGTAAGTAGGCATGGCTCTCATGCTATTGTGTTCATATTCTAATATATCAATTCTGTGGTAAGATTAAATTTGAATGCCAAATTTCACTGCGATAACTTTATATTTTCGAGCGCAAAGTGTGAGGAAACACATGTAACAATTTTTTTTTTTTTTTGTATGGGAGATATGAGTGATTCTGATGCTATTTTGTATATTTTTTAATATATTAATTATGTGGTAAGATTGACGTTATCTACCAAGTTTCAGCTAGATAGCTTTATATTTTTGAGCGCAAAATGTGAAAACATACATTCCATAACACACTTTTGTATGGGAAGTAGGCGTGGTTTTGATCCGATTTCATCCGTTTTCTAATATATTCTTTCTACGATCATATTTATTACAAATACTAAATTTCAGCTTGATAACTTTATATTTTCTGCCACAAAGTGAAAATACACACATTCGATAGCAAACTTTTGTATGGGAGGTAGGCGTGGTTTTGATCCGATTTTGCCAATTCACAAACTATTTCGTTCATGGGTGAAAATAATCGTAGTTACCAATTTTCAGCTCGATCGCTTTATAATTACGGCGGGCAATGTGCTAGGAGCAATACAAATTGCGCACTCCGCATATTGACATATTACGTCACGAAATCATAAAGAAATATATGCAATATATAAAAACAGGTTCAATATAAGATACAAATTTTGTAGATTAAACTTTTTCTAAAATTCTTTATTTTATTTAGATAATTAAAGAAAAAACAATTTTTTATTTGCTTTCAATTCTATCCGAGGAAATGAAATATCTAGTAGTAATCCTAGATAAAACCCTGACTTGGAATAATCATTTATCGTATATAAATGGCAAAGCCTTAAGGGCAAGCTATGTGTGCCAGAGACTATACGGTAAAAGATGAGGTCTGCGATCAAAAATGGTGACATGGTCGTATAGGACCCGAATAGTGCCAATGATCACCTATGCCTTCTTGGCGTGGTAGCCGAAGGTAGATCAAACAAAGGCTAGAATGATCCTTAGCAAGGTTCATCGAATAGGCGGTTTGGCTGTCACGGAGGCAATGCGCACGTGACCCACTGCAGCGTTAGGAATTCTGACTGGACTCACTCCTCCACAGCTCATGATCAAAAGAATGGCAACCAGTGCGGCACTAAGGTTGCCCAATCTATCTAACCTTAAGGAAGGCAATCTGACAGTACATACAAAAATCCTGCACACCGTTTGGGGCTCTCCATGTCCTGTGGTCTTCGACAAGATCGATAGAAAGCTAATCTTCTCCCAGCACTTTGAAGTGGCCATCAACGACCGTTCGGCTTGGAGGCGTAGCGATATGGTCCCAAAAGGATACTCACAGTTGTGGTACACTGATGGGTCTAAGATGGAAGATGGCTGTGCGGGGACTGGAATTGTTGGACCAAGATTTCAGAAAGCAATCGCAATGGGGAAAACAACTTCCATTTTTCAGGCGGAGGTGTAGGGGCACCCGTGGTACCAAAATATGCATCCTCTCGGGCAGCCAGACGGCTCTAAAGTCCTTGGCAAAATACTCGTTTCAATCAAGGCTGGTTTGGAAATGTTTTAGACTTTAGACTAGAAGGCCGTGGCAACAAAGAATCGTGTTACCCTCATGTGGGTGCCGGAACATGAGAGACACGAGGGAAACGAAATGGCCAACTCCCTTGCAAAGGAAGGCGCAAGCACTTTCATTGGACCAGAGCCCTTCTGCGGGGTTAGAAACAGTTTCATAAACAACTTGATATGTGAAAGGGAGAAACGGGATCTACATCTACTCGACTACTGGAGAGTTTAAACGGGCATGCGGCAGTCTAAGGGATTAATTCATCCCGCACATGTTAAGATGGTGTGGTAGAAAACGGTACCTGTCGACTCTGTCATGAAGCGCAGAAAACATCGAAACATATTCTATTCAATTGCCCAGCGGTGGCAAGACATAGACTTGGTTACCTAGGTAACGGAATCTTGACTCCAAACTACATAGGTAAAATCAAGCTCACAGGAATTATATGATCTATAAATAGTCTAGAATTGTTTTGGTTGGGCAATAGGTGCACAAAAGATCTTTTAGGTCGCAGTGCATTGATTAGAGGCTGCATCAATACGGAAATGAGCTTCATGTCATCGAGAAGGTCTTTTTTAATTTTTCGTTTATTTAAAATATTTTTTGTACCTTATACCCAGGGACGTCAGCCTTATGCTTCAAATCCCTCTATTATCTCCCACAAGCACTTGTCATAAAAAATAAAAGAGTGAAGCCGTTAAGCAAATAGGAAGAGAAAAAGAGAGACACGTAGTTTCACTCACTCAAGAGATTAGTTGAATTGAGAGACTACAAAATAGAAACTTCATTTACAAAAACAATTACAACATGATATTTATGATGATTATTTTAAAGATGATGATGTTGAGTCTGAGTCTGCTGCTGTTGATGATGATATTCAACACGTTACTTCAACAATTAATCACAACTACTTAAGAAAATTTCACACAATTGAATACATATGAAATTCGTTGTTGTTATGGTCGTTTTTTTCTCTCTCTCTCTCTCTCTCTCTCTTCAAGTCAAGTTGTGACTGTTCTCCACTATTCTTTGGTATTGTTTCGTCTTACAACATACAAACGAACGAACAAATGCAAGCTTAAAGAATAACATACAACTAATAAATATTTATTATTTTATGCCAATCAATAAGAAGAGCAGCAAACGAGATGCGATAGTACATAGTGGGTAATGGGGAGTGCGTGTAAGAATAGTGAAGTCATAGTGGTCGTCTGACTTGATGGAAGAATTTTATTCATGATTATGATAATAATAATAATGATGTTGCATGTTTGTATGTAATGTATTTACATGCACAATATGTTGTTGTTGCTGTTGTTGTTGTGATTATTATTAAGGTGCTATTGTTTGTGAAGCGATTTTTCTTTTCATAAATTCTTTCATGGCACAAAAGAATTCAACAACAACTACAACAACAACAACAACAACAACAACATGGACAAGAACAACCACACACACACACACACACACACTGTAGTATTAAGAAGTTTGTTCGTTTGCCTAAACCACCAACACACCTTCCCCTCTCACATTCTCAACACACACGTACAGCCGTACACCCCCATTATAACAGCTCGTTTATCATGTGTCATGTGTATGCAAACGCGTTACGTGTTATTACTATGATGAACACGATTTGAACGTATTTTTATTTTTTTTTTTTTATTTTTACCTCAAAATGCCCATGGAGGCCCCATCAGCGACATCAATAAAACAAACAATACACACAGAACAATAAAAAACAGCAACAACACAGATCCGAGAACGACAAACGAACAATACGAACCGATCGGATTGCCAAGTATTTTGGTAACACGTGATGGCTTCTTTAGCCACTATGATGCTTTTTGATGCTTTGATGAATGCAGAATGCTGGGGATTATAATGATGATGGTGATGATGATCATCATTATCATCCACTTGAAATGCTTGTCTCATGCAATGATAAATCAAAACTATAATAAGCATACGGTTTGTGAAAGAATCAATATTTTTGTATTGTTAACACGATCATTCTTAGTTCAGCACACACAATGCATACTATCAACTAGCTAACAAAGGCAAATGCTTTTGTGTATTTTTGCCATATTTTATGTATATTATTACCATACATGCTCGAATTACTAATTAATTTAGTAAACGAATTTCTGGTTGAGTTTTGGTATTTTTTTTTTTTTTTTGCTCCACTGTAAATCCGGAATTTCTTAACCCAAAATTTTAATCACGCTGACTTGCTCTAAGAGCTTATTTCTAAAACTAATATTGGAATATAAATAATTTTTCTGGATAATTGGAATATTGCTGGCATTTTACATACCAGCCAAGTCAGTGACGTAGCCAGGGGAGGGGATCAGGGAGACGGATCCCATCTTTGCCGATGGACTTGTTAAAAAAGTAAAATAATAAAAATCATTCATTAAACTGTTTTTCTTATACATCTTTTTCATCTTAACGCTCCCTTGCCATAATCTTGGTTACGCCACTGCTTATAGTGAATAACGAAACTACTACTACTACCAAATTACTATTTTAAAGTCTGCAAAGATCCCTCAGATTAAGGGAGGTACCATGGAAAGGCCCTCCTTATAAAATCGTAGCCTCTAAGCTTCTATTTCTATTTCTTGAAATTATCTGCTTAAAGTATCGGTAAGATAGTCATTGGTTTTTCCTTTTTTTGCTCTCAGATCCTTTAGGATTCCTGTCGACGAGAAAAAGCTGATGTCATAAAGTAGGTCCTTTCTAATCTCTCTCTTTCTCTTTCTCTCTTTCTATTTCTCTCTCTCTCTCTTTCTCTCTCTCTCTCTTTCTCTCTCTCTTTTTCTGTCTCTCTTTCTCTCTCTCTCTCTTTTTCTCTCTGTGTCTCTTTCTCTCTCTCTTAGCTTCACATTCCGAGGTGGGCCATAGCTTCACCAACAACTCTTCTCCAGTTTGTTTTCTCCCTCGCTTCCTCTCTCCAATTTCGAATATTCATCATATTCAGGTCTGATTCTACATCGTTAAGCCAGCTCCTCTTTCTTCCACCAATCGGACGAAGTACAAACACTTTCTTCTTCTTCCCCTTCTAATACTGTCCAAAATTTAACACGCGCATTAGTACTGGAAGAAAAGCTCGCACACAAAGGACTTTCTCGGATCCACTCAGTATATCCTGAGTGGGTGCCGTAGCTCAGTGAATAGTGCGTTGGCCTTCTGATCTGTAGGTCGTTTGTTCAATCCTCGGCACCCACCTGTCGGAAAGAATAGGCAATTTTTCCCGCAGTAACAATTTGCGAAAAATGTTTCTTAAAAGAGCTCTGTGACAAAACTACGTTAAAGTGATGTCACAAGAGTTTTGCCATTCGGAACCGGCAAATATAAGTAGGTCCCTTCTAAAGCTGTCCAAAATTTAACACCCGCAACAGTATGGGAAGAGAAACTCGGTGGTATCACAATGGGCCTTTCTGTCCTAAGTGTGTCCTCTCAGGGAAGCATTTTCCATTTGTCCTCATTCTTCGATTAGATGGCCTATTTAAATGAAAAAATGGGAGCAGCTTTACGTTCTTTGTGTTATTATACCTTACACTTAAAGAATGAAGAGAATATTCAATTTGTGGTTCCATGTAATGTAATGCAACGTCTGTTTGTCCATCTGCCTGGAGGCATGATAATCTCCATAATTACATAGCGATCGAACTGAAAATTGCTAATTAAGATTATTTTCACCAATTTACAGCTGAGTTTGCGAATGGACAAAATGGGCAGCAAATGAAGTTAGTGTGATCATGGAATAGAAAATGAACAAATTTAATGTAAAACCATAGCTACCACCCATACAAGCTTATGCTCTGAATTTGCTGCATCAACTCGCGGTGGAGGCGGCCATCGAGGATCATGCTCATATCATCGTGCTAGGGGGTCACCCACCGTCAATTGCGGACTGCAACAAAAACAGCTCCCTAGATCAGCTAGTGCCACTTTGGCGCAGCTAAGATCTGGTGAAGCGTCCATCTGAACTGACCGATGCCCGCGATGCCAACAGAGCCCGCACGACAACCGTCATCTTTTTGCCTGCCCCAGAAGGCCTACCAGTTTGGCCCCCTCGGCTCTGCGGATGCAGAGGCCCCCTGGAGGTTGCCGTCTTCCTCGAGCTGGTCAATGTGAACAACAACAACTCGATCAACTGACTCGATCATAAGACTTTCCAAATTTATTATTTCCGAAATTTGACTTTCAAAGTGTTATTTTTTTTTTCATTTCAAGCTTCACAGTAAACCGCATTTATTTTTTTTTTTTTTTTTTCATTTCATTTAACAATTTGGCCATTACCATTAGCAGATTTATGGAAAAGCATAAAACAATAAAATTACATAAATTTATATTTCTCAGCGAATGTGTGCGTAATATCAATGAACCGTAACATGTTGTGTAATTAGAACAAGGACAAGTCCCAAGTCATTAGATAGTGAGTAAATTATGATGGTAACATTTTAACATTTCATTATAGTTAGGTCGTTTGGGTCGGTCGGTTGGTTTGGTCACTCTTTCTTTTTGTTATTGTTGTTGTTGTTGTTGTTGTTCAAGCAACCCCTTTTATTTTGTACATAAACACAACCTTCAAAGATGATGATGATGATGATGATGACGACCTTTTAGTTGAATGTACATTCGTTATTAGTCGGCGCCAAAGAAAATTTCATCATAAATTCCATATTGCACCCTTTATTTTTATATATTTTGCTTCAACATACAAATCTGTTGTTATCCTTTTTATTTCTTTTTTTTTTTTTTTTTTTTTTTGTTGTAGTAAATTTGTGTCTTGTCTCGTCTTGCTTTCCAACTTGCAATTAACAGCTTGTAAGTCGTTTTTTGTTGTTTTTTTGTTTTTTTTTTTTTTTGTAATTGTTCATTTTTCGGTAAGAATGTGACAAGACCTAGACCTAAATTCAATGTGTGAGTAATTTAGTGTGTTACGCTAAAAATTAGAAAGAAAATTTATTGAGACAAGAGACAAGACATAAAATAGGTGCTACACACATTTAATTGAAGCATATAGCTAATCGTACAATTTTATTTTAATATAATTTATGAGTATTAGAGTGTATCAAATTAATTTTGAATTATATAAGACGAGTTCTAGTTTAGCTTTGACCTAAACAAAAATATAATACCATCAAATTGTATAAAAATATTATAAATTTCTGATTATAAGAACCTATACTTTTGCTATTTAATACTTATAAGAGCTTACTGAATATAGTTGGGGGCGGGGGGATAGGATTAAACTAAATCTATAATGGATTTGTCATCAAAGCAAACTCTTATGCTTTGACTTTACTTTCTCTCTCTCTCTCTCTCTCTCTCTCTCTCTCTTCAATACAACTAAAATTTTATTCAAATTATAAAGGGTGTTTTTTGAAGAAATGTCTTTCTCTTTCCAAATTCCATAGCGCTGTGCTTGGTTCCTATAATTCCCATATATGAGGTTAAAGGCTCCAGTTCTGGATCAACTTTTCCAGCAAAATTTTTTCAAAAAATAGAAAATTTGCTTATTTTTGTATTCGACAACATTTTGGAAGCTATATCATAAAAAGGATTCAATAGGCTGTAGAAATTCCCCAAACAGCAGAGCTTCCAATCGAGCTTTTGCTGTGAAAAAAAAAACTAAAAAAAATATGTTGTCTTAAAGGTGCTGCCGTTCGAAAACTTTGTCTTATAAATGTAGTTCCAGACGGAACTTAGATCCGAAATACTTATTTCAATGTCGATTTCGGTCATATGACCACCACGAGCCCGTTTACAGCGGTCGATGCTTTGGACCCAAATTTCCTCCACTCTAGCACACATTTCGACCGGAACATTGGAAATTTCGCGTTGGATGTTGTCTTTGAGCTCGTCTAAAGTTACTGGCTTGTTGGCATAGAGCAGTGACTTGATAAAGTCCACATAAAAAGAAATCCAATGGTGTTAGATGAACGCATGAACGAGGCGGCCATTCGACCGGACCATTTCTCGAGATAACACGTTCACCGAATTTGCCTTGCAATAAATCGATTGTGACGTGTGCTGTGTGGCTAGTGGCACCGTCTTGTTGAAACCACATATCGCTGATGTCAAGTTCATCCAATTCTGGCCATAAATAATCTTCCAACATAGCACGATAGCGCTCTCCATTGACGGTAACATGACGGTCGTTTTTATCCACGAAAAAATACGGCCCAATCACACCTCCGGCATGAAAACTGCACCAAACAGTAACTTTTTGCGGGTGCAACGGTGTCCCAAGAAGCACTTGTGGGTTTGTTGCTGACCAATAATGCATATTTTGCTTATTCACAAAGCCATTGAGCCAGAAATGAGCTTCATCGCTGAAGATGATTTTTCCACGAAATTCGTTATTTTCTTAAAGCTTCGTCAGAGCCCAATTGGAGAAGTTTCGGTATTTCAAATGATCAAGTGACTTTAGTTCTTGAGTCAATTTGATCTTGTAAGCATGTAGGCCAAGATCTTTTCGCAAAATACGCCTCAATGTCGTTTGAGCGATGCCCAATTCTTGAGAATGACGTGGAATCGACTAATTTAGCTCAATTTGAATCGATGCACTTACGGCTGCGATATTTTCTTCGCTTCGAGCGGTACGACGTCTTTTTGGCATCGGAACGTCCAATAATAAAAATGTGGACTCGAATTTATCCACTATAGCACACACAGCCTGTCGGGTGGGACGATTATTACGGCCGAAAATTGGAGTAAGCGCTCTTAAAGTTGCGACCACCGACTCAGAATTTCGGTAGTAATTTTTAATAATTTAAAAACGTTGCTGGTTCGTGAACTTTACCATGATGAAAATGTTGACTTTAGCTAACGTTTTGACATTGACAGTTGATTAAAAAAGTTTAAGGGTGCGTTCATATCTGCTCTGAAGTCATACAAAAAATCTTTAAATTATTTCCAATCCTGAAATATAGCTTATAGCCGAAAGTACAGTATTAAATATCATAAATTCCAAAATAGTTTTGGGGATAAACAAGGCCACCCTCTTATATTAGAAAATAAATTAGCAAAAGAGCGAAAGAGCGAAAGAGAGTGAGAGATATAAGAAAACAGCGAAGCAAAAGATGAAAAATATTCAATCTTGAATTGAATTGAATTGAATTGAATTGACTATGAGTGCCAAAATCGTTTTTATAATCCGATTATGCACAAATTGACTGGTGACCATTTTTACGCATCAACTGATATACTGCTAATATGCCAACTGACCACTGTATATTATCATAATCGTCATCATCATCATCCACAACAACAACAACAACAACAATAACGATAATCATATAAAAGGACACTTAGCCTTGATATGAATGAGATGAGAATGATGGGAGGGTGGATGGAGTGGAGTGAAATTCACATGAGTACATACTTCAATAGGGCTTATTTTTCTATTAACAGAAATCTTTGTTAGCTTTTGTAAAGGAAAATTCATGCAAGAAGCCAACCACAATAATAAGAAATAAAATGTCCTTTTCGTTTTTATTTTGTTCTTTATTATTTTCTTATTTTCTTTATGATTTTTTCTTTATATACGTGTGATGTATTCAGGCGTAAATTATAAACGAATTAGCTCACTGAAATGGTCATTGGTCGAATGGGGATTTTCTTTTCTTAATTTTTGTTTTTTCTATTTTTTTTTTTTTTTTTTTTGATATTGTCATCTGTGTTTCTTTATTATTTTCATTTGGTATTTTGTAGACGATTTTGTTCTTTTGTCAAATGAATTATCAATTGTTGCTTTTGTTATCATTATAATTGAATAAGAAAATAATAAGCATATATCGTATATGAGCAGCATATGTAAATAGATTATAAATAAAGAAGATTTTGCATATCATCTATGGATAAAATGCAAATAATCATATAAATTGGAGGGAAATTGAAGGAAGAAAGATTAGTTGTAGTGTACTGTATACTGAAAAATTAATCTATGAATTTTACAAGGTAATAATTAAATACATCCGTAACACACGTACAAAGGTGCTGCAGCTGTTTGTCATATTTATGCGGCCTTAGCAAGACACCGAATAAAAAAATCGAGAGCACAATCGGCAAAACGATCGACTTTCACTCACTAATTGATTAATTTACTTGAACCTGGCAACTCAAATTTATGACGAATCGTATATTTTTATATAATTCTTATGAAACACTTAATATTTTAAAATATGCAAATTTTGTATTTATGTTAAAATAACTCAAATCAATCAATCCTTCATACTCCATTTAGAACCCCTTAAAGAATAACATTTATTCAATCGTTGAGCATGCTAAAAGTGTGCTATTCAGCACAAAATAATCAAATGAAAAGAAAAGGAACTCAAAGCAATTGCTTTAGTATAATACTCGCTACATTGTTTGTTATACGATACGTGTCTATAATATAAAATAGTTGCTTTCTGAAATATGTAGATTTTATTCCACGAAAAATAAGCCTTTACTTCATTAAAACAACCCTAAATGGGCGTAACAATAAAGAATAAGAAAATAATAAAACAAAACCAAAAAAAAAAAAAAAAAAAAACAGTGAAATGGTTTCGTTTGATCGTTGCTCGTTTAATATAAATTGAAATGTAAGTACGAGTATTCGTATATTCGATTGTGATAACGAGTGGAATAGTATTTTTTTGTTGAAGGATGCTCTCTCTCTCTCTCTCTCTCGCTCTTCTCGTTATATTTGCCCTTTGCTCACTCGACGTAATTTGATTGAAAAGAAATTTGCATATGAACAAAAAAGGAAATTATTCTTATTATTTTTTTCACACTCACAAACAAAGTGATCAATAATTTTATAATGATAATGTTATGGTAAGTACATATAGATTTGCATTTCAATGTAAATCAATTTTGAATATACTCATATGTAAATATTCATAGAACATGAAAGTTGTACATGAAAGTACTAGAATATACGAGTAGAAGTAAAAACAACAACGAATAGATGTCATAGGTTCATATCCACATATGAGTATATACCTAGAACAATGTTCGTTATTTAAATATTATCCATTTAATTTGGTGTTTTTTTTTTTGACACTTTGCTGCCACAGATGACATTAATGGAATAACAGGGAGAGAGAGAGAGAGAGAGAGAGAGAGATGTAATGATGGTTTATTTATTTGATTTACATAATTTTTTCGATATTTAATATGATCGTGAACCTGAAGTACATGATGATTAGTGTGGAAGTAATTTATGAACAGTAACAGAAGTTGCTCAATTCATCCGTCGAAGGAATGGTGAGCGATACGCAAAAGAATGCATCGTTCCTGCCATCAAACATCCACCTTCAGTGATGATTTGGAACTGCATAAGCGCGGAAGGTGCATGCCCAGTCGAATCAATGCGTTTATAAAAGCAAGGGCGGACAGACCGAGTATTAGGCATAAGATATTAGATGGTTTTTATTGATGCTCACAAAGCTTTTTTAGAACCGTTTTCATAGCAGATTTTTCATCCCAGAAGAGTTAGCAATTGCTTGCCAATGTATCAGAGTAGTTATATTCTATAGATTTTTGATCACTAAATCCGAATCTGTTGTCATATTTTCGTCATCACCCTCAGATTTCTTTCTAACCACAAAAAATGTAAATTGTGGCTATTTTTGCATAGGTTTTTTGAAGTTAGAAAAAACCCTACCAAATCTAATTTCATAATCAAACCTAATTAAAGTCATCTAAATGAAAACATCGCTTAAGGCTTTGCTCAAAACGATGTTATTTTGCGAAAGTCAACTTGCTTTTTTCTTTCTGTCATAATTTCAAAAACAATAAACCGCTAAATAAATATTTTCCCATCACCATTTCAAAACACTCATGTATTTATATATGTTTTCGTACAAAACTAATATGAATTTATTATTATTTGATTGGCATTATTCTTGCGTAAACAAGTTCAAAGGATTATTACTGGCTGACGGTTGTTTGCCAAATATTTTTGGTTTGCATTGTTGTTGTTGTTGTTCGACTTGTTATTTTCCCTTACATAATACACATACATATATATATATATATTATGTAAACAATGTGCTTGTGAAAATTAAAAATATAAATATTTATTTATTATATTACCAGTACAATCTAACAATTATCAATAGTAGTCTTATGTTCAGCAACCGTTGCAAACCATGCCGCAGGCTCTATGACTTCACTATATATATGTACATGAAATATGACAGTTTTGAAGCAACAAAAAAAAAAAAAATTGAAATTTTCTTATGATGGGATTAACATTTTGCAAATGTCATAATTCTGTTTTTGTTTTTTTTTTTTTTTTGCTTCCTTCTTTCGCCGATTGCTACTTGAAGTGTTACACTTCCTTCTTCATAATATTTGACTGTACTGTGCCAAAAAGTAAATACAGCAACGAAGGGGTTTCATATTCATATGGATTAAAAATGAAAAAAAACAAATATTTTCCTACAAACGAAAGTGAATACTTTGCAAGAAGAAGAAGAATACGACAAGAAGTAGAACACTAGAAGCAAAAGAAACAAGCTGTCAGCTTAAGCCAGTTAACTTGATCATAATCTCTTGAGCATGTGAACATGGTGAATATTTTTTTTTTTTTTTTCATTTTTGGTGTCTGCTCAAAATTTTTTTTTTTTTTTTTTTTTTGCAATTGAGCTTAGCAATTTTGCAACTAAATCGCAATATGCAATTTTTGGTTTTCTCATTACAATTTCAATTTCATACATATGTACATATGCTCATTCATATGAATAAACCTATACTGGCACACACAAACGATCCTCAATATTATTAGTTTGATCATTTGACGATCATAGAGATTATTATCATTGATATTTATGCTGTTATATTTTTGGCAAACGAATCATATTACTTGAATACACCGATTTCATAAATTTAGAACATGAAAACAAGAAAAAAAAACACTTCATGATCAACTGATCGATTGATCCATAGATAAAACGATCATATTTCAAACCGCAGTTATGACAAAAACTGATCGACAATTTCGAAAAAGCAAACTTTGAACTTTATGAAGAAATTCTGAAGGGATTACTCTTAAATATTCAACGCATGATCTTACTCCAAGATCCGCTGGCGTATATGTATTCGAAGACGTTGCTCTAAAATCTTTGTAAGATCTGTAGCCTGGAAATATAGTCCACGATTTATTCGTGTACATAAATTGAAAAGGATTGCCTTCAAGTATGGCAAAATTGAGGGAAGTTCTAGGTGCGATTATACTGGCTGACCTCTAAAAGTAGGTCAAGCAGAGGGCCTCATGGTTCCGTAGTTTAAAATGAAGTTCAGATCACGAAATATAACGGTCTCTTGCACCGCAATATTTTCAAAAATACTTTTATGAAAAGCGCAACACAGTTCCTCTTTTGCCTCTTTTTATTGTCTCCGCCTCTCTCTCTCTCTCTCTCTCACACACACACACCTTTTATCATTCTTCCTCTGGTTATATGGAAATGCTACACTTGCAAACATGTCCTACTTTGGGCTGAGTAAACAGTTGAGATGTAAATTCCACTCCCGATTAACGAAACTCAAAATCTCCACAAATCCCTCATCATGCCTGAGCGCTTAAACCTGAAAACTTGAAACACTCGGATAAGAGGATGCTTGAAGTTTTCGAATGAAAAGTTTTACGCAAAGTATTTGAACCTATTTGCGTTGGTGCGAAGGGGAACCAAACTTCGATGGAAGGACCGGACACTGGAGAACCAGAACAAGCGCTAAGAAATTGGTGCTAACAATTGGCGAATCCTTCTATTTACTTTCGAGAAAAAATCGAACTAAATCGGATAAAGTGGCCGGATAAGTAAGTAAATAAATAGACTAGAAATTGTGGAATTAAATCTGAACCTGAACTACAAACAAACAACCAATAATATATATTTGGCACTTATAGGCTCTGAGGAGCCCTTTGGTCGATCTTCTATTTCATTACTATTGTGCGTATTATATTTCGGACAGTATTAAAAGAAACTTACTTATATTAGCCTGTTCCCAATGGTAGAGCTCTTGTGACAGCACATCTTCTGAGATTTGCCGGAGAGTTTATATCGAAGATTTTTCCAAGCAAATTGATACTGCAAGAAGAATTGACAATTGTTTGCCGACAGTTGGTCATCATTCGAAAATAAAACATTTTCTGTGTTGAAGTTGCTTCGGCTGTGCATCGAATTCAGGCAGCTATGGCCTCACCTTGGCTCTACAATAAAAAAAATTAACACTACATTAGTATGAAAATCACTCGAATCTCAAGAAGAAATCGATAATAACTAAGAGTTCCATGGTTTATAACCTAGGCAAGTAGCAACGTAGCCTTAATTTGGAAGCCTTGGAGCATCCGAGCCAGAAGCTCTTTCATAGAGAATATCATGAAATATTAGCAGATATAAAATAAGAAGGGCCGTGGGCAAGTTGGATTATATCGATATGCTCACTATCCATAAGTTCTACTTTGGCTGACAGGATGTCCGCAAATTTTGCGAGATAGAGACAGAAATGTCTGAATATCATTGCTTAGAAATAGGATCGCTGCAAATTAAAGATTCTTGACAAAACTGATAAGGATGCCTACTAAAGACTGCAGACTTTGCTGGATAGAGCCTTGCATGACAATAATGTCAGAGCATCATAGTATAGAGATAGTAGACATCTGCGGTGGTTAGGCTATGTTCTGCGTATGGATGAAGAAGTTCCGGTGAAAAAGGTCTTTGAAACGGAAGCCATTCGACGACGACCGAGAAGAAGGCCATGTCTCCGATGGAAGGACTAAGTAGTGGAAAACCTGTCTGCGCTTGGTGTAACTGATTGCAGAAGGCGCGCACAAAGTAGAGACTCCTGGGGAGAGCTGCTGCGGTCTGACGTAACTCGATAACGGGTTGTAATGGCCACATATGATGATCATCATCATGATGATGAGCGGTAGACATTGAAGATTCTTAAAAAAATCCACAGATGTGGATTTCTGCGTACTTTGAAGGACAATTTTTTCAGAAAGAAAATGGCATTTCGCAAGCTAATATATTTCCAACCCCAACAAGAGAACAATTAATTAAACTCAACAAAGGGCATCTGAACCTTAATAAATCACCTCATGAAATTGTAAACGTCTTAAACGAATGTCTGTAGAATCTTGATCAGTGCTCGAGTGCCCAATAATAAGCAGACAAAAACTTGCAGAAAAATTTGGCGTAAACTGAAAAATTAAGGCGGAGTCCCGCCGTCTTATTAGATGGCTGACTAGAGGCACAGAATCATATGCTAAATTACGATCACCAAAAATGTTTGGAAGACGAAACTGTCCTAAAAGAATGTTCACTAAATTCAGTTTAGAATGTGACCCAGTAACATCGCGATGTCTAGGCAACTCCCCCATGGCATAGCAATTAGAATTAAATCTCAATCTAAGCTCTACTAATCCTATTCCAAGTAAACATATACCATGTGCAGGATCACTTACTAGTATGTATTTGACAGTAAATGTCCTATCGGAAACATTTAAAACTAATGATTGCCAATGTGATGAATCAGAAAATATTATGTAAGTCCGTATGTATGTTGGGCAAACTTACGGCTTTCCGGTTCATAGAACAAAGGGTACATATTCCATGGTTGCGATCAGTGATCTTATAAATGCATATCCTTGAAAATTGACTATTCTCACACAGGACATAGTATTGGCGATGTGTTTTATGAAATCAACCCCATAGCAAATAGACAACAATGACAGATCAGCATTTTCTTTGTGTCTGTGTTCATTTAAGATCATCACAAGATCGAAAATTAGTAATGACAGTGACGTACATATTATATATATATATATATTTATAGAAAAAAGTGCTTCACACAAGGTTATGACCAATACATGAGCATGTATACTTATCCTTCTAATATTGAGCAATCTCAAAATAAAGATCATCATGATCATCGTCATCTGAATGATATTGTACAATTGAAATGACATTTGTTAAAAAATAGAATATAAAAAAATAAATGAAATAGGAAAAGAAAAACAAAAAGACAGTTGCACAAGATCCAACGTCCAGGAAGTTCATCAAAAGACAAAGGTGAAAAGTCTGTTAATAGTCGCATAAGGCATGAAAAGGGGTATAACCCGGTTAGGTAGCTACGAATAACTCGTACACCGTTGCCCATTTAATACCGGATAGATGAAAACGAGACAAGAGTCACTTTAATTGCAGTTGTCTATAAACAACAACAACAACAACAACAACAACAACAGCAAGAAGAACAATCAAAAGGGTTAATACATCATAAATAAATTCATAGGCTTAATAAAAATTAGTTCAGCCGACCGCTTGCTAGCAAGGGTGCTACCGTTTTAATGAAGCTAGCTGAGATCACATGGGAGTGATCATCAGTGCGCGCGTTCATGGATGTTAATGAAATTAACGCGATTTGTTCTTTTTTGTTTTTTTTCTTTCTCTGGTTCATTTTCATCTTCGGACGTTTTAAAACTGACAAATGTATGCTGTAAAGGGTAAAAAAAAACGGAAGTTTTGATTTTTATCAATGTATTTTTATAGGTCGCAGATGATTGTGCAAAAATTTTGATTGGCAGGCACAAACAATAAAAATATGATGATTAAGCAAAGTTTATATCTTAAGCCGATTGGCAATGATGAGATAAATTCTTGGGTCGTTTTACAAAAAAAAAAAAAAACTCCAAACATTGACATCCAGGCAATGACAACTTTGAGAACCAACAGTACGGTTCTTCAGAGCCTAAATATTGACATTTGCCATGATCGATTCTAATCTATCACAAGCATTTTGGCACTAGGAGCTGTGGGATTGATTCTTCTTCCATCATGGGAAACATTTTGGATGGAACTAGAAGGATACGACTTCGATTCGACAGTGATTCTGTGCAACAGAGTTCGAGTGATATCATTTTTTTTCCAACCTTGTGACACTTTACTAATTTTCTAGAAGCTTTAAGGAGTAACAACGTTTCTGTCCGAAAAAAATTAATTTTTGCTAGGCTCGGTTGGGTTATTGTAGCTGCGCGCGCTCTCTCTCTCTCTCTGAGAGGACTCACTTAGGCCAGAAAGTACCAAATGTGATACCACCGAGCTTTTCTGCCAATACTGTTAAATTTTGAATATTAGCCGGTTCCAAACGGCAGAGCTTATGTGTCATCACTTTCTCTGAACTTTCTCACAGAGCTCTTTATGCAACATTTTTCATGGCAAATTGCTACTGCTGGAAATATTGCCAATTACTTGCCAAGAGATGGGCACCGTTCCAAAGAAAAATCTTTTCGATATTAAAGTTGCCTCAACCGGGGATTGAACCCACAATCGACGGATCATAGAGCCAACGCACTAACCACTGAGCTACGGCATCCACAAAATCATTTTTTTTTTCTGGGTCGTGTTCGAGTTAGGTTCTTAAATCTAAGAGTCCATATATAAAAAGTGAGATCAGAATAGGAATCAGTACGAATTAACTGCCGTCAACTGCACTTTGTAAGAGTTTAGTGCAAGAGTGCATCCACAGTCAAGAGACCTAACTCTGTTGACAAGGCCCTTAAACTGTTAGCTTAAGTTAGATCTGATTGATCATAAGCCACCGTTACGATACCAGTTCAAAGCCTTTTATGGATTGATCGTTTCGTATTTTCTTTGTTGTTAGCGAATTTTAACAGCGAGATCAACCACGCCTCTTAAACCTCCTCTAAGCTTTACCAACTTGGGAGGCTTTGGGCACATCTATCGAAATCGTTGACGAATTCACAAATTCGGCTCAGTGATGGCTGGAGCGAGAATGACATAGGCACAAAGCACATCCTTCACAAGATCAGCGGAAAAAGGAGCTCTCTCTCACTTTCTCACTTGATTTCCTCAAGGAGATTGACATTTTTGAACGAGGCATGGACTAGAGGACTCTGTTTTCTTAAATTTTGATACATACAAAGAGAAAAGTTTATCTTGATGAGGGGCTTAGGTGCTAGAATCACACTGCTCTTTCTTTGAATTTATCCAAACTGTGCTAGAATATTGGAAGAATATCCTCAAGTCGAGAAGGTGTTGCATTCGATGCTCAGTCGTAGGACTTAGAGCAGCTCCACGAATTTGGCAATGAATTTTGGCAGAAAAATTATATTTTCTAACAAGGGACATTTTCATCTCGGGGGCTAAGTTAACATACCAAACAGCCTTTGGAACGTGGACGTGGTTGTCGAGGAGACTGTGCCGATTTTGAAGAGGCGCTATCTTTTGGCCAATTGTCGAATTATCGAATCGAAAATTAATCTGTAAACGTAAGATCGGTTAGCGCTAAGCGCTAAGGAGCCTTATTGTCAGTCGCAATTTAAAAAAAATTTGAATCTATCTGATGGAGGTTCTGCTCCAATTTTCTATCGTAACTCATGAGTTTTGCTTCTGTTTTTCATTTGTAATTTACCTACACGTAGGAATTGACAAATATCTTACATTTGACACAAATAGATCACTTCAAATATTTTGTGCTCTGATTTTTTGCTCTTCAGTTCTTCGGGTGCTTTAGGCAATTTTGATAAAATTCCCATAAAACTGGTACTTTCCTTGCGCCACTTCAATAAAAAAACAACAACAAATCATTCAGCAAAAGAGCAAAAACAAAAAAAAAAAAAAAAAACACACAAATGAAATAAAATATAACATTTTGATGGATGACGGATGGATGTATGGTTGGTTGGTTTCTTGCATTCCAATGTGAACATTGTGTGATTTTGATGCGGCGATCTTTGATTGTTTTTGACAGCGCACATTCGCGATTCAAATAAAACACATTCGTATAGGCAAATGTAGAGTACATTCGATCGCCACTTACAGTTAAGCATACTCGTACTTGTACGTATTGTATGAATCATGCAGCTGCTACATACTCATACAATACATGAAGATCATGATCAAGACAGTTCAAGACGACACAGAGTGAGAGTGAGAGAGGGAGAGAAATCTTTCTGTATATGTGTGCGTGTGGATGATTACGCTTTAAGGGCGTAAGGGTCAATCAGTGAAGTGCCCTTAGCGGCATTACTCGCTGATGATGATGATGATGATGATGATGATGCTTTGCGTCGTGGTCGCCGTCATAGTCATAGTTAACGTTGCTGTGTATGTAAATGATGTTTGTCTGTCTGTCGGTAAATGTTTTGAATTCTTGTTGTCCTTTTTTACTTGTTACTTTCATTGAAGATGCTGATGAAGTCGATTGTTCACCGAGTACGCGCGTTAATTGAAAACAAACGGTTAAAAAACAACTACAACAATAACAAAATGACCCTTGCTGATTGAATTCAAATTAAAAAAGATAAGATGTTTGAATGCAAATACATATATGTATGCATATTATTCTTATTCCATTTTGTTGTTATTGTTGTTTTCTAATCAAAATTCTCAGGCATCAAATTTTTTTGTTACAGTTTTTTTTTTTTTTTTCGTTTGCCAAAAGAATGACACTTTTATGCGTTATGTTATGAGTTCTGACATTGTTACAAGTGGTAAATGGTAATGACGATGAGTGTCATATGAATAAGGGCTAAGTGAAATGTGATAGTAAAAATTTGAAAAGCTTAACTTTGAAAAAAATATACATTTCTGCTGGAGATGATTTTCATCTGAGAGTACTAATTTTTGAACATACTTTCATGTTGATGAAAATAATCCTATGCCACCATCCATCGGTCCAATAAATTTATACGGGCATGCGAAAAGTCAATAAACATACATTCGAAAGCATACTTTTATATGAAAGATAGGAGTGATTTTCAACCGATTTTGCCCATTTTCGAGTTAATTTATTCATTGGTAAATATATTAATATATACAAATTTTCAGCTTTAAAACTTCATATTATCATGTGTAAAGTGTGAAAATATACATACAAAAGCATAAGTTTATATGGGAGCTATGGGTGATTTTTATCCTATTCAAACCATTTTCAAATATGTTTATTTCTTACTAAATAAAATCACGTGTACGAAATTTCAACTTGATAACTTTATATTTTCATGCATAAAATGTGAAAAAAAAAACACATTGAAAAACATACTTTTGTATGGGAGGTAGGCGTAATATTCAACTGATTTTATTCATTCATGAACTAGCTCATTTATTCTCGAAAATAAACTTATACTGCAATTTTCAGCACAATCGATCGACAATTACGGCAGTTATCGTGCGAACATTCAGGCGTGTAAGGTAAAATGGACTCTTCTCCATAGTTATTGTTTGTGGCTGAATTTATTCATTCAAGAAAAACTGAAAAACTCAACTAAATTGTTTCGATTTTGGCAGAAACTTTTTCGATTATTTTCAATATTGGATTATTTAATAAAAATTTGATCGAATTAGGTGCCATGAAAATATGGAACAATGTGAAAAAAACTTTACAGGCAACTTTAAGAGGTTCTATTACTGTAAAGAGCTCACAAAATATTGAAAAATTGCACAAATTAATTGCAATTTTGATGAAAAACATTTTAAACAACTTTTAACGACTCCAAAGCTTCATGGCCAGTATTATCATAGTCTTTCTCTGCATTTTAAATTCAGAAAAAAACGCGTATTTGTATCATTAGCTGACGATTCCGAACGGAAGAGCTACAAATGTTTAAAATCATTGTCACAAAGCTTCTTGAAGTTTTCAATAAATAGACAAAAAGCTCAACAACAAAATATTTGCGAAAATTACTGCTTCTTCTTTAGTTTCGCAATATATAGGTACATTAGATAAGGCAATGTGATGCCATTAAATTTGCAACGCCTCAAAATATGCATGCTTTCGCGATTGCAATGGCAATAACAATACGAACACGTTTTGCTGGCGGCGTCTGATGATGATAATGACGCCAGCCCAACAACATTTAACACTTAAACGGCGAAATGGCAAAAATTTTGTTGATTTGATGAAAGGCGTGAAATATGGTCCGTATTGTGTGCGAGTGTGTGTGTTATCAAAAGAAAACAACTTCTTTATGACTTACGACTGACTAAGTATGTATGTCTGTTGAGAAGGGAAAAAGGGTTTTGATAGTGAAAAAAAAAACAAAAAAACAAAATGCATTTAAAAATTGTTGATGGCTTTGGAATTTTGGTACTTTTTTTAATGTAAACGCCCGCAGCCATAGGCAGCATTCAATAATTAAAAAATGAACAAATCTACAAAAAACACACACACACACACGCACATTAACCCTTTATATGCATATAGAGGACAAAGAGAGGGTGAGTAATAAGTAATATTGAATGTAATGCAATGTAATGTAATGTGATGTCCCACTGTGTTCATAATTGTATTGTTTAAATATTGCATTTGGATTAGACTTTAAATTGTAACAAATTTATTTAGAAAGGGTTTTATTTTTTTGTCTAAATTAGGGTGCAAAAATATCTCAATCACACCACACAGCACCAGCGGCGATAATAGATGAATTTAAAAATCATTAAATCAATAAATTCAACCATACATGCATTCCATCTTAATAGGATTATAAGAAATAAAATTAAAAAAAAAATAAATTAAAAAATAAATCAATAATAAAAAGGAGGCGTTTGCAAAGAAATTTGATTTTAGCAAATGAAAAAGTAAGGTAAAAGAAAATTAAAAAAAAAAAAACAATATGACAATAATATTTTAAATTTGTAACAGCCACAAAGTAACGCCTACTTTATTGGTATAACATCATTTTTCTTTTTGTCTTTTCTCATTGAATTGTTTTACCTACATGCAGATAAAGGGTGTTCTACTGTAAACGAAATTTTACATTAGATTCTGATGGAATAAGCTGAAAATAAAAGTGAATGTGCTAAAAATCAAATATCTCATAATTAAAGAACGAGTATTGAGAGTACTAAGAGAATAGCTTTCAAGTAATTGAAAAAAAAAAACGAAAAACATTCCATCATTTAAACTCCGAAGCATTCCAATCGCTTCCCCATGATAAGTAATTTTTATCAGAATTTCATACACTCTCAGAATATCGACCGAAATTAAAAAAGAATTTCAAAAAATTGCTATTAGAAGAAAAAAAATTGCAAAAATTTCAGAAATAAAAAATATTCAATTCGAACTACGAAGTATTCCAATCGCTTCCCCATGATAAGTAATTTTTATCAGAATTTCATACACTCTCAGAATATCGACCGAAATTAAAAAAGAATTTCAAAAAATTGCTATTAGAAGAAAAAAAATTGCAAAAATTTCAGGAATAAAAAATATTCAATTCGAACTACGAAGTATTCCAATCACTTCCCCATGATAAGTAATTTTTATCAGAATTTCATACACTCTCAGAATATCGACCGAAATTAAAAAAGTATTTCAAAAAATTGCTATTAGAAGAAAAATTGCAAAAATTTCAGGAATAAAAAACATTTCATCATTCAAACTCGGAAGCATTCCAATAGCTTCCATGATAGGTAATTTTAATAAACATTTCATAAACTCTCAGAATATCGATGCAAGTTAAAAAAAAGTATTTCAAAAAATTGCTATTAGAAGAAAAAAAATTGCAAAAATTTGAGAAACATAAGACGTTCTTTTTATTTATTCATTTAATCCAATTATACCTCTAGAAATATCAGTTTTTCTATTTTTCAAGATCCAAAAAATTTATCATTGTTAATGAAAAATTACTATTAAGATACAAATAATGAAAAAATATGATCTTTTTAAAAACTTCTTGTTGAAAATTCGAAATGAAATTTTTTCAGTTAGTTAACAAATACATTTTTTCTTTCCAAAATCGTTAAAAAAGTCTGCAATCGTTAAAAAATGACACGATAACGGTATTTTAACGGTAAATCGAAACATAGAGATTATTTGAAATTTTCTAAATCTAATTTCGTGCCGGACTCGACTAAACCTATAGCCTTCAATAAGTCACTTGAAAAACTCAAAATCATTTTTTAAAATGACAGAATTTATGGGTATTTTTGTATGTCAATTTGGAAATTTATAAACGCAAAATATGATCAATTTCGCTTTCAAAGCATCAAAAATTATTTCCAGTGCCAAAAAAAAAAAAAGTATTAAAAATCATCCTCTGAAACAAAACATCCTTTAGTTTTCTAATAAATAACATTCGACAACAAAAACCTTACTTCTTTCCAAATTTCCAAAATCGTGAAAACAGTCTGCAATCATTAAAAAATGACACGATAACGGTATTTTAACGGTAAATCGAAATTTTCGATATTATTCGAAATTACTCGAAAGCAACTTTCGTGCTGAATTCGACTAAATCTATAGTCTCCAATAAATCACTTGAAAAACCTAGAATCTATGGGTATTTGTGTACATCAATTTGTGAATTTATTAACGCAAATATGATAAATTTCGCTTTCAAAGCATCAAAAAGTCTTCCACTACAATTTTCCTGTGCAATTTTCTAATAAATTTCATTCGACCACAAAAACCTTTCTTCTTTCCAAAATCGTGAAAACAGTCTGCAATCATTAAAAAATGACACGATAACGGTATTTTAACGGTAAATCGAAATTTTCGATAATTAAATCGAAATTACTCGAAAGCAACTTTCGTGCTGAATTCGACTAAATCTATCTCTCCAAATAAATCAATTGAAAAACCTAGAATCTATGGGTATTTGTGTACATCAATTTGTGAATTTATTAACGCAAATATGATAAATTTCGCTTTCAAAGCATCAAAATGATTGCCAGTGCAAAACACCCATAAAAAAGTCATCCGCTAAAACAAAACACCCTTTAGTTTTCTAATACATAAATACCATTCATATTTTGCGATAATTTTTGGCACATTATTTTTCCCAGTGTTGTTGTTGTTGTTGTTGTTGTTGTTGTTAGTGTTGTAATTTGCAATAATCATTTGCCACAAATGTTATATTTTATTGCAAAATTTCTATCGTTGGATGTCATTATTACTTTTTTTTTTTATTATTCTTTTTTTTATGTCTTCATTATGTTAACCAAAAATTTATGACTCTATCAGCGAAGGGTTAAATATTATATAAAAGTCTATTCATCAATTGAAAACTATCGATATTTGCATTTTGCATTGTAAGTATGGTGTATGATTGTGTATGATGAAGAAACAACCCTTCCTATATTCAAATGCGAATATTTCAAACTGGAGAGTTATGTACTAGTACTAGTACTAGTACTTGTAATCATTGTTTGAGTGATAGAGGTAGGGGATCTTCGTTTGGATTGAACAAATTGAACATCAAACTTAAGTTCGATTAAGTTCGATTAAGTTCGAATATATTACGAATTAGTTGCAACATCATCGAACCTTAGTACTACACAACGCTCTCTCTCTGTATGATCTAGTGCTCTACAGTCGACCGTAAAGTAATGCATATTACTCCGAATTGCCACAGGGATATAATTCGCATGCAAATGCTTGTTCGATTTTATGGAAATCAATTCAACTATATGACAATGCATTACGCGATAGGTACGCGATACATACAACATGTTCGAAATGTCAAACTAAATATTCAAAGTATGTAACCATTTGGTTACGCAACAGATTCTGCATATGCATCGTTGGTATATGTCGCATATGTGAGTTTATTTGATGCCAAAAATTCATTTGCTTCCATTAGCTTCCATTCCATGATATAGTTTTCTGTGCAAAAAGAAAAAAAAAAAACAATTTACATACATTTCATTTTATTTTTGAAAATCGATTAGTTACACCGTTTACAATGAATATGTAAGTAATTCATAGCACTTATGAACCAAAATTAGCATCTGTTTGATTATATGAAGGCGCAACAGAGGGGTAGTTTTTACTTACATAACCTCTACATTGTTATTGTATTCATATCAAATATCGCAACCATGTAAATTGTATTATTTTTTAGCTCGCTTCTTGGAACCAGATAAGTTTTGCCATGGAACTCAGTGCGCTGCTGAAGTAGATCTCTGAAAAAATGGTTATCACCTGTCAGAGCAAGTGAACGCCATCGAATGGACATAATTTTTGTTTTTTTTTTCTCAAAAAATGCTAGTATTCGAAGCTAAGGCTTCGGCGATAGTCATTTTTACAAACAAATTTTTATTTGTCAAATCAAAGTTGGAATCTGATAGATTTTGCAGAAAAAATCTCAACGCAAAAAATGTTTGTAATTCCAAAAAATGGAATTGAGATATTAGAGCCAGAATTTGCAAAGTTTCTGTAAAGAAACTGTACATACAACTCAGACCAGTTGGCGCTTAGGGATATCAAAAAGATTACTTACTTACTTACTTACTTATGTGGCCATAACAACCGAATATCGATTTAGGCCGAATATAACATGCTTCGCCAGCCATCTCTGTTCTTCGCTAGCTGGCGCCAGTTAGAAATTCCAAGCGCCGTCAGGTTCTCCAGTACTTGGTCTTTCCACCGGAGGTTTGGTCTTCCTCTTTTGCGTCGTCCTCCAGCGGGTGTCCGAATATAACACCTTCTTAGCTGGAGCGTGTTCTTCCATTCGCTCGACATGACCTAGCCAGCGCAGCCGCTGGATTTTGATGCGCTTTACTATGTCAATATCGGCATACAGCTCGTACAGCTCATGGTTGTACCTTATTCGGTACTCGCCACCAACGCAAATAGGTCCAAAGATCTTGCGTAGGACTTTTCTCTCGAAAACTCCAAGTATTCGCTCATCCGAGGTGGAAATTGTCCAGGCTTCAGCGCCATATGTTAGGACAGGCATGATGAGAGACTTGTAGAGTGTAGTTTTCGTTCTTCGAGAGAGGGCTCGACTTCTCAATTGCTTACTCAGCCCAAAGTAACACCTGTTAGCAAGAGTTATCCTACGCATGATCTCCAAGCTGACGTCATTACTGCTGTTAATGCTGGATCCAAGATAGACAAAGTCCCTTACTGCTTCAAAAGCGTAGTTGTCAACAGTGACGTGCTGTCCAAGACGCCGGGACTCTTTGTTTGTTGACACTAGATACTTTGTCTTGCCCTCGTTCACCGTGAGACCCATCCGACGCGACCCTCTTTCCAACTCTGAGAATGCTGCACTGACTGCTCGCGTGTTCATGCCGAAAAAAGATTAGTCCATCTAAAAAAATGGTATTGAGTTAATGGTGTCGGGTGTATTCGGACCAGGGAAGAGATACTCTGAACCATTAGGTAAAAACGCCGAAGTGTACGCGATAAATAGATGTGCGTATTTTAATCTCGAACGGAATAACCGGAACCGCAGAGTGGCAATACTTGCTGACAGCCAGACAGCTATCAAAGCACTCAGATCTCACCAAGTTACATCAAAACTGGTGATGGAGGGCATTGAAAAGCTGAACATCCTAGGCCAACTCAAGATGTTCAGTTGTGGATTGTATGGGTTCCGGGTCATGTAGGGATCAATGGAAATGAACAACCGCAGATAAACTTGCTAGGAAAGGAGTATCAACTGCATTTGTAGGGCCCGAATCATTCTATGGATCGGGTAACATCTCCCATATTATCTGGAAAGAAGGGGATGCACAAAGAAGATTATACTGCGAAAATATACAGGGGTTATTACACTCCAAACTAGCGCTAGGGGCATACAACCTAAAACGCTACGAAGACTGTATGAATATAACGAAGAACAATTTGAGAATCATGACGGGATTAGTAATAGGGCATTGTAGGATGAACTATCACTTAACAAAATTGGGAATTTTCTCAGATTTTCTCTTCTGTAAGTTCTGCAGAGAAGAGGACGAGACCGCACAACATGTGATAGGAATTTGTTCCGTCCTGATGCATAAAAAAAAAGGGAAGGAAGGGACATTTAATCATACCCGAGGACGAACTTAGACTCTATGAAGTAGGAGCAATACTATAATTCAACGAGGAAATTGGGCTAAGAGTCAAACTCTAGGTCCACAAAGGAGGCATAAGAGATCTTATAGGTCGCAGTGCAACATCCTCCCACCGATAATAATAATAATAATAATAATAATGGCGTCAAGCTAAAAGCTGAGATTTCTTACAAAGGAACGCTTTATACCATTTTGGCTAGGCCGACGATGGACGATAACAAAGTTTGGTACTTTTAATAAAATGCTGCTGAATTATACGAGTCGGCATTTTAATCAAAGCGTTCTTCTACAAAATGTTGTTCTATTGATCGGCCAGGAGTTCGAGTCTGGGAGTTCTTGTAAAGTAACCTTACATACTAATTAGACAAGTGGACACATGTTTGTACTTTCAGCCGGAATTTGAATTGAGAGATTTTTGCAAAAACATGAGACTAATAAGATGCATAGGAGAAGAACAAATGTTTGTCCTTTAAAAAACAAGATTGTAGAATTAGTCGAAACGTCTTAGAGTCGGAGCTTTCTTGCCCAGACACCGATAGAAGAAATTTTTGTACTTCTCAAAAAAATTACGGTGAATGAATCGAGCGCAAATTTGAATCTGGAAGTTTACAAAGTGTTGGTCAGACAGAAGGATGCTGATAAGGACAACCACTTAATGGCCTAATAAAAATGTCGTCAAATTGGTCGAGCCGAAATTCGAGTCTGGGAGTTCTCTCAAAGAACCCTTAGTTATTATTTGGAATGGTGGATGCTGATGGAACGAAAAAACGTTGTCTTAAAAAAATTATGTTTATTTAGTTTATCTGTAGTTCGAAACTGGAAGTTCGTGCAAAAAAAGCCATTATACAAATAAACAAAGTAGACGCCAATAGAAAAAAAAAAATATTTGCATCTCTCTGAAAATAAACAAAATGCAATTGAGTTCTTCGACCCGGAGTTCGAATTTGATAGTTCTTACAAAGAAACCGCACGTAGTAATTTGATAATTGGATGCTGATGGAGAGAAAAAATAATTTCTCTTTCTGAGAAAAACTCCAATTGAGTTGGTCGATCCGGATTTCAAGTCTAAGTTAACTTGCAAAAATTATTATTCAAATAGTTCGGCGCAGATGGAAAAATTACAATTAAGTTGATCGAAACCCAGTTCAAAATTGGGAGCCTTTCCACAGAAACCAAATGCAGTAATGTCACATCCCCCATCTTAGTGTTTATAAAAACTTCTGATTTGCGAATTTCTTCACTAGCTCCATTAGACTGTCGAAGAAACTAGAGCAGTTTGTATATGACTGCAATAGTCCCTTTAGAGCTGCTAGTATATGAGAGCTTTATAAAATTTTAGTATATATAAAGCTGGAATTCCAATCTGATGATTTTTGCAAAAAATTCTAATCAGAGAGGTGTACGTCGAAGTAAAGGACAAATCATTGTCCTTCGAGCAGATGAACACCGATAGAAAAAGAAAAATTTCGTCTTTTCGATCCGGATTTTAAGTCTGAGATTTCTTGAAAACATACTAATTGAGTTGAAATTGTGCAGATTGAACCCGAGTCTAAACTATCTTAGAGTTTCGAAAGACTCTTGATTCGTTCGATTCGCTAATTACGATACGGAATTCCAAATCTGAGGATTCTTACAAAGAATTCTAATTAGAGAGATGAATATGGAAGCAAAGAACAAATTATTGTCCTTCGAGCAGATGAACACCGATAAAAAAATAAAATTTTTGTCTTTTCGATACGTATTTCAAATCTGAGATTTCTTGCAAATACACCAATTGAGTTGAAATTGTGCAAACTGAGCCCGGGTCCAAACTATCTTAGAGTTTCGAAAGACTCTTGATTCGCTCCTTCAGTTCAATTGTTTGTTTCGTGCCGCAAAGTAGACGAGAACTTTATCATTACTAGTTGCCTTATGTTTAGAAGGATTCCGAGATTTCGAAAGTGTGTTGAAAGCTGCTCTATGTCTACCTGTTTAAATTTAGGCGAATTGGGACTTATTATGGTTATAGTATGGCAACCCTATTTATATTGAAAACCATCCCAAACTATTATTGTATCAACTCGATGAGTTTATGTTTGAAGTGACTGCCAAATGAGTCCGGAAGACTACTGAAAAAGCACGAGGCAACTGTCCCTCAGAGTTCAGTGAGTATATAAATTGACAATCTATTCAAAACGCCGAGACGGTTACAAAATTACGGTTACGGTTACATATATTTGTACTATTATACTTCAAAGTGGAACCCGCCTTACCTTGAGAGCCATCTAAGAAGCTTCCGAATATTTCGGAAATCATACAAATGACTTAAAGAGGATATATTTTAAAGGTCTAAATACGAATATAAATTAATATATAAGAAGAAATTCAAAGAAAAAAAAAAAGTAAACGAAAATATCATATAGGCTAAAATCATTAGCAACACCCAAAAAAAAAAAAAAAATGGGGGACACAATTCAAAGAAACCACAAAAATGTCATCTCAAAGGGCATATATGCACTGGCAGCTAACATTTAAATATGGTATTTAGATAAAAAAAAAAAAATAAAAAAAAAAAAAAAAAACTATGGCAACACCTACCCAATAGTCGGCACATAAATGCTATTTAGTATTTGCTTTTAGGTAATTTCAATACAAAATACTCGTACTTATTCTACTATAATATTATGCATGAAATATGCATGAAATGACATTTGAATAGTACTCATAGAGAGTGTGAGTACATAAGACAGAGAGCATGAGAGAATCCTTATATCGGTGCGTGTGTTTTTAATCCTTTAGACAAACATTATTAGTATTTCTGTTACATTGTTACAAATGTGGAAACAGTCATTGACAAATCGATTGCATACTTGACAATTTTCAATTGTTGTTAAAATAGAAATTCTCATTGAATTCATTGTGAGCATTGTGAAATTGCTCTGAGTATGAGTACATATATGTATATGTACAATGTATGAATAATGTATTGTAAATTGGAAAATATATTGAAATATATCCCAAAGGACTATTAATTGTATATTTTTGCATGTTATTTCAAATTACTGAAGTACTTCGATTTATGAGAGCATAATACATTCTGTCAAATAAGTACCCGGAAATTCTCATTTTTAATTTTTCCTCTGAGAATATTAAAAAAAAAAAATTTTTTTTCCCAGGTTGGCACAACTGTCAGCCTGTCAGCAACTATTCTGTGAGTTTTTTTTTTTTTTTTGCTATGTGTCATTTAGTTTAGTTACGGCGTCATTAGGAACAAGTCAACCTTTTGTGTGCGTTGCGAGTTTTACTATGGATAAAAATATCGAACAAAGAGTTTGTGTGCAATTTTGTGTTTCAAACGAAATTTCTTGTGCCAAAACGTTGGAAATGTTGAAAAAAAAAACATTTGGTGATTCTACCATGTCGAAAAAAAAAATTTCACACAAACTCTTTGTTCGATATTTTTATCCATAGTAAAAATCGCAACGCACACAAAAGGTTGACTTGTTCCTAATGACGCCGTAACCAAACTAAATGACACAATGACGCAATAAAAATTCACCGAATAGTGGCTGACAGTTGTGCCAACCTGGGAAAAAAAATTTTTTTGAAATATTCTCAGAGGGAAAATTAAAAATGAGAATTTCCGATTTCCGGGTACTTATTTAACAGAATGTACATAGAATTGCCATCTATTATTTTCTACTCATTTTGTATACATTTTTTTTGCAACTGCATAAATCTTATATCCTTTGTACTTGACATACCTACTGGACACCTTGAATAAAGTCTACTTGAAAGAAGAAATAATATTTTAATTTTTAATAAATACAAAAATCATGCACATACCATCATTCTTAAATCATTATTTGACTGATTGAAAATTGATCAACTGTCAGAGATGATTTAGTGTAATACATCATTCAAAATCCAAATGCTTCATTTGGATCAATCTACTAGAGAGAGCTACCTACTATTTTTTTTTTTTTCCATCTTTCATTCAATACTTAAGAATTTTTATTTTGTTTTTTTTTTTCTATCTTCATTCTCATTTACTGTATCAAATCAAATAGAATGCGTAAGTGTATCCTTAAAAATATGCAATTCATTGTTCACATTAAAAATCTGGGGGCAAAAAAAAAAAAAAATTAATAATAATAAAGAGAGAGAAAAAAAAACATATTTTGAAAAAGAAGGAACAAACAAAATATTAACACTTGTTTCGCTACGCTTGACCAGAGCTCATCAATTTTAATGGACAGCAGAGTGATAGAAAGAGAGAGAGAGAGGGACGCATTATAGTAAAAACATTTACCATACAATTGCCTGGGAGCCAAAACAGACGCTACATAAATATAATATACTCGTCCATATCAATGTGTATCATGCGATCATCAATTCATGCGAATGATTTAAATTGTGATTGTTATCACGAAAAGATTTCATGTCGCATTAAGAGCGTATTATGTGTATGAAAAGAATGAACAAACTCCGTAGCAATCCATAATCCTCGTGGTAAAATTTTGTAGTTATTCAATTCAATATGGAATTGCATAAAAATATGCAAGATTGCAATAATTTAATACATTTGCTTTTACTTAATCGAACCATAACCATTTTATCAGGGCTAGTCATATGTCGAACTTGCTCAATTTTTTGCCAATAAGATCGATATTTCATCTCCTTCTTCGAATTAGAATTCGATAATTATTATTATGCACCACGACCTATAAGATCTATTGTGGCCCCTTCGCGGAGCTAGAGTGTATCTCTTAGCACAGTTCCCTCAATGAATTTTAGTGTTGGTCCTACTTCACAGAGTCTAAGTTCATCCTCGGGTATGATGAAATCTTCCAGGTGTTTCCTTCTCTTGTGCATCAAAGCAGAACAAATTCCTATCACATGTTGTGCGGTCTCGTCCTCTTCTCTGCAGAACCTGCAGAAGCGAAAATCTGAGAAAGTGATAATTCAGCCTACAGTGCCCTGTTAATAATCCCATAATGATTCACAAGTTGTTCTTCGTTAGATTCATACAGTCCTCGTAGCGTTTTAGGTTGTATATCTCGAGTGCTAGTTTGCAGTGTGTTAGCCGCGGTAAGTTTTTCCAGTATAAGCCTCTTTGTCTATGCTCTTCTTCCCAGATGATACGGGCGATATTACCCTACCCTAAACCACAAAATGGTTCGGGCCCTACAAATGGAGTTGATGCTCCTTTGCTGGCAAGCTTATCTGCCATTTCGTTACCATTGATCCATACATGCCCCGGAACCCATAGAATCAACACCTGATTGAGTTGGTCCAGGATATTCAATTTTTCAATGCACTTCATCACCAGTTTTGATGTAACTTGGTGAGATTTGAGTGCTTTGATAGCTGCCTGGCTGTCACTCAGTATTGCTATTCTGCGGTTCCGTAAGCTAATACTTTCGTAGAATTAGATTGAAGCGATAAATATTTTTGAAATCAAAATTTCCTATTCGAAAGGCATCTTTGAAAAGTTAACTTTTGAATAGGAGGACAGGTATGTTTGACCTGTTTTCTCATTCAAAGGTCAACGTCACATTCTTTTAGATAAATATCTTGCAAAATTTTCCTTAGCTCCTCCGTAGAATCTTAGAGCTGAGCTACACTTTCAATCTTATTATTGTTCTGACAAACTTATTGCGACATAAATATTTTGTGGTGCTGTATCATACGTAGAGCTCTTGCGAAAAGCAATTTTCATGATGAAATTTTACTATCCGAAGAATTGCCAACTGCTGGGCGACAGAAGGGGACTTCATATTTGAAAAAACTTCGTTTTTGTCTTTCTGAAGAAAAAGTGGTTGAGTTATTAAAATCAGCAGGACAACCCAGACAAGTGGATGCTGAAATTTTCAAATAAAAAATATACCGCTATAATCACAACAAATATATGTATTGGTAAAGTCGATATTAAATATTTATTATTCTTATTATTGGCAGAACTATGAAATCAATTTTATTTTTAAAGTGCCTATTTTGTAGAGGAACCCGCAATAAGGGGTGCAGACAGAAGGTAATTATGTTAGCAAAAAATGTTGGGAATGAAAAATAATTGAGTTTCGGTCATACAGTTTATTCTTCTAGAGGCGATTACCGGGCAGCTGTAAGGTAATTGCTCGATTTTACGTTCATTCTATATGGCAGATCTCTTAAGGAGTCCAGGCATAGGGTGAGTATGTTTAAGAAAAATATGAAAGAGGTAAAACTAATTAGAGTCAGATTTACATTTCTTCATCATAAAAGCGACTTCTTGTCAAGTTTGGGGATATTTAGCGACTTTCCTATATTTTTTGTGTTCCTTTTGTATGGCAACCCACTTACGGGTGCAGATAGATTGTAAGTATTTTCGGGAAAAAATATTGAAGATATAGAACTAATGGTGGTCGGCCATATATGTAACTCTCCTTAAAGCGATTTCTTAGCAGCGATATGGTAATTTGTTGATTTTTGATACATTTATGTATTCAATTTGTACGGCGTCCTCTATAATGAGCGGAAGTGTAGGTAAAGTATGATCAAGAAAAATATTGAACAGATAAAGGTTTGGATTTACATTTCACACTCTTGGAGTCGATTTTTGAGAAATTCTGTGGTTATTTAACGATTTTTAAGGTTTTTCTTTTTTTTTTTGTTACTTTTATATGGCAGCCTCCGTAATAGATAGATTAGATGGTAAGAATTTTCAGAAAAAAATTATAAAAAAATTAACCCTAATTAGAGTTGGATTCAAATTTTACTCAATAGAAGCGATTTCTGGCTAGTTATGGGACTATTTGTCAATTTCACCTTCATTTTGTATGGCAACTCCCTTAAGGGGCAAAGACAAGGGATTAGTATATTAGGGAAAAATGTTGAAGAGATGTAACTAATTTGTATTATATTCATAATTTACTCACATAGAAGAAATTTCTGAACAACTATATCCTTATTTGTCGATTTTCGGTTGATCTTGCGTTCATTTTGTAGGGGAGCACCCTTAAATGATGGAGATAGAGCGTAAGTTTGTTCGGAGAAAATATTGCGATGCTAAAACTAATTGGGGTATGTTATACATTTCACCCCGCTAGGGGCGATTTTTAAGCAGTTATGAGATCATTTGTAGATTTTTAGTTATTTTTGAGTTAATTTTATATGGCAGCTTCTTTAAGGGATTCAGATAGAGGAAGAAAAAATATTTAAGTGTTAACAACTCATGGGAGTTGTTCAGTATATTTCACCCTCTTAATGACACCCTAGGATTGCTGAGAGCATATTATATTATAACACACTAATTTTGGATGGGGAGCCCCTCTAAGCAGTGGAAATATGGCAAAGGTATATGTATGTATATCCGAAAAATGTTTGGAAGGAAAAATTTTGGCGCGTCAGTCACACATTTTACCTCTCTCTAGGAGTGACTCCTAGACATTTTTGATATTATTTTTGGATTTGTCTTCACATTTGCACTACTTTTTGAAATAAAATTTAATTTTAAATTAAAGTAAAATGTTTAAAATCACAACAACAACAACAACAACAACAACAACAACAATACAAAACAAATACACATTGTTTGTCGTTTGCTCTTCTACATTGGTATTGCAACCAGGCAACGATCATATTGTTAGGCAACACATTTTTTTTTACGCCTGAAAATATGCAATACTTATGGTTGGCTGCTCATTTGCATAATAATCGCAGAGTGAATGGATAAAGCAATGTGACTGAATGAGTGAGTGAGTGTGTGAGTGAGTGAGTCAGTGTGTGTGTGAGTGAGCTTTTCAAAAAAATACAAAAATATACAATATAATATTTTCATAGGAATAGCACATAATGCCATAATGCGTATTATAAGATGGAATCAATAGAAGCAAAATATTAATATGAAATTTTTGGAATAACAAAAAAAAAAAAAAAAAAAAAATAAAGAAATCGTATATCTTAAAAATGAAAATCAAGTTGAGAGAAGGAAAGAGAAGAATTTAAAAGAGAAAAAAAAAAAATGAGGACAAAGAAGAAATCATATTCCTTTGAAGTACGACTATGCATAATAATACGTCAAATACATGTAAGTGGATTAGATGATGACAACTCGATTATAATCGATGACGCATCATTTTAATGAGTGTTTATGTCAATTGTCGCTCTCTCTCTCTCTCTCTTTCTGTTTATTGAAAATTAAAGAACTACTTCAATAAAAAAAAGTGCACAGATATTTTTGCAAACCCCTTTTTTTTTTTGTTGTTCATTAGTTTGCATTTCTTTTGTGAGCAGGAAAATTTTTTTTTTTTTTTTTTTTTTTTTTTTGTAATCATTTGTGGTTTCATCTAAATTCTAATCTGATTTCGCAAAATGCAGCATGAGATTTTTTTCTCATTTGGATTTTGTCATCTGGATTTGTCATTTTAACAGTTCATATTTGTATTGGAGTAGAGACGAGTACCACAGAAGTAGTATTATTGCACAAATCTATTGATAATATCTATCGATTTTCTATTGATTTGCTTCAAGAAGCTTTTATTTCTATTATTTTTTTTTTTTTACAATTCTCTTGTTTTTACATTCGTCTAATTTCTTTGTTGTAATATTATTGCGCACGACATATGCTCGCAATATGCTCAAATACTTGAGATCTTCTTTCATCATCGTCTTTTATTATTGATTCTTTCTATTTTCGGATACACAATTACAAGGATTAAACGCACTCAAATGACGATAGATATCATTGTTTCTTCATTTCTATTATTTTTGTATTTTTGCAATTTATATTTTTCTTCTTCTTCTTCTTCTTCTTCTTCTTCTTCTTCTTCTTCTTCTTCTTGTATTTCATTTTTATTATGTCTTTCATTTCTCGATTTCATTTCACAATTGCTAATCTCTAAGACAAAATCTTTGTATCGACAGACGACAATAGGTAGAAGAGAATGTGAATAAAAAGAAAGTATCAGTTGTCATATAGCAAAAAAAAAAAAAAAAAAAAATAATCGTTGTCTCTATTCAATGCTCAAACGGTCAATTGTCATTATTGTATGTGACAATCACATACTCAAATTTTGATTGTTTTGCGGTTAAAATTGAACTATCTGATAGTTCGATTCTCGATACTAATCATTCTTGGGAGTGTCTTCAAAAAAAAAAAAAAAAAAAAAAAAAAAAAAAAAAAAAAAAAATCAATACAAACACGCACACATGTGAATAGAAGATTAGTAGTTCTGTCCAAATTTGCACAACATGATTTGTTTTTTATATGCGCTTAAAGTTGTGTGAAAGATACGAGTAATTCCTATCCAAAAAAAAAAAAAACAAAAAATTGTTTGCAAAAAAAAATATTCAACAATTTGGCCACGAACCCATTCCGCTACCTTCTGATTTTATGGCAATTCTCCAAGAAGACTGCGGATTACATCTTCAATATTTATTTGATAGTAGAACCATAAAGAAATTCTTGTTTTGGACTAGCAACTTTTAAATTTTAACCGCCAGTGTACATCAATATTTCCTCCAAACATACTTACGCCCTGCTTCCACTCTATAAGGAAAACTGCCATACAAAATCTCTAAAAAAAAAAAAAAAAAACACCTGAAAATCGACAAGAGATGCTTAGTAATCCCCCTGGAATTGTAAAATGGACCGATGGACCTCAACATTTCTTCTGTATTTATTTACCTCATGAATAGACTATGCGTTGACAGACACGTCCCCATCTATTGGGTATCGGGACATAAGGGAATTGAAGGGAATGAAAAAGTGGACGCACTTGCCAAAGCTGGCGCAAACCTGTCGGAGGTCAGTTCATTACACATACATCCTCCTCTTTCCACATTGAAAACAGAGATTGACGTAACAATGATTCAGGAAGCGGAGTCCTTGTGGCAGGCGTTAACCTTTTTGACAGCAAATACATCGACTATATTTTAACACTCCCAAGAGAGGATTGTAAATTATCAGTTGGGGTTCTTACGGGACACTGGCATACTCCGTGTTACGCTGCAAAAATTGTTCTGCTACAAAGCGATGCATGTACAACATGCAACGAGGTCAATGCTAGGCGGACCTTGGAGCATCTACTTTGTCACTGTCCAGCTCTCTATAGATCGCGCTTCAACTACCTTGGATATGCATCTTTTCCAACTCGTGGAAACCGTTTGCAGGTCACACAGGTGATGATTTATTGAAACTCGCAAAAAAATGGATTAAAAATAAAATTCATAAGCGATCCAACAATTTCACTTGGAAACCTAACCTAACCTAACTTACCTCATATTTCCAATTCTTAGAGAGAATCTTTTGCAAAATTAATGGTTTCGCAAAAAAACTGAAAAAGTAGGCGGGTCGTAATCAGGAATTCCCTAGAATTCTCTAGAAATAAATACTTGGAATGATCCAAATTTTCTGTTGAACCTCTGAACCAAGCTATTTATAAATTTAGCGTGTCTTATTAGCCTACATAACTACATTTTCGGCAGGTCTAATTCACATACCCAACCTCGAACAGGTTTCTTAGTCAAATTTGTTCAGAAAGATGTTAAAAAAAAACAGACAAAAGGTAAGTTTTGCAAAAGAAAATGTTGAACCCAATTCTGAAATTCGGATTCCTCTACAATTTTCATAATTTTTAGCTTGAGCGAAACAATGACGAATTTGCTGAAGCAAAAGCCCATTTTATTTAATGGTTGTGAATAATCTTACTTTCCAAAGCGGAAGTAATCGGCTTAAAGTCGAGGACCCAAAGGGAACTAGTGTGCTGGAAAAGAAAGTAGACATTTTGAACCCATGCAAAAACCAATTCGGTTCAGCTGTTTTCGTGTTTATTAGAATAGCTGACGCTCTTATGCTTAAAAATTTTGGTTCTTTACCGAATAGAAGTACACACTCCAGCCAATATGGTGTTATACTCTGAACCAGCTGGAGGACGCAGACAAAGCTGAAGACTCAATTTCCGATAGTCGAAACAAGTACTGAAGAACTTGTCAGCGCATGGTATTTCTAAGTTGCACCTGCCAGTGAGCAAAACCAGAGATGACTCTCAAAGAATACTAAATTCATCCAGAATTGATCAAAATCAGTTCAACTGACTAAATACAATTACAGTGCTTGACTGTACCCTTGAGCCAACGCTTTCTAATAATAATAATAATAATAATAATATTTTTCGGCAAATATAAAAAATTTATGACCCACTTACCCATACCGGTGTGAGTTGCCCAACACCAGCTGCAATCAATCAATAAGTTCAACTAGAGCAATTCTATCTTTTATTAAAAAGGCAGAGGAGATTCTAGTGTCGCAGACAGTCTTGGGTACTTCGTATAGTCGCAGCGCCCCTAATACTTGTGGTTGGCCCTCGGAGGTATCAGCTGTAGAGCTCATATTCTCTAACAGACTTTAGTCGGGTTTCGCGTTGTCCACTTGATGAACCAGGATTTTGTCCTTGCTCCAATGACACGCTCTCTTTTGATTGATTGATTGATACTGATTATCACAATTACAGCGTGTGCCGTCACGGATACCAATAAACTTGCCCTTCATTCACGGAGCTTTAGGTCTGCTTTAGGTATATATTTTTCTTTTGGTCAGATATTTGTGACGACTTCAAGTAACCTTCGAAGATATAGAAATGTATGTATATATTATTAAATTAGAATAAGGCAATCTCACAAGATATCCTGGACACCGTTTGTGGCTCTCCATGTCTTGTGGTGTTCGACAAAAAGGATAGAAAGCCAGTCTTCTCCAAGAATTTTGAATTGGTTATCAACGACCGTTCGTCTTGGAGGAGTAGCAATATGGTCCCAAAAGGGTACTCACAATTGTGGTACACTGATGGGTCTAAGAAGATAGAGATGGCAGTGCGGTGGCAAGAATTGTTAGACCAAGATTTCGGAGAGCAATTGCAATGGAAGAAAACAGCTTCCATCTTTCAGGCGGAGGTGCATGCCTTAGAGATATGTGCTAAAGAATACACACGTAGGGGCACCCGTGGTACCAAAAAAAGGCATCATCGTTTCAATCGAGGCTGGTTTGGCAATGTTTTAAACTTCTCAATGACGTGGCAGCAAAGAATCCTGTCACCCTCATGTGGATGCCGGGACATGAGGGCCACGAGAGAAACGAAATGGCTGACTACCTTGCAAAGGAGGGCGCAAGCACTCCTTTCATTGGACCAGAATTCTTCTGCGGGGTTACAAACAGTTTCATAAACAACTTGATATGTGAAAGGGAGAAACGGGATCTACTCGACTACTGGAGAGCCCAAATGGGCATGCGACATTCGAAGGGACTTATTGATCCCGCACGTGTTAGGGTGGACGCTGTTCTCAATCTCAGCAGAAATGACATAAAACTCTACACAGAGCTGCTCACTGGGCACTGTAGACTCAAATAGCGTATGAAGGAAATAGGTGCGGTAGAAAACGATACCTGTCGACTCTGTCATGAGGAGCAGGATACATCGGAATATATTCTATGCAATTTCCCAGCGGTGGCAAGACGTAAACTTGGTTAGCTAGGTAATGGAATCTTGACTCCAAACCACATAGGTAAAATTAAGCTCACAGCAATTATAAGATTTATAAATAGTCTAGAATTGTTTACTTGGGCAATAGGCGCACAAAAGATCTTTTAGGTCGAAGTTCATTAAATAGCCTAAATAAATAATAACAAATTAGAATTATAGTGGGTATTACAATGATTTACGGATATGCACCTGGAATGTCCGGTCCCTTTATAGGGAGGGTGCCTCTATCCAGCTGGTTGATGTCCTCGAAAAATACAGAGCTGACATCACCGCTCTCCAGGAAATGCGATGGACAGGACAGGGCTGCTCCAAAAGAGCGTCCTGTGACATCTACTACAGTTGCCATGCTGAAAGGCACGAATTAGGATGTGGATTTTTGGTCAGCAAGAGACTACGACATCTTGTCTCACAGTTCACGCCTGTGAACGAACGGCTGGCCACAATCCGCATCAAGGCAAAATTTTTCAACATCAGCCTTATATGTGCCCACGCTCCGACGGATGAGAAGGACAATGTGACCAAGGAGAGCTTCTTTCAGCGCCTCGAAGAAGCTTATGACCGCTGCCCCCGCCACGATATCAAAATCGTGCTTGGCGACTTTAATGCCAGGGTGGGCAAGGAAGGTACCTTTGGTCCAACTGTCGGAAAATTCAGCCTCCACCAGAACACCTCCGATAACGGAATGAGGCTGATCGACTTCGCCGCAGCACGAAACATGGTAATTGGTGGTACCAGATTCCAGCATCTCGACATCCACAAAGCGACATGGCTGTCTCCAGATCATCGTACAAGAAACCAAATTGATCATGTGGTGATTGACGGAAGGCATGCTTCCAGTGTGATGGACGTGAAATCGATCCGTGGTGCCAACATCGACTCGGATCACTACCTTGTTGCAGCTAAGGTGCGCACACGCTTATGTGTCGCAAATAACAAGAGAAGTCCCACACAGAGAAAGCTCGACGTCAGTAAGCTGCGATCACCAGAGACAGCAGATGCATTTTCCACTCGACTATCGGATCTGCTTATGCAGAACACTCCCCAACTTGATGATACATGCGCACGGTGGACACATATATCCCACTCCATGACTACTGCTGCCGAGGAGGTAATCGGTTACTACCGGCCTCTGAGGAATGAGTGGTATGATCAGGAGTGTCGCGACGCTACCGCAGAGAAAGACGCCGCCTACAGAAGAACCCTGCGTGCAGGCGCAACGCGAGCTGTTAAGGAGCGGTATAGAGAGAAAAGGAGTGCAGAGAGACGTCTTTTCAGGCGCAAGAAGAGGGAGTTGGAAAGACGTGAGTGTGAGGAAATAGAGATGTGTACCGACAAGAATGAGACTCGAAAATTCTTCGAAAAGATCAAGCGCCTAAGTGGAGGTTTAAATCCCGGAGCCTCTTCTTGTCGTGATGGAAATGGGAATCTGGTTACAGATGTCCAGAGTGTACTGAGCCTATGGAGGGAACACTTCTCCACGTTACTGAATGGCGATGCTACGAACAATTCCGCCAGTGGAGGAGATTGCCCGATAACCCCAATTACAGATGATGGTGTTGATGTTCCACCACCCGACTATGACGAGGTTGAAACGGCCATTTTAAGGCTGAAGAACAACAAAGCTGCAGGTGCTGATGGCCTGCCTGCCGAGTTGTTTAAGACCGGAGGCGATGAGCTGCTCACCCGCATGCACCAGCTCATAAGCAGAATATGGTCGGATGAAAGCATGCCTGATGATTGGAGGCTCAGTGTTCTCTGTCCTGTACATAAAAAAGGAGACCCCACAATTTGCGCCAACTACCGTGGAATAAGTCTCCTGAGCATCGCATACAAGGTTCTATCGAGCGTACTGTGTGAAAGGTTGAAGCCTATGCTCAGCAACCTGATTGGACCTTATCAGTGTGGCTTCAGACCTGGTAAATCCACCATCGACCAGATTTTCACACTGCGCCAAATCCTGGAGAAGACCCAAGAAAAACAGATCGACACACACCACCTATTTGTTGATTATAAAGCCGCTTTCGACAGTCCGGTAAGGGATTACCTCTACGCAACAATGTCTGAGTTCGGTATTCCTGCAAAGCTCATTCGACTTTGTAGAATGACACTGCATAACTCTCGTTGTGCAGTGAAAATTGGGAAGGACCTCTCCGCACCGTTTAATACCGAACGGGGTTTCAGACAAGGTGATTCGTTATCGTGCGACTTCTTCAATCTTATTATGGAGAAAATAATACGAGCTGCTGATCTACGACATAATGGCACTATCTTCAACAAAAGTGTCATGCTGTTAGCGTATGCCGACGATATTGACATAATCGGCATGAACACGCGAGCAGTCAGTGCAGCATTCTCAGAGTTGGAAAGAGAGTCGCGTCGGATGGGTCTCACGGTGAACGAGGGCAAGACGAAGTATCTAGTGTCAACAAACAAAGAGTCCCGGCGTCTTGGACAGCACGTCACTGTTGACAACTACGCTTTTGAAGTAGTAAGTGACTTTGTCTATCTTGGAACCAGCATTAACAGCAGTAATGACGTCAGCTTGGAGATCATGCGTAGGATAACTCTTGCTAACAGGTGTTACTTTGGGCTGAGTAAGCAATTGAAAAGTCGAGCCCTCTCTCGAAGAACGAAAACTACACTCTACAAGTCTCTCATCATGCCTGTCCTAACATATGGCGCTGAAGCCTGGACAATTTCCATCTCGGATGAGCGAATGCTTGGAGTTTTCGAGAGAAAGGTCCTACGCAGGATCTTTGGACCTATTTGCGTTGGTGGCGAGTACCGAATAAGGTACAACCATGAGCTGTACGAGCTATATGCCGATATTGACATAGTAAAGCGCTAGGTCATGTCGAGCGAATGGAAGAACACGCTCCAGCTAAGAAGGTGTTATATTCGGAACCCGCTGGAGGACGACGCAGAAGAGGAAGACCAAACCTCCGGTGGAAAGACCAAGTACTGGAGAACCTGACGGCACTTGGAATTTCTAACTGGCGCCAGCTAGCGAAGAACAGAGATGGCTGGCGAAGCATGTTATTTTCGGCCTAAATCGATATTCGGTTGTTATGGCCACATAAGTAAGTAAGTAAGTATTACTTTATGTAGCTCCCATACAAAGTCCAGGGATTTCGAAACCGCCAGGGATGTCAACCGCCGCAACTTACAAAGTATTCCCTATAGTATAACCTCGTTTGAGGCGTAGATTAGTAATGTTAAAAGAAAAAAGTTCACGTAAATTAATCAAACCACGCCCACTACTTAATGTAGCTCCAATACAAAGTAATTTTAAGGCCACACTCCCTGATAGGGTTAATTGGGAATAAAATAGACCTCGACCGGCAACTAAGTTTCAAGTTGGCTCAAAAACCGGTGAAGATGTTCGTGCAGGTGTATTTGGAGAGAAACCCAGAAGGAGTATTTTTGCTAGCATAGGTCGAGAGAATTCAATTTTTCAGGCCGCAATATATGCAATAGAGCTGTGCTTAAGAGAGGCATTAGAAAGAGGAACATTAAATTGTTACATCGAAATTAATTTCAGATTGTTGTAACACTTCTAAAAAGACTAGCATCTAATAACAGAGAGTGATATGGGTGCTAGGTCATAGTGGACATTTAGCAAATGAAAAGGCAGTTGAGCTTGCAAGAAAAGGGGGCAGCCAGTAAAGTTATTGAACCAGGAACCATTCTGCAGGCTGCCTTAGAGCTCCACCAAATATAAAATTAATACTTCGCTAGAAAGAAAATCGCACCAATATTGGATGGACACAAAAGATATTAGAGTTGCGCAAACCTTTATGCCACACCGTTCTCACAAGAGAACTGCTAAAGTACTGAGCTTGACGCGGACTGATATTCGCATTGTCAATGGGATTCTTGACCGTACATTGCAGTGTTATGAAACACCTATACAATATGAGGTCAAAGTCAAAACTACCTCTGTAGGTTATGTAACGAAGACGAAGAAACACTGTAATGGTGTGATATGGACCAGGCTTTGTTACTTAGGTAGTTATTACCACAGAACCGTCAAGACATAGCGGACAAGTCTCCTAAAGATGTTTTTGAATTCCTTGCAAATATTGAACTTAAGGAGTACTTGTAAATTGTCAGATTGTATTACAATAGATCTAGTGACAAGGTGACTGGTTCCCGCTCTACATTCAATCAACCCAAACTAATGGAATTTTGTTTAAGCTTTGATCCGGCATAACTTACAAAGTTCTCTGCCAAAAACGATAATATTTGAGACATAGATTTGTATTGTAAATAGGAAAATTTTTTATAAGAAATAGGAACTCCAGGCCCATGATTTAATATAGCTCCCATACAAAGTTCTCAAATATTGTGATTTTTGAATCGCCATAACTGACGAAGTATTCCAGCTAGGAAAACTATATTTGGAATAAATTACCCATTCCTTAATTATAGCTTACTCTTTAAATACCACACACTAATGCCTCTTTGTTCATACACAGCCAGGAGGCATAATAGATAAAAATAGATTTCCTTGTGTTGCTTCATTCACACAGCACTTGTTCACACATTCGATTTGGCTTTCAATTATCCCATAGGATAAACAAAAAAAAAAAAAAAAAAAAATATTTTTCATTTTTATGGCGACATTATGTCTGCCATTTCAATTTTTATTGTGTCTCTCTTTGCAGGTACATATACTTGCATACTAAATATGTATGCACCTACTTGTCCATATGAATATTTATTATCCTTTTACAGGTCATATTTATTATTATTATGCCATTGCACGTTCTTGCATTCTCTTCCATTCATTTCATCTATTTCGGTTTTTTTTTTTTTTTTTTTTTTTTTTTTTTTTTTTTTTGTAATGCTTCTGCTTCTTTACGGAATTCATTATCTACATATCATTCATGAATTGTTTAGAATTGTCTTTGTTTTTTTTTTGATTGTCTTTGAAAAATTTTAAACGACATGAGATTTCTTTTGTTCATAATCTATCTGTATGCATATGAATGCACCTTGTGAGTTGTTCTTGTTATGCATTGTTCTGCATCTATTCACTAAGCAATACACACACACACACACACACACACACACACACACACACACACACATACACTCATACACTCATTTACAAAATGAGGATCTTTTATTTAATGTTTTTTTTTTTTTGTTATTTGTCTTTTCTATTTTTTTTTTTTTTTTTTTTTTTTTTTATTAAATTCATTCATTCATTCTTTTATTCAGTCATTCCTTGATTCATTCATGCATGCATTGTTGCTAATACAATAGAAATAATAGACATATGCATGTGCTACTCATATGAGAATGCATGTAGGTGCCATTGATATCCTGTGTGCTCATCGTTCGTTCATCGTATCCACCTCTTCGACACCTTAAATCAGATTATGACTGGCATTTTGACACTTTTATTTTTTTTACCTTTCGTTGAGTTATTCGATTTTTTTCTATTTCTATTATTCTATTCATTCTTTTTTTTTTTTTTTTTGTGTGTTTTTATTTCAATGGAACATAAACCACGGCTGGTATTTAGGCACGTTTAAGAGTGTCTCCTACCTGATGTTGCAGTTGCAATCAACACCAACACCATGCCATTGTGAAATTTTGTTCTTCAACTTTTATTACTTTTATTCTATGTATTCTCTCTCTCTGGTTTTCTCTTGGGAATTATTGATACGAAACATCAATCAATAATGTTGATCCATGTTGAATGAAGATTTTGATAAAAGTCAATTATAAATTTTGTGTTTAGTTGCTTTTATTTTTAATCACATTTAACCGCCTCTCTCAGCAGTCCGACAAAGAGTTTTCTAAATTTGGAACTAAAGGAACAAATGAATGCCAGAGCTCAATGGTTAGTGCGTTGGCCTTGTGATCTGTAGGTCGTGGGGGTTTCGAACCCCGGCTGAAGCACAACTTTAATATCGAAACAGATTTTTCTTTCGAACGGTACCCAACTGTATGCGAGCAATTGACAATTCTTCCGGCAGAAACGATTTGCCATGAAAAAGGTTCTAAAAGAGCTCTGGAGGTCACAAAAACTGATGTCGCAAGAGTTCTGCAGTTCGGAATCGGCTAAAATAAGTAGATTCCTTCCATCTGTGTTCTTCGCTAGCTGACGCCAGTTAGAAATTCCAAGCGCCGTCAGGTGCTCCAGTACTTGGTCTTTCCACCGGAAGTTAGGTCGTCCTCCAGCGTGTTCTTCCATTCGCTCAACATGCGGAGCCGCTGGATTTTGATGCGCTTTACTATGTCAATATCAGCATACAGCGCGTACAGCTCATGGTTGTACCTTATTCGGTACTCGCCACCAACGCAAATAGATCCAAAGATCTTCCGTAAGACTTTTCTCTCGAAAACTCCAAGCATTCGCTCATCCGTGGTGGAAATTGTCCAGGCTTCTATTCGGATCATTTCCATGATTTTAACGACATTTTCAACAATAAATCCATACTATCTCTACAATTTTTAGCTTCTGTATGATGCTGCGATTGCTAACGGTCTACTTCGTTTATTTCCGCTATTTTATCGACATTTTTAATGACAGGCTTGCCTATACTTGTTGACAGTATCGTTGACCATAAACGTTAGTGACAATTTTAGGCGCCTTGATTGCATTACCGTAACTTCATGGTTAGTGCAGTAACAATTTGCCATGAAAAAGGTTCTAAAAGAGCTCTATGATGGAGGTGGTCAGAAAGAGTGATCTCATTGGGGTATGTCGTTCGGAACCGGCTAATATAAGTAGGTCCCATTTAATAGTGTCCACAATTCAACACGCACAACAGTATTGAAAGAGAAGCTCGGCTAAAGGGCCCAAAGACCAAAGGACCCTTCTGAGACTATAAGTGCATTACTCATTATATTTCGAATAATTTACAACAATTCTTCCCAAAAAAAGTATAATAAAAAAAATGCCTGATTTGGACACAACTACACTACCTTTTAGTTTTAATAGCCTCCAGAAGACCAGTGGCGAAACTAGGAATTTGACAAGGGCGGGGGTGAATAAGATGAAAAAGATGTATAAGAATAAATTTTTAATGAATGATTTTTTTTTGTATATTTCTATATTATTATTTTTCATTGTTCAACAAATCCATCGGACAAGGAGATGGGGGATCTACCCTTACTGATCCCCCCTTGGCTACGCCACTGTAGAAGAGCATCAATTGAGGACGGAAGCCTCCATAATTAATCGAAATATAGATTCTGTTTAGTGAGAATGTTGAGGATGAAAAATTTACAGAGTCCGAACATTTACTTTTCATTTGTCATTTCATGTATGGGAGCCCTCTTAATGGATGCAAATAAGTGGTAATATTCAGGAGAAAAAAATTAACAGAGTTCAATCATACATTTCATTGCTCTAGAGACGATTCCTGCTCAATTATGGAGTTATTTGACGATTTTCAAAAATTTCTTCAATCATATTAAATATATGGGAGTCCCCTTATGGGGTTGTAGATAGAATATATTTTGCATTTTTAGATTTTGATATTCTAATTTCTATTTTAGATTCAACAAGGAAGCATTTGTATGTCACTCGTTTATGGACATAATCATTTTGATACAATCGGACAATATACGGCTCATACTATGTATCTCTCATGATCATATCAAAATTGATCGACACGATTGGCAAATGATCAAATGTCGTAATAAACGAATCTTTATGCAATTTTCCCAAGTAGTATAACAATTTACACAGACAATTTTAAAATTGTATGTATGTACATAAATGATTATAATGGAAAAAATATCGATTTCAATGATTGTTCGATCAATTCTAATGCAAATATTCAACATTGCATACGTGCTTACGATATTTCGAAATGCATATGTATGTACAAATGTACATTTGTAGTCATCTACATACTATACATACATACATTCTGTCAAATAAGTACCCGGAAATCGGAAATTCTCATTTTTAATTTTCCCTCTGAGAATATTTAAAAAAAAAAATTTTTTTCCCAGGTTGGCACAACTGTCAGCCACTATTCTGTGAATTTTTATTGCTATGTGTCATTTAGTTTGGTTACGGCGTCATTAGGAACAAGTCAACCTTTTGTGTGCGTTGCGATTTCTTCTCGCTGAATCACTTCTTCTGGTTGAATCACCAAATGTTTTTTTTTTCAACATTTCCAACGTTTTGGCACAAGAAATTTCGTTTGAAACACACAAAAATTTCACACAAACTCTTTGTTCGATATTTTTATCCATAGTAAAAATCGCAACGCACACAAAAGGTTGACTTGTTCCTAATGACGCCGTAACCAAACTAAATGAGACACATAGCAATAAAAATTCATAGAATAGTGGCTGACAGTTGTGCCAATCTGGGAAAAAAAATTGTTTAAAATATTCTCAGAGGGAAAATTAAAAATGAGAATTTCCGATTTCCGGTTACTTATTTGACAGAATGTATACCACCATTATATTCAAATAACGAACGATTAGATTTTGAACGAAGAAACCATTTTTTTTTTTTAATTTTTTTTTAAACTATTCCGATTGCTATTTTCACAGTTTATTTATTTACGCATACACATATATTTTTCGTTCATTGTCAATTGCTCATTTACAGTTGCAATTTGGCTTGAGTTGAATTCTTTTGTTGTGCATTTTACATACACACACACACGCATATACCTCAATACAATTGCATACCTACTTGATTTTGTCCCTTCAATATTATGATTATTTTGCCTATTTCTCTCTTATTTTCTTTTTTTTTTTTTTTTTTTTTTTGCTTTCCTTTGGTTGTTTTTTTTTTTTGTATTTTTTTTTTGTTTTACATATTTCCAAGTCATTGATTGCTTTTCATTTTTTTTTTTTTTTTTTTTTTTTGCACACAAACAATTTCACAAATCTCACTGCCAGATGAGAACAATAAATGATACAGCAAGCAAACAACGCAATGAATTGAAAGATTGTTGGCTCTTTCTTTCAACTTTTTTTTTTTTTTTTTTTGTTCATGCATTTTGATTTGTTTAGTAAGAAATAAAATAGAAAATAAGTTCTTAATAGAAAAATAAGAAAATAATTAAGTGAGTAAGTTGCAAAATGAGACAGAAGAGTGAAAAAGGTTGGGGTGGATCCAAATGGATATCCAAAAATGTTTCAAATGTCCACCATTCAATCGAAAACTTACTTTGAGGGAGTTGGTGCTGGCGTATACAGCGCAGAAGTTTGCATAAGAGCGTCATTTAAGTTTCCTGATTACTGCAGCGTGTTCCAGGCGGAGTTTTTTGCAGTTAAGAAAGCGGCAGAGCTTGCTTGTGTCGACGCTACTAACAAGTGCACAGAAGAACGTGAAGGTTCTACGTGAGCACCTGCCTGGAAGGCCTATCTCACGGTGCTCAAAGGACGACGTATCAGAATTAAGCGTTAACAGATCACTGCCTAGTGGCAGCGCACACGCGTAGATTAAACTTAATCAACAGTGATACTTGCAGGAAATGTAATGAGTCGCGTACAAAAGAAACCCTGAAGCATCTGCTGTATTTTTGTTCGGCTTTCTCGAGAACTCGATTGAAAAATCTGGGCGCTATCAGTCTTGAGGGATTGAGAAATATTCCTGAGATTGCACTGGAATCCCTTCTAAGATTTGCAAATGACACGCGTATCCTAAGTGATGCCTATTACCACTGAACCAGGATTCTGATCTGGTATAGCTATGGACCTCTGGTCTCTGTGTGGCTTCGGCCAGCCAGTATAACCTAACCTAATCTTGAGAGTATCTCGGCATCATTTAAAAAAAAGCCAAGACGTTTTTTTTTATTATAATTCTGACGTATGATGGCCGATTTGCAAATATTATAGGTATTATTTCCGATGCCTTTATACTGCGAGCTCAAGTTCGATTAATGAACACTCAGTCATTCAGTGTCGTACCAAAGTAACTTGCATTTTTTTTTTTTTTAAATCTTGGAATTTTGTCCTTTTGACTTTTAGAAACTTTTGCCTTTGAAGTATTTTATTAAACTCATAAACAACAATTTAAAATTAGCAATCCCCAACGTCCATCGTTTGGTTCATCCACTTAAAATTTATTTCTTTTGTATGTGGAGCGACTCAACTGAAAAGAATTTCTTGAGCTAAATAGAAACTACAACAACAACAACAACAACTGCAAAATATCCATTGACAATTCCATAAAAACTATATCAAGTTGTTGTACTAATATTGATCAAATTAATTTTTATGATTCGAGATTGCCAAAAAACGACCGATTAAAAAGTTGGCAATATTCCTCATGGCCATATTAAAATAATGTTTGGACAATTATTATGATGTAATAAATATTAAGAAAAAACAAAAATTATAAATTCAGAAATAACAATTTTTTTTTTTTATTAAATGAATATTAATTTTAATTTGTGAATGAGAAAATAATTATTTTATCCCTGTGTCCCAAAATTATCCGGATTGATAATATAGACAAAGAAATCAGTAGGTAGCACATACTATATCTTAGCTTTTTCATGATTGATGTATTGTGGACCCGTGCATAAGAAAGTAGATGCCACAATTTGTGGCAACTACTGTGGAATAAATCTTCTTAGCATCGCATACAAGGTTCTATCGAACGTACTGTGTGAAGGCTTCAATCTTATTGATTAATAACCTGATTGGACCTTATCAGTGTGGCTTCAGACCTGGTACATTCATCATCGACCAGATTTTCACACTACGTCAAATCCTGGAGAAGACCCAAGAAAAACAGATCGACACACACCATCTATTTGTTTGATTATAAAGCTGCTTTTGACAGTCCGATAAGGGATTACCTCTACGCAACAATGTCTGAGTTCGGTATTCCTGCAAAACTCATTCGACTTTGTAGAATGACACTGCATAACTCCTGTTGTGCAGTGTGCAAATTGGGAAGGACCTCTCGGCACCGTTTAATACCGAACGGGGTTTCAGACAAGGTGATTCGTTATCGTGCGACTTCTTCAATCTTATCATGGAGAAAATAATACGAGCTGCTGATCTACGACATAATGGTACTATGTATCTTCAACAAAAGTGTCATGCTGTTGGCGTATGCCGATGATATTGACATAATCGGCATGAATACGCGAACAGTCAGTTCAGCATTCTCAGAGTTGGAAAGACAGACGCGTCGAATGGGCCTTACAGTGAACGAGGGCAAGACGAAGTACCTAGTATCCACAAATAAAGAGCCCCAGCATCTTGGACAGCATGTCACTGTTGATAACTAAGCTTTTGAAGTAGTAAGGGACTTTGTCTACCTTGGAACCAGCATTAACACCAGTAATGACATCAGCCTGAAGATCATGCGTAGGATAACTCTTACTAACAGGTGTTACTTTGGACTGAGCAAGCAATTGAGAAGTCGAGCCCTCTCTCGAGCAACGAAAACCACACTCTACACTCTACCCTCAACATGCCTGTCCTTACATATGGCGCCGAAGCTTAGACAATTTCTACCTCAAATGAGAGAATGCTTGGAGTTTTCGAGAGAAAAGTCCTACGCAAGATCTTTGGACCAATTTGCGTTGGTGGCGAGTATCGAATAAGGTACGACCATAAGCTGTATAAGCTGTATACCGACACGGACATAGTAAAGCGCATTAAAATTCAGCGGCTGCGCTGGCTAGGTCATGTTGAGCGAATGGAAGACCACGCTCCTGCTAAGAAGGTGTTATATTCGAAAACCGCTGGTGGACGACGCAAAAGAGACAGACCTAACCTCCGGTGGATAGATCAAGTGCTGGAGAACTTCTCAGCGATTGGAATTTCTAAATGGCGCCAACCAGCAAAAAAAAGTGCTGACTGGCGAAGCATGCTAGATTCGACCTAAATCGATTTTCGATTGTAATGGAAGTAGAAGAAGTATTGTGGATCCTCTTGCATTAGAAGCGAGAAGCTCATTAAGTGACAGCAGTAGTTTTTGTATATCGATCGAAATTTATACAGGGTGATTTTTTAAGAGCCTTAGTATTTGATTAAAAAGAGAAACATCAAATTTAGAGAAATGTATGAACTCTTTGGTATCTGCCGGTATATTACGAATAAGCCGATAATTCACGGTCATCAACAACACGATATTTTCCTCTGTCTGCAGTCTACGGACTGCGTGTTGGTGGTTTAATGTGTCAATAATGTAAATTTGGTGCGAAATTTAGTTCACAAGATTCCGAATAGCCGCCTCAGAAGGTCGCCCAAACTGATCATAAAATGAATGAATGAATGAACCGAGCATGAATTTTTATAATAAAATTCAATAATCTGCAAGTGTTGTTCGTTTGTAAGTCGATTACATAGTTAAATTATAGACCAAACTGAACATGTTTGACAGTAACATGTTACATGAAAACAGCTGAGCTGCCAAAAAGAAAGTTGCTAAAAAAATCACCCTGTATAAGGTACAAAGAATAAATGTAAAATTTTGATATCGAAACAAATTCTTCAACAAATTCTTCAAATTATGTTTATGGTGACGATTTTTTATCCAGCGCACAAGTTCTTTTGGGTGACATCGACGCATTTAGGAGAAGAGCAGAGAAAATCGAATTCGAAAAAAATCAAAACAATGCTCGTTTCTTTTTAAACTTCATTTGGTGCTGTGAAAGGAAACGGATATGCTCCCATAGAAGACACTTGTTTATCGTGCGTCCAAAGCAGTGTATTCCAATTGATGGTGCATATTTCATATAAATACAGAATTTCATCCGATCCGGATAATTTTGGGACAATAAATTTCGCTCAATAAAACATCACATATTTCGATAGGATGCATAATTTTGACATATGCATATAGTAAAAATACGCAATGTCAATTAAATACTACTCTGTATGAATATGTTCTTCTAATCGCAGTTGTAACGGTATTTCTATGCATATTTGTTTTTTTGTGTGTATTATAAGAATAGAATATATGTTGTCCAACACGTATGTTTAATTTGCACTCAAAATGAATGTCTAAGAGAGACACAAAATAGAGTGAGAGAGAGAGAGAGAGAGAGAGGGAGTAGGAATAACATTGAGAAAAATATAACTGAAGAAAAACTAACAGAATCCGGAACAACAACAACAACAACAAGACATTATTATTATTTGTGTATTTATGTGTTGGTACTCGTACATGTATTTCTTTTAATTTACACTCATTAAAATTATGCAAATGTAAGCAAGCCAGCAAGCAAGCAAGCAAACAAGCAAACAAACAAAACAAAGAAATAAGCATAAGATAAAAACTAGCAGTACATATTATAATTAACAATGGGCTGCCAGAACATGCAAAAATAATACGAAAATAATGATAAAAATGAAAATGAGAATGAGAATGAGAATGAGAATGATAACTACTTATCATATACCAACCTGCATGCATGCATGTACATCCAATATAAAAGGAATATAATGTGGGCGTGTTGTGAAGCAATGAACAAAATGAGTAGAAGAAGAAGAAGAAGAAGAAAGAGAAGAAGGCCGCCATTGTTTGAATATTGCAATTGTTAATTTGAACAACAATGTCATTGCATGCAGTAAAATAATGCTAGGAAAAATAATGAAGAAGAAGAAGAAGAAGTAGAAAAAATGTTGTTCAAATAAAAGGATCCCCCATAACAAAGAACGGAAAATCAAATGTGAAAGAGAAAGAACAAAAAAAAAAAAAAAAAAACGAAAACGAAAAAGAAATAAAATAATGTATAGTCGTCATATACATAAATGAAAGCATATACAAATGAAAAGTTAATGAATGCGACGAAATGAGAATGAGACATACAGTTACATACAGTATTCACTTTATGCATGTATACATACACTATTATAGTACATATGTATATATACATATTGTAACAAAAAAAAAAAAAATTGAAACAATGATTTTGTATTATTTTAATGACTGAATACAGAATAATGATTATCAACAACGACAACAGCCAACAAATGCAACAATGATAACAACAACAGCAATTCAGAATAACCTACAATATGTAAATCGGTATCTAAATGGATGAAGGTATGCATAACAGTACACCAGTACTTCTATATGAGCATTTTGTGGTTGGTACTCAATCAATTAATTTCATCTGATAATTCTACAATCTACAATTCTACCAGGTGTACAAGCTTAAATCCGCTGTTTTTCGGGTAAAAAAAAAATACATTTTTTTTTTCATAGAAAGCCAAAAATTAATTTATTCAAAGTATTTACTCTCACTAGCTATACATTTTTCCCATCTCTCGGGCAATTTGTGTATACCATGCCAAAAGAATTCCTCATTTTACGAGGCAAACCACTCGTCAAGCCATTTTCCGACGTCTTCATAGGAATCGAAGTGCTGTTAGGCAAGCGCGTGACCCATCGACGAAAACAGGTGATAGCCAGATGGGACCAGGTCTGGTCAATAAGCTGGATGAGTTAGCATCTCCCAATTGAGTGTGTCCAAGTAGTTTTGGACCAGATTTGACATGTGCGATGGGGCGTTGTCGTAGAGAAAAATCATGTCTTCTCATGTCTTTGTTCATAACCAGGCCTTTTTTCACCCAAAGCACGACGCAATTTCACTAGTTGTTGGTGGTAGCGGTGAGCATTGACAGTTTCACCAGGTTTCAACAGCTCGTAGGTAGATGACACCCTGCTGATCTCACCAAACGCACAGCATCGTCTTGCGTCCAAAGCGATTTGGTCTTGGAGAAGAAGTTGCTGGTTGGCCGGGATCGACCCACGAGTTTTTTCGTTTAGGATTCTCAAAGTATATCCACTTTTCATCGCAAGTCACCACAAGATGTAGGAACGACTTTCTTTTTTGTCTAGCAAGCAAGATTTCGCATGTGTTTTGGCGTCGATCCAACTGATTATCGTTCAATTCATGGGGTACCCATTTTCCAAATTTTTGAACCTGGAAATGGCTTGTTGAGTAACACCTAACTGTTCGTCAAGCATTTTTTGCGATTGGGTGTCGTCCTCATTCAAAAGAGCCTGCAAATCATGGTCCTTAACTTTTCTGGGTCTATTTTCACGCTTCTTGTCACTCAAATCAAAATGGCCTTCTTTGAACTGATGAAACCAGTCTCTGCAAGTGGTTTCCGATAGCGCACTGTCACCATAGGCCTCCACAAGCATTCGATGCGACTCAGCAGCAGATTTCTTCAAATTGAAGCAAAAAAGTAGAGCTTCCCGCATATGCTCTTTTTCTGGCACGAAACTAGACATGATTATACGAGGAAAAATGTATGTTGTTGTATGAAGTCACTGATGATGTTTACTAATTGATGTAAACAGATGTCGAACTCATAAAAAAAAGGGATGCACAGTCGATAATAGCTCAATATGCTCACTAACGCCATCTACGAGCAAAGCTTGTACGGATTTAAGCTTGTACACCTGGTAAATACATATTTTCTTCTATTTAATAACAACAGCCATCGTTTTGGACCTTATTTTGTCTTCTTGAAAGAGGAAAGTTGTTGAAAAAATAGCAAAATTCAAGTTTGAATCAATAAATTTAGTTGAAGTTGACCAAAAACATAAAAGTAAGATGCCCAATGGACAACATTCCACATTCCACATCCACACTCACAATGTCCCAATGAAATACAACATCTCTCATGTTGGTCTCTTATGTTCGCGTTTGATCAATCGCTAGCTTCAAATGATTCAATTTAGGAGATAGAAGAGGTCCGAATTTAAAGTTTGGGCATATGGAAGCAGGTCAAAATAGTTCCCATTCCCATCAAACGCTCATCTAAACTTTCCTTAATGCCTTGTGTTGCCTTGGTGGAACGCAAAACGCCGCGGTACTCCCGAGTTGGGCTCCGTTTGAGATGTAACCACGATTTTTTTCGCACAATCTCACCGTATTTTACTGTATTTCACATCCTCAATTACACATTTACGAAATGTGTCCATTTCGTTCCATTTGGTCAGGATTTTAAAAAGGTCCCAATTTTGAGTTTGGACATATGAAAGCAGCTCAAAGCTCGCACAACCTTGTCGCATTTGACCTTATTTCACATTTTCAATCACACATTTACGAAATGTCTCCATTTCGTTCCATTTGGTCAAGATTTTGCAGAAAGAAATTCAATCCATTACATTTTGGAGCAACAATTCTTATGGTATCCAAACATAGAACTTCTGGTTAAATGCAACTTTATGCAACTGATTTAAAACTATATTATGATCATCACCCTTTAGCTCTTTAACCGGTTTACTTTGATCATTTACATGACTTTAACGACATTTTTGACAATGGGCTTACCTCTAACTCTACGAGATTCATCTTTAATATCGAAAATGATGGTATCGAATCGAAGCAATCGAAATTGTGTGTAATAGATTTTAAGATTGTGACGACCATAACCATCATTTACTATTTCAGCCATCTGGCTTGAATCGTTGATCAATCAATAGCTTCAGGTGGGTTAAATTGTATGGAGTCAACATTTTTATCACATGATTTAGCGAAAAATATTAAATTTTAAATAATTTTGAACATTTTCTCCCAAGGAAACATAAAGAAATTTTTAAATTTTTTACAAAAACCCATCAGTTTTGTATGGGAGTCCTCTAAAGGGTTAGAAATAAGATGGAAGCATGTTTTGAAGAAATGTTGAGAAGGCATCGTTCCTAGAACGATAAAATCTATGACTGACCTACGTAAATTTTGTCTCTTTAACATTTCTTCTGAATAAGTATCCCTATATTGACCTCTTCAAGGGACTCCCAAATAAAAAATGACCGAGAAAACACCTGAAAATCGCTGAAAATCGTCCAGAAATCGCTCCTAGAGTGACTAGATGACTGTGTCCCATTAACTGGTCCTTCTCAGTAGTGCCTCTAAACATACTTGTCCCCTGTTTTCACCGCTAAAGGGAACTCTCACACAAAAAGTCCGAACAAAACACCAGAAGTTCGACAATAGCTGCCCAGGAATCGGCTTCAAAGCGATAAAATGTCTAAGCAACCCACTAAGCATTTCACTCCCTTCAATATTTCGACTTTTTAGTCGAGCGCTTCCCTACAAAATTTATGCTATTTTATAGTGGCTATTAAAACTAAAAAAAAAAAAATAGGCTGGTCCATATAAGGAACTCTTCGATGTTTTCTTTGGAAGAAATTCTTGAAATTGTCCAAAATTTATGTTTTTCAGTGAACCAAGCAATTTAATAATTTGACCAACATTAATGTAGGTCGATTTGATATCGATTTCCTCCACCCCCCCACCATTTATTTACTTTTTGAGGTCAATTAATGTATTTAAAGTAAAATCTAATTTTAAAAATATTCACCAGTTCCGTAAGTGGTGTTTTTGGTATTTTATCAAATATAATAGCATGAAAATTTATTTACAAAAAAAAAAAATATTCTTCTACTTATGCCCACTAGAATCAATTAATTCGGCATCACTTTGGACTTTCACTTAAAAATTATATAAAAAATTTGTCATTTGGTAGAAAAAACAAAAAAAAAAAACAACAATAACAACAACTCGTTCATCTATTTGAATTTTTTTTTTTTTTTTTTTGTGTTTTCAAAGGTTCCATTGATATTTATGAGCGCTAAAGAGTTCGAAGGAAGACTTCGCATGAAAATTGTGAAATAATTGCAATTCACTTCAAGTTTTAATTGATCTAATATCTATTCATTAGATTAACTTTATGCATTAAAATTTATTCATGATTCATGTGTGAGAACAAATTGAATTAAATGATGCTCAATTCAAAATTAATTGTTTGCAAAAAAAAAAAAAAAAAAAAAAAAACAAACAAAAAAATAACAATTAAATATCATCCTACATACTCGTAATTCATGTATTCATACAAGAATACCAGCAATTGCCTTTCTAAATGTTTTTCCCTTCTTTGTTTTGTTTTTTGTTTTTTTTTTTTTGCCTTTTTGCCTTTGCTCAAATGAAGTTTAATTAAAAAACAGTGAAAACTCTTCTTGAATTTCTAATTGTTCTACTGTGTGGCTGTGTGTGTGTGTGTGTGTGTGTGTGTGAATGGTGTGAGCTGACAAAAAGTACCTACAAGTTGAAAAAGAATTGAAGCATTTCACTTGAAACTTTTTTCAAAAAATTTACGTGTGTTTTATTTTAAATAAATTTAAATTATTTCATGTTTTTTGTTTTTTTTTTTTAATTCGTTTTGCTTTTCATTTGATCAAATTTAAAATTGAAAACATAGAAAAATGTTTTCTTCTCTTTTTGGTGTCTGATGGCAACACCATACTGTCGCCATTATTATGAATAGCGGACTTACATATATGAAACAAACAAAAAAAAAAAATAAATAAATAAATAAATAAATCCTTTGAACACCTCACACGTCACACTGTATGAATATAATTAACAAATATACTCGATTTTTTTTTTTTTGTAATTTCATTCTATTCACACAAACACACACACACACACACACACACCTACACAGATATGATCGCATACACAACACAATTTTTCACATAGAAATAGCACAATAAAAGGAGTAGAAGCAACAAAGTGCAAAACAATGGCGACAAATGGAGTTGCTCCTGGCAACACCATACATATAACATAAAACAGGTGAAAATAATAATGAATAAAATTGAAAAAAAAAATTCAATTAAATAAAAGGGAGTGTTTGAGACAAAAAAAAAAAAAAAAAAAAAAAAAACAAGCATAATATATAATGAAATTGGAATAAAAGCATATATATACAATAATTTATTGTTGTTACCTATTCATAATAATTTCATAATTATGAATATTTGTTCAACTATATTCAATTGTACTACTATGTATGTATGCTAGAAAGAGATAAAGAGAGCGAAAAGCAAAAGTAATGCATATGAAGTTAGCCGCATGCACGCATTATGGAGATAAATAATTGTTTTTTTTTTTTTTTTGTTTTTTGTGTCATTATCTTATTCAAATATATTTTGTAATGTTGCAGTAGATATGCTAGTAAAAAATATATATGTATGTATGTGTTGAATAAGTTGAAAGGAACTTGAACTTCAACTACTTATGAAGTTACATACCATAAGTTTCATAAATTTCATAAATGCAAATATAGATATTACTGTGTAACATACAGTGATGGAAATTGCTATAAATTCGAAATCATTTTCTATATGAAAAAATTTCATTTTTAAATAAAATGATGCAGCTACAAAGTGGTAAAGTCTAAAAGATGATTGCAAAAATAAAATTCCAAATTTTTTTATGCTTCGAAAAGCATGCTTGTTGTTTTGTTGTGCCTTTTTTCATTAAGAAAATTGATGAAAATCCAAATAATAAAAATTTTCGTATAATTTCAAATCTCGAAAATCTGGCGTTTTTCCGCTATTTTTCTTTTTTCTTTAATAATCTCTGAGTCGAACCCATGATAGGATTTTCGACAACACTCGCAGGCTTCTTTCGAACCTCAAAAAAATAGGTTTTTTTCTGCTTTTTTTTTTTTGTAGAGCGTTTTGACGTTACAAAAAAAAAACACTTCAGGGCGATGGTGGACATCGTAAGTATAATAATCTCTCAAGCCGAATTCATGATAGGATTTTCGACATCACTCGCAGGCTTCTTTCAAATCTTGAAAAACTGGGGTTTTTTCGGCTATTTTTGCAGAGGATTTTGAGATTACACAAAAATAAAACTTGAGGGTGATGGTGGACATCATAAATATAATAATCTCAGAGCAGAATTCATGATATGATTTTCGACATCACTCGCAGGTTTCTTTCAAATCTTGAAAAACTGGGTTTTTTCGGTTTTTTTTTTGCAGAGGTTTTTGAAGTTACAAAAAAAATCCTGGGGGTGATGGTGGACATCGTAACTATAATAACCTCTGAGACGAATTCATGATTGGATTTTCGTCATCACTCGCAGGTTTTTTTTTTCAATTCTCGAAAAACTACATTTTTTCGAGGTTACAACATTTTTGCAAAGGTTTCTGAGGTTACAAAACAAAAAACTTAAGGGCAATGGTGGACATTTGACTGCAGATTCGAAAACAGCGACTCAAAATCCATATAATGTGGCTCCTTTTGTATACTGGATATCCTACTTTTTTTTGGCCGTGATAACTCCACAAAAAATGTAACGTCCGACGGTCCGGAGTAATCACATTCTGTAGAATTTGGTTATTGAATCAAAATTCGTGGTCAGATTTCCGTTCGCATGCTTCGCTTTAACCATAAAAACATGGGGTTTTTGTTAATTTTTGAAGGTTTTGTTTTTTTTTTTTTTTTTGAAAAACAACAACCCCACAAAAACTGAATGATTTTCGACCTAAATTCCACAAAATATGACTACTTTACTACGTCCGATATCCATAATTCATTTTTCTGGGGAGCTGTGTAATTTGGGCTAGCATTGGGGCTTCTCGGAAGACGGGAATTATTTAAGTTCCACCGAAAATTAACTAAAACATCTAGAGGGTATTTCAAAATGAGTTATTAAAAAGCGTTACCGCACAATGTTGACTGACTTTTTTGACCTGAAATTAATGCTATGAACATGGACGACGTTTATTCTCAGCAGGACGGCGCCACATGCTATACAGCTGGTGAAACAAGGGCTGTATTGCGTCAAAAATTTCTTGGACATGTGATTTTCCGAAATGGAGAATTTGAGTAGCCTACGCGCTCGCTCGACTTAATGCCAATAGACTTTTTTTTTTGGGGCTAGGTTAAAAATAAAGTTTACGCCAATGCTTCAGCAAATATTGAAGCAATCAGAGATGGCACTCCAACTCTAAGTTTAAAAAATTATTGCTTTGAGTGCACTTGGAATTAAATGCATCATCATGAATATAGTATTTCTCTTCAAGAAAGCAAAAAGAACTTCCTAATTTGAGCCTGCCTAGCCCTTTAGTTTTAACAGCCTCTATAAAAACACCTATGTGGAGCCATAAGGTGTCAATATTTCGAGAAAATGTTAAGGAGGAAATATTAATAGTAGCCGATTATACATTATATTGATCCTGGGCAGCTATTGTTGATTTTCATGCGTTTTTGGTCATTTTGTATGTTAGTGCCTTTAAGTGTTGGAGAGGCTAAGTATGTTCGAAAGAAATGTTGAGGAGATAAATTGAATAGAAATTGGCTATATATTGTAGTTGAACCCTTTTGGGAGCACTTTCTAGGCAAACATGGTGTTATTTTACAATTTTCATAAATTTTTCGTTCATTTCATATGGGAGACCCCTTAAGGGATGCAAATAAGGGATAAGTATGTTTGGAGGAAATTTTGAGAAAGAAAACTATAGGATGTCAGTTATACGATTCGTCATTATAAGGGTGATCCCTATGATTGTTTGCCGATTTTCATAATTTTTCATGTTGAAAATCGACAAATTACCCCATAATTGCCCAGAAATCGACCTTAGAGAGCGAAATTATATGATCGACCCCCGTTTAATTTTGCTCTTCAACATTTCCATCAAACAAATGTGCCACTTATATGCACTCCTTAAGGAAACTATCATACAAAATGAACATAAATAGTACTCGAAAATAATTAAAGTTTCTTCGACAACATTTGGAGCTGACAAAAAAAAAATCCATAAATATTACTCTAATTTTTAGATGATACCTACAGAGCTATCTACATACAGTATATGGATTAGCTATGATTATATAATATGAATGAATGATTTAAATTTTTAATTTGCTATTAAAAAATTATATGCAGTAGAATTTTGCTTAACTTCGTGTGTATACATATATAGCATATGTACTAGGTACATACATATATGAAATATATATGTATTTATATGATACGAGTATATATCAACCTATTTACTTGTAAAAATTCCTGCAAAACTTGGTAAATACAAGCACAGCAGCACTTATACTCATGCAAATAAAAAAAAGCAAGGTTCGTCCCCCCAATTAATATTCCATATGGTACGTAGTCGAAAAACAACAATAACAACAGCATTATCATCATCATCATCATCATCATCATCATCATCATCATCGCGACAGCACAAAATTGTGAACCCCAAAGTAAATACATATCTATACAGAAGCTACACAGAAGCAACACAGTAGCGAGAGAGAGAGAGAGAGATAGAAAGAGAGTGAGTGTATGTTAAACAGTTGAACCAATTGGAGACGCCCTCTATAATCCTCAAAATACATATGTGTCTAGTGCACATAGGAATTTCCATAGTTATACTATATATAGTCATCTCGCTCTAACAAGTGTTTTTACACACACCTGTAGCAGCAGTCACAGTGGCAAATATACGGCATACATAAATAATGAATGTGGTGTAGTCAAACCACTTGCCACTCATCGTTACACTTATACAGTCTCATGTACAGAGTATATCCAGCAGAAAACAAAAACAAACAAAAATACCAACCAGCCAGTGAGTTCCGTAAACATGCATAGATTGTTGCAGCAACATTTCTATGAACTAAAACTGTATACATACATCGGTGAGAGTACCTCTGAGAGAGAGAGAGAGATACTCAACACAGTGACTTTTTACATTTGCATAATACAAGCACTTGGTACCTAAGTACTACCTGGCTCCCACATCTAATGTTGTTGTTGTTGTTAATGCTTCGTTTTTTCTTCTCGATGCAAGTATACAATTTTATAAATTTCCTACACACGTGCTCTTTGCATCAGAGCATTTTGGAACATTTTGTACAATTATTGCCCATTTTTTTTTTTTTTTTTCGTAATACTTTGTCAAATTGACAGCTCTTTTATATACATTTATTTGTTGTTGTTGTTATGTTTGTCCCACTGTCACTGGCGAACATATGGATGAATATCTTGTTTTGTTTTGGTTTTATTAAATCCAAACATCCAACAAACACTCTGTGCTGTTAATCTTCGTTCGTTTGGGGTTTTTTTCTTCTTGGATTCTTTTGTTTTGGACTCTACCTACCTTTAGCTTTACGTGACGTGTGCAGTACTAAGGTACGTTTTTCAGTTTGTTTACAGCTTCGATAGCTTATTTGTGTATACATTTTAGATCAGTTTCATTTAAAAACGCGCGTGTCTGGACGAATAAAGGAAAAAAAAAAATATAAAATAAATACAAAATATTCGCAGTAACGAATATTTTGGGTGGTACCTAAGTGTAGTGTATTTGATTTTTATGTATTTTTCCGAGTTTCTTTTACAAAACTATATATTTACGAGATATTCAAATATCATGTTTATTGACCATTGACCATTATGGCGGTAATATAAGCATTTTTAGGAGAAAATATGAAGACTTATTAGTATCACTAAAATTCTAAATCGTATGTGAGAGTGTTGTGTCATAGTGGATTATCATGCATTCATTATTCACCAGCATCTGCTGAGAGAAAAATCTGCTTTCGAGTCAAAGAAAATATCAATACATATGTATGTAAAGTTGCTGAAAATGTTGTGTAACGTGGATTTTTTTTTTATGCACAATTTAAAAATTCTTCCTGCTGCCCTTAATATCACTAAACGAATTCGAAAAATTACACAAAACTTAAATTTGATTTTTCAAGTTATTCTAAATTAATTTTAGAACCTTAACAGAAGTTAAAATATAATTTCTACATTTAAAAACTCTTTAAAATCAAATTTAAAACCTAGAAATCAATCTATAAACTTAATCAACTCTATAGAATTGCATTTCAAACCTATTGAAACCACGTTGCCAACTTTATAAAATCTTTAAAATTAAATTTAAAGCATTAGAAATATACACGATCGCTTTTTGAACTCAATAAACTCTATAAAATGACATTTGAAATGTATTGTAACAATCAAATTGGCTTGATAAGCTGTTTAAATAGAAATTTAGAGCATTGGAAATATATAGAATCGTTCTATGAAATTAATCAACTCTACAAAATGTAATTTTAAGCTTCTGAATTATTTAAATCAGTCTTATCAAGCCTTTAACGGGAAATCTAAAGCTTCCAAATATTGCCAACTTTATAAAATCTTTAAAATTAAATATGAAGCATTAGAAATGTATACGATCGCTTTTTGAACTCAATAAACTCTATAAAATGAAATTGGAAATGTATTGTAACAACCAAACTGGCTTGATAAGCTGTTTAAACAGTAATTTGGAGGTTTGGAAATATATAGAATCGTTCTATGAACTCAATCAACTCTACAAAATGAAATTTTAAGCTTTTGAACTATTTAAATCGGACTTATGAGCTTTTTGAACTCAATAAACTACACAAAATGTTATTTGAAATGTATTGTAACAATCAAACTGGCTTGATAAGCTGTTTAAACAGTAATTTGGAGGTTTGGAAATATATAGAATCGTTCTATGAACTCAATCAACTCTACAAAATGAAATTTTAAGCTTTTGAACTATTTAAATCGGACTTATGAGCTTTTTGAACTCAATAAACTACACAAAATGTTATTTGAAATGTATTGTAACAATCAAACTGGCTTGATAAGCTGTTTAAACAGTAATTTGGAGGTTTGGAAATATATAGAATCGTTCTATGAACTCAATCAACTCTACAAAATGAAATTTTAAGCTTCTGAACTATTTAAATCGGCCTTAAGAAGCTTTAATTGTAAAATCTTAAGCTTCTGACCTCCACAAATAGTTATAAAATCTTTAGCTTGATTATGTAAACGCTTTAAAGTGAAATTGAAAGCGTTTAAAATATTCAGTTTAACTCAAAATTTGTTTAAAATGATAAATCGAATATTTCAAAAATATTTGCATCCACTCAATGAACTCAATATATTGTTTGCATCTAGCCCTAGGTGTTCAAAATTACCAAACAAACACTCTGAACTAGGTGAAAATGAAAATTCGTACCTATAAATTATTCTTTAAAATGCATTTACGACTTTGCATGCTCTTAAAATGAAATTTAAAGAATTTTAATTATACAATATCACTCTATGAGGTTAATCAATTCTTTGAAATTCTTTGAATTATCTTTATGAAGTCTTAAAAGTGACAGGTTAAGCTTCTGAAATACACAAAATCGTCCACATTAAAATTTAAGCTTTCAAAAAAGTTACATTAAAGAATTATATTATGCTTATATTGACAATGTCAAAGCTTTAAATTGAAATTGAAGGCGTTTAAAACCAATTAATTTAACTCTAAAACTATTTCAAATGTCATGTGGGACCTATCAAAGATGTACAGTCACTCTATGAACTTGATCAACTGCTAGAAGTGAAATTTTGTGCTTTTGAAAGATTAAAATTGTTCAAATGAACGCTTAATGGCCGAAATTGTAGGCATCTGAAATATATAAAATCTTCCAAAAAAAATATTTTAAGTTTTCTAAGCAGTTAGATTATGATATGAGGTATGCCAGTATATTCACCTAGTTACAGTGGCACACAAAGATCTGTTAAAAATTACAAGGTCATACAATTTTCAATCACAAATCTAATCCATCGTTTGCTTCATGCTGAGCATCAATTAATTTTTGCAACTAAATTTAGTCAACATTTTTTTACATAGAAGAGAAAAAACAATTACCAACAACAACAACAACAACAACAACAAAAATGAAGGTTTCACTGATACTCTGCCCTAGAAAACTCAAACAATTTGTACTGTCAATAATAATGAAAAGGTAAAAATGAAGAAAAATCAAATAAAACGAAAAAATCGATCGAAAATATCATAAATAAAAATAAACGAATCATGCTAGTTGATTCTACCATCATCACCAGTCAACAATTGTATAGAAAAATTGCATTGAAATTGCATGTATGAATTTACATAAATCCCAATACATACATACATATATACAGTTATATATGAATGTATTCAATTTCATATTGGCAAACTATAGTTGTTGCTCTTATTGTTATATTCTTTTTCAGCATAAGGTAGACACTATATACTACACGAATATAGTGTATATACAGTGCATACACTATACATTAAACAACAACAACAACAACAACCACAATATCAATTGTAATCCACGCACAAAAACGGTATCCACTATTTTGGGGCTGGACAAGAATACAAGTGGAACAACAACACCAATAGTCTGCAAAATTGCAAAAGTAAAGAGAGCAAAACGGAAAAAATACAACAATATCGAACTTGTAACTGTGTTTGTGTAACATCAAGTATTGTTGTTGTTGTTGTTGTTGTATGGCATTTGCCAGCCGAAGTTATCACGAGCTGCTACTACATCAACGAATGTATCAATGGGAGAGAAGAAGAAAAAGAATATAACAAAGAAGAAGAAAAATACCTACTTAATAATAATAGCAACGAAGAAGTACGGTCGTTCTTTGCCATGTGGGGGGGAGGGGTCATACATGAACTCGCATATATTTTTTTACATGCGAGCGCGTGTGTATGTCAGTCCACACACAACGAAATAAGGAAAAGTTGGCGTATTCATATTGTATAATTTATTGGAGATTTGGTGCAGAATTTCAAGTAAGAGTTTCTACTCTAATTTGCAACAGAGTTGCCAGATTTATTTTTAAACCCTATCAAACAATTCACAATTAGATCATATACCTTCTACAAAATATGTATAAAATGAGCGGACTATCGGCTAGTGTCTTTCTAAATGGCAGTTTTTTTTTTAACTCACAAATTGTTTACACTCAAAAAAGTGAAAGGAAACATATTTGACCGTCAATCAATGCCTGCAATCATTTTGCAATTGAAAAATATTCACTAGATTATTATTATATCTCACTATATGAGCTCTTTTTATACGACATTTTGATGTAATTATGATATATGTACGACTTTGGCACTTGCATGTAGGCTCCGAAGAGCCTTTTGACCGCGCTTATCTTCTAATGCTGTTGGGTGTGTGTTAAATAGTGGTCAGTATTAGAGCGAACCTACTTATTTTTGTCTGTATTTCCTTCTTAATTATGTGACTTATTCAATTCAGCTTATACAGCTCAAAAATTTATATGCTATTAGTCGAGATTAATGCAGTATATGTCGTAGAAATATTAAAACGTTTATATAGAAATACAAAGTTTACTGAAACTGCTGTAAATCGAAAGCTATTTTTCTACCACTTCTAAAATAGCCGAAAGATCGTTTGAAAATCAACAAAAATCTCACAGCTACTCAAAAATTGTCCCTAGAGGGTTAAATAATAAGAAAGAAATCGTTCATTTGTCTACTTACTCTCTATATCTACCTCTTAAAGAAATTCCCATGCAAAATGACCGAAAATTTTCTGAAAATCGGCAATACCCACCGATAAATCATGCATAGAATGGTGAAATGTTTGATCGATGCCCTTAAATTTTTCCACAGCTGTTCCTTCGAAACTTCTTACTCCATATATCTACCTCGGGGACTCGTCTAGATTAGGTTAGGTTATGTGGCTGCCCTCTCTTTCTCTCTGAGAGGACACACTTAGGCCACTGAGACACACACCAAATTTAACACGTTGTGTGTGTTAAATTTGGACAGCATTAGAAGGGATCTACTTATATTAGCCAGTTCCGAACGGCAGAACCCTTGTGACATCACTTTAACTTAGTTTTGTGTACAAAATGATGGAAAAATTATCTGAAAATCGACAAATAACACCATAGTTGAGCAAAAATCATTACTAAAGTGCTATACTCTATGACCGATTATACTTAGGTTTTCTTTCTCAACATTTCCTCCGGACATCGTTACTCCTTATCAGCACATATGAAATGAACGTAAAAATGAATTTAAAAAATCAATAATGGCTACCCAGTAATTGCCCATAGAGCTATAAAGTGTATGATTTACCCTCATGATGACCCAAATTGATGGATTGTAAACTATCGCAAAAGAATGCGACCTTTGAAAGAAATGCTAGAAAGAAATCAAATATGAGATATTACAATAAGCCAGGTACTCTAATTTGATGAGTACTGATAAATAAAATAATAAAACGAAAAAAACGAAAAAAGCTTCACTTTCAAAATATTTGAAGTTTTTCAATGTGACCGTTGATCCTATTCATTTTGTACCAAACCTACTCCTACCTCCTACCTACCTCGCTACTAAACTTGAACAAATTTCATTAAAAAAAACGAATTCAATATTAAAATATAAATATTTACATTTTAGAAATATACAAATATCACCTCCCAATTCGGTTTGCAAATTTACAAATTTGGAGACAAATTATCATATCTGGCAATCATTGGAGTCTCTCTCTCTCTCTCTCTCTGCAAATCATTCAATGTGTGGTGGGTGTGGTGAATTTTTGCACAAACTTCTTGAAATGTATGCACATACGCATGTAGGTACTCGTATGTGAATATGTACGAAGAAATACTTAATAGAAATGTAATAAAAATATAAAACGAAAAAAATAAAAAAAAAAATACATAATAATGCATAATATAAATATGAACATACGAATCGATATGAATATCACCTATGTAAGCGCCATATCGTCGTCGTTGTCGTACTCGTTGTTACAGTCATCATCGGCATCATATTTACAGTATGTAAATGTCTACTATGTACAATGGGCAACAATTAGGCGGCAACGTGAGTTCTAATATAACAGCGTAATATGACGTTAGTGAAATTTAACGGCGTGCGTGCGTGCGAAATTCATTTTCGAATAGTATTCACAGTGTCAACTTATTTACCAACGGATGGTTAATACATATGGCGATACCTACCTATCTACCATACTAGTAAGGTGTCTGTGACGAGTACTCGTTACTCGATAATATAGCGCATAGACTGTTGAATAAGTTGAACAATAATGAGGGCACTTTAGTATACAGAAATTTTGCAAGAGTATTCAGAATATTGTTTTTTTTTTTTTTTTTTTTGTATACAAGTATGTCGTGACATGGCGCATTCTCTTATTAAACTAAATAAAAATTTAGTTAATATGTGCTTGACACAGGTACTCTGCAAAGCATACCAAAGAGTATAACAACAATCATCATCATCATCATCATCATTATCGTTGTGGTGTCTTGACAGCAACGCGACATCGAACGAACGAACGAACCTACACACAATAAAAATATACACGGTATGCGTGTCTTTTTTGGAGCTTTCGTTTAGTTTTCGGCTTAAAACACCATTTTCATTCATTTAGTTGCAAAAGTTGTTCTGCGGTTTCGGTCAATTCGGTCAAACTGGTGTATATGTGTGACGGTAGAGTAATGTACGATCGCATCATCTTCAAAACATAATATCGCGTCGCGTGCCGCGTATTGAATATATAAATTTTTTTTATTGTTGTCTTTTTCACAGTGCACATACTCTTCTGTATGTACCTACTTACTCGTTGTATGTATCAATTAGATAGTCTTTTGTATACCGACAATCTCTAAAGAAAAAAAATATAATCTTATTGTTGTTGTTGTTTGTGTTTTCACAGTGCGTCCATATTGTACGTTGCCCATATTGTGTTTACATCATGTAATTCTATATGATTTTAATAATTTTGTAATAGATTTAATTGAATATATTTTAGTAGAATTAATAGGAAAATTGTTTTGAACTTTATTAAAGTTAATTTTTTTTATGAATTTCGTTATATTGTCATTTAGGTACATATATTTTTATGTAGTCCAACATACGAAATGCCGTCGGTGTTTATACTTGTCATATAAGATTCATTGGCTACCGTGAAATAGAAATTTTTTAAATATGAAAAAAACTTTAAAAAATTGTTTAAAATTAAAAATGAAATAAATTTCCAAAAAAAAAATAAAATTGAAAATATTTTCTAAATGGTTTTCTATAAAAAATTTTTTTTTTATAGTATTATATAAATTTCTGACAACACCTTATCCGCCTTACACTTCTGGCTAAGTGAAAAATATGCGAAAAAATACATAAAAAATGTCAAAAAGCCAGTCATTCGAAATTCAAATATGAATTTCTTTTGAAATTATTGAGCTGTTCGGATTATTTATTTTTCTATGTGCTTCGGTACCGTACGCTGGTTCGAGTCACAGTTTTGTAAAATTTGGAGCAATTTTTCCCAAAATTATAAAAGATTGTTCCTTCAAACACTGCCCACCGGTTCACTGATTCAGTTTCGCAAAGATTCTGAATTTAAATAATAATTTCGTTCTACGAATTACATTTTTTTGTTGTGCTGATGGGTGCCGCTGCTCCATGTTTTATGTTCTGGTTAGTGTACAATATATAATTGCCGGATCGATTCTCGACTTGGTCAATTCGAGAGCCTATTTTGACATAAATTTATTCTTTCAAATAATTCCCATCTGTCGGCAAATAATTAGCTATAATTTTTTTTTATTTCTAATATTGTTTTAAGGACTGATTTAGCAATAATCAAGCCTGCTGGCCCAATTTCGCAGCACATTTTCGACACACATTTTCGATTTTCACAAAAAGCGTATAGAATATGGTGCCTTAGTGCTTGAAACTTTGAAGGATTGTCTGCATCGACCCTGCTGAATCCAGAGCTCGACCCAAATAGAGCTCTTTAATTTCTTGTCAGAAAAAAAAAAAACGTCTATAATGCATTTCGTTGACTGCAGAGTTGTTGTTATTTTCATCTGCACATTTTTTCATAGAAATTGCCTAATAATACTCTAGCTGCCGCTTCCAAAACCACACTAAATGGTTATACGCTCACACTACGCCATATTTCCGAGGGCTCAAAACATTAATTTTCCTTGATAACATAGTCACAGAAATGGAAATACGATGCTGAGTTTTAAGCAGGGGCTTTTTTTTCGGTTTCCAACTATAAAGCCGAAACAAAGAGGTGATACCACAGCGTGTGACAATTAGGTTCCACATTCTGAGTAAATTAAATAGAATTATCTAAGAATTTTTCTCAAACTAGTACATTTTAAGTTTAGGTATTGGTGACTTGCCGCGTTTAATCACACTTTAGCAGCAACTGTAGGAATATTCTTGACTAAGCGTGGTTTTTAAGAAGCATTTTCCTCAGGCCACTACATCTTAGGCTCAGTTACTACTTCAGTCACTGCTCCGGGTTTGAGAGCACACTATCGGCAAAATCATAAATTTTCTTGATTAAGTGGACTTGTCGAAAACGAGAATCGCTTGCGTCATCAATTAATATGTCAATCTAATAAATTTTCTTCGTAAATTTACAGCCAGAAGGCATGATTGGTGTATAATTTTGACTAAAATATATCTTAAAAAAATCACACTTTCATTTGATGGTTTCAACGTTCGTTAGTGAAGATATAATACTTCTGTCAAAGTGTCAAAGTTTCTGTCACTTTGTCCAGCGCAATAATCTGACACTGTCAGTGTCAAAATAACCTGTACCGTAAAAAGAAGCCAACGGAAGGCTAGAAATAATCATATTTGGTTTTTATTTGGATGTTCTTGCAAATTTTTAAGAGATGATACTGTGTTTCTGTCACTTTTTTGTAACGCAAAAATGCTGTCAGTGTCAAAATGGCAGTCGATGGTAGCAATTATTGATCGGAGAGTTGATACACCCGTATTATGAATTTATTAGCATTCGGCAGGTTGATGTACCCATATTCTGAATTTGTATGGATCTCCAGAAAAACTTTTAAGATATGAAACTCGGATTCTGTCACTTTTTAGCGCAAAAAAAAAACTGACGCTGTCAAAAGAGCATCTAATTTAAAAAAGTAACATTATCAAATTGTTCATAGGCAAATTGATGCAGCTATATTTTGAGCTTATTTAGATCTCCAAAATAAAGTGATTCAGCAAAGTGAACCCCAATAGTATGTTTTACATCTCAAAACTTGGGTATTTTTATTTTTCAAATAAATTAAACAATCAAAAAAAAAAAAAAAAAATTAAGTAATAAAAGGCATCAAAAACAATAATAACAATAATAATAAAACCAACTAATGAATCTCTTAGAAAAATCAATAAAACAATAACTAAGAATAGAGGGGAATATACAATACTTACGAGTAGTAGTAGTACACAAAACAACAATAAGAAGGAATCATCATCAAATAGCTACAATACAAAGTGTACACATATACATATGCATGTTGGTAATAAAAAATTAAGCTACTTAATAAGAAATAAAAATACCAAAAAAAAAAGAAAAAATAAGAAAAGAACAAAATAACAAATCCTTCTAAGACGTGTAAGTAGTGAGTGTAAGTGAACAAGTGAGTGTGTGGCAACAGTGGGCATTTAAGAAAAAATACAACAACAACAAAAAACGTTAAAAAATAAAATGTGTAAGAAAAGCAATGGAAGGAAACACATTTCATTAATCCACAAATTCTCCAAATGATGCCAAAAAAAAATCAATATTAAATACTGCATACATAAATGGGTTAAGGCTTTTTCAACAATTGACTATTATGATGACTAAAAATCGATCGATAAATTAATAAAATCATAAAATAAAGTGCATTTTAAGTGTATTCATAAAATTAATAAAGAGAATCATCATAAAAAAATGAGTAAAATAATAGTAATAATAAAACATTATTAAGCATAAATATCCAAAAACAACAACAACAACAATAAGCCAACTAATTAAACAATAAACAATAAATCTACATAATACTTGTATTATTACAACGAATGAATGTAGTCGAAATCTTTTACATCTTTTTCAAAGTGGTGGACAAAAAAAAAAAAATTCAATGGAAATGACTAAATACTCGAGGTATGTATGTATTGTAATACAGTTATTTTGATGCTTGGAAAATGCTTAAAAAGTAATCGGTTTTACAAAGGTATTCGTATACGATTTATTATACGAGTACTTGTACTCGTTCGAAATTTTGTGTGGTAAATTTGGAATGCTAGGGCTTGCCACTTATAAGAAGAATGTTCGACTGTCTCACACTTCTTCCGTAAAATTCCTCATTTGGTAGCATTTCCTTTCCTTAACACAACTCGTATTTAAGAGATCGTTTGTTCTTCGAAACCACACTTTCCATCAGCTTAAAAATATTTTTTTTTAGCTTAAAGGATATAATTCTGAATTAATTTTAGATTTGCAATGATTCTGAGGTCGAAGCAGATCCTTTCCTTTCCAACTCGTCGTCCGGCTCATTGCTCTTAATATCATTCTGGTCAAGATTCCATGAAATATGTTAGTTATATCGACCTTACTACTCGCTACTCTATTGCGGTACATCATAACATCTTCTAAAAATGATAATAATAAAACGCACTGATCAAGAATGATAAAAAAGTAGATTGCGCCCATCAGACAGGATTTTTCTAGATATGACGTCATAGTAGTTCAGCTGCGAGAGAAAATGACAAAATGGCGAACAAATCTACCATAAAAATGTAAACAATGGGGAATAATGAATGAATAATACAACCCTTGGAACTACTGTGACGTCACATTTTGTCAAATTCACTGAGAATCGATTAGTAGTAAAAGATGGGCGCAACCTTAGTATTCTGTTATTCGTGTCTTGTGATATATTTACGATACCTACCGCTACAATTGTCGCATTGTCATCATCTACAGTTTTTTTTTTACATTTGGTTGTAAGATTAAGTTACATACACTTTTTTTATGATTGGCACTACAGTCCCCGAGAAGAAGAAGCTTTTCCCGAGGTAAAGTGTTCCATTTCGAACGGCAGAAATCTTGTGGCATAAACTCTTGTTTGACATGTTTTTCGCTAAGAATTGCCGATAAACGGGCATTTAGTGTTTTTTCGAAGTTAAGGATTTTAAATTTGAGATTAAAATTTTTATCAAATTAAATAGAGCCCACAAAATGGCGAATTCACTGAGAAAAAATTGACGTTGCGTTCACAGAAAATAGTAGTGAAGGGGTTTTCGGTATCTAGGAATTGAAATTTAAGGTCAAAATCATAAAATGTCAAACCTACATTTGTAGAACTGACGTTTTGTTCACGAAAAGTAATAGTTACGGGGTTCTCAAGAATCAAGAAATCCAAATTTGAGTTCAAAATCGTGAAAAATTAAATGGCCACCAGAAAATAATGGATTGATGGAAAATCGTGCATGCGCTCACTAAAAGTACTACTGAGGATGGTTTTTTGTATCACCCCTACTTTAAAGAAAGGCGTCAAGAAAATCAAACTTGAATTCAAAATCGTAAAAAATTCATAAAAAGTAGTTGTAGGGGAATTTCGCGAACAAGATTTCAAATTTTAGGTTAAAGTCGTAAAAAAAAACAAACATGTTTAAAATTTAAGTCGCAGGTTAGCGTATGCCAAATATTAAATTCGTTCAATCTGTAGACTAAGTTTGGTTGAGGCGGCTTAGGACAAGTAATACCCATTGTGATACCGCAGGTAGGCTACGCCATTTACCTTGACAACCTACCCGAGCTATGGGTGAAGCATAAAATATACCTCAGTTGACAAAGAGTCAGCTCGGTGAGGTGATGGAAGAATTGCTTGCCAACATAAATGCAACTGCGGCGAGTCAAGGCCAGATAGGAAATCCATAGCTCATACAGAAGATGAGTTATGGACTTCGATTTCTAGTCATCGCCGAACCTTTGGAAGTGGTCAAATGCTGATAGCGCCTTTGATACAAAATGTAGAGCATGTTTCGAAAAAATAAATTAAATTTTTTAATTTTCACTAGCATTTCACCGCTTTCTGATCTATGATCAGATGACCAACACGTTAGCCACAGCAAAAAACAAAAATTACAATATACTTTAGCTTATGAAAGTATATTTTCTCATCATTTGCAGCTCAGGTTGAGCTCTTTTTGGGTTTTGACACAGCGTTAAGTTAGGTTAGGTTATGTGGCAGCCCTCTCTCTCTCTCTCTCTGAGAGGACACATTTAGGCCAAAAAAGCCCATTGTGATAGCACCGAGCTTCTCTTCCTATATTGTTGTACGTGTCAAATTTGGACATCATTAGAAGGAACCTACTTATATTAGACGATTTCGAAGTGCAGAACCCTTGTGACATCACTTTAACTTAGTTTTGTCACAGAGCTTTCTTAAGAAGCATTTTTGGCAAATTGTTATTGCCGGAAAAATTAACAATTCTTGCCGGCAGGTTGCTCAGCGTTGCTTCAGTTTTTCGTCGATTTGCGCTGTAATACGATTTATCGAAAAATCGCTTGCAATAACATCGATAACTTTGAAATTCGATACAAATGTTTTTTCATAGGAACGATTTCTTGTAATTCATGATTTGACAACGATATCTAAACATCTTTACGCACTAAGCAATAATCAAAAAATAGTTTTCATATATTGTCCTAGCAAATACTAGCACTACCAACTTTTAATGGAGACGTAAACTGTCACTATTTAACGTCATACGCAAACCACTGACACATCACATCTGTATCGTTTATGAACTTGAACTTGAACGTTATTTTACGTTGGATACCTAAATATTATGCAAATATTTGTATAATATTTAATGAAATTAAACTTTTTCAAATATTAGCTATATGAAAATATTTTATAATTTTATAAAATGTACCATACAGTCGTACTTATACACAATACAAATTGTTGGTATGTTCACATGAAGTAGTTATAATATATAATATGTCATAATTTCACTTGTTTCAATATTAACTCATATGTATGTATGTATGTATGTATGTAGCTATGTACCTTATAAAAAATGCTCAAACATAGCTCTACACTATTGACACATATTGGTGGATGGATGATGGGATAATTTCGACACTGTGACATAGTAAATATTGTACATATGTATGTACTTATTCATATTTAAATAGTTAATAGTTATTAACAAAAAATTTCATTATTTGTTATATGTACATATGTCATTACTAGAAGATGTAGTCGATTAAATGCGTAGATGGTGCGTAGATGACGTAAATGGTTAAGGTAATTATTAGTAAAATGCAATAATTGAATATTTAAAATGGCTTATAGATATCTAGAAAGCAGGCAAATACCTTGTACAGGGTGATTTTTTAGCAACTTTCTTTTTGGCAACACTGTTTTTGACAGCTCAGCTGTTTTCGTGTAACATATTACTGTCAAACATGTTCAGTTTGGTCTATAATTTAACCATGAATCGACTTACAAACGAACAACGCTTGCAGATTATTGAATTTTATTATCAAAATTCAAGCTGCTCGGTTAAGAAAGTGCATCGTGCGCACTTCTTCCATTTTATGGTCCGTTTGGGTGACCTTCTGAGGCGGCTATTCGGAATCTTGTGCCTAAATTTCGCCCCAATTTTACATTATTGGACATTAAACCACCAACACGCAGACGTAGAGTGCGGACAGAGAAAAATATCGCCGCTGTATCCGCCAGTGTTGTTGATGACCGTGAATTATCGATTCGGCACCGTTCGCAGCAATTGGGCCTCTGTTACTCCACTTACTTACTTACTTATGTGGCCATAACAACCGAATATCGATTTAGGCCGAAAATAACATGCTTCGCCAGCCATCTCTGTTCTTCGCTAGCTGGCGCCAGTTAGAAATTCCAAGCGCCGTCAGGTTCTCCAGTACTTGGTCTTTCCACCGGAGGTTTGGTCTTCCTCTTTTGCGTCGTCCTCCAGCGGGTTCCGAATATAACACCTTCTTAGCTGGAGCGTGTTCTTCCATTCGCTCGACATGACCTAGCCAGCGCAGCCGCTGGATTTTGATGCGCTTTACTATGTCAATATCGGCATACAGCTCGTACAGCTCATGGTTGTACCTTATTCGGTACTCGCCACCAACGCAAATAGGTCCAAAGATCTTGCGTAGGACTTTTCTCTCGAAAACTCCAAGTATTCGCTCATCCGAGGTGGAAATTGTCCAGGCTTCAGCGCCATATGTTAGGACAGGCATGATGAGAGACTTGTAGAGTGTAGTTTTCGTTCTTCGAGAGAGGGCTCGACTTCTCAATTGCTTACCCAGCCCAAAGTAACACCTGTTAGCAAGAGTTATCCTACGCATGATCTCCAAGCTGACGTCATTACTGCTGTTAATGCTGGTTCCAAGATAGACAAAGTCCCTTACTACTTCAAAAGCGTAGTTGTCAACAGTGACGTGCTGTCCAAGACGCCGGGACTCTTTGTTTGTTGACACTAGATACTTCGTCTTGCCCTCGTTCACCGTGAGACCCATCCGACGCGACTCTCTTTCCAACTCTGAGAATGCTGCACTGACTGCTCGCGTGTTCATGCCGATTATGTCAATATCGTCGGCATACGCTAACAGCATGACACTTTTGTTGAAGATAGTGCCATTATGTCGTAGATCAGCAGCTCGTATTATTTTCTCCATAATAAGATTGAAGAAGTCGCACGATAACGAATCACCTTGTCTGAAACCCCGTTCGGTATTAAACGGTGCGGAGAGGTCCTTCCCAATTTTCACTGCACAACGGGAGTTATGCAGTGTCGTTCTACAAAGTCGAATGAGCTTTGCAGGAATACCGAACTCAGACATTGTTGCGTAGAGGTAATCCCTTACCGGACTGTCGAAAGCGGCTTTATAATCAACAAATAGGTGGTGTGTGTCGATCTGTTTTTCTTGGGTCTTCTCCAGGATTTGGCGCAGTGTGAAAATCTGGTCGATGGTGGATTTACCAGGTCTGAAGCCACACTGATAAGGTCCAATCAGGTTGCTGAGCATAGGCTTCAATCTTTCACACAGTACGCTCGATAGAACCTTGTACGCGATGCTCAGGAGACTTATTCCACGGTAGTTGGCGCAAATTGTGGGGTCTCCTTTTTTATGTACAGGACAGAGAACACTGAGCCTCCAATCATCAGGCATGCTTTCATCCGACCATATTCTGCTTATGAGCTGGTGCATGCGGGTGAGCAGCTCATCGCCTCCGGTCTTAAACAACTCGGCAGGCAGGCCATCAGCACCTGCAGCTTTGTTGTTCTTCAGCCTTAAAATGGCCGTTTCAACCTCGTCATAGTCGGGTGGTGGAACATCAACACCATCATCTGTAATTGGGGTTATCGGGCATTCTCCTCCACTGGCGGAATTGTTCGTAGCATCGCCATTCAGTAACGTGGAGAAGTGTTCCCTCCATAGGCTCAGTACACTCTGGACATCCGTAACCAGATTCCCATTTCCATCACGACAAGAAGAAGCTCCGGGATTTAAACCTCCACTCAGGCGCTTGATCTTTTCAAAGAATTTTCGAGTCTCATTCTTGTCGGTGCACATCTCTATCTCCTCACACTCGCGTCTTTCCAACTCCCTCTTCTTGCGCCTGAAAAGACGTCTCTCTGCACTCCTTTTCTCTCTATACCGCTCCTTAACAGCTCGCGTTACGCCTGCACGCAGGGTTTTTCTGTAGGCGGCGTCTTTCTCTGCGGTAGCGTCGCGACACTCCTGATCATACCACTCATTCCTCAGAGGCCGGTAGTAACCGATTACCTCCTCGGCAGCAGTAGTCATGGAGTGGGATATATGTGTCCACCGTGCGCATGTATCATCAAGTGGGGGAGTGTTCTGCATAAGCAGATCCGATAGTCGAGTGGAAAATGCATCTGCTGTCTCTGGTGATTGCAGCTTACTGACGTCGAGCTTTCTCTGTGTGGGACTTCTCTTGTTATTTGCGACACATAGGCGTGTGCGCACCTTAGCTGCAACAAGGTAGTGATCCGAGTCGATGTTGGCACCACGGATCGATTTCACGTCCATCACACTGGAAGCATGCCTTCCGTCAATCAACACATGATCAATTTGGTTTCTTGTACGATGATCTGGAGACAGCCATGTCGCTTTGTGGATGTCGAGATGCTGGAATCTGGTACCACCAATTACCATGTTTCGTGCTGCGGCGAAGTCGATCAGCCTCATTCCGTTATCGGAGGTGTTCTGGTGGAGGCTGAATTTTCCGACAGTTGGACCAAAGGTACCTTCCTTGCCCACCCTGGCATTAAAGTCGCCAAGCACGATTTTGATATCGTGGCGGGGGCAGCGGTCATAAGCTTCTTCGAGGCGCTGAAAGAAGCTCTCCTTGGTCACATTGTCCTTCTCATCCGTCGGAGCGTGGGCACATATAAGGCTGATGTTGAAAAATTTTGCCTTGATGCGGATTGTGGCCAGCCGTTCGTTCACAGGCGTGAACTGTGAGACAAGATGTCGTAGTCTCTTGCTGACCAAAAATCCACATCCTAATTCGTGCCTTTCAGCATGGCAACTGTAGTAGATGTCACAGGACGCTCTTTTGGAGCAGCCCTGTCCTGTCCATCGCATTTCCTGGAGAGCGGTGATGTCAGCTCTGTATTTTTCGAGGACATCAACCAGCTGGATAGAGGCACCCTCCCTATAAAGGGATCGGACATTCCAGGTGCATATCCGTAAATCATTGTCCTTTTTTCGTTTGCGGGGGTCATCAACAAAAGCGGTAGTCCTTATCCGAGGCATTTTAGTTTTTTTCATTGGAGGGGTTTTTTATGTGGCGGGTCCCAAACCCAACGCACAACCTCTAACCGAGGAGATTTTCGCCACTCACTTCAGCCGCCTCCCAGCGGGTGCCAGGAAGTTACTCCACTACGTGGATAATTTTGCGGATGGATTTCGGTGTAAAACCTCTTAAAATACAGCTGGTGCAAGAATTGAAGCCACACGACCTACCACAACGGCTAACTTTTGGTGAATGGACGCTGGCAAAGTTGGACGAAGCTCATTTCTGGTTGAATGGATACATGAACAATCAAAATTGCCGTATTTGGTGTGTAGAGCAGCCAGAAGCATAGCAAGAACTGCCAATGCATCCCGAAAAATGCACTGTTTGGTGTGGATTATGGGCCGGTGGCATCATTGGACCGTACTTTTTCAAAGACGACGAAAGCAGGAACGTTATCGTGCGATGATTACAAATTTTTTTTTTTTTTGCCCAAAATGGAAGAGCTGACATGTGGCTTCAACAAGACGTTGCCACATGCCACACAGCACGCGAAACAATGGTCCAATTGGGAGGCGAGTTCGGTGAACAGTTTATTTCACGTTTGGAGCCGATCAATTGGCCGCCTAGATCGTCCGATTTAACGCCTTTAGACTATTTTTTGTGGAGCTATGTTAAGGCTCATGTCTATGGCGACAAGCCCGCAATGGTTGACGCACTAAAAGCCAATATTGAAGAATTTATTCGTGAGATAACGACCGATATGTTGGAGAGAGTATGCTAAAAAAATTGGACCCAGCGTATGAACCATTTGAGGCGCAGCCGCGGTCAACATTTACATGAAATCATCTTTAAACACATTGAATTATATAGATCGTTCTATCGACTCAAATAAAGATTTCATACATTTCTCTAAATTTGATGTTTTTTTTTTTTTTTAATCAAATCCGAAGGCTCTCAAAAGATCTGGAATGAAGATCTATCAACGAATGTGCATCTGATTGAGAGAATATTAGTGTTGTAGATGTTTTCGGTAAGATGCTAGTCACAATTAAACCAACAACGTTGTTTACTGAAATGGGAAAACAAAAATTATACGAATTTCTTATTTCTTTTTTTTTTTTTTTCTTTTTCATTTTGAATTAAAATCAAATTTGTTGAAACAATCGATTATATATTACAATCGAAAAAATACCACCTCTATTAAAAGTAATTACATTCGATAGTTGGCAACGCTAGTGTTATTTTCTAATCTCTTGTATGAAGATATCTAATTACATTCATTTACTATTAGACAATTCGTAATTACGTTGATTTAAATTGAATTCGAATTTTACTTGGTTACTCACATTCACTGACACTTCAAATAGTACAATTGTATAATTTTTTCATTATTATTAGCTATTGTTGTTGTACTTGATATGAATAACATGATAATTGATTTAATAAAAAACCCCAAATATACTAGAATGAGAATATCAAAAGATGACACCTATAATGATATATCATAGAAATATGCATAAGCACATGAAAAACATTATTTAATCAGAAAGGAAGTGGTGTCATCTAACTATTACGCAGGTGTGGAATAAAAAATTAACATATTCCTATTAGTGTATATTAAATTTGGGAGAGTCAGCCAGAAAGTATGTACAAGGTACAAGAATAAGAAAGAAAAAAAAAAACACAAAATGTTTTGAATTAAAATTATATCCATCCAAATGCTATTTCAACATTAACTGGCAACATTTTATTGTGTGTATAGTGCGTTCTCTCACTCTTTCATTGTCACTCTGTGTGGTGTCTATTATCTGTTATCTGTTGTGTCAGCTCCCCCCCCCCCCCACAACCAAAAATGAGCAACCCTACTTATGCACATCGATGTATACTATGTAAATGCAAGTAGCATTGTTTTTGTTCTATTAGGAATTGTTCAATTTGTTATGGTGGTTTCATTAAGTAAAACACACACTTTGCCTATCTACTCTAGTCTATGAAAATGTGACCGAAAATATATCCACTCGTACAAGTACGTGTACAATAAATAGATATCTACGACATAACACAACGGGATATCAAACAATATGGCGGCTGGCTTTCTTCATTCGGATGACAAGTGAAATTCAACATTTTCAAGGGTGATATTTGTATGTTTATATACATGTTGCTATAGAAGGTATAAAATGGAACAATTATCTTTATGAATAAAAGAACGAAAATATTCGTGGTGAATAAAGAAAAAGTATATATTGTAGTAGGTAAATATGTATATTCAATATAATAATAATAAAAACACTTATTAAAATATTTAATATTAGTATTTAATATTAAAATTTTTTTAAATTGTTCCTTATTCCAAATATATTCACTTTTCAGTATTTAAAGACAATTAAAAAAAAAATAAAATAAATATATGATTAATACTATACCACATCCAGAGCTTATTTTTGTACCCTACATTCAAAAGTCCATAATTATAATTGAAATTAAAATCATCTCAAATTTAATATGGACTAATTTGACAATTTGCCATGGAAAAGCTTCTAAATAAAAAGAAGGAAATCTGTGTGACAAAGCTCAGAAAAAGTGATGTCGCAAGAGTTCTGCCGTTTGGAATCGGCTAAAATAAGTAGGTACCTTCTAATAATGTCCAAAATTTAACACGCACAACAGTAATGGAAGCGAAGCACGGTTAAAGACTCCTTCGGGGCTTATAAGTGCCACATGACATTTTTCTCATATAAAAATCTATAAAAAAAATCTTAAATTTGAATATATAGGATTGGCAACTAAATAAGTGCCGATTTCACACATAGATATTTCTGATAATGCATATATTTTTGTTACCTTTTATCAATGTTCAGATTTTTGCTTTCTAATATTGGTTATCTGTCATATTTCTCTTACTTAATCAATAAATTGCACATATTTCCCTTTGAAGGTGTTAGTTTGGGGTTGATTTGTGTATGAAAACCTGGAAAAGTACTTCGGCAATTTCTTAGTTGCCAACCCAATACATACATACATACATGGGAATGTATTTTGAGTTTAATTTTCCATTGTATTTCCCATAATGGTAGGTGCCAGATATAGAAGAGTATATACATATATGTATATTATTGATCAGAATTATGATCTGAGCAGATTTAGCCATCCCTGTCTGTCTCTCCACCGTAATTATAGAGCGATCAAGCTGATAATTGGTATATACGGATGAGTTCATGAATAGTCGAAATCGGATGAAAACCAAACCTATCGCCCATACAAAACTATGCTTTTGAATGCACAATTTCATATTTTGCGCGCAAAAATATACAGTTATTCAGCTGAAACTTGAAACTTGATATATACGATTATACATATTTACCAATTCATAATTATACTCGGGAAAAAAAGCTGAATCGGATAGAAACTACGCCTACTTCTCATATAAATTCGGACGTCCGCTAATATGCTTTTACACTTTGCGCATGAAATAAAGTTCAAAAAATGGGCGCAATCTGATGACAAGCACGCCTATCCTTATAAATTATTGTGCTCTCGTATGTTCTCGGCTTAGTGGTCAGTACGTTGGTTTTCTGAGCCGTAGGTCATGTGTTCGATTCTCTGCTGATGTGGTAAATTTAATATAGAAAATATTTTACTTTCAATCATTACCAACCTGTTGGCAAACAATTAGAAATTCTTCCAGCAGCAGCTTCCATTATCATTCACCACCAATGGTGAATGATAATAGGAAATTTTTTACCCTATTTTATACAAAATGGACATAAAATGACAAGCCGCATTTCAAAAAGGCTATACAACTTACGATTTTATTTGGCGATACGTGAAAGTTGTTTCAAAAACAGCAAATTGTGATAATGATGAGAGGTGCTACGTGAAGACTTTTTCTCTACGGCTAGATTAAATCGCCCGAATTATGAATTATAGCAAAATATCTTTAAAATTCGCATGACGACCTTCAGTCAATGCAACTCATTCCAGCGAGTAATACAAAATTGAATCCCTCGCATCAGTATCTATGCGGGTTCTCTGAATAATGGTAATGCTGCCCGAATATTTATTGATGCAAAATTAACAAACATTTTTTTTTTATCATATAATTTTGATATACGATTTTATTGCTATACAAATTCAAAAATTTCGAAAAAAAAAAACAATTGTAAAACAAACAGAAAATTGTTTTCATATAATTTTGATATCATATTGTTAAAAATGATTATAAAATTTTTAAATATTAAATTTTGAATATTAATAACGGACATTCCACAATAAAAATAATTTCATTTACGTTAAAAATACAAACAATATCGTTATTAATTAAACAAAAATAAAATTTAGCACTCAAAATTCATCAATGTGATGAATTAACAACAACAACAGCAAAACACATACATACATCACTATTATTATTTGTATGGGCTTGATTGTAAAACGATTGTTTTCGAGTGTGAAACTATTTAATTATAAACATTAGGGGGGCTTCCACCACTACAGCATAACACTTGCATCCATATGTGTTGTATGTATATGTGATACAGAAGAGACACAGAAGAGACACATTTTATTATTATTATTGTTTTTTTTTTTTTGTCAGCTTCAAGCCAAAAGGTTATGAATTAAAAAATGATGAAATCAAAAAAAAAAAAACAACAACAACAAAAAATCATTGAATTCAAAATCTGAAAGTAAAACACAAACAACAACAACAAATGAGTTAAAACGATACCATTTAAGCTCTCTACTGTATTACTATCTATCTACCTTACCTTACAAAAAAAAAAAATGTACCAGTGCCCAGTGTCCAGAATGGTCAGTCAGTCAGTTAGTCAATAGTATAGTTGTAGTTGTACTCATACATATATCTTATTGTATTTATATTATTCTTCTCTCGTTTTGTTGTGTTTCTGGGCTTAAGCAATGGCTCAGCATGTGGCTAAGCCGATCATAATTCTTGTTTGTCAGTTGCAGTCTGAGCTGCAGTTTTCTTCATTTGTTTCTTGTATTTTGTTGTTTTGATTTTTTTTTTTTATTTGTCAGCTTTTATCTGTTTTATTATTATAAAAAAAAAAATATTTTTTTTTCCATCAAACTACTACTACTACGACTACTTACTTAGCTCTTTTATAAATTTATATTGTATTTTTTTTTTTTTCGATTTTTTTTGTTGTTGTTTTATTTTCATCTTCATCAAAATGCATTGGAATATGGAAAATATTTGCTCATGTGTCAAGTGGCTGCAGGCGATTTGTTCCTACTGTGCGTAAATTGCTCTGACTGTTGTTTGAAATGAACAAAGGCACAACCAAACCAAATATAACACACCGCAGCACAACACAACACAACACAGTACAACAACAACAACAATAACATTCACATATGTAACTGTTGATGCGCTGCTTTTACTGTGGTTTTGACTGCTGCTGCAGCATCATTGTGATATACATTTGCATATTAATGTAATTTAGCTGTAAGGCGATATATTTATATATATATATATATAGATTTCATAGTCGATATCTATTACCACTTCACACCACATACTCACTCGTACAAATATTATCAAACAGATTAATTTGTATGCATCCATGTGCATATTGTTTGTGTGTGTGTGTGTGTGTGTGTGATGTGAGAGTTTGGAGAATATATAAATATTTCAATGAGCGAATGACCACATGTCATACAAATGTAGTCTGACTAGACATTATGGAACCAAAAAAACATTTTCATGAATTTTAGATTTGTTTCTTCTTCTCTGACGTCAATTTATTTTTAGTCTTTGGATATTTTAATATTTAGAATGTTGACTTTTGATTATTTTTCATATTTAAATGATATGCATTTAAAGGAAATTTTTTAATCTTATGTTTTTATTGCAATTTATGGCCATTATATTGCGTTTTTTGTATGGGAGATAGGCGTGGTTTTCATCCAATTCGGCCCATTTTCAATGTTATATAATAATTGAAAAATATAATTATATATACCAAATTTCAGTTTGATAATTTCATATTTTCGTTGGTAAATTGTGAAAATATACACATGAAAACATACTTTTGTATGGGAGGTAGATGTGGTTTTCATCCGATTCGGCCCATTTTCAAATGAGTCTATTTCTAAGTAAATATAATCATGTGTAGCAAGTTTCAGCTTGATAGCTTTATATTTTCAGCCGAAAAATGTAAAAAAGCTACAAACTGATGTATGATTTTGTATGAAGAGTATGCTTGAATTTTATCCGATTTAGCCCATTCTCCAACTTTAAAATTGATTAATAAATATAACTCTATACACCAAGTTTCATGATGATATCTTTATAATTTCGCGTAAAAAAAGTGTATGAACATACTCACGAAATCATATTTTTATATAGGAGGTAGGTGTAGTTTTTATCCGATTCCATCCATTCTCTAAAGAATCTATTTATTAGTAAATATAATTGTATGTACCAAATTTCAGCTTCATAGCTTTGTATTTTCGTGCGTAAAGTGTGAAAATGTAAGTAGTTTTCTATGACAGGTAGGCGTCACAGTCATCTGATTCGGCCCATTCTTAATTTGATTCATTTTGGAGTAAATTTAATACTAATTTTCGCTTATAAAATGTGAAAACTTACATGCGGAAGCATACTTTTATATGAGACATAGGTCTGGTTTTCATCCGATCAGGCTCTTTTTTGAGCCTATACATTCACTAGTAAATATAATTGTATGTACCAAGTTTTGAGCTTAATAGTTAAAAATTTAAGTGCGCAGAGTGTGAAAATATACACCGAGAAGCATAATTTTCTCTGGGACGAAGGCTTGGTTTTTATCCGATCATGCCCATTTTCAAATATGTTTGTGCTCTGGTAAAACTAAACCTATGGACCGAGTTTTGGTCTGGAGAGTATCATTTAGATACGAGTTGGGCCATTTACCAACTCATCCATGTAAATAATCTTTGTTGTGGTTGGGATTATAGAATCCAAATAAACTGGGACGAACTTTCATTCCAGTATTGTTGGGTATATTCAATTTGTGTTTTTTTCCAAAAAAAAAAAAAAAACTTTACCGAACTTTATTGCTGGACGAATTGAATTCATTATTTCAATATTTGCGGGGATTCCTAGCTTTGTCACAGATCTCGTCCTCCGAAATTGAAATCATACAGAGAGAGCCGGTCTAATGTACTATCAACCGGACTAAGCGTACTCGAATTTGGATAATTGCTTTAAAAAGTCTTTTTAATGACCCATCTGTTGTCGTATTACCAACTTTTCCACAGGCCATTATGGTATACATTCAAAATGGAGACTGAAGCTAAGACCAAAGGGAAATATCCAAATTTACCTAGTCTTGTACTAAAGTTGTAGAACACGATTTTTAATAACTCAGGCACTGCTTAGAAACTTTTTCCCTTTTGCTGCTTCCACACTATGGACCACTGTACTCATCTATTTTCATTTCCCATAGTTTATCAAGGAATTTAAGAATGAAAAAAGGTGATTTTTTGTTCGAAAAGGCCATTTAAAAACACTTAGAGGGCTGTATTTCGACTTTTTGAATGGCGATTACTACTTTTTTGACGTCTTTGGTTCTCCTGCTCTCCCCTTTTCTCTCTCTCTCTCTCTCTTCCCCTCTTTGTTAAAATACTACAAGCTTCATAGCTAAAATTTATGTAATTCATTGGGATTGGGACGAAGAAGAAATCGAACTGAGAAGGAATGCCCCCCTGTGAACTTTCTCGGTTCGTTTGAACATCAAATACAAAGTTCAGTTTAAAATGTCTTTGTCCTGAGATGGACTTCAGTCTGTAAACTGTATTAAAGGAATTTTTCGAAGAAATTTGCACTACGTCCGAAACCTAAGTAGCTGGACAGGGGTCAGACACTCCAGAAGCATGTCCGTAAAGTGTTTTTGGGAAGTATCAAAAAAGCCGCATTGTTTTCGTAATTATTATTGCATATTATATGTATTTTATAGGACCGAGGTATTTCTCCTAGATCTTATAAATTAGACTGATTATTATGGAACAAGCTAGCTCCTTTTCTTTCAAAACAAAAACGCTTACAACACTCCCGGAGTTTCTATAATTATGACGCAGACACTGACGTTTTCGGGGAAAAGAAATAGAGGTAAATTTCAAGAGGCTTGTCGATCGATAACCGAAAACAGAAAGAGCCCAGCATATACATCAGCTCTAAGACGTTTTCAGTGGATCTTCCATAAAAATCTGACATTTAACTTTCCTTCGTTATTCATGGCTCAGAACAGAAGTCAAATATCAAGTCAGTCCATAAGTTCGTGAGTTATTTTTTCAATAGTTTCACAGTAGGCGCTTTTAGCGTACGAAAAATGATTGGAATATAAAATGGAATCTTCGAACGAGTATAAGAGGCATATTTTGTATTTTTTTTTTATAAAAGTGGAAAAATGCAACAAGTGCTGCTGCAGAATACCGTGAGTATAAGAACTCCGCAAAAGTGGTTTTCCAAATTCCAAAGTGGTGATTGTGACGTTGAGGATACCCCATGCTCTGGTCGTCCTGAGGTCTTTAACTCCGACGCCTTGCTGGAACTCGTGGATGCTGAGCCAATCACATGAAACAGTTTACAGGCACCTGGTTCAATTGAGTAAGGTTCCAAAACTGGGAAAAAAAGGGGTTCCGCATAAACTTTCCGTCGTAAACTTTCAGCAGAGGGTTAATGTGTGTTCTCAGTTTGAAAATGAGAGTTTTTGGAACGAAACATCAGAACCAACCCGCCGAGAGATGGCCTCCTGTTGGTGGGATATGGCCGGTATCATTTATTTTGATCTGCTGGAACCAAATCAGACGATCACAGCTGGCTATTATTGCCATCAAATATCCAAACTGAATGAAGCACTTGAAAAAAATCGAGCGTCTTTGTTTCACCACGACTTGAACGAGCTCGGATGGGAGCTAATGTCGCATCTACCATACTCTCCGGATATTGCACCTTGTGATTATCACCTTTTCCGTGGACTGCAGTCGCAATTTGAGTAATAAGAACTACACCTCAACAGAAGCTATAAAAAGGGATATCGACGCGTATTTTAGCTCCAAGAAGAAACAATTTTTTTGAGCAGATAATTAAAAATTTGCCCAAAACGTTGGGAAGACATTGTAAATAATGCAGGAAAATATATTATTGATTAATAAATACTGAAAAGTTATTTTTTATTAATTTTTTTTAAAACCACCTAAGAAAAACGCACGAATTTATGGACTGACCTGATAGTTAACTCTTCCCACAAGGCCCTTCAATAATGTTCATTTCTTGATCTAAGAAAGCGATAGTTATCAGATTGTCCACTTGAGAAATACTATGCTATATTTTTGTTGAAAAGGAAGCCGGAGAAAAGGAGCAAAAAAAAAAAAAAATAATAAAAAAAAAAACGATTGAATATTTTGAAATCTTCACTCTACATATAATATCAACACAGCAGGACATAATAACTACTGTAAGTAGAGACTACATACAAGTCATTATCATCGTGTAGAGAATATTTAACAATGTTGCCTGCCTCTGCGAACGAACAGGTTAGTTGACACTTTTTCATTTTTGTCATATATTTTTTGTCATCGTTCCCCCCTATCCTCCAAAAAAAAAAATGGTCATAAAAATTCATATACAAACACAAAAATTTGTTTGCACTCAATAAGGATTAAAGGAATGCCATACAGAACATATGGCTGATGATATGCATTTTTGTATTTTCTCATTTTGATATTTGTATTTTCTTTATTTTTATTATCTCATACATACATATCTTGTACATGTGTTTTGTGTCTGCCGAATTACTCAAGCTGTTCTCAATAAATTTCAAACTTAATCCGCAACAGCGAATAATAAATGTATGTACAACGTTTCATATTCACACATTTAGTATTTCATTTAGCACAACAACAACAACAACAACAACAACAACAACAACAAGCACACACCTAAGGAAATAACTGCAATATTTGCTCAATGCTGAGAGTAGAACTTCCAATGAACATCATCATCATCATCATCATCATCATCATCATCGTCGTCGACGACGCCACCACCACCACCACCTACAGGGAAATTGCATGTTGGCGATTTTGTGCGCGAACACGCATGCATACATGAAGCACATGTGGTGTAACGGCAACAACAACAACAACAGCCAACTGAGTATGATGAAGAAATTACAACAAGAAATTTACAGAGAGTAATACTCGTAAATATGGTGGGAAATAAAATTAAAAAACGTATGCCTTGAGTACACAACCACACAATGCTAACAAACGCCAACACACACATATTTGATCACATATACAGTGGCGAAGAAAAAAATTGCATTCTGATTTGCACAAAAAAAAAAAAAAAATTTTTTTTTGCTGCTGTTTATCCAAAAAACACATTTGAAAAATGTTTAAGGCAAACATTCATCAAAATTTGCGAATCCTAGATTAGCTTTTTGAGGTTTTCTGAGAATTCAAAAAATATCAATTAATTTAATTTTGCCATTTTTTTTTTGTAATTATTAATTACTTACTTATTTATGTGGCCATTAGAACCGAAAATCGATTTAGGCCGAATCTAGCATGCTTCGCCAGCCAGCTCTTTCCTTTGCTAGTTGGCGCCAGTTAGAAATTCCAAGCGCTGACAAGTTCTCCAGCACTTGATCTTTTCACCGGAGGTTAGGTCTGCCTCTTTTGCGTCGTCCACCAGCGGGTTTCCACTTTTATCTCAAAAACTTCGAGCACCCTCTCATCCGTGGTGGAAATTGTGCAAGCCTCGGCGCCATATAGAAGGTGAGGCATGATGAAAGACTTGTTTAGTGTGGTTTTCGATGCTCATGAGAGGGTCCGACTTCTCAATTGCTTACTTAGCCCAAAATAGCACCTGTTAGCAGGAGCGATCCTTCGCAATATCTCCTGGCTGACGTCCATACTGGTGTTTATGCTAGTTCCAAGATAGATAAAGTCATTCACTACTTCAAAAGCGTAGTTATCAACAGTGATGTGTGTGTGTAAGAAAACGCTTCAATAAAATTTTAATGTTAAATACATCATTAAAAATTATCAACTTGAGAACCCTACATTAGCCCCTTAGGAATTTCTGGTATTCCTAAAATTCATACTTGGTTTTGGTGGCACACAATCAAAATTATTTTCGAATATTGAAGTTTTATTGTGAAAAATGGATTACACACTCAATGTTCAAAGTATTATCTGTTGCTAGCCACCACTTTTTCCCATTTTTCTGGCAGCATACAGGCTCCGCATCGGAAGAAGACAATATGTTTTGAGGCAATCTATGAATCGACCCAATTTTTGGCTTCTTCGCAAGAATGGAAGCGCTGTGCTTTCAGACCGTGTGTCATCTATCGGAACAAGTGGTTATCGGAGGGAGCAATGTCTGAGCTTCTGGACATCTTATTTGAGAGTTTCTAAGTACGTTTTAACGCAACATGTGGCCTTGCATTTTCATGTTGAAGAATAACTTGTTGTTGTTGTTGTTGTTGTTGTTGTTGTTGTTGTTGTAGCAGCAAGAATATGGTGATGCTTTGTTTTGTTCCCGTACAAAGCATTTCCGTATTCTGCTGTGTTGAATGGACCTTGGTTGACCACGTGATGGAGTGCTTCCGTGATATAATCCCGCCCATTCTTGGGAAGCAAAACGTGTTTATCGGCATAGTGCGCCCGTTTTGCTCGGAATGCTCGAATCCTGAAACGCATCAATTGTCGTCGGTACAGGTCTTCTATGATCGTCTAACTCAATTTCAATAGCTCATAATACACTACACCCAGCTGATCGCACCAAATACGCAGCATGATCTTCTCACCATGAATATTCTACAATGATGATGAGACAGGGCCGGGGTATTCACAGATTACCCGACGTTTTGGATTATCATAATGAACCCACTTTTCATCGCCAGTCACAATTTGATAAGAAAACCTCTCTCTTTTCTCTTTTTTGCCGTTGGAGCAGTTGTTCACACATGAAAAAGTGGCGTTCGATGTCTCTTGACTTTAGTTCATACGGCACCCAATTTCCTACCTTTCAGATCATTTCCATTGCGTTTAAACCATGGCAAATGGTTGCCTGATTGACTCCAAGTGTTTTTGCGAGTTCATCTTGCGTTCGTGATGAAGCTTCAGGTCGAGCCTTGCCTCTAATTCTTCATCCTCAAACTTTGGTGGCGCTTCGGGTCGTTATTCGTCTTCTAAATCAAAATTGCCACTTTTAAATCCTGGAACCACTTCTGACACAGCCAGGAACTTCTTCTTCAACAGCCTTTTTCTTCATATTGAAGTAATGAAGTAAAACTCCCCTCAAAAAGGCATTATTCATCAGTTCCCATTTTTTCACCCGTCACGGTATACATGCGTGTATGTTCGCGTGTATGAGGAACACATCAAACACGAGTAATAATAATAAGCAGCAACAACAACGTGATCAAAAATGCATCAACAACTTTACAACCTGTTTGAAACATCACCATTAGCACTATCGGCATCGCCATCGCCGCCATACGATGCAACCGTCAGCGAGCAGCAACACCAGCAGGAACTACTACTATTTATTTTATGTGTCGAATTTGACACCAGTAGAACGTGTGAAACATGCAGCATTTTTATGACACAGACACTGTGTATTTATGCTTTTCATTGAATCATTATGAGATTGAATTATGATATCAGTTTGAGTTAAATTATATTGTATCTACATGTGTTATTTGTATATTAAAGTTAAGGAGGTAATATACATATGTTTGAGTGTGTAGATATTATTTGTAAGAGGCCTCTAAGGAATAAGACAGCTAGACGCCCAAAAAAGGAAAATGGGAAATTGTAACTTTGGTAATATCGGGTATATAAACCCTAAACTGTGACGATAGGGCGTGGGTTCAAGCATCGGCTAAGCATAAATTTGATATCGAAAGGATCTTCCTTTCAAACAGTACCCACCTGTCGGCAAAAAACTGGCAATTCTTCCGCGAGTTACAATTTGCCATCGAAAAGCTTCTAAAAGGACTCTTTGACAAAGTTTGGAAAAAGTTATATGACAACGGTGCTACTGTTCGGAACCGACTTAAATAAGTAGGCCGCTTCTAATACTGTCCAAAAATTTAACAAGCACAACAGTATTGGAAGAGGTGCCGTCCAACGAGCCCTTCGGAGCTTATAAGTGCCACATATTTATTTATTTTTTTTTTTTAATAATATTCAACTCGATCGCTTCATAATTACGGTCGTAATGGGTATCGTTATAGAAGGATGCGTTTAAAATGTGTTTCATTTCTTTTAATGAAAATATTTTTGCCACTTTCAAATGTCGTTCCTTTTCAACATAATTTAGGATACAATAGCATGTTATAGTCCCGAGAGCGTGTTTGACTTCGAAGCACAAGATCCGATATTAACATTTCGGCTGATCCAAGCATAGATTAGATTGAGACGGCTCCTCGCTTCTGGCTCAAACTGCTGGCGACGCAAATTGGACTTTCCCATTATATCCCAAATCATTCCAAAGTACAAAATAAACAAATTTAAAAAAACTTGCCCACTCTAAATGTGCCTGCTATTGAGAAAGTGTCTGGATTTTTTTTTAAATTGACACTAAGGAATTTACAATGGAAAAGATCTAGAAGAGCTCTGCAAGCAAATTCAAAAAAAAACTTGCGTCATCAGATTTTTACCGTTTGGAAATGGCTTATAAAGAGTATACTAAAGGAATACTGACTTGCCTTGTCTTTGAGAAGAAATTCAAGAATTGGAATTTAAATGAACTCTGGTTTCAGTTGCACACTTCCTTCCGGAAGTGGTCCCGGGTGGGTTAGACCACACGCTAGTGTTTTTAGAGTACATCCATACATCGTATAGAGATACGTTTCGTAAAAATTTGGCATAAAAACAAAGGCACTTGGGCCGTATAACGAAACATCGTAGATCGTAAATACAAATTATAATTAAAAAAGGCTCAAAAATTGAAAAAAGCACATAGCTTCCAGTAATCGCCCTTAAAGGGGTTAAGTTTATGACCGGCCTCCATGCAGTTTTCCTCTCCAACATTTAATCCAAGCATATGTAATTTTTCCCTACCTTTAACCTTTAAGAAAACTCCCATAGAAAATATCAAAAACATCAACTGAGCCAAGTTTTCAATTTTCTTCCTCAATATTTGCTCCAAACGTACTCACCACCAATCTCCGCCCCTTAAAGGGTCTCCCATACAAAATCAACGTAAAAACACATGGGTATGGATTCGCCCAGATGAGCAATAAATATATGAGCGACCCCCATTCAATTTTCCTCAACCTTTTCTCTAATAATACTTACTTCATGTCTATGCGCTTTACGAGGGCTCACAAAGAAAATCTACTCAAACATTTCTGAATATCTACAAATAACGCCTTAGCTGTCCAGAAATTGTCCGTAGAGAGAGATAAATTTAATTACTACTCCATTCAGTTTTCTTCTATAACGTTTCCTGTACTAGCTCCCTATCTCCACTCATAAGAGGGACTCCCAAATGGAATGAACACAAAAAAAATTTAAAATAGTAATCGCCCTTAAGGAGATAAAACCTATGACTGACCTCCACAAAATTTTCCTCCTCAACATTACCTCTGAACATAAACATGCCATATCTCCATCCCTTAAGGAGGCACCCATAGAGAGTGAATCAAAAATGCCTGAATATCGTCGCCAATATGCTGTCGAGGAATCGTCTCTAAAGTGATGAAATGTATTACCGACTCCCATTAATTTTCGTTCCTCAGCATTTATTTAGAAATGCAGAAGGGTTTCCCTACAAAATTGACACTTACTTACTTATGTTGCCATTATAAGCGAAAATCGATTTTGGCTGACTACTGCCGGAGTTGCGGCGATGAGGAGGAACCTGACTCCATAATTCACCTCTAATGTGAGTGTCCGGCTCTGGATCGCAGCAGAATGACTCATCTAGATAGTCATTTCTTCCATGCAACTAGGCTAGGCAGCACAGCACCTGACTACGGCCGGAATTGCGGCGATGAGGAAGAACCGGAGTCCATAATTCAACTCTTGTGTGAGTGTCTGGCTTTGGTTCGCAGCAAAATGACTCATGTATACAGTCACTTCTTCAACAAACTCACCAAGCTGGCTCACTATCAGCTGGGGAATATTCGATGCTTCATCCGAAGCTCAGATTGGTTTGCCACGTAATTTGCCATGTAATCAAAATTTTTGCTCCATACAATACGCTCATTTTTTTTATAGCGATTAGCAAATATGTAGGCTTATTTAATCAACTCCATACATGTATGAGCTATGAAGTGTTCATACTACATTCGATGCTTCATTAAAGAAATTAAATTGATTTACATTTATACGACAGCAAAGACGACGATAACGATGATGATTGCTACCACATAAAGAGCGATGGCAAACACATACAGGCCACTTTAAATATATTCTCAAGGGTATTTAACACATTTCAATATGCAGATGGACTGGGTCAGACATTCGTGCATTTTAAGGGAGCTAACAAAACCAATACCATTGTATTCAGATTGTATTGACATCATTTCAAAAACATGACCAACTGATGAATAAAGAAATAATGGATGAATAATGGAATGAATAAAATGAGGACTTGTACTATATACTTGTGCTATACTCGTAAATAGATATGGGTTAACCCATAAATTCATATAATAATCCTTTCTAAACAGCAATAGCAGCACAATAAGATCAAGAGTAGTAGTAGTAGTAGGAAGAGAGAGTGTAAGTGTGCTAAATTTGACCAAGTGGCAACCAAATGTCTGCCGATGATGAATAGTAATTACAATGAATATGATTAACATGTATTCAATATTGAAAATCATATTGTAGAAATATTAAATATGACCCATATCTATTCAATTAGATGGTGATATGTTGAGAGAGGCGGAGAGAGAGAGAGAGAGAATGAGAGAGGAACGGTTTTTCTAATTTCTATATTAATATTGTATTTCTGCAAAATAATAATAACAAGTAAGACAAACTTTACAAATAATTGAACTACATTTAAACAAACTAGCGAAAATTTACACTGTGCAACACAAACTAATGAACTAATGAAACTAATGAATATACGATTCACTCGTAAATACTTGACAGCAAGGGTTGAAAGAGCTTTTAGTTATTGCGGTCATTCGATTCAATTCAATTCAATTCAATTCGATTGAAGGTTGAATCTTTCAAGTGTCCCTTGAATAATCATTTTCCACTTTGGGGAACCTTTTAATTTGCACACAATGCATAAAAGTGCCAAAAATGGTTTTATTTGCTGTTGTTGCGTATTGAGAAGCTTTTGGAAATGTCTAAATATATATAAATATCCGGCAAATGACAGTTCATTCATTCAAGTATAAGTATTCATTGATATTAACATAGAACATTTTAAAATAAAATATCGAAAAGTAAATGGAATGACAAAGAAAATTGTAGAAAAAAAAAAAAACGAAATCTATTGTTTTGTATTTGCACACACTTCAGTAACAAAAGCAAAGCAAAAGGGCTGTATGGCTGTATGCAGGTTAAATCCCATGAGATATTGTCTGAATGACTTTTTTTTATATTTCTTCTTCTTCTTCTTCGTTTTGTATTTATTTAATGTGGAGAGTAGGCTACATTTAAAGGATTAAATCAATTACTTGATTGATTTAAATAAACAACAACAACAACAGCAATGAAAACATTATCAACAACAGAGATGTCAAACATTTGAATAAAAGCATGATGTTATGTTGAGTGGTCTCGGTATTAGTCCATGATATGGTCTACTTCGAACATCGTTATGGATTAAATCATACACAGTTCGTTACAGCATACTTTTATAGTCAAACATTGGCGCTATATTCATATTCTCTCATTTCTTTGTTTTAATACGACCAACATGACTCTCATTCAAACGATTAAACACCTAAGCGTCGAGTTCAATAGAAAAAAAAATTGTGTTTCGGTTCGATACAACAACATTCGTAAGCACTGCTACCATACACATGTTGTAGAGGTGATCGAACTTGATAGGTTTGATTAGGTAAAATGAGTACGATTGTCAATTCACTGAGATCAATACAGTCCCATTTGGATATCATATCGAAAATTGTTTCTACTTACTTAGCTGTTGAATTTAACGGAGCTGTTGGTATAGGAATGAAAGTTTGAATTTTCGTTTGCGACAAAATATTCCATCGAACTTGTTGGATTAAGCCAATAAAGTCACTATATAAATGGCGAATTTCTGTTATTAGCTGTGATTACATGGGAATTTGTATGTATTTATAGATTTGATGAGGCAAAATGAATGCAACTGTCAATTCAGAGAGATCAACACAGCTCTCCTGAGATATTATGTAGAAAACTGCTGCATTTCACTTATCCTTTAAATAAAATATTCCATGCAAAATGATCGAACTAGTTGGAATCAGACTAAAAAAGTTACTACCAATATAAAATACACTGGATCATTTCTGTCAAGAGCTTTGATTATATAGACATCATTTTGAACTTCTCCCAGTATGCTTAGAATTAATTGGATTACCAAGTGGATCATATAACATCATACAACAACCCTGTAAGTATTCATTTCACGGCATGTACAAATACTTTAACACTTTAACCCATGTAATAAAATGAAGTGTTTAAAGACATAATACCATTTACTTTTGTGGTAATGAAGTCGTGTATCTCCCCTTTCTGCCTATAATTGACACTGACAATCATGGTTGGGGTTGAGTTGGCTTTTCCGTTTTTGAGTGAAATATGTCAAAATGACGACCAATTTGAGGGTGGTTAGTTGATATTCATTCAATTTACTATGCAATCACACATACAAATATTTGTTAATGATGATGAGACGGCTTAACTGAAATGTTTTATTGTGGCTTATGTTTTTCATTGTTTTTCTCAACGTTCCACAAGCTTTCTTATGATTGTAAATAAGTAAATAAGTTTAAATCACCCTTTTGTTTTGTGCTCGCTTCTCAATTGGTTAAGCTGTAAATATTGCACTTAATTGAATTACAATATGGCTTTGTAACTTGTTGAATTTCAGTAAACTTGCTTGTAGCTAATAAAAGAATAAAAGCAACTGAAAATAGTTGACTCAACAGTCCTTATACTTGGGGAAAATACTAATTGAAAATATATTGTTTTAAATAATAGATATTTCGATTGACCTTGAAAGTTCTTCAAGAAAAAGTAAATCGTTGTTGGCATTGAGAGTTTAAACAGTAATGACATCTGGAATAACAATGGAAATGATTTGATTGTCAAAAGTCTTTTCGACTCCACACAAAAAATGTAGTCGGTATGAAAGTTTCCTTAAGGGAAATACTTCCGACACATAGTGGGGAGTGAAAAGCTGGACAAATTCGAAATAGTGAAAAATTTTTCTTGAAAAAATAATAAAACAGGTCAATGAATTAAGATTTGTGGGAAAAATTAAATAGCCCTACAAAATGGAGTCCCAACTTTGGAAAAACTGACGTTTCAGTCAAGAAAAATAGTGCAGACTGGGTTTATGGAGTCAAGAAATTCAAATTTGAGGTCAAAATTACTCATTTGGAAACACTTCCGTTACGTACAGACGAAAATTTTGCTGAAAATATGCTCTTAGATAAATTTTGCTTAGCTAAATATTTCTGGTAAAAATATTTTCAGATCATTGTGATCATAAAACAACATAATAACATCTCCGATAGAATAGAGAATTCACATTTTGAGTCACTAAAACCGAAACCATGATCAATTTTCACACATCGCCTCCAAGAGTTCTTGCTAACCTCAAAAAACCTCATTTTTTAACTACATTATCAGATTTCTGGGTGAAAGTAGTCATTAGAGGTATTTCGAAGTCAAAAATTATATATCGCCGCCATAAAATGGCGAAAAATGATCTTTAGATCCACAAGAACTATTAGTGGGTAGGTCTTTGGGCTTAAGCAAACCAAATTTAAGGTTTAAATCGGTTAAAAAATTTAATTTTTTTATGTGGTTCTTATAAGTCCCGAAGGTCTCTTGGCGGAGCTTCTCTTCCATTACTACTGTGCGTGTTAAATTTTGGACAGTATTACAAGGGATCTACTTATTTCAAAAATTGAATGGTCTCCACAAAATGACTGAGCTATTTTGATAAAACTGGTGATACACTCACGGAAAGTAGAAATAAGTGGATTTGTGAGGCCAAGGAATTCAAATTTGGGATGGAAATCGTAAAAAACAAACGTATTTAAATTTAATTTATAATTCTTTTAAGTTGTAACTCTTGAACTTTGTTTAAATTTGGTTTTTATGATTATTTCTTCAGCAAAATGTCGAGATCACTATTTCAACCTCATAAAAACACAACATAACAACATCTCGGACAGAACAGAGAATACACATTCCATTCATTTTGAGTCGCTAAATCTGAATCCGTTGTCGAATTTCCCCAATCATACTCAGGGTTCGTTCTAACCTCAAAATCCAAACTTTTAGGCAAATTTCTCAGTTTTTTTGGTCGAAAATCCAATCGCGGATTTAGTGACCCAAAATCAATAAAATGTAACTACTCTGTTCCTTTTTTTTTGTGAGGCTATGTAATCAATCGTAATAATTAACATTTTAATACTTTAAAACAACAATGATAAATTGTCATTGTTGTCTAATTTAGTCTATATTAAAACCATGTAAGCCAAGCTCTTACAAAAAATGCTTGTATGTATGCACATACATCACATACATGATGATCACCTAAGTTCAACAAGAAGAGAGAACAGGTAGCATCAGCGATATAATACTACAATCCATACTCGTACACTGTATAAGATGACATTGATCAATGACATCGATGGATGTCGCTGTTCATGCGCTCATATGAATGAAAGATCATGCATGAATGAATGAAGTAATGAATGAATCCAGGTAGATACTGGTCTGAGCGTTGTATAAGTGTGAGATCAAATCCAATAGCATGCGGTGTTCAGTTTGGGGTCACATAATATATCTAACAATGTGAAGTATTTTGATATTTTTGATCTGGAAATAAAAATGCTTAATAATAAATAACATTTAATTGGAACATACATAAATTAAATGATGACATTAATCATGATTTAATTTCATTTCATTAGAAAATTAATTTAAATTTCTTCTTCTTCTTCTTCTTCCGCACTATTTTCAGTTTTATTCTACAAATGTTTGCAACCATCAAACCCATTCCACAACCATCATCATTATTGCACAATCACCCATCCTCCTCGATAATACCAGACTGTGAACAAGAGCAAGTGCAACAACAGCAACAACGTTTGTCGCTTGGCCTTTGCACAAAATGATGGATCGTATGCCATCACTATCGCTCTCAGGCATATCGCTCACACATCCGCTTTCAATTTCAACAGGACAAACGTTACAAAATCACTTGAATTCGTCAACCGCAGGTGTGGTGAATACAACGACTAGTGGACATTTGGGACAATTGGCCGCGGCCGTACATCATCATCATCAACAGCAGCAACAGCAACAGCAGCAGCAGCAGCAACAACAGCAACAGCAACAGCAACTTCAGCAACAGCAACATCATCATCATCACCACACGCAACACAATCATCAATTGGCATTGAATTCGTTGAGTAGTCTGGCGGGATTGCATACAGCAAGCAATTCACCACATTCACCGACAAATTCCTCTTCACTACATCACACCACACATACGTTACACCCACGACACGCATTACTTGCTGCTGCCGGCACAAACAGCAATAGCAGCAGCAGTGGTTTGACATATTCGGCTGCTGCAAGCGCCGCCACTGCACATTTGCATTCAACGGCACACAATTCGTCACCACATTCGATACATCAGCACTCGTCAACGTCTGTTTCGCCGTCGGCATTAGCGGCAGCGTCAGCATCCGCATTGTCACTGCATCAATCGAGTGTATCACATCACGCAGCGCATCTGCACGCACAGCAACAGCAACAGCAACAACAACAACAACAGCATCACCACCTCCACCACCAACAACAGCAGCAGCAGCAGCACTCACATCACCAACAACAGCAGCAGCAGCAACATCACCATCCACATCACCCACATCTTCACCACTCACATTCCAATCATCATCACCTGTCATCGACATCTGCCGGTTCGAGTGTTGTTACGCCTGGTTCCTCTTCGTCGGCATCGACAAACTCACCTTCGGTTTCTGCCTCTGCTTCGGCCTCTGTCATGGCTGCCGCCGCTGCCGCACATTTACACCACAACTCACAGGCATCACCGATGACAAATTTACACCAGAATATGGGTAGTCTCATGAATAGTGGGAGCAGTGCCAGGTAATTATTATCAATATTCTACGATATTTCATTCCATCTTATTTTCATAAATGAAACTGCATACAAAGTACATATTCGTCCATATTTTTGCGTAAGTTAATTGAAAATTTTCGCTTTTGTTCTATACGAATGTAGAAAACACGAGTTGTCAATATGGCGTCGCGAGAATACATATGCTCATGTTGTCGGTATTGTCACATGTATGATGCAAATTTCTCATTATTGACACAACAAATATGCATTGTATACTTACGCAAGTATGAAAAGAAAACAAAAGACTGTATGCAATTTGTCGATTGTCATTGAAGAAGAAATATTGCCGTCAATAGGCGAGTATGATAAATACGTAGCCTCAACAAAATGTGGAATTGTGGATTTTGCCATACCTCATAAAATATTACTATAGTCGAATTTAGACTCTCTCCCTCTTTCTCAGAATTCTCATTTTTTTTTATTAATTTTGGAGCGCTGAATAAGAACCTATGCTCTAATTTTCGAAATAAAGGTTTTGATTTTGAAATATCAACCTGTAAAGGATATGTCTTTAAGGAAATTTCATTGGCAGCCTATAAAATTAATGAAATATTAATAAAGATTATAAGATTAATAATATTATACTTGCCAATAGCTTGGATAATTGTATAAATTCTATTTGAAAGTAAAAATGAGTTTTCTCACAAAAATAATATTGGAAAATGTGATTTTCAAATCTTATGAGTCAAAAATTTCCTAAGATCTTTGCTCAAAGAAGCGAATCTTAGAATATATTGACCGATTATAATCAATTACAAGAAAATCTTTAAAAAAATGGGTTTTTTTTGGAAACTGTTGCAAGTTGTTTTAAGTTTAAAAAACATGAGAGCTATAGTGGAAATCAGACCACAGATTCTTATTCAACGACCCAAAATCCATAGCACTAAACTACTCTGGTTCGTCGGGTATCATGTAAAATTAGTTATAAAATGCAGTTACAACCATCATTTTGCGGCATGAGCACGTCATATTTGGTTACAAGACAATCCTAAAAAAAATGTTTTTTTGCCAATTTCTGCAGGTGGAAATAAGACCACAGACTCTTATTCAACGACCCATGGCATTTAAGCGCGTTGGTTCATAGGGCATCGTACTCTTTCTTTTTTTTTTTTTTTTGTGAGGCTGGTGTAATTATTCGATATACGGCCAGTTTTTCAGAGACGAATCTAGGCTATATAGCGAGGCAAACATAGGTCCAGAATGTTTTCGCAATTTTGTTTATTCTTAATTTATTCCTTATGTACTCAATTTAGAGATTTAATAATTTACGGTTTTTTTTAATTATCGTAATTTTTTTTTTGTACTATTTCAATGATAATTTGAAACGAAAAATTTGCATTTGGCACATGCTCATAAATTAGTACATAATAGAAATTGCATTAATTTTAGAGTAAATATTTGACATTTTTTGAAGAGAATTTTGGACTTTTAGAGTGATTTTATGAAATTGTATTTTATTGGAAACTTTTGACTACAAAAAAAAATTATTATTTTTGTGGCTAGGTATATATCATACAACCCTCATAGCTACATATGCAAATTCATTACGGTGGGTTAAATTCTATGGAGCAAAATTTAAACTACCTGGTTTAACGGAAAGTATACAATTTGGATCATTTCGAGTATTTCTTCCCAAGGAAATATTAATATCATAATTTCATATTTTGGATTTGGACAAACTTACATTTTAATTTTATATTTTTACAAAACCACCAATTCTATATGAGAGTCCTCTTAAGAGTTGAAGATATGTGCTAAGTATGCTCAGAAGTAGTGCTGAAGAAGTAAAATTAATAGTCATACATTTAACTTCATTTCTAGCGACGATTCCTGGATGGCTATTGTCGATTTTCACTTGTATTTCGTATGACAGTTCTCTTTAACGATGGGTATGAGGGGTTAGTAAGTATGGAGGATATGTTGACGAGGAAAACTGAGTGGGTTGGTTTACTTCTCAGTTATGTTGAAAATCGACAAATAACACCAAGAATCGCTTACTCCTTATCATAAACCCTTAAGGAGGTTCCAATACTGAAATGAACGAGAAAACAGCTGAAAATCAACAAATAACCTCATAAGTAAACAGGAATCATCTCTAGAGTAGTGAAATGTATGACTGATTCCCTCAACGTTTTGCAAAATATACTCACCGCCCGTTTTCACCCCTTAAGGTAGTAGTCCGGTGTGACGACCAAAATTTCGACTTTTTTTCATGAATTTTTTTTAACAAGAAAATAAAATGCATTAAAATTTTTACGTCTTTTTATTGGTGTTTTCAACTATAAAAAAAAAATTTTTTTTTAATTAATTTTACATTAATTTGTTTTTAATTTTTGACGTTAGAGTGGAGTCCTCGAAAAAGAGATGACTTGGTGCGGGGATGCACACAGCTTTCCGAAGTCATCTGAAATAAAAAATTCAAAAAGATTTTTAATGAACTAACCTATACTATACATAAAAAAAAAAACAAAACAAAATGGCGGACTAGTGAAAAAAGTTCCCAAAATATAATTTTGTTTTCTTGATAAATTGTTTAAATAAAATAGTTTATTATTAAAAAATTTAATGTTTTAAAGGTTACGTATTTAGATATGTGTTTCTAGAATAACGGGTAAAATTTTTAGCCAAATCGGTTGAATAGTTTTGAGTTAGTGCTTCCCCGAAATTTCGAAAACATGGTTTCGAGTAAAACGTGTCTAAAGTTTTGACAACAAATACACACTACGGTGCGCTCTCTTATTTTAGCTATAACTTTAAAAATATCCAAAATTTCGGTCTGAAATTTTTAGAGTATATTTTTAAGATGTTTTTCTTCCGAACCCGTCACACCGGACTACTACCTTAAGAGGGCTCCCATACAAAATGAGATCAAAACCACTTGAAAATCGACAATAGCTACCCAGGTATAGCCTCTAGATCCTATATCTTCAGTTTTTAGGGTGCTCCCCTACAAAATTGATGCTTTTGTAGTGGACTTAGGGATTTCTTTATGCTTTCTTGAGAAGAACTGACTGAAATAATTCAAATTTTATGTTTTCCTGCTGAGCTGTCATTTAAAAATTTGACCCTCCTTAATATAAATACACTTGCAATGACAAAACAACAACAACTTAATCTAATAACTATTCTCTCTCTCTCTCTCTCTCCCTCTTACGTTGATGCACTTCGTTTAGTGATGTCTTCTTCAGTCTGATGATACAAAATACAACGAAACGTCAAAATGAAGAACATATTAAACGACCGATGAATGCATTTATGGTATGGTCACGATTGCAGCGACGAAAAATTGCACAGGATAATCCAAAAATGCATAATTCAGAAATATCAAAACGTTTAGGTGAGTACTTACGTACATACTAACTGTCAATACAATAAAATAATCAATATTTTTTGAGACAAAACAAAAATGTTGTATGAAAAATCATTCAATTTTTGATTATTAATGAAAGAATGCAAATGAATTGATAAATAAAATAGAACAAAAAACAACAACAACAACAACGATTATATTATTACAAAATAAAAAGAGAAAAAAATGAGTTTGAAAGCCAACTGTTTGGAAACAAATACAAAGGGGCGCAAAAAAAAAATCATAATAGCACCAAACAATGGACATCATCACTACCAGCCCCCTGGTCATGATTCTCACATACAATGGCCATACAATAGTCATGCACATACAGAGAGAAAAGTGTTGAAAACACGTATTAATATTTAGTGATTTGAACTCCATCGACTTTTTCACATGTGCTTATGTTCGTATTTATAAAATTCATACGATATGTATGTGCTTATTCTCGCATTTCATGGATGTACTCGACGCAGACACAGACTACATATGGTAGATATAGGAAGAGGTTATTATCAAAGGTGGGGGCTCTGCTTCTGAAACTGCAAGCTATTCGGATTGTTGCATGCCTTCTAGTACCTTCTGACCTTTACTTTGAGTAGAAGAGAAGATGGATTATGGATATGAGTATAGGAATAATGGTGGTCGAGCATTATGAGCTATTAGTGGTATTATTATGGGCAAACATTCATGAGATTCATTTCCTTGTTACAACAATATGTACCAGTACATATCATTTTGAGCGGGGGAAGCAATCTCCATTATAATCAAGTGTGAGCATAATATTTCAACAAATACTCATAACCATTGTTTGAATGTAGAGAAGAAGAAGAAGAACAAAAATGTATAGAAAATCTCTTAACAATACGACAGCACTGTTTTCTTTATTATTATTATTATTTTTTTTTTTTTTTCTCATCCTTTCCTGGTACTTATGAATGACCCGAGGCCAACGGGCCAACATATGCAAAGGTATGTATTTGAAGTGGCAATTTTTTTTTCTTTTTTTGCATACATACATTTCTCGCCGCACTTTACAAACTGGGGTCATTAGTTAAGTGGGCTTAAAATAATGAATTCATTTGGATGAAATTCTCGAAAGCAGATTATATGTATTTGTGGAGTTTGTATTGGGATGAAATCAATATTTCATACGAGTTCATAATAGATGCTTTTGGTACTTGAGTCTACAGCGACCTGTTGAGAGTTCTAAATTAAAAAATTGTTCTAAATTAAAAAATTGTTCTAAAATTAGTGCTACAAAACCATGATTATCGATTTTTTGTAATCTGGAATGGACTTGGACTTGGTAATGGACTTGGATGATGATATCCGATTTTGAAGTATTTTTTTGCTAAAATTTTCTAATTTTTTTCTAAAATTTTCCGGTCTCCTCGGCCAGGAAATCTGAAACTTATGCCCCGGTTATCATATTAAAGTCACAAACCTCCTCATTTCGAGGATGTTAAAAAGTTTAAAGGCTTCCCCAAGAAAATTTTCTTTGAAATGGAACATTTTTACAAAAGTTTCTAGAGCTGTTATATTAATGCCATAAAGTTCTTCGTTCCAAGGATGTTGAAAAGTTTGAAAGATTCCACAAGAAAATTTTCTTTGGAATGGAACATTTTTAAAAGTTTCTTTAGCTGCCACAATATATTACTGCCACATACTTAGTTTCTCGTTTCAAGGGCATTGAGATATTTGAAGCATTTTAATTCGCCCAGAGTTAATTAAATGGCGCGTGCCCGTTCGGGCTCCTAAATAATCAATTATGGTTTGCCTTTTCCCATTATTTTACAAAGCTTTGTTTACTTCACTAAATATTTTGGATCTAAGAAAGGAGCACCACCGGTCTTCTCGGCCAGGAAATCGGCAACTTATGCCCCGGTAACCATATTACAGTCATAGAGTTTCTCGTTCCAAGGATGGTGAAGAGTTTGAAGGATTCCCCAAGAAATTTTCTTTGGAATGGAACATTTTTAAAAGTTTCTACAGCTACCATATTAGTGGTATAAAATGCCTCCTTTCAAGGGTATTGAGTTATTTGAAGCACTTTAACAACAATTTTCGTTGGAATGAGACATTTTAAAAAGTTTTTAGAGCTGTCCGGCTGTCTACGAGAAGACATATGTGTCTCTGCGTAGCTTCTCCATGACAGATAACTTTACGGGTTGGACCTTCGCCTGCAAAATGAAAGCTGTTTCCTCCATTACAATTGAATTTTGGACCATCTTTGATTCCAGTCACAAGGTACGTCAAGGTGCGGATTTGCGAGTGGTAGCATCATTGGCAATTTTTGTTTGTCGATTAATTTTACTATCATGTTCGTCCACGTTGGTGCTATAGAAATTGAAAATACGGATTTCCACGATAATCATACTGTCAGCTGTCTTGCTGATTGCCCGCCGAAGAGCAGTGATTTAATCCTGCTAGCCTTTTTTTGTGGGATGTTGTAAAAAATTGATGTTATGTGAACAATACAGATTAGGTTCAGGTGCGTAAGACGAGGATCGTCGGAGCTTTTCGTGAAATAGTGCCAAAACTGGCAACAAGGGTGTCTACGCCAGAAGACGTGTGTCGCGCACTGCCCGCCCAAACTTAGCAACCCTAATATAATTCTATTTGTTCTGCTATTTTTCGCTATAATTCTCTCTATCTCTCACTCCCATACTCTATTTTCTTTTACTTTATACTCTTCACTTTCCTTTTTTATATATTTTTACATTGTTGATAAAGCTCCTTCTAAGATAAGTACGTGGTTCCCGAGTTGAAAATTAAATTTATAAATTATTATAAACAAAACTGAAATAAAATAAAATATATAAAAACCCCGATTTCTCTACAGTGCGCGACATATTTCCCGTCCCGATATTATTACCCGATGTGTAAATTAAACTTTAATAAATAATAATAAAAAATAAAGTGCGGAATATATAGAAGTGAGAAATCAGTGTGTTTCATATTAACAACAACTAGCACAATCACATAAATAGATGCAGCCATACCCCCAACACAAGATTCAGGCAAGTGCACCACATCGCAGCTAGCCCATCGGCATTCACTCGCTCAACGCTGAAACAAAGGGCTTGTAAAGGCTGATCGACAGGATGTGCTACTGCGAAGCCAACCTACAGAACCACATAAAAAAAAATCGTGTTTCATAAATTTTTGTTCTTTCTAATGAATAAAATTTGATTTTAATAAATTGTATTAATAGACTCATTTTCAAATCGCAACAAAAAAATATGAATAATACAATTATATTCGCCTAAAAATATGCTATCATTATTGTGACAATTTCATATAATTTAAACTTGATGGTAATTAAATTATTCCTGTTTCTTCTCTTCTTATCGATCAAGATCTCTCTCTCTCTCTCTCTCTCTCTCTCTCTGACTCCCTCTCTTTCTTTTTTCATTTTCTCACCCCTTAAATTTTTGATGCATCTCATCATGCACACTCAACCACCTGATAAGTGAATCAATTATGTACTCGTACTCGTATTCGTACCTGATTTAATTAAAATTGCGTAGGAGGGTGATATAAGAAAACAATACAGCTTCTCACAATGCCAAAAACTATATAAAGGTATAGAAATAAATGCTATCTGTATTATGACAGACAATATTTGAGCTGTTAGCTACTTAAAGGCGTCACAAACATACACACACACACAGGATTCTTCTCTTCTTCACAATCATTAAATTGCAAATCTTATATGAAGTTGCTCGCACTTCATTTAGATGAGCATAAGTAAGTACAAAGCATTTAAGATTTCTCATCTATTGTTATGTAAAAATGTGTAAATCTATACCGCACACATGTAAACTGTTCAGTGGAATAACTACGAGTACTACGACTAAATACGAGTATGGTACATATGTGTCTTACGTACTCAACGAAGCGACACGTGTCACGAGAAAAGGAGCAAATCCCACCCCATGAAAAAGCAATTGATGTGTGTGATTGAATTGAAATGAATTGAATTGAATTGAATTGAATTCGAATTCGAATTGAAATTGTGAGAGAGTAGGCGAGTGCACAACAAACAACACAGTCATACTCGTTCAAACATACGGTACTGTGGGTTCGGGAGAGACACGCGTCGTTTATTTTCATTTTGATTTAACAGGGATTAGCTTAAAATAACTATTTAACTATGCAACCAACCGGTTGTTAACTTATATTTAGCTGGCGCCATTGCGGCCGCATTGTGTGTATTTACTTGGCCGCCTCAGTTTTCTACAGCGAAATCAACGCAATTGCAATGATTGTGCAAAAAATGTTGAAGGGCGGAAATGAGTAAGTATAGAATACAACCCCTTCACTTCGCTATCTGCATGTACATATTACTTGTGACATTTGAAAATGCTCCTAAGTAGTTGCAAATTCATAAACGGTTTTATATTTGACCGATAATGCCGCCACGATGCGTCATTATTGCTCTTGCATCATTGTTTGACAGCTTGTGTCAGCCGAATGACATTTCATTACGCTTAGTTGGATTATGCAAGAGCACAAGTATCGTACATCGTATAGTACTTGCACTGATTATAACTGTCACTTGGTTGTTGGTGGATTTAACTTGATTATGTCTAGTCATTGTGATGTGTCGGGCGTGTGGGAAGGAAATGTTTATCAGATTAAGCAAGTCAAAGAAGAATCATAATGATGAGAGAGATGGAAAAATTGAAGGGGAGAGCGAGTGAAAAAACGTGCTAGTGTGGGAATTTGAAAAACACACTCACACACACACACATTTTATAAAAAGAAAATCTTTCTTATTATTTTCGAAAACATATGCTTGAACATTTTCGTACAGTTTCCATATAGTAAGTATGTGGTATATTATAATGCAACCGTATAAAGAACAAATCTACTATATCAAGAATTACCGAAGCTTATACTCTCGAAAAAAAAAAAAAGATTTACTTCAGGAAGGCGTGGTAATAATCGCAAGTACCAACTTTCAGTTTGATAACTTAATATTTTCGTGCGCAACGTTTGAAAACATATATGCGGAAGCAGAATTTGTATGGGAGATGGTCGTGGTTTTAAGCCGATTACATCCATTTTCATGAAGTTAGTAAAAATAGTCGTACATACCGAGTTTAAGCGTAAACATTTTATGTTTTCGTGCGCAACGTGTGAAAACTCACATTCAACAATATACTTTCGTATGGGAGAGGGGAATAGTTTTTATCCGATTACATCCATTTTCGAGCCCATCCATTCGAAAGCAAATCTAAGTATACTTATCGAGTTTCAGCTTGATAACTTTATATTCTCGTGTGAAAAATGTGAAAACTCACATTCAACAATATACTTTCGTATGGGAGAGGGGAATAGTTTTTATCCGATTACATCCATTTTCGAGCCCATCCATTCGAAATTAAATTTAATTATATTTATCGAGTTTCAGCTTGATAACTTTATATTTTCGTGAGAAAAATGTGAAAACACGCATTCAACAACATACTTTTATATGGGAGCTAGGTGTTATTTTTGTCCGATACGACTCATTTTCAAATGTATTTATTAATTAGTAAATATAATTATATGGTCCAAGTTGCAGCTTGATAACTTTATATTTTCACATGAAAAGTGTGAAATTACACATTCAACCAGCTATTTTTGTATGGTAGGTTGGCGTGATTTTCATCTGATTTTGCCCATTTCCTAATATAATAATTCTGTGGCAAAATGAACTTTAGGCACAAAATTTTCCTTCGATAGCTTCATATTTTCTTACGAAAAGTTTGAAAATAAACACTCAACATCATACTTTTGTATGGGAAGTAGGTATGGCTTTCATTCAATTTTGATCATTTCATGATCTCGTCGTTTCTTTGGTGAAAATAATCTTACATACCAGTTAAAATAGAAAAAAAAAAAACAACAATAACAACAGAAATACATGATTTTCCTATACAACTTATGTATCATAAACTAATAAATAAACACTCACCATAATTCACCTTTATATTTAGTTAACATGACATTCCACAAAATATGTTCACCATTGTGTGCACCATAAAATGTTATTGTAATACAAAAATCCAATTTTTTTTCAACTAGGTGCAATTTTTTTCCTAACTCCTACCTAATTGCTTTGCAAATATCATCTGAATGATGCTTTTTAATATTTTTATAATTTTTTTTTTTTTTTTTTTGCAACCTTGTTTATTTTCATTTTGCCAAAGTTCCTTGTGCCATTTAGCATACGATACGAGAACAATGAATATGTCTGCTACACTCAATCCTTAACACAGGTTACATAAATATTGTGCATTAATACAAGAACAATAACAACAACAACAACAACAACAAAATAACAATAAGTAATAATTAATAACGAATGAATTGTTATGCAGTTGAGCAAATACAAACAACTTGAGATCCAATGCAAAAGTTGGTTAAGTGCATAATGTGATGGCGGCGGAAGGGGTTCTTCTTTCAATATGCAAATACATACACGAGTATAAGGCATACAGTACCTACTCCAAAAAAAAAATTGACGACAACGACGAAAAAGCAGAAAAACAGTTCACTGCATATTTTTAATGCATGCAATCGCATGTAACATACATTTTACCTTTTCTTTCTTCATTGCACCATTGAAACAATTGAAGAGAAGAAAGTCAATTGTCATTAGAAAAATCTCTCAATGCGTTTTCACTGCATTGCTACAGAGTATGAGAGAAATAGAGAGGGAGAGAGGGTATGTGTGTTGGTATAAAAAACGGTTGATTAATTAAATGCGAATAATGAAAAAACAAAAATCTAACATAAATGAGAGGTGGGAGTGATTTACATGCAAAAAAAAAAAAACGACTCTGGCGAGAGAACAAATGGAAAAATATATGACAAATTGAAGTGTTGCTTTTATAATGAAGCATTACGTATGGGAATTATGCATACTCAAGATGTTTGTGCAAATACTTAGTGGGCACTAATGGAAGTGTGCGTTATTAAAAGAAGTATTGGCATATGTAGGTACTTTTATATTTCTGTAAGGCAATGCAGCTTTTTTTTTTGTTTTTTATAAAAAAAATTAAATAGTAAGTAAGCAGTATGTGTTTGCTTTTTGTTAAGGGATGAAATGTACACACTCCCCTTGAATGTTATGAAAAGTGTAAATTCTGTAAATTTTTGATAATATGAAAGAGATTAAATATTATTTAATTTCCTAATCAGCAAATATGATAAAAAATCATAACACAATAGAATTATACATATATTTATTAAATGTTATCGCTTTATAAAAAAAAGAATAAAAATAAATAAATTTACTAGCATATAATAATATTGCGTGATATTAAAAATATCCGCTTTTATTATTATTCTTATTTTTTGTTTTTTTTTTGTAAATTTTTTAACAAAAATGTTCATGATTAAAAATCAATTTTTATCGAATACATATTGGCCATTGTTATTTATGACCTTTTGCAATTTGTGATTTGTCGACGAAAAACGTGGCTAAGTGATTTTCACAGGCTCTTCTGTCTTATCATGAAGAGAGTTTTACGGAGAGTGAAACAAATGGTAGTAAGACGGTGCAAGATCTAGGTTATACAATGGATGCATCAAAACTTCCCAACCAAGTTCTGTCAATTTGTCTTCAAAGATATATGGCCTCGCATTGTCATAATGGAACACAATTTATTTTCTGTTAGCCAATTTTAGTCACTCCTTCTTGATTGCTTAGTTCAATCGGAGTCGTTGTGCACAGTAGAGGACCGAATTGAGCATTTTGGCAGATTGTAATAGCTCATAATAGAGATTCCCTTTCAATTCCAGCAAACACTCAACGTAACCTTCTTTGCCGTCCAATACAGGTTTCAATGTCGCTTTTCATGGAGCACCGGCCTTTGACCGTGATTTGAAGGCACTAAACGTCAATTAGTGTCTCCACTATGTTCTGACATTTTGCAAAATTTCATTGACTTTTTCTGTGACTGGCCGGCCAGAGCGAGGCGTGTCTTTAACATCGAAATTTCCAGCACAGAATACACCGAATCAAAATTGGACAATACGTTTTATTGAAATATTCTAGTTATAAACTGCATAAAATTGTCTGGATATTTTTGCATCGATCCTGTCTTTTTATTGTCAAAAAGCATCACATAGTACATTATTCAGATATTTTACTCATTTTTAAATCAATATAACTTTTCACACAAGCGACGAATTACAGAACTTTTTTCACAAAAAATGTAACCTAAAATGTTAACTTTCATAGAATTGGATTACTGTTGCCCAACAAAAAACAGCAGAGACTTTTTATATCAACCAATATATTAAGTCTGTTTATCTAAGTTTAAGTTTTTAACAATATATCATTGTAATTCTAAATATTTTTAAATTTATTTAAATACGTCAAGTGAAAATATCTAACAAAAATTACCATTATTTTTAAAATTTTAATAAGAAATATGAAAATATTCTAATGAATTAGTAACTAACCATTAGTTTTTGATGAAAACAAAGGTAAAAAAAATATTCGTTGTTTCAATTTTTTTAGAACTTTCAAAATATAAAATTTCACAATTTTATCGATTTTATCTTGCAATGAATTTTTATTAATTTCCATCGCAAAAAAAAAAACTTCGAGAATACGTTGAGTTCATAAAAAATCATGCTCTCATAATTTCATACATTTTTGAACAAATCTAATATAAAAATTTAGCCAATATTGGGTGAAAAAAATCCTAATCGAAAAGTAGCAAACTTAAAATTTCGAACTTGAACATAACAATGAAATGATATTTCTCTTTCTTTCTTTTCTATTTTTTTTTTCTGTTATTTCAATGAAATTTTCAATTTTGTATTCGTTATTTTACTTCCTGCTTGGCGTTGTTGTAATAACAATGCAAAAGGTAAATAAAAGAAGCAGAAGAAAACACAACCAAATAAAAAAAAACAAATAAACAAAAAAAACAAAAAAAGAAAAGAAGGCTTCTTATTGTTACACAACACATGCGGTGGAAACAGTCGATGGCCGTCGGCATTGTGTGTATGTCTTTACTGTATCTCTCATTCAAATCCTCGTTCTCTTACTTTTTTGCTGCAGTATGTAAGTAGTACAGAGCACAGAGATCTGTTAAAATTGATGTGTTCGTTAGACAAACAACGAGATGGGATGAGAGTGGGCTTAACTGTGAATAAAATTGAAGTGTTGCAATTTTTCGTTTATTTGCACATTCAGGGCAAAAGTAGATATCGAGTGTGTAGAAAATTTTGCAAAATATGTATTATTAGATATTAGGTAAATTTTAATTCTTTAAACTTTAAATAAGCAATTTTATATTTAAAGTTATTAATTTTCCATAAATATTGGTGGTATTTTTTATTTTTTCTTCTTATATATATATGAGTATTTTTACATAGAAAATATATTCGTAGTATTTAGTATGGTAAAGTGTTGTTCCATAGAGGTTATGATGAGTATGGGAGGAAGGCGAACACGATTGCATTGTTGATGCGACTATAGAAATCCATTATGTCAATTGACACAAGTACAATATTTGCTGTCAGTTTCAGTTTTCATATATATGTACGTGTATTGTTAGCTTTTGTCAGTAAAAAAGGACGATTACAAAAAAAATGTAAAAAAAATAGAAAAAATGTGAGCAAACGAGAGAGTTTTTAGAATACACACACAGAAAAATAATATAACTTGTTTTTTCCTTTCTTTTTTTTCTTTTCTTTTTTTTCTTTTGGAAGAAAATAAAAACTTTATTTTAAAACGAATAGGTAGTAGTACAAAACAACAATAATAAGAGGAAAAAGTTTTTAGAATCAAATATTGAATTGACACAATAGCACTTCTCTATACCAATACATTTACTTGAATATATGTTGTGTGTATTGTATGTGAAATTCAAAATAAAGAAGAAGAAGAAGAAAACATGTTTGAAATGTGGTGCCTACTTGAATTTAATATTAAAAGCAATTGAAATGTCAAAGATAAGAACAGTAAAGTTATTGCAACCCAGAATGTATTAAAAAAAATAATCGAAAGTAACGAGAAAGCTGACAAACTAGCTAGAAATTAGAACATATTCCATCTTTGTAGAATTTCTTTGGTTTCTGGCTGAAGAATGCTAAAAGGGGACTTTTGCAATAATTTTTACAGTGGAATACGGAGTTTAAAACAGCCAGAATAGATGGTGATCTACAGGTGCAACGTCAGGTCTGTATGGTGGATGGATCAAAACTTCTCAACCGAGCTCCTTCAATTCTCCTCTGATCAGCAAAGATATATGTGGAATCATGTGGTCCTGCTGCAACATAAAACCTCGCGTTTTTGTCAATTCTTCTCGTTAGTACGTCAATTCTAGCTTTTTGTTTGTTTTGTTTGGTAGAACCCATAGAACCCATAACCCATACAACGAGTGGCTGGTTTTCTAATTACAGCACCGCTGACGACAATATCAAACCTACACTTGATTATATCAAGACGATATGCGCATTTCAATGGAAATTCTAAACCTCATTATAAGACCGGCATGCCTAGGAAAAGCCGTGTGTTTCACTGAATTTTATATACCTCTTTAGTGAAGGCTCTAAGATTGAAGAAAAGAGAGAGGCGTTCGAGCAGAGCAATTTATATCGTGATTTACAGCTAAGCTGCTATTAAAGCTCCTACATAAATTAATTTTTGCTAAAATCAAAGATCAGTCTTCGCTGCCTTAGATCTTTTAATAAGATAACAAAGGAGCAAAATTTTCTCCTGCGCTGGATACACGAATATAGGGGTATACGAGGTAAGTGCATAGTTGAAGAGGTCGCTACGCAGAACAGAAGAAAATTTATTTCTAGGGATCTCTATTGCCATATTCATGCACAATTTGGAGATATCCACTACTAGCGTTCTTCAAAAAAAAATCTATAAAACGACGAAATTATTGTGACTCACACTCAGTAGAAATCGTCCACGTAAAGTTATTGATCTTAGAGAATGGGTTTAAGACATCTCGTGTACGACTACCGCAGCAGCTGCAGATGCGATGTGGAGCTCGAGATCGTCTCATATCTAATGTGCACCTGACACTGCAAAAATTTCGAGCGATTCTTGGATCAATTACCGTTGATATTAACACCTTCCAAACGGCCATCGCCCTTTTATTTTAGAGGCCGGCCACACTAACCTAACCTAACCTAAGGTATCTTCTAATATAAGGTCTAGTAAAAAGAAATTATTTTTGCATTAAATTGAAGGTTTTATTTAGCATAGTTAGAATGATCCGATTTAGGTCAAATATGCACCGTTTTGTGCGATAACTTGTTGCCATTTTGAAGGTAATTTCATAATGCCACTTTCGTAGAAACCCTCGTTACTATTGGCAAAAAAAACTGGGACAGTCGATTTTCACAAGCTTCTCTTGAGACGAATTTTTCACCAGCAAATTCATTCGACATACACAGGCAGTAATCACTTGGCCCTAGGCCCGGAATATAAGGTGGATGCATAAGAACCTTCCAACCAAGCTTCCGGAGCTTCTGGCGAGTCACTATTGATGTGTGTGGCCTGACATTGTCCTGATGGATTCCTCTCCTATTGGCCAAAGATGGCTTCTGGGCGATTGCTTTCTTCAGATGATCCAATTGTACAGGTCCGAATTAAATTTCAAACGGCTTTTTGTGCAATGTTTAGCTTCTGGGCAATAGAAACAGTGCTTACACGATGGTCAGACTAGACGTTTTCTATTATTTTATCGATATTTTCAACAATTGACCTTCCAGAGCTTGCACCACGCTATGCATGTGATTGGCTGTTACAGTATCAGGACCATAAACACTATTCACATTTTCAGCCGTCTGGCTTGCGTTTTCGCCTTTATCGAAGAAAAACTGTAAAATATAGCGTATTTTCTCTTTACTGGTGTTCATCTTTGACGCGTGCTCAAACAATACTGAGTCACGCAATCACAAAAGTCCATAAAAACTTTCAAACACCATCTAGTGTAACCCAATCGCACTTATACAAAGCGAGATACAGATTACTAAAGCCATCTATTGGAAAAATAATGGATTTCTTTCGACTGCACCTGATACTCTCCCAATTTAAATCTGAAAAAACGCTGTATCAAGGTTCCCTGCAACTCCCAGTACCAAATATTTACTTCTTATCCCTTGTAGTCTCTATGTCCATTGAACCTTTTTAATCAAAATTCAAGTATTTGATCGTATTACTTATCAGTGTAGTAGAAGATATTTTAAACATACAATACCAATTTCCTTTACACATTTTCCATCAAATAAACAATTTCATCATTTCCTTCTCACAAAAATCAAAAAAAAAAAAAAACAAATTGAATTGCAAAATATCAAACATTTTCTGACACTTGAACAATACAGATGGAATTTTTAACTGTCACATATGTCATATACATGCGAATATCTATGATGAGGTGTGGCAATTGTACAGCATCAGCATTAAAAATTAGCAACTTCTACTGCTACCGGTACTATTTCGTATTTGCATATTTACAACACTGCTAACTGTCATTGTGGACTGTGTGTGGTAGATGTGGGAGGTGCAGTACAGTGCATATTGAATATGTGTAGCCCACAAAACAAATATTATTTTACCTCTACATGCATGCATATCATTGCTGTTGTTGTAGTTGTAGTTGTTTGCAGTTATTGTTATTGTTGACATTTTTTTTTGAAAATGTCATTTCCAAATTGATTGACATTATCGTATTTTGAAATAAATTAGTAACGTCAGTAATACCCACACCTTGCCATTGTATTAATGTTTGTGTTAGAATGTTAGAAAGAGCAACTTAATGTGTGAGTGTGTGTGTGTGTGTGTGTGTGTGTGCCTTGCCTTAATAAATTATTATATAATAACATAGAATGTAGTAGCCATTTTTCTATATATTAAGTACTTGTGTAGTTAGTTGTTGCCTTTTCACTGTTCGTACATATAATACAATTAATAAATGCTTGCCACATTGTCACAAAAACCACAACAAAATGTCTAAACTTTTGCACTTGAAAAAGTTGATCGTTATTGTTAGGGCTGCAATACAAAGCACACAAAATTTTTTAATAATAATAATGAATGGAAAACAAAAAACCAACAACAAAAACAAATAAATAAATTACAGCTCATTATTTAATTTGAAAAACAACAATGAGCAACAACAAACAAAAAGTCCATCCAACAACAAAAAAATGATGGCGCGAATTTTCCTTTTTTTTTTCTTTCTTTTTTTTTTACATTATTTTTACATTCGTATGTGTGTTTATGTATGCTCTTCAACAGAATGGATACCATTGCCATTGCATAGCTGGCACTCTCTCCCACTTACTTACTCTCTTACACGTACTTACATATGTACATTCACCATGTTTGAAAAATGAAACATAAAGTGCACTTCAGTTTTATTTTAATTCAAATTGTAACTGTCATTAATTACTGTCTGGAATTTTTTTTTTCTGTTGCCTTTCTCCCTCTCTTTTGTTTCAATCTCAATGAGTTTTTGTTGAAATGAAAAGGTAATTTTGTGAATTGTATTAAAATGAAATAAAGTTTGTTTGTATTGTTTTTGTTTTTGTTTTGAAAATAAATGAGTAAAGTGTGCGGTTTACAATTATTCACTGTGTTTGTTATTCATTTATTATTAGAATTCACTCTCTCTCTCTCTCACTCTCTTTTTATTATACTCATTATATCTCTTTCTAGATTGCAATGGTAAATAATGGACACTTCAAGTCCACTTATTCATATAGTAAACTGTGTTTAAAAATTCACCCAAAATGTATTTAGATTGAGATTTGAGAGTATTTGTATTTCAGAATGATCAACTTTTGAAGAGCAAGAGAAAACATACTTATGGCGATGCTAGTGATTTTCAACGAATTTTGCAGAGAATACTTCAAAGTTTAAATCGAAAAAGTGGCATCATTCTTTTTAGGTAAAAAATCAATATTTTAGCGGAAATATTGAGGAAAAAGAATTAATGGGGATCATACATATACTTCATGGCTTGATTTCTTTGAATTTCAGGCAATTTTAAGTTCATTTTGAAAGGAAGCCTTCCTAAGGAGTAAATATATTTAGGGAAAATTTTCAAACAGAAGAATTACTGGGGTTCATCATAGGTTAGGTTAGGTTATTGCGGCTATCCTCTCTCTCTATCTATCTCTCTCTCTCTGAGAGGACACACTTAGGCCAGAAAAGCCCATTGTAATACCACCGAGTTTCTCTTCCAACACTGTTGTGCATGTTAAATTTGGACTGCACAAGAAGGGACCTACTTATATTAGCCGGTTCCGAACGGCAGAACCCTTGTGACATCACTTTAACTTAGCTTTGTTACAGAGCTCTTACTTGCAATGCTCTTACTTAGAGCATTTACTTGCCGACAGGTGGGTAGCGTTCGAAAGAAAAATATTTTCGAAATTAAATTTTGTTATGCTTAAGCCGGTGATTGAACCTTCGACCTACAGATCAGAAAGCCAACGTACTAACCACTGAGCTACGGCACCCACTGGGGTTCATCATACATTGCATACATTTTGCCACTCTAGAAGCTATTCCTCGATCTCGGAATTATTTTTCAAGCATTTTTAAGCTCATTTTGTAGGAGATCATTCTTAAGAGGTAAATTTGGAAGTAATAGTCGTCCAAAAAGTCTTTAATTGAACAAATTAATTGGGATCGAAATGAAAAAAAAAAAACTTAATTTTACAGAAGAGTATCTCTAAGCGGTGAAAAATGGGTAATTAGCTTAAATGTGAATCTTGACATTTTTATGGATGCTTCAACTTTAACTGCAGGATCTTTTCTATCTTGGAACCAGCGTTGACACTAGTAGTGGCGTCAGATCTTGCAATCGGGTGCTTCTTTGGGCTAAAAGGAACCAATTGAGAAGTCGAGATAGTTGAGAAAACTACACTTTACGAATGCTTGACCTTACATATGTTGCTGACACCGGAACAAATTCCACCTCAGATATGAGGACTCTTGGAATTTCAAGAGAAAAGTCGCATTTGCAAATCATATCAAAATCCAGCACTTGCGCTGGCTAGACCAAATCGACCGAATAAGGGAACACTTTGCAGCCAAGAAGATTTTATATTCGGAACCCGCTGAAACACGCAGACCAAGGGGAAGAACCAAGTACTGGAAAAGCTATCAGCGCTTGGAGTTTTCTGCTGTTGCCAGTGAGCTGAGCATAATATACAATATATAAGCAAATAATTTCAAGTTTAAGTACCTCAGAGGTTAGTACATTTTCCTTCTGATCTATAGATCGTGGTTTCAATCCCCGTTGAAGAAGAACTTTATTATTGAAAAGATTCTTCTTTCGAACGAGACCCACATGTCGGCCAGAAATTGGCAATTCTTCTGACAATTTGCCATGAAAAAGCTTCCAAAAAAGAGCTCTGTGACAAAGCTCAAAAAAGTAATGCCAAGAATTGGAGATCGGCCAAAGGTTTCTTCGTTCAACTTTAATTTTTTTTTTTTTAGTAATAGGAACGAATTGCGCAATGATGGAGTCAAACCAATTATGGATTCGAATCTAACAATCTAACATACGAATAGAACTGTTTATCTTGTCTCGTCCATAAAACATTTTTCTTCTGTGGCTTATTTTTCAAAGAAATTTATAGAAAATACATGGCAACATTCTCAGAAAATTTTTAATTTTGGCAATAAAATTTTCATATTTGAAAACATTATATAAAACAGAGATATAAAATTAAGTTTCTTTCATTTTTTTTTAACGCAAAAAAGCTAACAATCAAATTTATATTTTTGACTTGGAATTCGATATTTTCTAATTTTCTATTTTTTTATTTCTATCACTGTAAATCATAAACAACATAAACAACTACGCCTTAATACCAACTCGTTATAGAATTAATTCAGAAAGCAATGAAAATAAAAATGCCCCTATACTCATACCCAAATCCCACCACAAGAGCCCTTTCGTTATGTTCGATAACGATCTGATTGAAAAGAAAATTGAGCTCTTAATTCAACGCAATCGATTTTAATCAACAATTCTTCGTTTTTTTTTTTTTTTTTTTTTGTATTCTTGTCTTCTTTTTATACAATTCTCTGCTGTACTTTATTCGATATTTTTTTGCTCGTCCTACACAATACAACGAGGAGTTTATACTTTTGGGGATACATACCATACTCATTATTGTTGTTGTAATTATTTTGTGATGCATTGAATAATATTTGCACTAACTACTACGTCAAATAGTAGTAGAATCAGAATCTGGGAGATTTTGATGGCGCGAGAGAGAGAGAGAGAGAGAGAGAGTGAGAGTTCAAATAAACAAAACAATTGTAATCGTGTGCAATTTCAGTAAAAATTTCAGATTACAAAAAAAAAAAAAAACAAATATAGAATAAGAACAACAAAAAGAAGACAATAGAAAAAAAAAAGAAATCAAATCGAATCGAAATAATATAATAGGATATTCAATAAAGGATTACGACATTGAAGATATGGACGTTTGTACAAATACACACATTGCTTATAGAAAAGAGAATCAAATAATAGCGTATTTATTTCTTATAAGTAGGTGTTTATGGGCGTTATCATTATTAGATGAGTCATATTAGTGATAGCGGTAATGGTGGTGGTGGTGGTGGTGGTGGTGGTGGTAGTGGTGGTGCTGTGGTGGTGGGTGTACTCATGCTTGCGTGTATATTTATTTTGATTTTATTTGTTTGCACAAACAATAGAATTCTGCAAATGGCAGGTGTTTCCATATTTGATTGCTGAATATCAATTTCAATAGTATTTTCAAATACGATTTTAATTATTTCGATTTTTGGGAGATGTTCGTTTTAATACAAAAGAAATTACCACTTTTTTTAAATCAAATTGCAAGGCAGGGACCTCCAGGGACTAATCAGCAATGTTCAAACAATTAGAATTTCATTTCATTTAAAAAATGCGAATTTTGGGATTATTGACTAAAAAGTCAGTTTTAAAAAAAGGGCGCAACCACAAATGAAACCCTTATCAAAGTAGAGGATTGATTTCGAATCCTAAAAGTGAGTTGAGAATCAGTTTTTTTTTTTTATTTAACTAGGAGGAAAGCATCAAAAATCTATGTTAGTGAGAGACTTTAACCCGCTAAAACTACCTCTCGTCCAGACGGAAGGTTCCTCCTGGAAAGACCGCTAAGTATTTCGTCAGGAAAACCGTCATGGACAATTTCGCTCGTAATTCGTTAAGTAGGTCATTTAATTTGTACCTGTCAACATTGCGGCAGCGTTCATTCTGCTTTCCATTGCTCTATGGCGTTCCATGCGTCGGAGCTCAGTCATCATTCGTGCAGCTACTGATTGTACCACTAGCCATTTTTCAAGTGGTTCACACATGTGCGATATCAGGTTGCTATTTGTAGGGAGTTCTCCAAATGCTTCCTGCATAACTTGCCTCTTATTTCCAAAGCGAGGGCAGTTGAAAACGACGTGTTCCGCAATTTCAATTTCACCAGAACATTCAGGACAGAAAGGATCATTCTCATGCTTAAAACGGTGTAGATATTGCTTAAAGGATCCATGTCCGCTTATAAATTGGTTTATGTATAAATCTACTTCACCATGTCTTCTGTTCAACCATACTTCTACGTTTACTAGCACAGGGTCCGCCTATATTCGACATTATGCGCGACAAAGCATTATTCACCTTTGCAGCTTTATCGCTAACCGCGACGAGGTGTTCCTTAAATGATAGCCGTGAGTTAATCCATACGCCAAGGTATCTGATGTGGGGTAGCGAGGTGATTTCATGTTCACCAACCTTGAAGGTAAAGACCTCGCGTACTTTCCGTATGGTCAGGAGTACCGCTTCTGCTTTTTCGGCAGCTAGTTGTAATCCAGTGCTGTCTAGCCACCTCATAATGGTATTTATTGCGTCATTGCATAATTCCTGCACTTTAGATATTGTCTTCTCTACTATAACCAGTGCCATATCATCTGAATAGCCAATCAGCTTGGTTCCTGCTGGAATACTTATCTTCAGGATACCATTGTACATAGTGTTCCATAATGTCGGGCCGAGTACTGAGCCTTGTGGAACCCCGCATGAAACGTTATACTGTTTCACGCCCACATCAGTATCATATAGCAGCACTCTGTTGTCGAAGTAGTAGGCTATTATCCGCGTCAGGTACTTCGGGGTGATAAAATTGTCCAATGCCTCTACGGAAGCCAAATTGTATGAAAGATAAGCCATCTGGCCATTCCAAAGCCTCCTGCAAACGATTACCATTTATCGTCTCCAGTACCTTCCCCAAAGAATCTAGCATACACAGCGGCCGGTACGATGATGGCTGGTGTGGTTGTTTGGCGGGTTTTAAAAAAAGGATGAGTCTCTGACGTTTCCACATGGGAGGAAAAACACCTTCGCGTAGACATTTATTAAACATCGTTGGAAAAATACTGTGGTCCGCTCTGACAGCTGCCTTCATTGCTACAGTAGGAACACCGTCTAGTCCTGGAACTTTATTATATCCCACTTTATTCAAGATAAGTAACACTTCTTCTGCAATTACCGCTGGCATGTCGCCTATTTCCGCGGGTGGACAGTAGTATTCTGGTCTCTCTCCGAGAGGTGGGATAATACGTTTACCACTCATTGCATTAGCACTGAGTCCGTCAGTTGTGGTGATCTTGGTCCTCTTACTCTATTCATAACTATTTTGTACGCTCTGCCCCAAGGATCAGTATCTGCGCTTTCTCGGAGGACTCATTACATCTGATATTCAAAGACTCGATTTTATAAATTTGACAGTAAAAGTAAAACTTGAAAATGAATCTGATCACAAATTAGATATATTAGAAAATGGGAGCAATCGGATTAAAACCATGCCTACATCTCATACAAAAGTATGATGTGAAATGTGTGTTTTCGCACTTTGCTTTCGAAAATATATAACTTTCTAGCTGAATTTCATCAAAGTATGTTTCTAATTGTGCTTACGAAAAATTAACACTATCATGCTCAAACTCGTTAAAGAGGATTATATTTACTAGATAATATATATATTTAAAAATTGACTGGATTGGATAAAAGTTACGCCTATCCCCCATACAAACTTAGACCACCGAGGGTATGTTCTCACAGTTTATTGTGTTTCCTTTGTTAGGTCGGGTAGTTCTGGGACCGGCCCCGTATTTTGGGCTGAAGTTATAGCCATAAAGGAGAGTCAAAAAAGACTACAAGACTAAAATCTCTTCAAATGAGTAGGCAGTCATCAAAGACGTTGATAAACTGTCACGAACTACTAAAAGAACTCATTAGTTAATTCAACATCCACCTTATTTGGGTACCAGGTCACAGAGACATCAAAGCCAACTATAGGGCACGGATGAACTATCAAGGCATGGCACAACGTTAGCACTCCATCCGGGCAAAGCGACTGTGCCAATGCCAGATTTGCTTCAACTTGTAAATTACTGATAGACAAATTCACCGTAGATACTGCTAACACACTTTGGAGACAGACAGGAAACTGTTTAAATAGTCGGCTAATGTGATCGAAATGGAACATAGCTCGAACTAAGATACTTTTGAAACTGTACAGGCAGGACATTAGAATAACAATTGGGATTGTAATAGGTCACTGCCTTCTTGGAAGACACGCGAATAAACTAGCGGCACCTCTTTACGACTACTGAAGAAACTGCCAAGATATGGAGGAAGAAGAAAGAGTTGAGCATCTCCTGTGCGGATGCCAGGTTCTGGGCAGAAGAAGGTTCATTGCATTCGAAACGACTTTTCTTGGTGGAGTCTCAGAGGTTGCAAAAATAAAACTAACAAAGATAGTGTCCACAGGTTGGCTCAAAGAGGACCCAGTTGGGCAAGGGATAAAACTCCAATGGTATCACAATGGGCCTTTAAATGGCCTAACTGCGTCGACAGACAACCATCAACCTACCTACCTACCTAACCTCAGCAATAATTTGCTCAATGTTGGCTTGTAATTCATCGCTTTCCCATATCTCCACAAAAAATAGTCCAGAGGTGTTAAATCGCATGATTTTGCAGGATAGATCACAGATCCATTTCGAGACCGATACATCGATTTTTATGTTCGATGTATGGCCTGTAGCGCTGTCTTGCTGGAACTACATCTTTTCCATATTCATGCCACGCAATTGGGGAATCAAATAGTCAGTTATCAGGGCTCTGTAGCGATAGCCATTGACGCAAGATTTTGCAGCATAGATCAGAGATCCATTTTGAGATCGATAAATCGATTTTTATGTTCGATGTATGGCATGTAGCGTTGTCTTGCTGGAATAACACCTCTTCCACAATCATACCACGCAATTGGGGTATCAAATACTCAGTTATCAGGGCTTTGTAGAGATTACCATTAACGGTTACGTTGTTGCCTTCGCCTTTGGTTTGTTTTACAGACGGATCGAAGACAGACGAAGGTACATGCGCCGGGATATACGGCCCTAATATTCGCATATCCGTTGCAATGGGCTCGTGGCCAACTGTCTTCCAAACCGAAATACACGCCATAGAACTTAGTGCTAGGTGACGTGCCAAAGGGCTCAAAGGAGCACGCATTCTTATTTACTCAGACAGTCAAGCTGCCATCAAATCTCTCTCCTCATGGGAGTTCTCTTCCAAACTAGTCATCGAATGCTTTCTTATCTCACAAAAACTTTCTATGCGAAATAAGGTCAAATTATGTTGGATGCCGGGACACAGTTTTTGACAGAATTAGTTATAACAGAACAAATCTACTCCTAGTAACCTGCTATCACTCAGGACATAACTGGTTAAAGTATCACCTACACAAAATAGGATTATCCTCTGACAAGGAGTGTAGATTCTGTCTAGAGGAGGATGAATCAACGATCCACATATTTTGCGAATGTCAAGTCTGGGCCAAGTTTCGCCTCAAACACGTTCAACTGAGTTTCCCAACACCAGCTTCAATTATTAAAAGTTCGACAAGATCTATTCTATCTTTCATTAAAAAGGTAGAGGAGATTCTGGTGTCGTGGACGGGTTTGGGTACAAAAGATCTCGTATGGTCACAGTGCCCATAACACTTGGCCCTCAGAGGTATCAGGGTTCATATCCTCTAACAGACTTCAGTCTGGTTTCGCTTGGTCCATTTGATGAACAAGGATTTAGTCCTTGCTCCAACGTCATGCTCTCTTTTGATTGCTTGATTGACTGATTGATGGACCAATAATTCGACCAGCCCATAAATCGCATCAAATAGTAAATTTTTGTGGATGTAATGGTGTCTGAAGGATTTCCTGTGGGATTGTCTTCACTACAAATCCGACAATTTTGCTTGTTCACATACCCATTGAGACAAAAATGAGTCTTGTGACTAAATGAATGAACGATATTTGAGTTCGGATGACAGAACCACGATTTTCGTAATAAATTTCAATATTTGTAAGCGTTGTTGCGGTGTCAATCTTACCATGATGAAATTGCAAACCTTTCTGAATACAAATGACTTTTTGGTTATCAGATTTGATAATTACTATACTGCTCAATTCTGTCGGTATAAAGTCTTCCTTCTTCTTCTTCTTCTTATGTGGCCATAACAATCGATGATCGATTTAGGCCGAATATATAATGCGGCGCCAGTCTTCACTGTTCTTCGCTTGCTGGTGCCAATTGGATATTACAAGCGCCGCCAGATTACCAAACACTTGGTTCTTCCAACGGAGGTTTGCTATTCCTCTTCTTCCGCGTCCTCCAGCGGGTGCCGCAGCGGAGCGTCTCTTCCATTCGCTCGACATAGACCTAGCCAGCGCAGCCGCTGGATTTTGATTCGCCTGACTATATCTACGTCAGCGTACAGTTCATACAGCTCATCGTTGGACCTTATTCGATACTCGCCATCAACACAAATAGGTCCGAAGATCCTGCGTAGAAATTTTTTCTGGAAAACTCCAAGCATCCAGGCTTCTGCGCCATATGTTAGGACAGTAAAGTGTGATTTTCGATCTTCGAGAGAGAGCTCGACTCGAACACCTGTTAACAAGAGTTATGCTACTCATGATCTCCAGGCTGACGTCATTACAGTTGTTGATGCCAGTTCCAAGATAGACGAAGTCCTTCACCACCTCGAAAGTGTAATTGTGAACAGTGACGTGTTATCCAAGTCGGTATAAAGTAAATGAAGTAAATTTTAAGAAGCTGAATCACCTAAATGTCGCCTTCTTATCACTTGTATCTTTGTTTCTGTGTTGGTACTCCAGTTATAAATGGAATTTATCAGTACTCTACTTACTATACATTATCTATTTATCCATAGTGTATTCGAATCAACAATTTATGAGTATAATAACACTATTGAGGGTACTCATGGCTAATTTTCAGCCACTGAATAGATGTAACAGCCTCTACATATTTGTCATTTGTTCAATTTTATCTGTTTTTGAGTCCATTTATGTATGTTACATGGAAGAATGTACTGTTAACACAAATATAACTATGTCTGAATGTAGGAAATTTTCATCTATTAGTAGATAAACATATCACAATATACATATGTATATACAGTTGCATACATCTTGAGTATACTCATCATCCATCTAGCTGGCACTAGTACTAAAGTGTGAGTTTTATTTATCTTTTCATATTCAATAATTAAGGCTCTCATATATTGTGTTGTTTACATTTAACTATGTTTGTAAATACACTTGATGGATTTACTCATTCTCGTTCAAGTAGTTTGGTTTGTTGGACCATTAATCTATCCTTTCCTTGTAACATCTACTTGTGGTTGTCATTGGCATTCAAGTAAATAAAGATATGAAAATGGAATATATGTATGTATGTAGAAATGTATACCTCATCAAGGTGTCGCATCAAATTGCGCATTTTGCTAGTCACTCGTTCTCTGTCGAGCAACATTTCGAACTTGCTCTCACACATGCAGTAAATTTGTCTTCTTATATTCTCTCAGTCTCCTTCACATACATACGACTATGTATGTCTTTTACAGCTACATACATCATAATTGTTTGTATGTCCAACACTATAGCATAAAGGAAGCCATTTTCCTTAACAACAACAACAACAACGGTAGCATTCTGACATAAGTAAAGTGAAAGCACTAATAATTGATAATTGAATGAGTCCGACTTGAATTGCTTACGTATGTATGTATGATGAGAGTTCATACAAGTAGTTAGTATCATACAATATATTGCGCATTTGTCCTACGTACATATCATCATCATACAAATGTATGATATGTCTCATGACATACATACATTCTGTCAAATAAGTACCCGGAAATTCTCATTTTTAATTTTCCCTCAGAATATTTCAAAAAATTTCTTTTCCCAGGTTGGCACAACTGTCAGCCACTATTCTGTGAATTTTTATTGCTATGTGTCATTTAGTTTGGTTACGGCGTCATTAGGAACAAGTCAACCTTTTGTGTGCGTTGCGATTTCTTCTCGCCCCTCTTTGAACGATTTATACCAATCGTAAACTTGAGTTTTCGACATGGTTGAATCACCAAATGTTTTTTTTTTTTTCAACATTTCCAACGTTTTGGCACAAGAAATTTCGTTTGAAACACACAAAAATTTCACACAAACTCTTTGTTCGATATTTTTATCCATAGTAAAAATCGCAACGTACACAAAAGGTTGACTTGTTCCTAATGACGCCGTAACCAAACTAAATGACACATAGCAATAAAAATTCACAGAATAGTGGCTGAGAGTTGTGCCAACCTGGGAATTTTTTTTTTTGAAATATTCTCAGAGGGAAAATTAAAAATGAGAATTTCCGATTTCCGGGTACTTATTTGACAGAATGTACTATACAGTACGTATGAATTGTAATAAATACAAAATTACATTCACAACAAGTATACGAATATGAGTGTGACAGTTGGTATTGTTTGTAAATTTATGAGTATGGGCATACATGTATCATGTATGAGCCCATACATACATATATACACAATATATTTTTATTGTTGTTAAAGAAGCTACAATACAATAACCATATTCAATTATAGAATTATTGACACAAGTCATTGTTAACAAGACAATTGTTGTACACACATACATACATACATACATAGTTAATATAATTAATAAATTGAAATAATTTCATAATTGAAATAAAGTCCTTTCAAACTACGGTGGACTATGTACGTATTCAATATTTATTTATAGAAAATATATGCGATATAATAAAAAATCGATGATTATTGTAAAAAAAAAATTATACAATAAAATTTTTTTTATAATAATGGATTTTTTTTTAAATAAAATATAAGCAACACAAGTTTTATCAGCGCTCTACAAGTGCATAATACAAACAGTATGGAAATACTAGCTCACACAAGTCTAAAAATAAATAATTGCAATGATTTTCTATATTAGAAATTTTAAAATTTAAAATTTTTCGAATTTGATTTTTGACCATCGACCAGATTTTAACACTGCGCCAAAGCCTGGAGAAGATCCAAGAAAAAAAGATCGACCCACCACCTATTTGTTGATTATAAAGTCGCTTTCGACAGTCCGGTAAGGGATTATCTCTACGCAACAATGTCTGAGTTCGGTATTCATGCAAACTCCTGTTGTGCGGCGAAAATTGGGAAGGTCCTCTCCACACCGTTTAGTACCGAACGGGGTTTCAAACAAGGTGATTCATTATCGTGCGACTTCTTCAATCTTATTATGGAGGAAATAATACGAGCTGCTGATCTACGAAATAATGGCACTATCTTCAACAAAAGTGTCATGCTCTTAGCGTATGCCGATGATATTGACATAATCGGCATGAACACGCGAGCAGTCAGTGCAGCATTCTCAGAGTTGGAAAGAGAGTCGCGTCGGATGAGTCTCACGGTGAACGAGGGCAAGACGAAGTATCTAGTGTCAACAAACAAAGAGTCCCGGCGTCTTGGACAGCACGTCACTGTTGACAACTACGCTTTTGAAGTAGTAAGGGACTTTGTCTATCTTGGAACCAGTATTAACAGCAGTAATGACGTCAGCTTGGAGATCATGCGTAGGATAACTCTTGCTAACAGGTGTTACTTTGGGCTGAGTAAGCAATTGAGAAGTCGAGCCCTCTCTCGAAGAACGAAAACTACACTCTACAAGTCTCTCATCATGCCTGTCCTAACATGTGGCGCTGAAGCCTGGGCAATTTCCACCTCGGATGAGCGAATGCTTGGAGTTTTCGAGAGAAAAGTCCTACGCAGGATCTTTGGACCTATTTGCGTTGGTGACGAGTACCGAATAAGGTACAACAATGAGCTGTACGAGCTGTATGCCGATATTGACATAGTAAAGCGCATCAAAATCCAGCGGCTGCGCTGGCTAGATCATGTCGAGCGAATGGAAGAACCAAGAAGCTAAACTAAGAAGGTGTTATATTCGGAACCCGCTGGAAGACGACGCAGAAGAGGAAGACCTAACCTCCGGTGGAAAGACCAAGTACTGGAGAACCTGACAGCGCTTGGAATTTCTAACTGGCGCCAGCTAGCGAAGAACAGAGATTGCTGGCGAAGCATTTTATTTTCGGCCTAAATCGATATTCGGTTGTTATGGCCACATAAGTAAGTCAGTAAGACCTTTGAAGGAGCTATGTAAAGTTGAACTAGTCCATTGTCCACTTCTCAATGGTTCAAGAAACGCACCGAACACATTTTTAAAAGACCTTCCTCGAAATTTTGAAACATTTCTTCCCCAGAAAGCATAAGGTAATTCCTGATTTATTTGACTTTTTAGTTTTAACAGCCATTATAAAGGCATCAAATTTTTTAGGGAAACACCTTGAAGAAATTCCTTGATAGTTCTGGGTCAATTTGCAGAGGTTTTTTGCGTTCATTTTGTATGGAAGTCCTCTGGTGAAGGTAGGCCGTGTGAAAGTTTGGAAGAAATACTGAAGAAGTGAACTGAATGAGGATCGATCTTATATTTCATCGCGCTAGGAACAATTCCTAAGCATCCTTAGGGGTATTTTTCGATTTTGCAAGTGATTTGAATAATGACAAATGATTCCTAGAGCAATGAAATGTGTGTGTGAGCACAAGTATTTTTTCTGCGTACATACTGCGCACTCTTTCCTCAACCCTTAAGGGGTTTAACATATATAATAATCGAAAAAACAAGTGAAAATCGACAAATAATCCTAAATTTGAAAGCAAAGACCTGTAGAGCGGTAATATATATGACTCACCATCATTCATTTTTGGGTCTAAACATTTCATCCAAATATATTTACCCTCTATCTCCACTGCTTTAGCGGACTCCCATACAAAATGGCTCAAAAATTTCTGAGAATCGACAAATATTCGCAAAAAATTGCCTTTAGAGCAGTAAAATGTATGGCCAACCCCTAGTAATTTTTATTTCTCCATATTTGCCCTGAATATACCTTCACTTATCAGGGGTGCTCCCCTACAAAATAATTACTAAATTGAAAAGTATGTAGTTTGGTCCAAATCAGAGATTTCTTTATACTTCCTTGGAAAGAAATGCTTAAAATAATCAAAGTTTTATTTTATTTTCGCTAAGCCAAGCCGTTTAACATTTTGACCCACTTTACTATACACCCAAGGGGTAATTGTTATGGAGCTATTTTTATGAAAAGCGACAAAAACAGTAACGTGAATAACAATAATCATTGTAATACATTCATTTTTAGAACGCCAACAAAACACAAATTATTATCCTTGTATGATTACCTGCTGTTTGAATTATACCTACGAGCGTATGGGTACCCAACGAACGCTAGTGCAAGTCTTTAGCAAGTTGACTTACATTTGCAATGTTTTGATAACAAACAAATTGCTTTCTAAAGATTCTCAATAAAGCCCCGAAGGTCTCTTTGGCCGAACTTCTCTTCCATTACTGTTGTGCGTGTTAAAAATATTATAAGGGACCTACTTATTCTACCCAGTTCCGAACGGCAGAACCCTTGCGACATCACTTTTCTCAGCTTTGTCACAGAGTCCTTTTAGATGTTTTTCCATGGCAAATTGTTACTGCCGGAATTATTGCCAATTGCTTGTCGACGGATGGTGTACCGTTAGAAAGAAAAATCTTTTCAATATTAAATTTCAGCCTTCAGCCGGGGATTGAACCCACAACCTACAGATCAGAAGGCGAACACACAAACCACTGAGAAAAAGTTAGGGCACGGCTATTCTCCCATTTTGAATTGGTTATACTATATATAAAACCATTGAAATACTGTTTAAACTTGACATTTGGGTTAAGACTATAAGAGCGTCTCAACTAAAATTTCGCAGAACCTATTTTTACAGAAAAGTTGACCGAAAACTCAAGCACAACGATCAAAATGATTTCTGTGCTAACTTCGGAGCTCAAATATGAACTTTTTTTTTTTTTTATAAAGATATTGAATCATAATAATGGCAATAGATTTAAAATTAGAATGATCTAATTGAGTTAAAATGTGAAAGTAATTTCATTATGGCTCTCCCATAGAAAACACTCGCTCCTATTGGTAAAATCGTAAGACTTCTCTGGACACGAATTTTTCATCAGCACATTCATTCGTTGTAGACAGAAACAGGAGGTAATCTCATGCTGCCATGTTTGGACTGTAAAATGAATTCATATAAACCTCCAACCAAGCTCCCGGAGCTTGTAGTGAGTCACTATCGATGTGTGTGGCCTGGCATTGTCTTGATGACATATAATTCCCTTCCTATTGGCCAAAGCTGGCAGTTTTTGAGCGATTGCTTCCTTCAGATGGCCCAATTGTTGAAAGTACAAGTCCAAATTAAGAATTTGGTCTCAGAGGAACAGCTCATAATCCCACCAAACACACACACTGACCGTCCTTACGGACTTAGTCACCGTTTGCGCTAGATCACTGCGATTCGATCACAAGCATTTTCGGTTGATGTTATCGTAAGATCCATTTTTCATCAACAGCTTCATTATCCGCTTTAGAAATTGGCCCCTGAATTGGTAGCAATTCAGCGGCGATCCGTAGGTGGATATTCGGTCCATGAGGTACTTTTTTTTTTTTTGTGTTAACTCATGTGGCACCCTTACATCGTGCTACTTTTTGTATACAGTCTTATTTAAGTGATTCCAAACGGGTTCCCATGAAATATTTAACTCTTGGACAATATAGACAGTGCTTACATGACTGTTGGATTTGACAATTTCCATGATTTTATCGACAATTGACATTCTTTTTGTCATCAAAACTATCGGAACGAAAACGACGAAACCAAAATTGCGCAATTTGCAATATGCAATATGCAATATTGTAATTTTTTGGAAAATACTATTTTTTTCTCAAATTGTTGGCAACAGTAATATTAATATTAATTGCAATTTTAGAATGGATTATGGATTAAAATTCGTTGCAATTGTTGGTAGTCAAGCGATCATTTTTGTTGGGTATTACTTTTTGTGTATATGAATGGTTGTGTGTGTGTGTGTGTGTGTGTGTATGAATATTTCTACATGTCACTTGTAATTCTTAAATCTACAACGACATGATGAACATATATATTTCTTTGCAAAAGTGTAAAAAGATCTATGTTTATATATGTTCATATGGAAAGTGTATATGCATGTTCATACTATACTATACATATTTATATATGGAAATGCTTGAGTAAACTTTCACATTACCTGTACTATGTACTAGTATGTTTCTTTCTCTTTACTCGGCGAGTAACTTTATCATATCTCCCCTTCAGTTCTTCTGTAGCTGCTCTACCACACTTGCCTTTCATTTGTTGGCAATGTTGGCATTGTTCGAGTTGTTGTTGTTGTTGTTGTTGTTGTTGTTGTTCTATATTGTATTGTATCCGATAGAATAATAGAGAAACTGAAACATTATATCATCTTGTATTTTATGTAAATTCATGTCACTTACCGTCATCTCATCGTTGTACAATCGGTGAGGTGGGAGATGGCTGAACGAAGATGGCGTATGTTTTGGTTCTTTTGTATTTTGTATTTTACATTTTCCTTAAATCTGCTACATTCGTATCCTGACAAGTAAGTAGTACATACATATGTATGTCTCTTCATGCATTAAGCATCCCCATTTTTTGTGTACCTAAGAAGCATCCTTAATTTGAGCCGGCTCTTTACCCCCACCCCCTACCCCTCTTAGCAGTCAACACAATATGAATATGTTCTCATATTCGTATTCATATAATATTTGTATGTTGTATGACTGTGCTGGTCGTATATCCTGTCGCATCGTCGCATGTCCTTGCTGGTGTCTTTGTTATCTCTGTTCTTTTTCAATTTGAAATTGTTCATTGTTTTGTTTGTTGTTGTATACAGCTCATATACATGTATTTTTGTTCGAGACTTGTTCAACATAATGGCTGCTGCTATTGATGTTGCTATTCCTCTTTGTCATTCAGACTATTGTTACTATTTCTTTCTCTCTCGCTCTCTCTCTCTCTCTCTCTCTCTCTTTCTTCCTCATTACGATATATATATATTCTTTGAATATACTTTCTTTCGAATTGGATCTTTACTTTTTTCATATAAAATTCAATTTGCTGCCAGTGAATCTGTTTAAGCACTCTGTGTAGTAGCTCCATGTAACTAGGTGAATAGAGATCTAGTGGAGCTGTTTCAATTTTGAAGGAATTTCTAACATAACTCCGAGCAAATCTGCATTATTTATATTAAAAATATTCTCATAGACTGAATTGTCCAAGATTGTAGATCATACCGCTAAATTTCGTAAAGAGGATCGGCGCGCTCCACATAAAGCAGTTTCTGTCGAAAAATGAACGCTTTAATGATTCAACAAATAAAAGTTTGCCAACAACAAATAAAATGTGTACCTGAAGTCCAATCACAGAAGGCAAGCTTCACAATTTTTCACATAGCTTATATTTGTTTTTTTTTTTGAAACCATAAGAAATCAAGCGCAGCCCTCAGACATTGTATTACGCTCAAAGTTCCATTTTATTGTGTTTGTGTGTGCTAAAGACCCAAGAGTTTCGGCTCTCAGCACGTCAGTGCCAAAGACCTCAAACATGATTCGAGCGGTAGCAGGGCTGACACATAAAAAGTGGTCCGCCGTCTCATCTTCTGCTTCACGGGCTCGGCAAAGTTCACTGCCTCTTATTTCTACCTTTTCCATATGCTTCGCCCATAGAAAGTGGCTTGTTACCAAGCCGGCTAGCATTCTGTAATCACCTGTACCTAGAGATAGGAAGAAATGCAACCATTTACACGTTATATTAGGTAGCATGGATTTCGTCCATCTGCAGCGTCTCTTGGCCTGCCAGATCGACTTATGGACTAGATTAGTCCACGCGTTGACCGTGGCCTTGATGGATCCAGATAGTAGTAGCAAAGCAAGCCCAGGGCCGATTAAATCAGCCGCAGAATCTTCTCTTGCTAATGCATCAGAGAAGTCATTGCCTACGATTCCCACGTGTCCAGGGGCCCACATCAGCGCTTAACTATTATGTCTTCCGATATAATTTAGCCTTGATTTTCAGAACTCCACTATCTTGGTAGTGGTGATAGGGTTGTCCAAGGCCAGCAGCGCAGCCTGACTACCACTGCAGACACAAATAGACTTGCCTTTCAGCCTCTTGCCCTATTTGTTATATTTGTTTAGTTTGGAACGTTTGCGTTTTGGATTGGGAAGAACAAAGCCGGCCAAAGCATCACTCTCTCAATGCATAAGTGCAACAATAGTGTCTTAGTGTCGCAGTTGATCTTCAGAGGTTTCTTGACTTCATAATTCTCCTGGTAAACTGTGTCACTTTATAAATTTTTGAGATCTAAGTATTTGCGTAGAACGTCCAACATAGCGCTACGAAAGATCCGACACCAAATCGAACTTATAAGTCAACAGATCAAAATGTTATATTTGAAAACAACAGTTGCTGGGAGATGGAGTCGACTATTTCGACTGCACATTTGACGATCAAAATCATTTTAAAACTCTTCAAAATATAGTTTAGTATGAAAGACCAATCCATAGAACACATTCGGCAAACGAGAAGATCCAGTCAAAGTTGCTGAAAAGAAAAACCGAATTAAGTGATCTGCATCAAATGAACATAAATGACTAGTTTTCTTAAAACCGAGCAAAGCTTCCATATTCTTTAGTCATAACAATCGAATTTTGATCAGATGTGTCCAATTCGATTAGAGTTTTTAGTGGCGCTTTCTGATACTTGATCCTTTTACCGAAAAATGAGATAGCTTTCATATTCCGTGACGTCTAGCAACGACTTCTTAGCTCAAGAATATTCTTTCATTCCATTCTATTTAGTCGAGCCAGTATAGGCTGAGGAAGAATTCCATATAGAGCTTATGGTTTAACATTTTAGTAATACGATGTAATTATGAAAATTCCGGAAACCTTATTAACCACATAGCTACACCAAAAACACAGAGGAGATAAACATTTCTATACGTATTTCAGATCGCTGAATTCTGAACCGAGTTTGGTTTCAATCATATTTATTTTTGAAATATTTATTAAAATATTTAGAATCACCCTTAGAGGGGTTAAGAGTATTACCGACCGCCACTAGCTTGTTCTCCTTCACATTTTTTCACAACATACTTATCACTCAGTGGCTAGGGCGTTGGCCTTCTGATCTATAGGTCGTGGGTTCAATTCCCGGCTGAAGCATGAAGTATATAATATCGAAGAGATTTTTCCTCGCCAAGCAATTGGCAATTCTTCCGGCAGTAACAATTTGCCAGAACTCTGTGACAAAGCTCAGAAAAAGTGATGTCACAAGAGTTCTGCCATTCGGAACCGGCTAAAATAAGTAGGTCCCTTCTAATACTGTCCCAAAATTTAACACGCACAACAGCAATGGGAGCGAAGTTCGATCAAAGAGCCATTTGGGATTTATAAGTGCCACATATTTATTTTGTTTACATCTTACGTCTTCGATAGTGAGCTCATTTACCAGATGGACCAAACGTCTTCGTAAAACACTACAAATTTATTTTTTTAAAAACTTATCTGATATTTTTAGAAGCTCTATGATTTTTTAAGAAGAGAATTATCAAATTTGTTACTTACACTAAAATGCTATATTGATGCCATTTAGTATGGCATACTTTTAGGTGAACAATTCGAAATTGTTTATACGAAATTACTAAAGTATTTCAACTATTCTAATTACAGGTGCCGAATGGAAATTGCTAACCGAAGATGAGAAACGTCCATTCATTGATGAAGCCAAACGTTTACGGTAAGTTTGTTTGATGATTTAAATAGCAACCGCCGAGCCTAAAAGTATGCTTACATTTGATTGTAATTAAGCTAATGCATTGATGCAATGCATTAATTTGAATTTTGTTTTCTTTTGGGCATTGTTTCCATTACAATTATTTACAGCGCAATGCACATGAAGGAACATCCAGATTATAAATATCGTCCCCGAAGAAAACCGAAAGCGTTACGTCGTGATGGTTACCCATATCCGATGCCATATCCATCGGTACCCGTAGAGGCATTACGAGCAGGTATGTGTGAGTATATATATCAACGAATCGAGTGTCAACAAGACAAATATCATACATAGTACATACGAGTATAATTATAAAATGAATAAATGTGTGTGTGTGTGTGTGTGTGTAAAATTTCTGCTTCGCGTAGCTCACGGCTGAGCAAAAAGCAGACAATATCTGCGCGCATAACAACAAGAGAAGAAGACCAAATAGTGGCAAAATGTAGTAGTTGTGGTGGGATGGGCGTCGGTGGTGACATTACTGGTATGCTGGAATTGTTTTCAAGCCATGCCATGCCATGCCAAACGTTGCGCACACAAAGCAACCCTAATTTATGAGCAGACACAAAGCATATTCAGCTCATGAATATGAAACAGGAAGTTTATTATTTGTCAAAAGACAAATTCCAACATGACACGAATATTTCAAGCCAACATTAAGGATATGCGATAGTTTGTTCGCAAAAACATACTCATACCATCATCATAGTTTTGTCGTCATTATTCTTATTTCTTTTTTTTTTTTTAATAGTTGGTTCTCCCACCGTACTCTGCATATAAAACGGGAATGGTTCATTTACATGATGGTGAAAAAGACTTTAGTCATTGCACATAATCTCATGCACATGTTGTTTTATGGGCGACTAATGTGGTTGGAGTTGGACTCATGGGGCGAAACAAAAATTGTGAATTGCTACAAAAGTTGTTTCCATTCGATGACACGAAAATCATATTTAATCGATATATTCAGTCTTGATAGATTTATAATTCCATACTCCCAACCAACTCAAAGTTTTCAAGTCTTCCAAACGCGGAATCGTTTTGTAGCAATCTAAATAAATTATCAACGAGAGAACGCAGAGAGAGAGAGAGAGAGAGAGAGAGAGAGAGTTGGAGAGCCTATGATTGTACAAGCCGTCAAGTGATCGAGTTTTTCTGCAACAAGCGCCCACCGAAATCAGTAAAATTATTTCCAAAATAAGGCAATCTGATTCCTTTTGCTTCACTCTTCAAGAAAAATCTAAGAAACCTTCATTACTAAGATGGTAATTGTGATTTTACCGTGGCTCATGGATTCCTCGACGCGTTGGTCGAATTGTTATATGTTGGCTCATTTGACGTTTGAGACGACTGCCCATTTGAATGGATACGTTTAGAACAAATTATGCCTTTTAGGATGCCGCAAGTTGAGCCTTCTTAACATCCCATGAACAATCCCCAAACTTGCGGTGGAGATCACCAAGTTGTCAGTATTCCAATTCGATAAGATTGTTTTTAAAGTAACTGCCCAGGCAACATATGGATCCTCTTTGTCATGATAACTATGACAGTGATTGAGTGTTGTCATGTCTCGTCGAGTGGCTGGCCAACTTAAACGTTTAGTCCAATACCAGACGCCGGCGCTGAAGAGCCTTTTGGCTGTATTTTTTTTTTTTTTTTTTTTCAGTAAAGACGTGCGCATTAAATTTGGACTGTATTTGAAGGGATCTACTTCTACTTAATCTACTTAATTTGTGACATCACCTTTTTTGAGTTTTCTCCCAGAGGGTGTTTAGAAGATTTTTCATAGCAAATTGTTACTAGCGGAAAAACGACCACATTCTTGCCGACAGGTGGGCGCCATTTGAAAAAAAAAAAAACAAAATAGTAATCAACTTTTTTGATATAAAGGTGTCCAAGGCGGGAAGCCAAACTCACAACCTAACATCTCATGCACCGAAGCTACGGCAACTACTTCCAATTAAACCCACAAAAATAAATTTAATACCAGCATGTGCAGGCTATATTTCAAAGAAGCAGCTTGCATGGTACAAATCCATCGGAATCGGTGTGTTTGAATTCCTTGACTATCAGGATTATCTACTGTACTACAAGTGGAAGTTCAATAACCTTTTTATTTTGAATCTGGTAATTCTCATTGGGACGAACATTCTGTTTATGTAACAAACCGACTCTAGATTCCGGACCTGTAGAAATAAATAGGGCACTTTGCTATCACACTCAGTTGCCTTATATGTACACTTAATAGCCGCACAAAAGGAAAACTTCTAACATTACCATACTCAAGCGGAATTTCTGATTTTGAAGAACTGGTAGAGTTCTTACCTGTAAAAAAAAAAATAATATGTGGCACTTATAAGTACCGAAGGCCTCTTTGGCTGAGCTTCTCTTCCAGTACTGTTGTGCGTGTTAAATTTTGGACAATATTAGAAGGGACCTAACTTTTACTGAGCTTTTTCAGAGAATTCTTTTCGAATTGCTTGCCGACAGGTGGGTGCCGTTCGAAAGTAAAATCTTTTCAGTATGAAATTTATGCTTATTTTTATGAAATTTATGCTTCAGACGGGGGTTGAATCTACGACCTAGAGATCAGAAGACCAACGCAATAACCACTGAGCTACGGCACCCACCTGTAGGCTTCGTGGGCGGGACAGGTGTCAGAAAAGTGGGTGCTGCTCGAAAGAAAAAACTTTTCAGTATGCAATTTATGCTTCAGCCGAGGATCGAATCCACGACCTACAGATGGGAAGTCCAACGCAATAACCACTGAACTACGGCATCAAACTGTAGGCTTCCCTTATTCATCTGCTGGACAGTTTCAAGTTATATCTCTGTGATGCCATGAGTATAATTGACAGAAATTTCGAATTTTCGTGATGCAACTGCAATTGCTCAATAACCTAGCACCCCAAAATTTAAAGTGGGAAATTGGACCATAGTATTTACTTTTTTTTTTTTTTGTGATATTGGGTAGCTGAGTTCGAATCCATGGTCAGATTTCCTGTCTAACTAGGACATCTGACAGCAGTGCTTAGACGTCAGTTTAAACACCAGATTAATTCCCAGCTTTTTTGCTAATAGCCTAGACAGACGGCAGCCTAATTCCGGATTACCGGCGCACTTAATCCGAATAAAATAATAACCTGACAGACGGCAGTATTGCGGATTAACTAAACGTCTGATTGCTGTTTTATTAGGTCTGTCCACTTACATTACTATCACTATCAATTTCTGTCATCTCTCACTCTCGATATGAGAAAATCTACAACAAGTACGTGAACTGAAAACTATCAGAAACTTGTAAATTGACATTCACCGTTCATAATTGACAGCTGGATTTATTTGTTCGCCAACACTTTTCATGCTGAAAACTGTTAACAATTGTTGAAAGTTTTTTGTTAGCAAACACACCTAATGGTTTGTAAAATGGATGGAGAAAAATTCACAATAGACAATTTTCAGCAGTGTTGCCATCGCAAATTGCCCTAATCCTCTTTTATTTTGAGAATTAACTCATAGAGTTTATGCGGATTAGCTGCAGTTAATGCCCGAGTTAATTCGAATTAACTCGGTAATCCGGAATTAGGCTGCCGTCTGTCTAGGCTATAAGATATTGCAAATCCCAACTTTATCGTTTTATTTGTGAGTGTTGAAAGTAATTTTTACTATTTTTCTTGTATTTGATTTCGATCGAAAAGTTAAAAAAAAAAAACACAAATTGACAGACTCAAAAATAAATAATTACATGAATGGTGCGAGTATGAACTAAATTCAATATTTTTAATCTCACTGGAATATTGTAATGTCATGGTGGGAAGTTGAAAGGCTAAAGATTTCAATCAATCACTATAATTTGTTCAATATTCGTCTTGCATTTAATTAATAGGTGATTTGCCAACAGAAAAGAACAAAAAAAAGGGAGAGAAAAAAATTTTTTTTTTAGTGAAATTTCCAAATACAGAATCAAATTAAATGAATAGACTCTGGCGCTTATAATTATAAAAAATTTTATGAAAATTATTACATTTATTGCTACTACAAACTGTCTGCTACTATTACAATTCGTCGCTGTCGCTAGCTCTATCTTTCACCTTACTTCATTTGGTATTCATCATCGAACAACAATTATTTGTATGGAAAATATTGCTGAGTCACAACAATTAGATGAGCTCAGCAATTCAACTCTTTTCTCTTGATCGACTGAAGTAGCAATTATTCAATAAAAAACATAAAATGCTTACAATGCATGCCATCACAATTAAATGCTACTATGTACCGTACCTTTATTATTTAATATCATAATTATATATTTGTTTTTTTTTTTTCATTATTTTTAGGCATTACACCCGGTTACTTTGCGCCGGGTCCAGCAGCAGCTTATCACTTGGGTAGTCATCTGACGCAAACGAATCCACCAAATTCACAGGTTAGTTTCTTCTGAATACATATAAGTGTATGTGTGTGTTGTATGTGGGTGAGTGTTGAAATAGGCAAAAAGATGACAAACATTTTGAGATGGAAATACAAATGGAAATACAAATACAAGAGGACACAAAATAAAAGTTTTCTATTTCAAATTCTTTGAGTTGGTCGTATTGGAAATAGGACTGGAGACCTCATGACAAAACGTCAATACCCTAACATTGAGATACGATATTTAGTCCTGCGTGGGAATATTTCGTCATTTTGAACCTGAAGAAGTGCCGATTAGGCGGAAAAAGATGTTCGCTTCTACAATAAACTTTTCATCTCTAAAGAAATGCACACAAGATATACGAAAAAGTTAACAATTTTAATCATTTCAAGCATTTCATTCCAAGGGAGCATAAAGAGACCCCTAATTTGTTTTAACAGCCACCATGAAACCATCAATTTTGTAAGGGAGCATAAGAAGTGCAGATAAGGAGGAAATCTTGAGGAAGAGAAATGGAGATCCGTGGAGATGGAGATACATATATGTTATCGTTCTAGGTGCAATTTCTAGGCAGCTATTGTCGATTTTCAAAATGTTGTTTCAGTTACTTGGTATGACCCCTTAACGCATTGAAAACGAATTCATATTTTTCAAAACTTGTCCACTGCACGGATAAGGGCTCGCTGCAACGACTCAATATTTGGGTGTCGAGTAGAGCAAGCCATGCTCTCTAATACGGACCACAACTTGTAATCCAACGGGTTGAGTTTTGGACTACCAGCTGGCCAATCATCCGTTGATATGAAGTCCGAAATGTTGATTTTTAGCCAGAGTTGAGTCGTTTTTGCCTTGTAAGCTGGAGCAAAGGCCTCTTTGGATATTCAGGATTAGTTTGGGATGCTTCTCTGGATGACCGAGCATACACACGATCGTTCTATTTATTGAACGATTCTTCTACGCTAAAGATTTTCTCGTCAGTAAACAGAATTTGTCTGTGAGCGTACCAGCTGCGTAACGCTTTCGATCTTTGCTTGCCTTTTCCCTTCAATGCGACCGTCAGTAGGTGTCCAGTATGTCGCTTGTACGCGCTGAGTCCCAAATCTTCATGGATATGGATTTTTGCGAAATTTGTATTTCCCGCGACAAGATTTTCTGTTTTCGCAGCGGTTTTCGGTCGATTCGTTTCTTCGCGTCTTTGATCGCTTTCGGAGTTCTCACAATGCGCGGATCTTTGACGATCTCGTACTCCAGCAGTATTCTCAAATAACTTCACAGTACGATACACAAAATTATGAGTGATTTTAAGCAGTCGCAACGTTCGAAAAATATCGCCTTTTGCCTTGTTGCATTTTAGTAGGCCAACTACAACAATACGATTTTCGATGTCGCCCCATTCCATGATTGTAAACAATTGATGCCAACAACTTTTACGTGGCAATGAAGCATAAATGTCAACTGTCAAATTGCAGTCAATATGAAATGGATGCGCCCCATATTACATTCGTAATGAATGCGTTTAGTTGTGTACCAATATTTATGATTTGACTAGGTATATTGAATTCAGAGCCATTCTCGATGTATTTTGTTGCTTATTTTGGATTTTATACGACATGTATCAAAAGAGGGGCTGTCACACGAAGATGTGTTTTTTGCAAATGTCATCCTACTCTGAAAACATAAAAAATTCGTAGGAAAACGTACGAAACGGTCTGATGTGGAACAACCACTGTGGCACGTTTTCGTACGACAGTGGCACTATAGGAAGCACGAAAATATGCGACGTGGCCGTCAATGTGTTAAGATGTGAAAAAGGGGTGTGAGTATGTTAGGGGGAAATGGTGAGGAGAAAAAACGTATGGGGGTAGTCATGTATTTTAACGCTCTGGAGGCGATTCCTGTTACTTGTCCATTTCAATTCTTACAAATACAAATAACCCTAGGAATCACCTAAGAACTAAGAACCACCTCAATACCACACTCTACGCCAGCAATTGTTTTTTCGATGCGCACTGCACGTCGTTCGAAATCGATTCATGATTAGTCGATTTAGTCATTCGAATCGATGATGATGATGTTGACCGTAAAATGGACGTACATAGCTCACGATATCATTGCCGAACGAAACATGATTTTCGAAATAAAATTGCACAATTTACTAGCGTTGTTCTGCCGTCAGTCTCTATTAAGGATAAAATGACAGACCAAATTGAGCACAATTGATAATAATGTTGCCAGATCTGATCAATTTGTGACCCTTTCATCGTTGTAGGAAAATTAAATCTCTAAAAAATGTCATTTATTTATCATAGTGCACTTGTGATTAGAAAGGTAAAGTAATTAGAAAACTCTTTAGATTGTTATGTGAAGAATGTATTATTATAGTGTAAAAATTTTTTGTTTTCTACTTTTTTTTTTTTTAATTCTTCTCTTTTCCGTATGTACATTTTGTTTGTATTTTTTTTCGTTATTCCTTCTTTTTCATTTGTTTCTAATGACTTGAACTCGTTAATTATATCATAATGTAATTTAAAAAAATATTTGCGTACTCGTTGATTGTACCGTATTCGTTGTACTATATACGAGTGAGTACGAACGAGCAAATAGAAACATGTGTCAAAATGCAACGAATTAAACACTTCAATGATGATGAGCAATTTTCTTTTCTTTTTATTTTAACATACAAGTATATGGTAATTCAGTTGAACAGTAGCAATTTTATTATTTTTATTTTGAAATGATTGTTTGTGTGTGTGGAATGTAATCGTATATTATACCAGACAACCGTTCAATCAATCAGATGTAGGAAAAAAATAATAAAAAAATTATACAACAGCAATGAAAGAGAATAAAATGAGAAAGACGAAGAAGAAGATGAAACGGAACAAATTATTTACAAACAGTTGTAAACGCACCTTGAAACCACAATATTTCTCTTATCAGCAGCTCATCCCTGTAGATTCTTATTGATGTAATGGTCGGTTAGTGTTAGTTACTTCTGCAACAACACCTGTACACGTATATATATGTATATAATTTGTATTTATTATTTACATAGTCATAATCATATAATTATACAACTCTTTTAACAGACGCCCACTTTAAAAGAGCGTAAAGAGTCTTAACCACCGATGTTTATCGGTTGATGATCGTTCGTTGTCCACAGTGTTGCCTGCCTGCCTGCCATTTATCCTTTATTGAATGTCTCCCTTCTAAATACTACAACAGACAGCAGTGAAATTTAATCATTTCTCGTTATTTGCAGTGTTGTGGCAACAAGCAATTTGGTTTTCTGTTTCTGTTTTTTTTTTTGTTTTTTGTCGATTTTATGTCAAGTCATTCTTGTCATCGTCATCACAATTCATATATTTTAACAATTTTATTACACAAATATGTATAGTATGCGTTTATTACCATATACATACTTGTAGTTAAACTAAAATATCTCATTAAAGGACACAAACACACACACACACACATACACAATTATTTCAATTATTGATTTTGAGTGAAGGACATGAGAGTAGTAGAAGTAATTGTGTGTGTGTGTGTGTGTGTGTGTAGCTTGTCTGTCATTTGTTTGCACATATGACAAGTGCAACGAGTTGGTTTTATTGCATTGTTTACATTGTGACATGTGGGTGCATATTTTTATGCTACTATTTGCTCTTCTGTGTGTTACTAAACTACATACACGGTTGATATTTTTAATGACAGCTAACACCTGCCAAATTCATAAATGTGATGATCTTTAGTTTTACATACTTGTACACTTATAATATTTATTACAAGAAATATGAGAGTAAAAGACACTTTGATATGAGCACAGAATTACATCTTTCTCATAATTACATTAGGATGGGTCATGGAATGATTGGCTTCCCAAGAATGGACGGCTCTATGCCCCAGAAGAACTCGACCACGTCCATTGAACTCCTCAGAATACGGAAATGCTGTTACAACAACAACAACGAAATGATTGGAAAAATCTGTACCTAATTTGAGGGCCAACCTTGAGTCCTAAAACTACGGAAGGCCGATAAAACTAAATTCATTAATTTATTCGGTTAATAATACCTGAGAACAAGCATTTCGAGTGGTACTTAGCGAATGACACGAGTAATGCTGATCTTGAGGGTACAGAGATCACTATCTTCTCGTATACCCAAGTTACCATTAAGGCTCTATGTAGTTGGACCACTTTCTCTAAGCTTCTAGCAAAGTGCTCTTATATTTTACAAAGCATGTCCGCTTTAAACAAAGTCACATTGACTCGGGTTCCGAGTCATTGTAGTTAGATTTAATGAAAATGAGATTGCAAACGAATTAGCCAGAAAGGCTTCATTACATCGGTCCCGATCTATGTTTTGCTCTACCATCGTCTTCCACCTATACACTCCTTGAGAACTGAGCAAAAAACCTAGGGAGCAATGTCCCTGGCCTGACGCAAGCCAAAGGGCTCACCAGACCAAACTAAGCAGTTGATAATAAGCCTTACTTAAAATTGTTCGTAGGCAACTTATCAGATCCATTACACTTCCATTACTATTGTGCGAGTTAAATTTTGGACAGTATTAGAAGGCACCTACTTCTTTTAGCCGGTTCCGAACTGCAGAACTCTTGCGACATCACTTTTTCTAAGCTTTTTCCCAGGTAGGTAGGTGGGTAGAATGGCTGCGACCCTGGTCGCTCAAGTAGCAAACAAAAATGCCGTTTTGAGCCATAAATCTCGCTAAGACCTACTGAGTATTGAAGGGATATGTTACAACCAGCCGGAGTTATTTTTGAACTGAAGGATATTGGAGATCCCTATTTTAGATACCTGTCCAAGGTTATCAAAGAAAGGGCTACCTAAAGATGTTAATCGGTTTCTGGATAAGGCCGGGCATTTGCACAAGAAATGCTCTACCGTCTCCTTAGCGGTTATGTCGTTGCAGCTTCTGCAGTGGTCGTTGTACGGGATACCCATTTTCTCCTCATGTGTACCAATGGCCCAGTGGCCTGTGCATACTGCTATTAGTTTGTGTGTGACGGCCCTAGATCTACTCAGAAGGCTGGCCAGGTGGCTTTTGAAATTGTGCAGGTCGTGGTGCTAGTCCATTTCCGCTGCGCTTTGTTTAGATAGTGTTTTTGAATAATCCCCTTGGCTTCAGCTAGGGGAACACCTACATCGGCAATGGGTGTTAGTTCATTGTCTGCAGATGAGCCCCTACGAGCTAGCTCATCAGCATTCTCGTTGCCTGCGATTCCCTTGTGTCCTGGAACCCAGATAACTGATACTTCGAGGTGGGTAGATATTGAGGTTATTATTTGTTTACACTCTCTGACCAGCTTTGAGCTAACAGTTGGCGCGGCTAGCGCCTTTATAGCTGCCTGGCTATCGGAGAGAATTGTTGCCTTTCCAGTTATGTGCCTCTGTTGGAGCAATTCGCATGCTTGCAGAATTGCGTATACCTCCGCCTGGAACACACTGCAATAATAAGGGAGTTTTACAGACGTTGATATTTCCAAGGACTCCGAATAGATTCCTGCTCCAACTCCAGAATCCATTTTGGAACCATCAGTGAAAATGTGTGTATCCCTACCAGTCTTGATCCCACCTTTCCTCCACTCATTTCTACTAGGAAATACGGCCTTGATGCCTCTCTCAAAAGCCAGCTTGCGAGGGCAGAAGTCCGTCCTGTTGTCAACTATATCTATAGGTACATTCCTAAGGATGCTACTGTGTCCTTGTTGAGTACACTTCCAACATCCAGATTCCCTGAGTCTGAGTCCCGTTTGCAATGCAGTACATAGTATGTGCAAGTCAATTGGAAGGAGGTTCTAAATAGGATCCAAGGCTGCTGCAGCAGTAACTCCGTCTTATCCGGATTCAACCTAAGGCCACAATCTTGTGCCCACCTACTTATTTTTGCTAATGTTCTTTCCATGATTTCACTCATCACAAAAGGGAAGGGACCCGAGACTAGGATCGCCACATCATCAGCGTACGCTACAATCTTAACTCCATTTGCGTTAAGTTCCACAAGGATATCGTTTATAGTTAAGAGCCAGAGCAGGGGGGACAGCACGCCCCCCTTGCTGTGTGCCCCTACGTACCCGTTTACTACGTTTCGTACCCCCTAGCTCAGCTGTTATTTCGCGGTTAATAACTAGGGATGAGATCCAATTTCTAATTGGTTCTGCTATTTCTGTCCTGGCAAGGGCGGATCTAATGGAATCTGCCTTGACGTTATTGAACGCTCCCTCTACGTCAACAAACGCCGCCAGAGTGAATTGTTTATACAATAGGGACCTCTCCACTGTGCTTTTTCACAGAGTTCTTTTAGAAGTTTTTCCATGGCAAATTATTAATCCCGGAAGAATTACCAATTGCTTGCCGAGAAATGGGTACCGTTCGAAAGAAAAAATCTTTTCGATATTAAATTTGTTATGCTTCAGCCGAGGATTAAATCCACGACCTACAGATCAGAAGGCCAACACACTAACCACTGAGCCCCACCAATTTGAGCAATTTGTTGTCTATGCTTGAAAGATGGCGAAACGTGCAAGCATGTTCTGTGTCACACGTATTAGTATTATTGTAGCTTCCTGAGACCGTCTGGCATCAAATCAGTTTTAGCAAATTAGGCCTTAGCTTTCTTAATGATACCAGCCAGTGTTTTGTTTCAGTAGGAATTTTTGGTTTTGCGATTTCTGATTTATAGCCGACATATCCATGTAGACTTTGGACTTTACGTAACCTCAAAGAAAAAAAGTCTAGAGATGTGGCATCACATGATCTAAGTCCGTAGCGTTAAATGTTAACTATTCACCGAATTAGTTTCGCAATAATGACATGGCTGCATGGGTTGTGTGGCAAGTAGCGCCGTGTTGTTAAAACCAAATTTCGGCCAGGTTCTTCTTCTTATGTGGCCATAACAACCGAATATCGATTTATGCCGAATATAACATGCTTCGCCAGCCATCTCTGTTCTTCGCTAACTGGCGCCAGTTAGAAATTCCAAGCGCCGTCAGGTTCTCCAGTACTTGGTCTTTCCACCGGAGGTTAGGTCTTCCTCTTCTGCGTCGTCGTCCAGCGGGTTCCGAATATAACACCGTCTTAGCTGGAGCGTGTTCTTCCATTCGCTCGACATGACCTAGCCAGTGTAGTTGCTGGATTTTGATGCGCTTTACTATGTCAATATCGGCATACAGCTCGTACAGCTCATGGTTGTACCTTATTCGGTACTCGCCACCAACGCAAATATGTCCAAAGATCTTGCGTAGGACTTTTCTCTCGAAAACTCCAAGCATTAGCTCATCCGAGGTGGAAATTGTCCAGGCTTCAGCGCCATATGTTAGGACAGGCATGATGAGAGACTTGTAGAGTGTAGTTTTCATTCTTCGAGAGAGAGGTCGACTTCTCAATTGCTTACTTAGCCCAAAGTAGCACCTGTTTGCAGGAGTGACTCTCGCAATATCTCCAGGCTGACGTCATTAATGCTGTTAATGCTGATTCCAAGATACATAAAGTCCCTTACTACATCAAAAGCGTAGTTGTCTACAGTGACGTGCTGTCCAAGACGCCGGGACTCTTTTTTTGTTGACTCTAGATCCTTCGTCTTCCCCTCGTTAACCGTAAGACCTGTTACTAACTCTGAAAATTTTTAATGGCACTCAAACAATATCTACTACGTAGGTAGTGATATCAATATCAATATCAATAAAATCTGACGAAAAACTATAGGACTCTCCTTGTCGTCTTTGCAGCGATATCTTGAAAATCGGGGCTGAAATAATAGAGATATGATGCTATCTTCTGGGTTTAAGGTGTTGCTTGGATGGAAATTTTAAGCGAAGAATTGACACCTTTCCAACGATATATAGGATCGAATGCCAACGAACAAAGTTGTGATGATTTTAGAGCTTTTAGGACGTGGTTGGGATGAACTTTTATATGCCTCCAACCGCCTTCCAACAACGTATTCCATTATTGCGTGTTGTTTTCACAAACAAAATAAAAAATTGGTTGGATCACCATCGAAAAAGGCGGCTCCAATTGTTTGTGTTTCGTAGTTGCCACAAGTATTGTCATCATCTGGGGGAATTTTGTGAAAATCTATAAAAAAAAAACTGTCTAACGCTGGACCAAAAAGAAGTAGTACTTCTTCTTTGTTAATTCACAAACAGTAACATTTCTAATTAAACTTTTTCAATAATATCACCATTAACAACGTGACACAACAATGGGAACAACAAAATGGGAATTATAATTAAAGTGTAAAACCACTAAAGTGTAGCCACAAACCAATGGGATATGTATGGATGGAACTATGTATGTAGAGAGGATTCATTTATATATAGGGTCTTCCAATAATATCAACCCATGCATTATGCTACTGTAATTGATGACAGAGCTAAACCGCAATTAATTGAGGAATATCCTTTCGAAAAGGTCTAGGAATTATAAGTTTAATTGATAAAGATTAGCCTTTGTCAAAAAAAAAAAAAAAAAAAATAATTTTTCATTTTTAATTCCCAAATTTCTCACACCTTACATTTTCAGAGCTATATGTCTATGATGTTCTCAAGTGTCAAATTCGAAAGCAGTCACTCATTAGTCACAAATTTCAATTTAGGCAATTTTGTATTTAAATTTTACCTTCGGGTGAGGCAATTGCACATTTTAGTCAATCTGACAAGGATAAAATTTAGGAAATGAAATATTAATTGATGAAGACGCCACAATTTTCCATTTTTTGTTTCAAAAAAGTTCCTTTGACTCGAAGAAAAAATATTTTCTTCAAATGATGAGTCGTAGAGACATTGATACATCGCTTAAAAGTGTTTATAGTCAAAAATAGATTTTTTTTTTTCCACATTAATCTTAAAAATTTTTTCATTTAGCCTCGTTTAAGAAATCATGATAAATATTATATTTGAATTAAGAGAAAAATCGTTTTTTAAGAAAACTCTTCTTGCATTACCCTGTATTTATTAGTATATCCAAGTGCATAAATAGAATAATCAGCAATTATAATATCAATTGTTGTTGCTTTATTTACTTATATATCATTTGTGGTATTTTGACACCACCACCACTAACACTTGCTGCATGTAAATAAAACAGGCGGTACCAACGTCACCATCACAACCGGTGACATTCTCATTCTTAAGTACATATTTATAACCAAGGCAACCAATATCATAGCACACATAGACTAGGCATTTGTAATAATTAAAGTTAACTCATTCTCTATCTCGGACTAACTCCATCTACACTACTGCATGGCAGACTGGCTGAATAGAACTGCTGGATAGTTGCTTCAGAATGTACTTTTTTTTTTTTTTCTTACATGTCCACAGTTAAAAGTTTAATATACTCATACTGCCAAAAGTCAACTAACAATTGGCAACACACAATTGTATGGCTGACTAACAAACTGATTGACTGATTGACGTGAATTGTTGTTAGTGGTAAGCTGTTTGCTTTAAATATGTTTGTACTAAAATTAAAAATGATGACTTGTAAAGTAAGAACTATAGTAGTGGTAGTGGTATATAAATAAAGGTGCTGAAATATGACTGAGATAATTTTAATTTGATTATCATTTTTTTGATACAAGATTGATGAGCGGCTGTCAATTGAGGAATTTTCTATCATATTTATGTGGGGTAATTATAGGTTAGTTGAAGCATATCTATAAAAATGTACTGTATTATTTGTATTATAATTTATTTCGATTAAATACTCTACATGGAACAGTAGTCTTCCCACGAAGGCTAAAGAAAATTTTCAGTTTTTTTCAAAACTATAGATTTTGTGCGGGAGCTCTCTTAAGGGATGGAGTCAGGTGGTAAATATCTTTGAAGAAAATGTTAAGGATGAAAAATTAATTGAGGTCGGTCATACATTTCAGTGGTCTAGAGCCGAGTCCTAGGCAGCTATAATCGGTTTTAAGACAAATTTACCTTCATTTTCTATGGGAGTCCCATAAAGGGGTGAATGTTGGACGTAAGTAGGTTTGGAGGAAATATTGAGAAGGAAAACTGAATAGGAAACGCCCATATAGTGTACATTTTTAGCGACGATATCTTGAAAAATTTGTTGGTTTCAAGATATTTTGAAAATAGACAAATGCTTCCAAAAATTGGTCATCGAGCTATAAAATATATGAGTGACTGCCATTAAATGTTCTTAGAAAATAAAACAGAAAAAAAAAAAAAATCGACAAATACTGCCATAATAGAGCGATGAATCACCTTTAGGACGATGAAATGTATGACAGACCCCATTAGTTTTTACTTCTTAACATTTCCTCTAAAGATCAATCAATCAAAAGAGAGCATGACGTTGGAACAAGGACATAATCCTTGTTCATCAAGTGGACCACGCGAAACCAGACCAAGGTCTGTTAAAAGATATGAGCCCTATACCTGATACCTCTGGATGCCAACCACAAGTGTTACGGTCAATGCGACTCCAAAGATACTTGCCACCTAACTTCACCCTTTAACAGGTCTTCCATACAAAATGACCGAAAAACACTTGAAAATCGTAGTTAAAATAGTAATGGGAATGAATGTTGGCACCATCGATTGATTTCATGTCCATCACAATGGAAGCATGCCTTCCGTCGATCACTAAGTGATCAATTTGGTTTGTACTCGTTCGCTGATCTAGAGACAGCCACGTTGCTTTATGGACTACTTTCGTTCTGCGCCGAAGTCGATCAAACTCATTCAGTGGTGTTCTGATGAGAGGGCTGAATTTTCCGGTAGTTGTACCAAAGTTGCATTCCTTACCCACCCTGGCATTAATGTCGCCTAGCGCGATTTTAATATGGTGGCGGGAACAGTGGTCATAAGTTTCGTCGAGGCGCTGTAAGAAGCTGTCTTTAATCGAAGAATAAGTTTATTTCATGATGTTCGTCAAATTTTTCGGCCTAAAAGCATGATAGACAGCCAGACGAGAGCTAAACTGTTTTAAAAACACCTCTGAAAATCCGATTTTCTATGAACAAATTTATGTTTTATAAAAATTATTATACAGAACTTTATATTTTACTATTATCTAAGGTCATTTGTTGTAGAATACTGTTAAATCCAGCATAAAATAAATTAAACTTCGAGTTTCGTTGATAAAACGACAATATTAAATTTTTGTAGTGATATATGATATATAAATTTCCACCACCCGACTATGACGAGATTGAAACGGCCATTTTAAGGCTGAAGAACAACAAAGCTGCAGGTGCTGATGGCCTGCCTGCCGAGTTGTTTAAGACCGGAAGCGATGAGCTGTTCGCCTGCATGCACCAGCTCATAAGCAGAATATGGTCGGATGAAAGCATGCCTGATGATTGGAGGCTCAGTGTTCTCTGTTCTGTACATAAAAAAGGAGACCCCACAATTTGCGCCAACTACCGTGGAATAAGTCTCCTGAGCATCGCATACAAGGTTCTATCGAGCGTACTCTGTGAAAGGTTGAAGCCTATGCTCAGCAACCTGATTGGACCGTATCAGTGTGGCTTCAGACCTGGTAAATCTACCATCGACCAGATTTTCACACTGCGCCAAATCCTGGAGAAGACCCAAGAAAAACAGATCGACACACACCACCTATTTGTTGATTATAAAGCCGCTTTCGACAGTCCGGTAAGGCATTACCTGTACGCAACAATGTCTGAGTTCGGTATTCCTGCAAAGCTCATTCGACTTTGTAGAATGACACTGCATAACTCCTGCTGTGCAGTGTGCAAATTGGGAAGGACCTCTCCGCACCGTTTAATACCGAACGGGGTTTCAGACAAGGTGATTCGTTATCGTGCGACTTCTTCAATCTTATCATGGAGAAAATAATACGAGCTGCTGATCTACGACATAATGGCACTCTCTTTAATGGAAAGAGAGTCACGTCGGATGGGTCTTACGGTGAACGAGGGCAAAACGAAGTATCTAGTGTCAACAAACAAAGAGTCCCGGCGTCTTGGACAGCACGTCACTGTTGACAACTACGCTTTTGAAGTAGTAAGGGACTTTATGTATCTTGGAATCAGCATTAACAGCATTAATGACGTCAGCCTGGAGATATTGCGAGAGTCACTCCTGCAAACAGGTGCTACTTTGGGCTAAGTAAGCAATTGAGAAGTCGATCTCTCTCTCGAAGAACGAAAACTACACTCTACAAGTCTCTCATCATGCCTGTCCTAACATATGGCGCTGAAGCCTGGACAATTTCCACCTCGGATGAGCGAATACTTGGAGTTTTCGAGAGAAAAGTCCTACGCAAGATCTTTGGACCTATTCGCGTTGGTGACGAGTACCGAATAAGGTACAACCATGAGCTGTACGAGCTGTATGCCGATATTGACATAGTAAAGCGCATCAAAATCCAGCGGCTGCGTTGGCTAGGTGATGTCGAGCGAATGGAAGAACACGCTCCAGTTAAGGAGGTGTTATTTTCGGAACCCGCTGGGGGACGACGCAGAAGAGGAAGACCTAACTTCCGGTGGAAAGACCAAGTACTGAAGAACCTGACGACGCTTGAAATTTCTAACTGGCGCCAGTTAGCGAAGAACAGAGATGGCTGGCGAAGCATGTTATTTTCGGCGTAAATCGATATTCGATTGTTATGGCCACATAAGTAGTATATAATATGAGGTACCTTAATGTACATAAAAAGAAGAAGAAGAAGAAGTCGATGGATTTGTTTAAAATTCGCATTAAAAATAAAATATTTGTCATTGTTTAATGATGTTTGCACATGCTTTGCCAGTACCTACTTATGTATAAAGGACGCGTAAAAAGGTGTAAGAGACGGTGTAAGTAATTGTGCGACGCATTGGATGACACTGCTCTAAATAGAGAGACCATTTACAATGAGTTGCGACCCAATTGCAACCACACAATTGACTATTGAAATCGAAACAACAACGAGAAAAAACAAACAAACAAATAAAGAATGCAAACAAGCAGGTCTTTCATTCTGTATAGTCGCATATTCACACACACACACACACACACTGACAAATGTATACATTTTAATAGAAATACAATAAATTTAATGCAATGTAATCGTATTTGTTTAAACTGTTCATCACCAAAGCAAAACAAGAAAAAAAAAAAAAAAAAAACATTGTTCTGATTCATTGACGAGTACGAGTATTTACTTGCCCATCGTTAAATGTGAGGGGTGAATTATTCGTATCATGACATATGCACGTACGTATGGATGCTTCTAGCGGAAGTATGCTTCTCTATAAAGGGTGTTGTTGTTTTTTTTTTTTTTTCAAATAATTCCAAAATGCTCTAGGCTGTAATTATATTGTTAACACATTATCATCATTATGATCAGCGTCGCCATCACCACCACCACCATCATTGGCCTAACCGCTCTGCATTGATCCATGAAAACAATTCACAAGTGCTGCTTGTTATTGTTGTTACTTATGTATATTCAATTACTATTTGATTTGTAACCAATTGGGAATTAATCACAAATATTTGGATTAGATTATAAATTTTAAAAGTTGGTCGATTATTTTCAACTGATTAGGCCTGAGAAAAAATTAAAAATTATTGAAAAATTGACGGTTAAGGCGGATAGATGGACAGAATGTGGCATCGGACGAAACTGATTTATTGTTTTAGCACAAAGACAGTGGATACTTTTACAATAACTTGCTACCAGAGCATCCCCAAACAACCATCCAACAAGGGAAGCAGCCACCTAACGCTTGGACTTTCAAACAGCTCTCAAGACCTTTCTACAAAACTTAAAGACTTTTCGGACAGAACCGCAAACAAAAATTTTTTATTAATCTATTAAATTGTCTTCTTCTTCTTCTTATGTGGGCATAACAACCGATGATCGATTTAGGTCGAACATATAATGCGGCGCCAGTCTTCTCTGTTCTTCGCTTGCTGACACCAATTAGATATTTCAGCGCAGTTATCCAACACTTGATCCTTCCAACGGAGGTTTAGTCTTCCTCTTCTTTTGCGTCCTCCAGCGGGTGCCGAATAAAATAACCTCTTCGCTGGAGCGTCTTCTTCCATTCGATCGACATGACCCAGCCAGTGGAGACGCTGGATTTTGATTCGCCTGACTATGTGAATGTCAGTGTACATCTCATACAGCTCATCGTTGTACTTCATTCGGTAGTTGCCATCAACGCAAATAGGTCCGAAGATCCTGAGCAGAACTTTTCTCTCGAAAAGTCCGAGCATTGTCCGGAAATTGTCCAGGCTTCTGCTCCATATGTTACAGGACAGGAATAATGAGGGATTTGTAGAGTGTGATTTTCGATCTTCGAGAGAGGGCTCGACTATTCAATTGCTTATTCAGACCAAAGTAACAACTGTTAGCAAGAGTTATCCTACGCATGATCTCCAAGCTGACGTCATTACAGTTGTTGATGCTGGTTCCAAAATAGACAAAAGTCCTTCACCACTTCGAAGGTGTAATTGTGAAACAGTGACGTGTTGTCCAAGACGCCGGAACTCTTTGTTTGTAGACACTAGGTACTTCGTCTTGCGCACGTTCACCGTAAGACCCATTCGACGTGACTCTTGTTCCAATCCAGTGAATGCTGCACTGCACTGCTCGCAAGTTGATACCGATTATGTCAATAATGTCGGCTTTCGGCAGCAGCATGACACTTTTGTAGAAGATAGTGCCATTATGTCGTAAATCTGCAGCTCATATAATTTTCTCCATAATGTTGAGGTTGAAGAAGTCACACGATAATGAATCACCTTGTCTGAAACCTCATTCGGTATTAAACGCTTAAATTATAGCAGCACTTTAAGACGGATTAGAAGTACAGTGGGTGCCATAGCTCATTGTCTAGGACGTTGGCCTTCTGATCTGGAAGTGTGGGTTCAATATGCGGTTTAAGTCTAAATTTAATATCGAAAAGATTTTTCTGTCGGCAAGCAATTGGCAATTCTTCCGGCAGTAACAATTTGCCATTGAAAAGCTTCTCAAAGAACTCTGTGAAAAAGCTCAGTAAATGTGATGTCGCAAGAGTTCTGCCGTTCGGAACCGGCTAAAATAAGTAGGTCCCTCCTAATACTATCCAAAATTTAACACGCCTAACATTAATGGAAGAGCCCTTCGGGGATTATAAGTGCCACATATTTATTTTATTTTTAGAAGTCCAAAACGGGTCGGTATCCATACGATGGAATAAATTGTGCAATTATTATTAAAGAGATAATATGCGATGGTGGGTCAATAAGTCCCAGAGATTTTAAATATGGTATGTCCAATTCGAAAAAAAAGTATTTGTTTGTTAACATAATCTCCTTTTTGCTCATTCAAAATGGGAACCTCAGAATGGGCAATGTAAAACACAGTAAAGATTAATATTTAAAAAAATAAAATAGATTTTCAAGTTTTCGAAAAAAGTACAATTTCAATAAAAATGTTTCGTTTGCTTTCCATATTTCCAGACTTCAATATCCAGCCAAATGGATGTACCAAAATTTGCACTCGATCGCAGCTCGTACCTTAGTTCAGCGGCCAGCGCCAGTTCATTGTATGAAACATCGAAAGCGGCACAAGCGAGTGCCGCTTACAGCGCCTACCTGGATCCCAGTGTGCTAACCAAAGCATATTTCGATTCGAAAATGTATCAAGATCGTGCTGCGAATTATGCATTTGATATATCAAAAATTTATGGTGCTCAACAGCATGGCACCTCGGCAGCGGCAGCTGCTGTGGCGCATCAACAGCAACAGCAACATTTACTCAATGGTTTGGGTATAGCGGCGAGTAATACCAACAACATAAACAATAATAGTAATCATCATCATCATAATGCAAGCAATACGAATAATAATAATAATTTGGATGATCGTGATGCCACACCACATTTGGATAATGGTGGCAGCAGTGGCGGTGGTGGTGGTGGCAGTGGTCCTGGTGGTGGTGGTGGTGGTGGTGGCAATGGAATTATCGAATCTAAACCGCATTTACATTCACCCAACGATACACAATTGGATTATTCACAATATGCACCACAGTACGGTCAGGTGGGCAGCTCTACGATCGGTCTTGGTGGCGCTGGTATTGGAAATGGCACCCTAGGTGGTGGTGGTGGAGCAGGTGGCGCTACAAGTACAGGCGGTGATTTTCGACGACCACTCACAGTAATATTTTGACCACCATCATCTGTTGATACCGACGAGGAACTCAATCTGTCAATGACGAATTGAAATAAGCGATAAGGGGCAAAGGGAAATAAGGCGATGACAAGAAATTGATGGATAACCTACTTGGATTCACAAAATTCATAATTTTAATGGAATATATTGTATTATATGTTCCCAATATGTAGACGAAAATATTACTTTCCAATGACGTTGAAGGAGAGCTGTCATTTTCTACTCTACGTTTGACAGTGAAGTCGACTTGGAAGTAATCGAACTTTGTATGTAGAAAGTGGAGCATGTAAGCTTAGAAATTGAATATAGATAATTTTGAAAAATTCGTTTTTTAAAATATTTATCAGTCCAACAGCATTTTATTAGATATTTCTGACTTGAGTAGATTATCGAGAAAAAAATATGATGAGAGCATGGTAAAATAATTCAAAAGGTGATTGTCACTCGCTCGCTCTCTCTCTCTCTCTCTCTCTCTCTTGCGTTTTTCGTTTATTTTTGAAATAAGAGTGAAAGAGAGAGCGGAAATATAACATTATTTGACGATATTCCACTCATTTTAGACTCTCATTTCAAAATGTCACCTCAAGTAGCGATTGATGGTGAAATTGTATGTTTCCCCATTAGAGGGTGTTCAAATTTTTTAAATTAAATTCAAAAGCATCAATTTCGAATTCATTAATCTTACTTCATCAACTTTAAAGTAGTTTCCTGCGGTTGGAAGACACTTTGAGATGCAACAGAACAATTTTCCAAAGCAAATTCGAAGAAAATTGGAAGCAAATTGCTTACAAATTTCAACGCTGAAGCTATAAGTCACAAATTGTTGTTGTCGTATATCATTTGGTATCAGAAACGTCATTTCCTGACATAAGTTCGACTTTGGAAAAGTCACAACGAAATGTTTTGCCACACCACATTCACCACATTTGATGCAATTGCTGGTTAAATTAAAATATTTGACAGATCTAAAATTTTTAAAGTGATATTTCACTTTGTTGTTATATGATGGAAAGTCTTGGAACATCTTGGACGTTGCATTTTTAAACATTTCCAAACAGAGAAAAATTAAAACCGAAAATTTGCTAAATCGATAATTACAATTTCGATAGAAACAAAAAAAAAATAATAAAATTAATATTATAGCAAATAGAAACAGTTGCGTAAGATTTTACGATTAATTAAATAATCAATCATTTAAGTACTCTAATTAATTCTCTTATTATATGTTATATAGGAAAGCCTAAAAATAGACAATTTCGATGAAGTGTCATATGAAACTCAACTTGACATATGTCATTTTCATAAATAACAGTACGAAGATATTTATAAATTACATTTACGAAATGTATAATTAACGAAATTAAATTAGTAAAATTTTGTAGAAATTAATTTTAAGAATTATTAAAATACAATTATATGGAATAAGCATTTGCAAAAACAAAATCATTTATGTAGAGTGTAAAAAAAAACAAAACAACGATCGGTGCAATTTGTTTAATATATTAAACAAAAAAAAAAAAGAAATTCACAAAAAACGAATTAAAATAAATATTAAAAAAAAAATAATAAATATAAATATTATTTAATTAATCATTTAAGTTAAACAAAATAATTTAATGAGATTATTGTGTAAAATAAGAGAAAACAAATATTTTTTCTTGTTTTACTTTATATAAGTTGAATACAAGTATATGCATATATTAAAATAATTTTATTAAAAATATGAAATATTATAATTGTAAGAATTCAAAATAATAAAAAAAAAAACAATTACAGCAAATAAAATTAATTGGAGAAATATATAAGAATAATAGCTGAGAAAAACATAAATATAAAATAATATCGAATTTCATTAATTTGTCAATTGTAAACATCAATTGAAGCATACATAAATTGGACTCAGTAGCGTTTCCATGGGGGATCATGGGAATAGACCCCCATTGGGGACGACGGACTTGTTAAAATAGAAAAATAATAATATATAGACATTTAAAAATCATTCATTAACATTTTTTTCTCATACATCTTTTTCATATTAACTCCCCCCTTGCCAAAATCCTGGCTACGCCACTGAATTGACTATTTTTGTCAATTTTTCATCGAATTGGAACATTTTATTTTTGTATTTTACAGGAAAATATTGAATGAAAATTATTTTGAAACATACATTTGACCAACTACTGTCAGTTGTTCAGCTCATGACATCATTAAGTTTGTGTTTGACAGCTATTGTAATGGAATATGAAAATGTCTTACAATAATAAAATATTTTGAATAGCTAAATTTAAACTCAACTATTTATTATGAAAATCAGCGACCAAATTTATACCCAAATGAGATGCGAATGTCAGAAATGATTCATCTAATTGATGTGAAATTAGAAACATTCATTGTTAAAATAACGATAGTCGTACATAGAAGGGTTAACAATATAACAGATAATTTTTTTTAAATATTATATATTCATCCCCTCATAGATGAGATACCATATTGAAATTGGTGTTTTAAAAATTTCCATGTGAAAATGTTCGAGACTACGCTAAAGGGTTAAAATATATGACCAGCCCCTTAATTTTTATTACTAAACATTTACTCTGAACACACTTGCGTCATATCTAACTCCTTAGGGAAACTCTCATTCAAAATCAACTTAAAATTACATGATAATCCATAAAAACCCATATAAATATAAAGGAGTGGAAAGTGGTGAAATGTATGACAGATAATTCACCACTTCAATTCTTCTCCCGCAACATTTCTCCCAAATATACTTAACCATTATCACCAGTCGCTTTGAAGACTATCCCTATATAACTTGATAAAAACATATATTGTGAAAAGGAATCCCCCTAGGCTAGAACAGATTATTGCGGCTACTCTCTATTGCTCTTTCTCTCTCTCTCTCTCTTTCTCTCTAAAAAGACACCCTTAGGCCAGAATGGCCCGCTGTAATACCACCTACTTATATTAGCCAATTCCGAACATCAGTACCATTGTGACATCAATTTTTCTAAGCTTTGTCACAGTGCTCTTTATGAAGCATTTTTTCATGACAATTCCCTTAGACGGGGATTGATTCCTCGACCTGCGGGTCAGAAGGCCACCGCACCAACCTGTGAACTACGGCTCCTATAAGAGGTTAAAATATGTTCAGAAGAAATGTTGGGTAGGAAAAACCAATGGATGTTGGTTAAACATTTTCCGTAATGAGGACGATTCCTAAAAGGATACGCGATTTTTTATCGTTTTTAAAGAGTTTTTCACTTGCATTTTGTATGGAAGGTCCCGTAATGAGTTAATATAGGTGGTAAGTACTTATGTTCGTTGAGTTATAAAAATTAATACAGGTTGGTTAGACTTTTTACCCATGATGAGGCCCTCATATTTGTTTTATTTGATGCTAAATATATATCACTCAGACCTTCGGGAACTACACTCATTGATGCCATTTTGATTTTGGTGAGTAGTCCTATGATATAATGCAACAACACTAATACTTAAGTAAGAAGCAAATACCAACACCCAATGTTGTTCTCAAACTCTCAGTTTCCACCACACTCGATGTCTCACCCTCTGCCTACCTCTCATACTTTCTCTAAGTAATTATTTTTTAATTAATTGCACAGCGATTGCAACAGCAACAACAACAACATCATCAGCACCATCAACTAAGTACTTATTAAACAACAAACAGGGCGAATCCAACGAAGCATCGAATAAATCGACAAATGGCTAATGGCAAACGGCGAATGAGTACTAGAAAATACATAAACCCAACAAAAATACAGCGAAACCAACAACAACAACAACAACAACAACAACAACAAGCACGTCAATTAACGAAGAGCAAATATGTAATAAGCATTGAACATCTCAAAATCTCAAGTGTGCGAAAGTTAAACGATTTATATTTATTTTTCACTCACTCCCACTCTCTCTCTCTCTTCTATCGTGTTATAATTTTTAATGAGCTACAAATGTAATTACACCACCCAACTCTTCCCCATCTTTATGGTGGAATCATCATCTAAATGTCACAAATAATTATGATGGCGGCAATATTAAATTCGCACTGTTAAATTAACTGACTGTTTTGGTGACAAAAATGCAACTTTTTAATTACACAAAAATAAATCAAAAACAATAATAATATGAAAAATTTTACTGTGCAAAAATTCACCACCACCACCTTGAACTCTTCAACTCACTGCACCACTTCTTTCAACACTTTGGACAAGCTGAGCTGTACTAATTGTGCACTTAATTTTGTACTTTTGAGATTTGAGCGCTTTTTGCTTTAGTTTAATGCATGAGCGAAGCGGAGTACTGCCAATCTAAATGTAAATTATACACTTTGTGGAGTCATAGCCTAGGTTGATCGTAATGAGCAATTATGTGAAGTAATTGCAAAGGTTAATCAGAAGATAGGTTCGATAGAGAAAGAGAGAGAGAGATGAAAAAAGCAGTAAAAAGAAAAATATCAGATTGAAGACAAAAGCCGCATTTCGAGAGGCCTCAGTCCGATTACCTGTCTTGCCCTCCACCTCACTCTTTTGCTTCAGCTCTAATTCTATGGCAGTAAAGCTTTCACGATCTATAGTTTATGGAAAAATGTATCAAATTTGATTAGGTCGGAAAACACCTTAGAAGGCAATTTCTCCAAACCATCCTTAATTAGAGCACAAAACCGCCTTCCAGCTCGTTCATGCTTAACAATAGGTGTAAAATTTGACTATAAGCAGATAATAAAACTTTTCAAATTAAATATTTAACTCTTTAATGATTGCCGTAGCTCAGTAGTTGCACGCTGGACTTCCATTCTTAAGACGGCTTGATTGATTTTATAACAAAATCACAAATTTTCGTGATCGTGCGATTTTTCTTTATGAGTTTCACGCGCACTCAATTTTTGCCACGATTCACGAATATTTTTCATATATTTAACGAAAAGTTATATTTGTTTCTATTGGGTTTTTCAATCAAATGTGGTTTTATGTATACTCGATGCGGTATTCTCGCGTTAATGATTATTTTTACTATTAAATACGCGTGAAACTTATCTCCGTCGCTTATATAATTTTTTAGAAATAGAATTCTTTATAAAAAAAAAAAAAGAAATTGTACACAATATAGCGAAGACTTAAACCACATCGTAATATTTATGGGGCATCTAACGGTAAAAATAAAAGTTTTTGCACTGAATTGTAGGTAGATGGTGCGCATCTCGACTGAAAGCTCAACAATTAGTTCAGTAGCAAATACTAAAACCAAATTAGAGAAAATGTGGTGAATTTTAACAGTGACTCAAAATTAAAGAATATTTTATAACAAGTTCTTTTTAAGGAGGTTTGTTATAATATAAAGGGTTATCCATTTTGCGGTTTCAAAAGTAAATGTAAATAAAACACATATAAAATATTTTTTATCATAATATTTCTTTTTTATTATAAAGTTTGAACGTTGACATTATGTGTGAAATACTACATCATTTAAATGACCACCACGCGAATTGTTGCAAGCATCGATTCTTTTGAGGTAATTTTCGAGCACTTTTTGACACATATTGGGTGGTATCTCAGCCATAACGTGACGAATGTTGGTTTTTAGGTGCTCAAGAGTTAAAGGTTTATCTGCATAAACACGGTCTTTCGCGTAGCCCCACAAAAAAATGTTAAGCGGTGTCAAATCGCATGATCTTGGTGGCCACTTGATATCGCCACGACGAGAAATTACACGGCCAGAAAATTTCTCTTGCAATAAAGCCATATTCGCTCGAGTTGTGTGGCATGTGGCACCGTCTTGTTGAAACCACATATTCTCTAAGTCGTATTCTTCAATAGCAGGCAAAAAAATGTCGGTTATCATATGACCATAACGCTCCGAATTGACGGTGACAGTCGTTCCATCGTCGTTTTCGAAGAAGTAAGGTCCAATCACACCTCCGGACCAAAGAGCGCACCAAGCAGTGACTTTTTGTGGATGTAGTGGCCTCTCTTCAATTACTTGAGGATTCTCAGAACCCCAAATACGACAATTTTGTTTGTTAACATACCCACCGAGTGAGAAATGTGCTTCGTCGCTGAAGAAAATTTTGTTCGAAAAATCGCCGTCCACCGCCTGTTGTTCAAGCACCCATTCGACGTATCTACGACATTGTGAATGGTCAGCTGGCTTCAGTTGTTGTGTGAGCTGGATTTTATATGGATGTAGGTGTAGATCCAAATGCAAAATACGCCATAATGTGCCGTAAGACAGTCCTAATTCCTGAGAACGACGAGGAATCGACACATTCGGGTCTTCGGCAACACTTTCACTTACAGCAGCGATCTTTTCGGTGGTACGAGCGAAACGATGATGCACAGGCCTTACAATATCTGTAACCGATCCAGTCTCTTCATATTTCTTCACAATTTTGCCAATTGCTTGCGTAGTTGGACGATTATGTAAACCATAATCTCCTCTTAAAGCACGATATGTGGCTGTGGCAGAATCACCATTTTTGTAGTAGGCTTTTACAATTTTAATGCGTTGTGCGATAGTTAAGTGATCCATTTTCGCAAATGTCAGACTTTAAACTGAAAAAGAAAGAAATTGTTTTAACAACTCAGTTTGACAGACGTCGAGTTCTAGCCCTATACTTTTGAAACCGCGAAATGGATAACCCCTTATTTCGGCCAACCTTCAGTTTGAGTAAATTTTCAATTAATGTTTCATTGCAAAATTGTAAAAAAAAAGTTAAACAATTGACAACTTGTATGCCTATGTATATTCAGCAAATGTATTCCAGGCGAAAGTTTTTGCTATTAGGGAAGTGCTCAGGATATTGATAGCATTTCATATCTTCACTAGAAACCTTCGCACCTTAACAGATAGCCAAGCCGCACCCATGCCGCTTGATTTAGTCACAGTAACTTTTAACCTCGCAGAGAATGCCTATGGGTCCCGTGGCATCGGAACATAGAAGGCAATAAAGTGGCGGACGAACTTGCTCGAATGCAGAAACCCCAAGCTGAATACGTATTAACATCACTGAGTACTGTAATTGGTGAAATTTGCAAGAAGAGAAGAGAAAGACTGATGGCGGTCACCACTGGCTTTTAACGTATTAAATGACATACTGTCAGAATAGGCATATCGTACAACATATATAGTCGTAGTTGGAAACAACCGCAGTAAAGGGAAACTGTGATTTTCTTCCAGCCCTATAGAGCGCGAGATTATACAAATATGTTTACAATAGCCTTGAAGAGCTATCCCCAAAGAATGTCAATGAGCCATGGAACTACTTCAACCATATGAAATGGATGAGAGTCGTTTGAATATAGCAGACCCAACCAAAATTCAACTGAGAAGGTGGTTACCAAGCATCACTTGAGTTCTAATTGAATAGGGATGAACTGCCATTTTAAGCAACCCATAAGCCCATAAATGATTGGCGAAAATATGGCTCTTTCTATTTGCAGAATCCTTGCGATACATATCACTTCTTCACTGAGTACAGCATAATTTCTATTCATGTCTTCTATTTTTTTAAAATAATTTTGAATACATGACGAAATATTTGTATACAACAGGATCTTTGTTTCTGTGTCGCTTGGGGCCATTCCATTAGCATTCTTTCACCATCAACCTTAGTTTCAGAGAAATAAAATGCAGAAACTCCTATAGAAACAATCTAAAGCAAGCGCGGGAACAAAAATAAAATTAAGCTAATTTTGGCACCCATTAGAAAAAAATATTCAATCACAAAAAATCATCATCAAAAAAATTATAAAACAGCAACCCTAAAAGTATGCTAGAAAAATGGCAATATAAAACAATAAGATTAGAGCATGATACCACTATTCACTCAAATAAATACCCACTCATACTTATTGTTGATGGTCAATATTGAATAGCAATTGAATATTGAAACAATTGAAATTTCAAATGACAATACAAAATTGCCAACAATAGGAAAATAGAATTAATCATGGTGAGATGATACGAATGCCGATTATCATATTAATGACAATGAGAAGTGATATGGGCAAAAAAGGAAAGGGGAGAGAGCGAGAGAGAGATAGAGAGCGTTAACTTACTTACATATAACATGAAAGGATCTCTGTAGGTGAAATTTAGTTGAATATATATTAAGCTTGAAGTAAAAGCATTTATAAAAGCAATACACTCGTACCAATAAAGACGAAAAACATTACAAAACATAATAGAAGAGTAAAAACAATAAACAAAAAATCTCCAAAATTGTATTCACTATCACAACAAACAATGTCTCTCTCAAACACTTTTTCCATATGCGCAATCACATACATACATACTAAACGTTAAATTTTAACGTATTTAATCCGCTCACAATAACTGCAAATATACTGAAGCTCAAAAATACTAACATACATGCAAATTATACAATGACTATCATCCATAGGCAACCATGGAATTTTTATTGCCGTCCAAAATAATATCTGTACGCGTGTGTGTTATGCGTTTGCATTCAAGATTTTTATAAATCATGAATTATTAACTTGTTTTTCAACAATAAATTTCAGCATTAGCTAAATGGCTTTTTTGCACTTTTTATTGTTTTGCTTACGCACCATCAACAGCATCGCCATCACACACCAAACCAACGCCTTTTGAGAAAACATTTACTTCAAGGACTTTGCAATGATAATAATGCTTTTTATTACCATTATTATTATTGTGATTGTTGTTGTTGTTGTTGCTGTTCTCTAATTGATGATAAAAGTACTTGCCCCCAATGATTGTATTCATTGTCCATTGAAGGCCATACAAAAACCGGAATGTAAAATGATAGACAATTAAAAAGACTAAATTTAATATTAATGGAAGCACTTTTGTATAAATTTAGATATTTTTATTCATTTTAATAATATAATTTATTGTTTGAATATGTTAATCTTCATCTGTTCCGCTCAATATTGAGAATTTTCATTTTTCATCCTGGCAATACCGCCATTCAAAATATGAGAATAACATTCAATCGAAATGTGAGAAATGTAGTACCTACGAACATTTCAAAGGTACAGTGATTCAAATATTTGATCATAAATGTTTTATATAAAATGCAATCGTTAGAATTAATCCTTTCTCAGATCGACAGATCGACTGACTGGTATGACAAAGTAACTGACAAAGATCTGTCATAAGGTTTTACGAGGAAAACGATGTAACAAGAATTTCACCTTCTGAAAGGGGTCCAAACAACTTGAAAAATAGACAAAAATAACATATTTTAAGACGTTTGACCGTAGCTCAGTGGTTTGTGCGTTGGCCTTCTGATCTATAGGTCGTGGGTTCAATCCCCGGCTGAAGCATAACAAAATTTGATATCGAAGAAATTTTTCTTTCGAACGGTACCCATCTGCCGGCAAGAATTGGCAATTTTTCCAGCAGTAACAATTTGCCAAAAATGCTTCTTAAAAGAGCTCTGTGACAAAACTAAGTTAAAGTGATGTCACAAGGGTTCTGCCTTTCGGAACTGGCTAATATAAGTAAGTCCCTTCTAATACTGTCCAAATTTAACACGCTCAACAGCATTGGAAGAGAGGCTCGGTGGTATCACAATGGGCCTTTCTGGCCTAAGTGTGTCCTCTCAAAGAGAGGGCAGCCACATAAACTAACCTAACCTGAGACGTTTGATCCCAAAAAACAATTCACACGTGTTCTTATAGCAATGAACTGTTCTGATGGATGTCTTATTTTGACTTGGGCTACCGTTCGTTGGAGGAACATATGGAGAGAGTCCCAATCGTTTCACCGATATAGGCCTTCATATGTTGATGAAATGAGAAATTGCCTTGAATTTTTAGAGTGTGATATCTCAGTGGATTTAAAACGGTTTTACCACGCGACTTGATTTTAGGCATAATATTGTTCTATATATGGGGTCTTGGAATCCTGAATGTGTGCTATCATACAAAAGAACAATTCTTTACATTTATTTTTTAACAATGATTTCTTTTAAATGCTCGTCGTAACTACGGTTAAAATATTCCATTCTAAGGCTCCAATTTTATACGACGCGTTCGAGCATTTTGAGTTGCATTTGCCGAATTACCTTTGAACCACTGTATCGAATGTCAAAACTTGAACCTCTTCGGATTGCTCTTCAACTCAAAGAACGTAGCCATTAATTTAGAAATAGGCCTATAGGAAATATTGCTCTTTGCTCTAATCGCAAGGAACTCATTTTTCGTATGATTTTCGTAATACAATTGAATAATTTCTAGACGCTGTGGAGGGGCCAAGTCTCTTCACGAAGAAATGTCAAACAAATACTGAACAAAAATACCATTACAGTTTTCAATTTATGATCGATTTTTAAAGAAAAGTTTATTTTTGTTGAAAATTCTCGAAAAATGCTCTGTTTAAACATAATATTATAATGGCAAGTACCTCAGAATTTAGGTTTTGCAATTTTAATAGCAATTTTCTCTAAAATAAAGCTTGAGAGAGCAATTCTATAATTTTTTAAATGCTTAGTTGTGAAAATTAGAGTGCATCTACGGTAAATTCTAAGAAACATTTTTGAAGAAACCATAATTCTAAAATCAAAACCGAGCTTCCGGTTATTTAGCCATATCTCAATAATCGCTGGACCAATTGTTTTCAAATTTAATATGTAAACGTTTCTTACAGATATAAGCCATATATGTAAGAAATGTGGGTGGCAACCATGCAAATTTTGATGTGATGGAGCAAAACTGAACCCTGATTTATATCAGTGACCCGCAAAACATATAACGATATTCTCAAATTCTGGTGAGGTTGTTTTTTAACTTTTGCTGATCTGTGTTATCCCAAAAAAAAAAAAAAACTCCTCAAAAGCCATACTTGGGTACAATTTTTGTAGAAAGCTGAGAAAATGTCCTTTCGAACAAGCCCATATGAGTTTCCCATAAAAGTGCCATATATTTTAGAATTATCGAAAGCTCAGTTTTGATTTTAGAATTATGGTTTTTTGGGAAAATTTTGTTTAGAATTTTCCATAGATTACTTTTCTGCTGTATGATTTGTTAAGTTTTTTTTTTCATCCCGACCAAATCGATGCACTCTAGAGAATATTCAGTAAAAATTAATTTTTTATTTTAACGAAATATCAGATGAGTCAGATGATAAAAAAAAAAGTTTTTAGTATTTATTAATCAATAATATATTTTCCTGTATTATTTACATTGTCTTCCCAACGTTTAGGCACATTTTTAATTCCATGCTTGTTTATTCTTGGAGCCAAAATACTCGCCGATATCCCTTTTTATAGCTTCTTTTGAGGTGTAGTTCTTATTAGTTAAATTGGACTGAAGTCGGCGGAAAAAGTGATCCGGAGAGTATGGTGGATGCGGCATTAGCTTCCATCCGAGCTTGTTCAGCTTGCCTAGGGCCTGTCTTGCGAAGATTCCATTTTATTTTTTAACAACGCCTACTTCTCACTGTGATTAAAATCACTTGTTGAATGCACAATACATCAGAGAAAATAAAAATAGTTCCTTTATCTCCCACAAAACATTTTTTGTACGCAAAAAAGCGCCTACTGTGAAACTATTGTGAAAAATACCGCACGAACTTATGGACTGATTTGATAATTTAAAATATGCAAATATACAAATTTGAAATTCTAAAAATTGAATAAATAATTGAAAATTTAATTTGAAAATTGCTTACGTTACATTTTTTAAATTAACTATTAAGAATGCCTGTTCGAATTTGTGAGTCACTGTATCGAGTATTTATACACATACATACTTACATACTTTCATACATTGGCGTCCCTCTGCATATTGTTAAAATGTCTAATATGCACAATTTACCTTGATACTCGCCATTTTATCATCATCATTGTGCTATAGAGGACAATGATGATGACATACAAATCATACTTATGAGAGGGCATATGAGAGTACTCTTTTCTACAGATCCCTACCAGTGTATTTAGGATGCGAATAGAATTTCACAATGATCATCAAACAAAAGAGCCAACAACAGCATCATAAACATTATAGAGTACACACATCACACACAAATACACATACACTCCCAAGCAATTGCAGTGAAAACATTGTAAATGGCCAGACTATCGTTTTTTTTACTTCGACTGCATTATATTGTGGCGAGTTGGACCATTGGACCAACACTTACATGCTCTAACTACATATACATTCGAATTCGAAGGAGTGAGTGAGAAAAAGCAATCCCTATGCAAAGTCATGACTTGTGAAAATACCTAAAATTATGAGTTGAACAGATGCTGACGCCAAAAGTTTTCACAATTTTCACAAACATTTGCATATATACGACTATGTACTCGTACTCGAATCAACCATCGAAATGTGCCCCATGCCACGTGCATACTCGTTTGCATGAGTATACGATAGAACGTGCATTGTACGTATACCATCGATATCGCGGCTTGAGTCGAGTCGAATATAATGGTCGTCATAATGTCCATTATGCGAGAACAAATGGGAATTTCGGCCATGGTGTGTTATAATGATAACAACTTTTGTGGTAATACATTTGGTGAAGTAGGCACAAAGAAAGTAAGCAACAAATTGCACATATAGTTCACATGAAGAACGAACATTGAAAATGAATATGCGACTATGTGTAAAATTCTCATTTTTTTTTATATTTGTATGTGTGCTCATAGGTATTGTACTTGCATGTAGCATATAGGTAGGTAATTATGTTGTAGTGTGTAAATGAAAAATTTTTATATGATTTCAATAATTTTTAATTTCGATATTTAAAGCTTTTTGCCGGTGTTCTTAACATCATTATTTATTTAATGAGAATAAGTGAGAATGCTGTTCACATATTGTCTTTGTAGACTTTGGGAATATTAGATGGAGATCTTTGATTGAAAAGATTATTGCAACCTCGATAAGTATTGACTATGAAGTAAAAAATTTAATTTCGAGAAAAAAAATAACAAAAAGGGTGTTTTATCGATTTAATAATCTTTTGAAAGTAAAAAATGACAGTTTCGGTCAAAGCAAAGCAGTAATTTTGTATGGGAGCTATAGAAAATAGTGATCGCAGTATGTTCATTTTTAGGAAACCTATTTAATTAATGAAATATAGAAGCACATACCAAAATTGGCTGACTTTTAGTTTCTTTTAAGGAAACTATAGTGGCATCACTGCGCGACTCAAAGTAGTAACTTTGTATGGGAGCTATATAAAATAGCAGATGTGGTAAAGTGATTCTAATACAAAATTGACAACACTTTAAATATCAAGCAGCAAATCGGAAATGATTGTCTCATACTTGGTTTGAAGGAATATAAATGGCCTAAAACAGTAATTTTTGTATGGGAGCTATATAAAATAATAAGCTTGCGACAACCATTTTTGCATTAAATTTTTAACCACTAAAATAACAACCACTATGTTAAAAATTATTATGTCACAGTTATTTTGAAGGAAATTATTGCAACATCACCAAACGGCCCAAAGCAGTAACTTTGTATGGGAGCTATATAAAATAATAAGGCTGCCACAGCCATTTTTGCATTAAATGTTTAACCGCTAAAATATCAACCACCATGCTAAAAATTATTGTCTCACAATTATTTTGAAGAAAAATATTGCAACATTACTGAACGCATCAAAGCTGTGACTTTGTATGGGAGCTATATAAAATAATAAGCTTGAGAGAACCATTTTTGCATTAAATTTTTAACCACTAAAATAACAACCACTATGTTAAAAATTATTGTTTCACAGTTATTTTGAAAGAAAATATTGCAACATCATGGAATGGACCAGAGCAGTAACTTTGTATGGGAGCTATATAAAATAGTAGGACATGGCATGGCTATTTTTTCACTAAATTATTAATAATTAATAATGAGACCCGCACAATAAAAATTGAAGTCTCATACTTATTTTGAGGGACTGTATTGCGATATCACTGAATGGACCAAGGCAGTATGGCTTTGTATGGGAGCTATATAGAATAGTAGATAAGTGTAGGCATCCCTATTTCTCCTTTAAATTATTAACAAATAAAATATCAATCAGCATATGAAAAATTGTTACCTCACAGTATTTACTAGACAGTATTAAAAGATCCCGAACGTCAGAACTCTTGTGACATCACGTTTTCTGAGCACTTTTAGAAGCGTTTTCGTGGCAAATTATTACTGCCGAAAGAATTGCCAATTGTTTGCAGACACGTGGATACTGTTCGAAAGAAAAATCTGTTCGATATTAAAGTCGTACTTCAGTCGGGGATTGAACCCATTGAACCATTGAATTACGGCACCCACTTTTATGCAAAAGTTATATTCAGTGAAATCTCAGATACATGTACCAAATGCAATAATTCTAGATAAACGCCTAATAATTTCAGAGTTTTTGTCTTTGATTACGCCCTTAAGGCGGCGTGGCAGTTGACCGATCACTTTCATTCTCAAGGCAATCTTACGTGTTGGTTGTTAGATAGATTTGATACAAAATTTCGGCGAAATATCTCATCATTGATTCTATTGATCGTGAGTCAGACACAGATAGGAGGAAATGTATTTCCGTCTAAATGCACAGATGTCTTCAGATGCAGGGATATTATTATTATTATCAAGACTATGATGCACCGCGACCTGAAGATCTTTTGTGCAGCCTATTCCCTAACTAGCAGATCTCAAGACTATTTATAAATCTTGTCACTGCTGTGGGATTGATTTTAACTAGATCCCTGGGAACTATGAATCCGTTCCCTAGGTAGTATAGTCTGCGTCTAGCCACAGCTGGTGGGCAATTGCAAAGAACGTGTTCTGCTGTTTCCTGCTCTTCAAGACAGAGTCGACAGAGATCTTTGTTTACCACACCCATTTTCATCATGTGATACTTAAGTTTACAATGACCTGTTAGTAGTTTAGTGTACAGTTTGATGTGAAGGTTTGATGTGAGGTTCAAGATAGTATCAACCTTAATATGTTCAGGGTCAATGAATCTTCTCGACTTTCGCATGCCTGTTTGGGCTCTCCAGTAATCAGTTAGACTACTTTTTTCCTTTTCACATATTACGTTGTTCATGAAACTACTGTTTACCACGCAGAAGGGTTCTGAGCCTATGAAAGGAGTGTCTGCACCCTTTTTGGCCAATAAATCTGCCATTTGATTTCCTGCATTCCCCTCGTGTCCCGGTACCCATATTAGAGTCACAGAGTTCCTCTTCGCTAGGGTGTTGAGGAGTTCAAAGCATTCCCAAACCAACTTAGATTGGAACGAGAAATTCACTAGTGATTTTAGAGCTGCCTGACTGTCCGATAGAATGCATATGTTGGTTCCTCGAGTGCCCCTACGTAGGCATTCTCTGACAGATAGCTCTAAGGCGTGGACCTCCGCCTGAAAAATGGTAGCCCTACAATTCCCTCTCCAGCACTGCCATCTTCCATTTTGGACCCATCAGTGTACCATAACTGTGAGCCCTGATCTAGAAATATTTCGTTGTTTCTCCACGCTGAGCGATCATGAATGATCACTTCGAAGAGTTTGCTGAATATAAATTTTTTATCCATCCTGTCAAAAACCGTTAATATTAATTTCATTAATTTTAAAATTTTTTAGTAAAAAAATATTATAATAAAAGTCAAAAATCTTTATGGTGCATGAGCAAGCAAATAAATATCACAAAGAATTACTAGTTCTCAGCAAAAAAGTTAAACTAAAAAATAATAATTTTTTTTTTAAGTAAAAGGCATATAAAAATAAAAAAGTATTATTATCTTTAAGTAAACGAAAAATCAAAATTAAAAAAAATTAGATAATAATAAATTTTCAATGATTATACTTAAAAAATACTATAAAAATCAGCACTAACTTTTTTCCAGTGTATCGTACACATGCTTCAACCTGTTGCATTGTTTATTGTTTGCTTCAATTTTGACAATCGCCATTGTTCTCCGAGCTGTTGACAATATCAAATAAAAGTATCTCCTCTGTATATAAAGAATGCGTATTAACATTTTTCTTTATGAGCAACTCAAAAACAAAATGACCTTTTGTGTGGTTGTATGATGTATCCCCTCCCCCTACATTTATTGTATGTGTGATTCTTTTTTGTACTCCACCACAAATGCCACCACCCATATAAATATAAAGGTATAATAAAACAGAAAATAACATAAAAAAAAAACGAGAAGAATCACTGAAGCAATAAAATTATACCACAAACAAATACAAAAGCAACAATAACAAGACAATAACTAAACACAAACACGAATCACAAAACTCCCCATCAACTCCATCATTGTCACCTCATCACCATAGAATAAACAATGTACAATTCATATGAAATCCCGCTATGTATGCCGCTATTGGCTAAATTATGCAAAGATTGTACATGCGCGTTTCAACAATGGGGTTGTTGAAATTTCCTATATACGTAGGTACTCGTATCATTTAAGTGTGGTGGATGCAGGTGAGGTGAGTTCGCAGCAATGAAATATATAGTGGATATTGTGTAGGGCTCTGATGATACTTTTATATTTGATTGTTACAATTTTTATTTGTTTTTATTGTTGTCGTTCTTATTCTTCTTGTTTTCTTACTTTTTTTTACAACAATGAAGACCACAATGAAACATGTCAAGTAATATCAAACGAAGAGACTTCAATGTAAAAAAGTCTACACACCGAGACAAAGTGTAGACTTTATGAGAAAGACATGCGTTATAGCATTACACTATTTTTGGCGCGAAAAATATGAAATATGCGCTAATCTAACCTCAATCGAAAATAAATTGGAAATATTTATGAATATAGTACAGTGGTAGAAATTTCAATAAGCTCAAACATATTTTAATTCATTTTATAAAACTTTTAGCATAAGTTATTTGTTATAAATTCTTATACTAAATATACGATGATATATAATAAAAATTTTCATAATATTTTGATATGCTCAGAGAATAAAATTTTGTTTGTTTTGTTTTCAAAAATTTTGCGTTTCTGCAAACAAAAGCATAGTGGAAAAAAATTTTTGAATTCAATATTTTGATAATAAACAACAATTTTTTCAAAATCAGCATACATTGTATTATTTTACCAATTTTTAACTATACTGCTTTCATTTTAGCAACTTTTAGTATTTTAAACATTGTTGAATTGACTGCGTTGTACACGAAAGTGAATTTTTGAGGGTTTCTGGAAAAAATATTAGAACAAAATTCACAAAATTCGCATAACTTTACTGTGCCGAGGAGACATAATTATGCCAAAGTTCTAACTGAAATTTAATATCGACTTTTTCAACAGCTCTCCCTTATGAATTTCTGTCAGAAAGTCGATACTAAATTTAAGTTGAAACTTCTGATATCGAAAATTCCACTCAAAATTATTCGATACCATTTTTCTACGCCTACACCATGCGCCTACATTTTAAATTTAATGCAATAACATAATTTCGTGTGTCCAAAATTGTTGAATTTCAGCTGTATCGATTATTTTATAAAAATAATTGAAACAATTCCTACTTTTTTACACAGACAAACATAAAACAGAACCTTGAAAACAGCACTTTTAGCCAATTAGTCAAGATTTTGTATATTTTCTTCCAAAAAATTATTTTTAACGCTTTGCCCGAGTGCGAATTCACTGATGACTAGAAACCTCGCTCCAGAGTTCTTTTGGACGTTTGACCAATTCTACATTCAAATGCACTCAGTGTTGCAGCGACTTTGAAAACCGCACCAAGCAGTATTGAACTGCTTTCGTATACTTTTTATGAAACCCGTAATATTTCACATACAAAATGTTCACACAAGGTTTAAAATATTAAAATTTTTATGAAATTTACTCCATTTTATTCACTTCCTTTAGAATTTTCTTAATATTTATAGTTGCATAATTTAATTGAACGTTTTTTTTTCTTCGGAAATTATGTCGAGTTTATAGAAATTTCAACCACTGTACATACGTGCATATTCTCAAATCAATTACAAAATAGTCATACACAAAAAAAAAAAAAATTGAAATAATCCATGTATTCGTGTCATTCAATATCATTAATCGGCATTATTATTTACAAGAAAAACAACAACAAAAAATATTCCACAGATAAGATAAAATGATGAAATGACAAAAGGATATCACATTTTAGCACATTCAAAAAAAAAACAATTCAAAGGTAACAGAGAGTATGGAAAAAATCTAAATTATTTATCAATAAAATAAATAAAATGAATATTGAATATGATGATAATGCCATTTTCAATGTAAATAGAAGCAGAAGAAAATTTAGAGAATGGAATTAACACAATTTATACATGAAGAAGAAGAATGATATTTCATCAATGATAGCATGGAGGAAGAATTGACACTGTGGAAGAATTGTCTTATTTGATTTGTATACTTTTAGATATATATACATGAGTATAGGTATATGTTTGTATAGTTGAAAGTACCCTATACAAAATGCAAATATGTTAACTCCAAATACATAGCTGCACTAACCCGCATGTAACCATAACTGGTGATGGAAATGAGTATTTTATGTTTCGATATAGTACTGGCAGATTTCTTCTAACTCTCTGGTTTAAATGTTTCATATAAAAAAAAATAAAATAAAATAACACATAAATTTTATAAAGGTGTCGACCCATAAGTGATGGAATGGAAATGCTATACCTTGTATGATAAAATCGTTTATAATACAAAAATGTTTACAATTTTATGCTAATTTTTACAGTATGACAAGGAATGAGATCTGTAATCAACCTCCATGACAACCTTTTGTGAAATCATTATAGGAGGGCGGCCTGCAAAGTTTCCGAGCTCAACATGAAGATGGTAGTACTCGTTAATAAAGACAAGGTTCCGTGTTTGCGCATTTTTGGAAAGGTAATCACCAAAATTTCAATCAGTTTGAATCCGTAATTGTTGTTCGACACCAATTTGATTGAGTTAATGTAGGTGTTTTTGTGAAAATTGAAAAAAAAAAATCGAATATCGAGCAAATATTTATTTTTGAAAGCCAATACAGCCAATAAAAGTTGATTGAAAATAAAAGATGATTGAAAACTGTGTACGGTGGCTCAGGGTCATCATTTATCACTGTGCAATTTTGGACAGCTTGGGAGACAATAAACGATCGGGATGTCCCAAAACTGCAAGCACTGATTAAAATATTATTCAATTTCACCAAATGATGCCAAATAACTATCGAAAAACATAAGAGAGATACCGGAAGCTAAGAAAATGCCGAAAATATGATTTTTTCACACATAACTCTATTGGTCCAATTTATAAATTAATAAAAATAAATATTTGGCACTTATAACCCCCAAGGTCACTTTGGACGAGCTTCTCTTCCAGTATTGCTGTGAGTGTTAAATATTGAACAGTATTAGAAAGGACCTACTTCTTTTAGCCGGTTCCGAAATGCAGAACCCTCGTGGCATCACCTTTTCTGAGCTTTGTTACAGAGTTCTATTAGAAATTTTTCCATGGCAAATTCTTACTGCCGGAAGAATTGCCAATTGCTTGCCGGCAGTTACCGGGTACCGTTCGAAAGAAAAACCTTTTCAATAGTAACTCTCTATTTTAGCCGGGGATTGAACCAATGACCTACAGATCAGAAGCCTAAAACATTAACCAATGAGCTACGGCACCTCAGATAGATAGCACCCATAGATAGAAGCTAAAAACAAAAATAATGTTAAAAGGGTTAAAAAAGGAAGGGGAAATCGGTTCCAAAAAAGAAGACTCTGTTTCTTCGGCTGGCAACTGTTCTTTGTGCTTTGTTCGACTCCATGACTTTGGGATAGTCATGGAGTTCTCTAAATTGATTATTTATCAAAGAAGGAAAACTCATGACAGAAACATGTAATGCATCCTTAATTGATAGGCTGAAAGCAGAAGTTGTGGAAAAATGACTACATTTGTAGCAAAAAGAGTTATTTCACTAAATCAATGCCCTTATATGGCCTAGCGGTAGTCATTGTGATACTTCATGAAATGCGTTTGCCCATTACGCTCAAAGTTGCTCTCAAAGAATAGTGATTTTCATCAAATGTGGTGACCATCGCCTTCGGAAGCAATTATTTTGCAGAGAAACAGGCCAAATACTATTCAGGGGGTTCAGAGATCTTAAAAATCAAAATTTCAAATGGAATTATGTGCATCATTGTAGAGTAGAAATACTCTAGCTTATGCAGCATAACTCTCCAATATTTACATCCCAAAGATCATTAAAAAAAATATATATTATACTGATTACCACATAATCGCAGCATAATCTTATAGTCTAGACAGACGGCTTACCAAGTTAATTCGAATTAACTCGGGCATTAACTGCAGCTAATCGGCATTAACTCTATGTGTTAATTCTCAAAATAAAAGAGGATTAGGGCAATTTGCGATGGCAACACTGTTGAAAATTTTCTATTGTGAATTCTTCTCGATCCATTTTACAAAATATTAGGTGTGTTCGCTTATAAAAAACTTTCAACAATTGTTAACAGTTTTCAACATGAAAAGTGTTGGCGAACAAATAAATCCAGCTGTCAATTACGAACTGTGAATGTCAATTTACAAGTTTCTGATAGTTTTCAGTCCACGTACTTCTTGTAGATTCTCTCATATCGAGAGTGACAGATGACAGAAATTGATAGTGATAGTAATGTGAGCCGACCTAATAAAACAGCAACCAGCCGTTTAGTTAATCCGCAATATTGCCTTCTGTCAGGTTAATATTTTATTCGCATTAAGTTCGCCGGTAATCCGGAATTAGGCTGCCGCCTGTCTAGGCTATTAGGGCATATCATAACCCAATGAATGGTAGTGACATATAATTTACTATTGGGTATGAAATGAGGTCGAAAAAAAAAATAAGATCAGTTTGTGGTTGCTAAAGCATACAAAACAACAAATGCATAACACCGATAAATATATACATATGTACATGTGTGAAAAGGCCAACCCAACAAAAAGAACAATGTCAATATCGTCATGTCGTCATTGTCAAATATTGAAATTTGTGATAAAATGCATAAAATATAAATATATACAGGTATGAAAGTAAGAAAAGTAGCAGAGATTGTGTACAACAGGAAGACAAAAAAAAAAATCTTAATTGATAAATAAGAAAAAACAAAAAAAAAAATGAATCGAATGAATGGTCAAGTTTGATTAATGACAGATCTGAGGGTACAATTTTGTTCGTGTAACTATCCTAATAAATGAGTATTGAGTGAGTGGGGTTATTTATTCAACACTTCAATTATTATTTTACAATTATGTAATAACACTTGCATCTGACAAAAGAACGACAACCACAATAATTTCTCGCAACAATGGTGGAATTTAAAATGAAAAAAATCAAATAATCTCTCCCTAAGCGACATACACCATTCCCACCACCATGGTCTCTCACGCCTTCAAAACACTCTCAACATACTCTCCACACACAAACACACCAGTCACGCGAAATAAATACTTCGTTACTTTACGATTCGTCGCAAGTCGTTAAACTAAATTGTCCTCCAACTCTACAAAAGCACACAACAACAACACAACATTGTTGTTATTGTATTTTTGTTGCTATTATTATTTTTATTGTCGACATTTTCATTCACACACACACACACACACACACACACACACATTTATACAGGCATTTGACATTTTCCATTCGACGACTTCGTATTGGGCGCGCGGAAATTTTTCATCATAAAAGCAAAATCAAATCGCACAACACAAAACGACGATGATAACAACGACGACGATGATGATGACGACGACGACGACGACGACGACTACGACAATGACAACGGCAACGACAATGATGACAACGATTTTCCAACACACAATACAACATCATTTTCAAATCGACACGCAATCGAAACGGTGTGTGCTTTCCTGTCTGTTGTCTGATTGGCATTGTCAATGCGATGTTGTCGTTGTTCTCGTCATTGTCGTCATCGTAGTTGTAATTTTCACGCCATTGTCGTTATTATTATTATTTACTGTCTTTGGAGCACTGTCTAATATGCCGTGCCGCATTTTAACAAATACACTTCAATCGGTATGTGCAAATATGTGTGCAATTTGATTTGTGCAATTTTTATAAAAAAAAAAAAAATTATTTCAAAGGAATCTAAATTAAAAAGCTTCAAGAAACGAAGGATAATAGTGAAATAAACAAAAATAAAATCAAAATAAATTTAGTGAAAAATTTGAAAATAAAAGTGCAATATAAAGTTTTGTGAGGTAAACAATAAATAAATACATTTTTTTATTGTGATTTTTTTGGAATAAAAAATTCCAGTAAAATTGCTTTACATTATCACAAAACGGATAATCAATTTAATAAAGGTGAGCATCTATAGAGAGGAAGAAAAATGAATTTAGCAATAATTTTACTCTTGCTGTAACGGTATATTTTAATGATCTACCTCTAACAAAGTGCAAAAAAAAAAAAAAACAACCGAACCGATCTTGACATGTTGCCGATGCCCGGTTGTACGACTTCTTTGTGGGCAATGCCCTTGAAATCGTCAAATGAAATCCACAATGTCTTTCTTTTCACTTTTCCAAATAAGATTTGTTAGCGTTTGACATGTCAGGCGTATTCCATTTGCCGCTTTGATTTTTGCTTTTTGAATTTATGCTGAAAACACGTCATAATATTGACAAGGAAATTATTGTCCTTTTCGAGCACGTACATAATCTTCTTCGAAAATTGAATTCCGAACAATTGGTAATTTTTATACCGATGACACAAACATATTGTCACTTCAGGCACTAACCTCGCTTCTTTTCGACGAAATGTCATGAAATTTTGACAGTAAATCGCTTTGGAATGCATCTTTTGTTTTGGAAATAATTTTCCATTTCGTAAAAACGGCAATTATTATAATGAAGAAGAAACGTTTCCTAAAAAATATTGAATTTATTTTGAATTTCGAATTAAAATTGCAATGATTCTGCTTTTTTAATAGGGATATTACTAATCAAGATCGCTTTAATAATAAATATCGATTGATTGATACTATTGCATTTTTTTTTTTTTTTTTTAATATGTAAGATCATTCATATTTTTCAATCATCCATAGCAAAGAGACTGCATTATCTCGAATTTTGCATGTTTATTTCGAGCATTGATCGACTATGAAGGGTAAAAACGCTGAAAGATATTACTTTCATTATAGGATCGTCACAAAGTTCTTTCGAACGGGATTTTTCGCTGATTTTTTTTTTTTACAAGATATAACAAAATTCGAAAAATCCTGATTCCACAGATGGCCCTGTCAATCGAAATCGACTAACCAAATAGGGCTGTTTTAACAATGTCTGTATTTAGAATGCATAATAAAATATATGAAATGTTATATATTTCTTCACCTTGTGTGGCTTTAAAACTAAGCTTAATTATTGAAAGAAATTTAATTAATAGTCCAAAAATATTAGAAATATTATTATTCAATAATGAAGTGAATGATGAAGAAAAACCATATACTTTTTGCAAAAATTTCTAAAAATTCATTCATTCAATCATTTTTAAGGAGCGCTCTGAAAAAGCTTTTTTAGTTTTTCACACTATTAGGACTGCCCTTTACGGGCGCTCATATTCTGGTTTGTTCGGGTGCCATCCTAAAATTTGGTACATTAGATGTATTAGAAAATGGGCCTGATCGAATAAAATCCTCACATAGTTCACATATAAAATAATGTTGCTGAATGTACGTTTTCACACTTTGAGCTCAAAAATATAAAGCTATGAGACACTAAAGCTTGGCACACAAAAATTTTGTATGATCTCAGTATGAATATACTATAAAATTGGAGTAATTGGATGAAAACCACACTTACCGTTGATACAAAATTTGATTGTTTAATGTACGATTTCATATTTTGCCGGCGAAAAGCTTTCAAGGTATCGAACTAGAACTTTGCGTGTAAATTAAACATAATCGAATGGAAACCATTACTATCTTCCATACAAAAATATATTATTGAATGTGTGTTTTCACACTTTGTGCACAAAAATATATAGAGTTATCAAGCTGAAATTTAGTGTATTCAGTTATATTAACAAATCAAAAAATATATCCTCGAAAATGGGTTGAATCGGATAGAAATCTCACCTACTTCCCATACAAACTTTATATTTCGTATATTTGTTTTTACACTTTGCACATGAAAATATAAAGTTATTAAGCTGAAATTTATACAATTCTATTTGCCAACAAATACGTAATTTTAAAAATGACCGAAATTGGATGAAAACCACGTCTACCTCCCATACAAAATGTAAGATTTGGACTACACTTTGTGTATGAACATAAACAGTTATAAGACTGAAGTTAACCCATACGATTATTTGTATCAATGTACGTCTATGTTTGGGTGGTCTGGTGGTGTTTTCGCAAGGTAACGTGTCTAACTGCCTCAACCGGGTGGGGCTAGCGCAATCCTTGTTGAACTCATCGGAAGTCAACTCACTGGCTGTCATCTGAGCGCTATGTGATGATACCTTTATTTGCTAATGAGGGGTAGTCATGCAGATTGCTCTGCTTACTATGTGATGGCGCTTTCACTATTATTATTAATGGGGGCCCACCATGTGGCGACCATCGGGCAACGTCCTCCTGGCACCCGCTGGGAGGCGGCGTTGGGTTTGGGACCCGCCACATAAAAAATCCCCCCAATGAAAAAAAACAGCTATGCCTCGGATAAGGACTACCGCTTTTGTTGATGACCTCCGCAAACGAAAAAAGGACAACGATTTACGGATATGCACCTGGAATGTCCGGTCCCTTTATATAGACGCTATCGGATGAAAACTCATCCTACCTTTCATACAAATCCATATTCATGGCTGTATTTTGGACACAAAAACGCACTCGATTACGCTATCAGATGAAAATCACTCAGAGCATACAGTATTTTTTTCGAAATTATTTCCTTACACCTCTCTTGTTGTAGGGTTTCTAAAGATACTACCAAAGCTTTACAAAAAGTTTGTCTACAGATTTTAAATTGCCCCAAAAGCACTATCGAAAGAAAGGTTTGTATTTTTGTATAAATGCAAAATATAAATAAATAAATATCTAGCACTTATAAGGCCTGAAGGGCTCTTTGGCCGAGCTTCTCTTCCAGTACTGTATGAATTGATATAAAAAAAAAAAATCATCAAAATCCACATTTAGATGGAATCTTATCTTAGGAAACTGAATAGCCGAATTTTATAAGAGATATTTTCGTCGAGTTTTATAATCGATTAACTCCTATATTTAGGTGGGTGCCGTAGCTCAGTGGTTAGTGTGTTCGCCTTCTGATCTCTAGGTCGTGGTTCAATCCCCGGCTGATGCATTACAAATTTTATATCGATAAGATTTTTCTTTCGAATGGTACCCACCTGTCGGCAAGCAATTGGCAATTCTTCTGACAGTAAGAACTTGCCATGAAAAAGCTTCTAAAAGAACTCTGTGACAAAGCTCAGAAAAAGTGATGTCACAAGTGTTCTGCCGTTCGGAATTGGCTAAAATAAGTAGGTCCCTTCTAATATTGTTCGAAATTTAAGACGCACAACAGTAATGGAAGAGAAGCTCGGCCAATGAGCCCTTTGGGGCTTTAAGTGCCACATATTTATTTTTTTATTTTTCACTCCTATATTAATCGTTTTGTTTATTCCCTTTGAAAATATCATTTGAAGTTCCCAAGGAATTCAAAAAACTTCTGCGGTTTTAGTTGCGAAAAAATCCAAGAAGTATATACGCTTTTAGATGCCTTCGATTTTTGTGTTGGAAAGAGCCTATAGAGCTTGAAACCTAAGCTTTCAGTGTGAATGTCTCTTTAATATGCAAAACTGTGGTTAGTGTGTTGGCTTTCTAATCTTCTGTAGGTCATGGGTTCATCCCCGGCTGAAGCATAAGTAGGTCCCTTCCAATGCTGTCCAAATTTAACAAGCACAGCACAGTATTGGAAGACAAGCGCCGTGGTATCACAATGGGCCTTTATGGCCTAAGTGTGTCCTCTCAGAGAGAGGGCAGCCACATCATAACCTAACCGTTATATTATTTCATTTCAATAAGTGGCAAGGGTATGAAAAATTTGCCATATTTGCCATAAGTAAACATCAAAACGACGATATCTACCAGATTTCAACTGTCAGAAAACTTGTGAACACGTCTGCTGTCAAAGAACAAGATTTAAATTTCGAAATATCAAATAATTTCAAAAAAAAAAAAAAAAAAAAAAAACCGATGAAAAACTCATAAATAACAAATATGCTAATTGAATTATGAAAATATAAAAATATTTACGCCAGTCACGTTTTCAAAAATATAATTTTTGATTAATTTTTAGATAAACAACATGCAATCATACTACTGAACTACGAGTATTTATATGTATTAGGGGGGGGGGGAGAGGAAAATAAACCAAAAAGTACGTGAATGTAAATGAACCCTAATTGGATGATGAAAAATTGTCAGCCATGGTATCATGCATTTAATTCATAATGATGATGATGATGATGATGGTAATAGCAAAGTGATAAAAAAAAAACAAATCATAAACAATTAAATTAAATGAAAAGTTCGAAAAGAAAACAAATATCAGCATATGAACAAAATCATTCATCAACGTGCTTGGTAAACAGCCGTCTTCTACGTCTTGCCAAAATTGAACAACATATATTTGCACAGTAGCACAGTACAACGACGTTTTGTGAAAACAATCAAATAATGACAAGCATTTCAACTATACTCCATCGTCATAGTACCAACACCAACACCAACACCAACGACACTGCAGCCGTCTCCATCGCCAATACTACAATAATCAGCAGCAGCAGCAGCAGCAGCAGCAACAGCAATAGCAATAGTAGCAGTAGCAGCAACAGCAGCAGCAGCAGCAGTAGCAGTCACAGAAGTCGTCGTAGTAGCAATATTAGTGCCACTGCCAGCATTGAGATCATTAACAGTCGTTGCAACTCTCCACAATTACCCGGCTCAGGCGGTCTATTTAGTATGATGTCGCCGATGAAACAACAAACTGGCAACAATAATAGTGGTGATAATTCAGCAACAACAGCCATTGCTGCAGCACTCCACCATCATCAACATCATCAACATCAACATCAACATCATCATCATCCGCCTCCACCGCCATTACCGCCACAGCACCACCATCAGCAACAACAACAACAACAACAACAGCAGTCACACTCGCAACCACAACACAACAATAGCCATCAAAATGACCATATCAAACGGCCAATGAATGCCTTTATGGTGTGGTCACGTGGCCAACGACGCAAAATGGCGCAGGATAATCCAAAAATGCACAATTCTGAGATATCAAAACGTCTGGGTGCTGAATGGAAATTATTAACAGAAGGACAAAAGCGTCCATTCATTGATGAGGCCAAACGATTACGGTGAGTATTCACACACACTAGTGAATTGCTTAATTTCATCAATATTTGTTTTTTTTTTTTTTTTTGTTAAACAATCGAGTCTATTGTTTTTTTTTTTTCACCGCCAAAAAATTTGTTTTTTTCTTAGATTACATATTAGAGGCATACATATGTGTGCCATTCGATTCGTTTCAATAAAATACTGATATATAATCAGTAGCTATCTTAAATAAACAAATAGACATAATATAATAAATTTTCAAAATTTTACAAGAATAATGAATTTAATTTAATAAAACAATTCTTTATTTATATTTATTTGTCCCCCTAACCATTGTGTTCGTTCACACGCAGTGTTGATTCTCATTCATTAGCACACGCAATCGAATTCACCACGATTATATTAGTGATTAGAGGCGGCAGTACAGTTTTGAAATAAAATTTCATAAATGGATAATTATATTATAATAATTATTATGATAATGAATTTAGTTTTTGATTTTTTGCACTTTTATTCATATTTTTGCATGATTCCATATTTTTACGATGAGAACATACCCGACACATAGTATAGCCCGGTTAATCTGCAGAAAACACACCTTGTCCATTTCACAAGAAAGTACAAACCAACATACATTACACCATCCTCAATAAGGGGAACTCGTCTTAGTTTTTCGGGCGAAGTCAGACATCTAGGCCTCATACTTGACAAAAAAAAACTTCATTGGAAGCGTTGAACATTGAAGAATGCATTAGAAAATCCTCGATTGCATTATGCACATGAAAACGACCATTGATTTAGCTGTGTTTATCGTGAGTTTATCTCACGACGCCCAAAGCGTAAAGTATCAAATTGAAGAGTTGATAAGCGGCCCGCAGGAGTGGAAAATCAGAGTCCAACCTCCAGGTTCCTACGATATCAATTGGAGCACGTTGAATGGACGTTCTACCCTCTTTGGTTTGGATCGAGGCCCACCTAAAACCTCCACATCGAGTACCCCACGCCTTATGAGGTGGAATACTCTACTCGCGTGTTCTTTGGGTTACCTCAGCCACCACGAAAACCTTCCCGATTCCAACCTGATCCCCCGTGGTACCAAATTTAAAGTCTTTTGGTAAGACCTCGTAGCCGAAGCTACTACCAGTTTCAGCCCCAATCGACTCCGGACTGGTCACCGGGAATGCAAACGAGCAGTAGGAAAAAAAAATGGGGAATGAGACCCAATGTCATATATCGTCTGGTGGACAGCGCTAAATAAGGCCACAAACAGAAATTCCGTGGAAGAAATCCAAAAAAATGGCATCCTTGTGCATTACAGGGGCACTCAGAATGACCTGTAGCAAATCTATCTGAATACTTTGTTACACCTTATTCCTTTAGATATCCTGGGAAAGCAATTAGCAGCTCAATCGGTAATTAGACTCAGATCAATTTCAGAACGGTACGGGACACTCAACAACTCAACCAAGGCACGAGACTGTGGACGAGCTAACATAAAAGAGTATAGCGTTGCAAACCATTTCTGGCTACTTGTATACTTCTAGTGTCGGACGCATTACAAAAGACGAACGCCAGATGGGAGTTGGAAGATTCGTGTACAACTACCCGATCAATCTGGCTGGTTGGCACTGAACGAACAAAGGACCTAATAGCATTTAACAGACACGCGGTTAGTATGCTGGTGGGAATTATTACGGAGCATTGCCTTATAGGTAGGCACCTACACCTCTACGCCTGCCTACTGCTGAAGCTGCGGCGACGAGGAAGAACCAGAATCAATAAATCACTTTCTGTGTGTATGTGTCCGACACTGGCTCTCCGTAGAATGACTCATTTGGGCAGTCACTTTATGCATAATTTCGTCGAGCTGGCTTACTGTTAGCTGGGAAGCATATTACACTTTGCCCGAAGCTCGGGTTGGTTCCTAAGGAAAACGGGGGGGGGGGGGGCTATTGAGACTCTGTGAATGGCCTACCCATGCGTATTCATTGCGTGACAGTCTGTGAGATGATTTTACTCTCTCTTTTCGCCATCCAAAATTTCCATAATTTGTATTGGAGAACAACACCAACTCGTGATTGTGACTGCCGGCATAATACCGGTCCATGGGCTACATAAATTAAGCCCGTATGAATATTTGAAATAATGTCGAAAAATTATACGCACAAAAAAAGGATGTGCTTCAGGCCAATTTTTACATTGTTGTTGAATCAATTTTCGCTTAGTAAAGTCGAAACATTTTATGCAAAATGCATTTTTCGACATTAATCCAAACGAAATTCAAATAGTGCCGAACGAAAAAATGTAGGAAAATAACTTTTCGACATTAAAAAAAATTTCGATATTATTACAACATTTTGTCGATATTAACTCGATTGATCTCAATGCAGTACATCAACCTAACAACACTACATTATTTGGGCCCTAACACGAAAAGAGTCATAGCGAAATGTCAAATGAAGAACCACTGTACAGCGAGATGTACGAGTGTACTTCACTCATAGAAAAAATTATATCATGCCAATAACATAATGCAATTTTTAACTTTTAAGATCTTGAAGAGAATGCTAACTTTATAAATTTAATCAAAATCTAACTACAAATTTTCAAATAATTCCTAAATATTCTATACTCAAATTCTTACATTTTTTTACCAGAACACATTTATTATAGTTGCTAGAATTTAAAAGCTACGCTTTATCATTCTGAAAAAAAGCATTTTCAAATTTTATTTCAATAATGTGCTACAGCTGTAGCTCCGTGGGTAATAGATCAAGGCTTCGATCCCCGGTTGAAAAAATTTTAATATCGAAACGATTATTCTTTCGAACTTCCGATAATAATAATCTGCAGTGGAAAAGCTTCTTAAGTGCTATGCGACAAAGCTCAGAAAACGTGATATTACAAGGGCTATGCCGTTGATTAATTTAGGGATGCAATGGTGAATAAATTCCATTGGCTAATGGTTATGATACTTCTTTAGTCTTAAAGTAGAGATTATCTAAGTACGTACACAAAATTCATAAAAAATAGAATTCAAACAATATTTAGTTCATATTAATTTATTAATCATTAACTAACTATCTTGCCATTCTTCTATAAATAACATTATACTCACCACATACAATGCTTGTACTATGAATTTTTGTTTTTTTTTATCACTATTAATATCACATTTTCTTATTTACAAACACTTAACTTTAACTGTCATAATCCTTTTATTGATTATTAAAATGCTTATTAACCGCAATTTTGTATTGGCCAATTAATCAATGTAGCTAGGTGTTGTGCTCATCTTGATCAAAAATTTGACTTTTATTAATTGGTAACAATTGAAGAAATATTTACGTATATTGTATTATCATTGCCCTCTTTGTTTGTTGGTCAATTGAAAATATTTTAGAATAAACCAATTGAATCAAGTGATTGAAGGTGATGTGATGAAATTAATGTTGGAAATTAGTTGTAATCACTATTTCAATATTTAGGAATGACTACGTTGCAAACCAATGTAATTAGTGCAGAACTAAATATTTCATGACCTATAACCGTCTTAACCGACCACTGAATGTTTTCAAATATTGCTGATCCCGATTGCTGTAGTTTAGTAAAGAATTCAAGATGATAAACCTTCTTCGGCAGAGCAGTGGGCAAAAATACTGTGTATATTTTTATTCCTGATGGAATAAATCGAAAAAGAAATTAGTCAAATTGAAGATAAACTCTTGTATTCCCCAATTTCCTATGGTTCTTCCATTGTAGATGAACCCTTATGGAAGGTGGTGGGTAGATGCTTGCATGAAGGCACATTCTTGTAGTGAGCTTTTTTTTTCAATTCATAAATTTCGCCAATTTCGCTAATGACAACACGCGAAGACTGATAATCCAATTTTATGGACGATATGGTTTCAGAAACAGTGTCTAGTGATTACGTCACAAAGGAATTTTAGGTCTAATCTGTTAAATTCGAGAACTTCTTTGCCCTTTTTTCTGTTGTGAAGATAATGAATTTTTTCCAATCGGTTAATCTGCAGGGCAAGTCATGAATGTGATGGTTTTATGGTGTAAATTCATAATATCGTTTTATTATAGTTTTTTTTGAAGCCCGATATGGCACCGTATAAAGTATGCCCACTTCCATTGTTGCTTCTACATTGGCTTTTTCAATGCCACCGTGACCTCTGTGCGCTGGCACCCATATCAAACTTCATTTCTATGATTCAACTAGTTGGTCGAGGTTTTAGTGACATTCCAGGGTTGATTTTTGTTTGAAAGGTATATTTGTGCATTTTGCAGGGGTCTGAATACTTCCCAATGCCTTTTGAGGTTTTCAACTCGTGATTGTGAAGCAATATCGGGCGCCGTTACAGAGATTGATCGTGGTTCCAAATGAAGCCGAATAGTGTTTAAGGAAGCCTGTTTTAAAACTGTGTATCTTTTGTAAGTTTAGTGCTTCTTTCGCAGAGCCTAACTTTTTGTTTAATTTGTAGGGATTTTATGTTTCTTAGCACATTTCCAGCGTTGGGATTTGAAGAGGCTTCCAAAATTAACATATTGGGCTATTTTATAAGTGATTTTGATCAACCACATGCCTAATCTGTAGATCCAGCATGACATTTTTAGGAATAAAATCTATGTTTTGCCGAGGGTTTGTTTGGTTCAAAAAAATAAATTCTACAAAGTATTATTTTTTTTGTGTGTATGTGAAATTTACAGACCCCGGAGGGCCCATTGGTAGAGCTTCTCTCCCAATACTGTTGTGCCTGGTAAATTTTGGACAGTATTAGAAGGGACCTACTTATATTAGCCGCTTTCTAACGGCAGAACCCGTGTAACATCACTTTTTCTGAGCATTGTTACAGAGCTCTTTTAGAAGCTTTTCCATGGCAAATTGTTTTCCATTGCCGGAAGAATTGCCAAATGCTTGCCGACACGTGGATATCATTCGAAAGAAAAATCTCTCCTATTTTAAAGTTGTGCTTCAGCGGAGCATTGAATCCACGACCTACAGGTCAGGCTAGAAAGCCAAAGCACTGCCCACTGAGCTACGGCACCCACATTATGTATAATGTATCCAATTATCTAATGCCCTCAGAACATAATTACGTTTGGTTTACAGACAGATCGCCATCAGACAGACGCAGGTATAGACGCCGAGATATACGGTCCTACTACTCGCATATCCGTTGCAATGGGCTCATGGCCAACTGTCTTCCAAACAGAAATACACGTCATAGAACTTTGTGCACGTCGCCTATATGCCAAAAGGCTCAAAGCAGCACACATTCTTATTTACTCAGACAGCAAAGCTGCCATCAAATCTTTCTCCTCATGGGAGTTCTCTTCCAAACTAGTCATGGAATGGTTCCTTATACTACAAAAATTTTCTACGCAACATAAGGTCACATTATGTTGGGTGGCGGGGCACAACGGAGAGCGCTGACTCGTCTTCTCCACAGTCTGGCAGTCTCAGAACATTTCTGCGGCATAAGCTGGGCATCGGTCAAAACTTTGATAGAAAAACATTACCACGGCAAATACCAAATGCAATGGACAAATTCGACAGGTCTCCGCCAAGCGAAAATCCTCATCAGCTTTGATACAGCTTTTGGCAGAATTAGTTTCAACAGAATAAATCTACGCCTAGTAACTGGCTATCTCTCAGGACATAACTGGTTGAAGTATCACCTCCACAAAATGGGATTATCCTCTGACATGGAGTGTAGACTCTGTCTGGAGGAGGATGAAACATCGATTCACATCTTTTGCGAATGCCCAGCGTCAATCATAAAAAGTTCGGCAAAATCAATTTTATCTTTCATTAAAAAGGTAGAGGAGATTCTATTGTCTTAGATGGCGTTGGGTACAAAAGACCTCGTATGATCGCATTGCCCGTAACGCTTGTGGTTGGCCCTCGGAGGTATCAGCCGTCGAGCTCATATCCTCTAACAGACTTCAGTCTGGTTTCGCGTGGTCCACGTGATGAACAAGAATTTTATCCTTGCTCCTCATGCTGCGTTGGCCGAACTGGAAACCAATCATGATACTGTAGCCAATTCTGACCTAAATGAGTCCGTAAAATTAGTCCATAAAAAACCTAGCCTAGCGTTTAGTGGTTGGGGAAGTTTTGAATACACAATCAGCTCCAAGAAAAGAAGATCTCTCGAAAGGCTGAACTTCTGTGATATAATCTTTTACAAAACTGTTTTTTTTTTTTCAACCTCCAATAATTTTTCACCACTCCACAACATTTACTTCTATGATTTAATAATTTCATATCTACGAGTAACTACAATATTTTTGCTATAAAAATTTCAAATATATGCTCAGCATTAGCGTGACAAATGAATCACCTATTTTTCATATGAAGGAATAGCATAAAAATTTTAAACAAATAATATGAACATATTGTAGTTTATTTTCAAGATAAGAAATTATTTCCTAGCGCATTCGATTTATGTAATCCCAATAAATCATTTCATGAAAAAATTTTATTACTATTTATTTACTTTTTGTTTTTTTTTTTCTCAAATAATCTTTTAGGTATGAATATCTAAAAGTCAAGGCTTCTTATAAGGTTTGTTCAAGAACCCAAAATAGAACAGCTAAACAAAAACAAAAAAAAAAAAGTGAAATAAACATAAATAAATACTTATAAATTGAAAACGACAAAGGAAAATAGTGTTCAAAATTATTAATAATAATAATTTCAAAGTAAATAATAGCCTACATAAATGCAATATTCTTTACAATAATAAGTACGACCACGTACTATAATAATACAAAGGGAACACATTGTTGACTTATATATTGGATACATACGCATATGTTTGTATTTATGTAGTTTATTATAATGCATACAACTTAGATAAGCGATCTCTGAAGTTACAATATAGGTAAAAATGCGACAATTGGTCTAATACATACTAGTCCATGATGTATTCACTTTGGACCACGTTATTTTGTGAGGTTGTGGGGAAAAATGAAGTCATAAAGAAAAAATGGCGGAAAAATAACCCACCAGCTACTCAAGTGTCGCTCCTAGAGGGTACAAATGCATGACATTTTCTCGGATATACCCCCTATCAGAGCTTATTAGGGGCACTCTCCTATAAAATTGAAGTTTCTAATCAAATATGAACTCGAAACTCCCGGGGTGACCCAAGAAAAGTGAAATATATGACCGATCTTCGTCAAATTTTTTATCCCAACCTTTCTAGGAAACACACTTACCCCGTCTCCTTTAGGTGGACTTTCCCCCAAATAATCTTTTCTATAAAATATGAATCTAGCACTTCCAAAGTGACTCAAGAAAAGTAAAATATATTGCCAATCCCCATTAATTTTTTCAGTCTAACTATTCCCACAAACATACATAAAAAAGGCTGCACAGAAATCACCACTAAAAAAATAAAAAATAAAAATAAATATGTGGCACTTAAAGCCCCGAAGGTCTCATAGGCCGAGCTTCTCTTCAATTACTGTTGTGCGTATTAAATTTTGGACAGTATTAGAAGAGACCTACTTATTTTAGCCGGTTCCGAACGGCAGAACCCTTGAGACATCATTTTTTCTGAGTTTTGTCACAGAGTTCTTTTAGAAGCTTTTTCATTGCAAGTTGTTACTGTCGGAAGAATTGCCAATTGCTTGCCGACAGATGGGTACCGTTCGAAAGAAAAATCTTTTCGATATTAAATTTGTTATGCATGAGCCGGGGATTGAACCACGACTTACAGATCAGAAGGCGAACACACTAACCACTGAGCCACGGCACCCAGAAATCACCACTAGGAGGTTGAATAATATGACAGATCAGCTTAATATTTTCTCATGAGCATTTGCTCCATGCCTACCTTGTCACTGCACCTCTTAAGAGGACTTGCATACCAAATGCCCGACAAACACACAAAAATCAACAATAGCTGCAAAAGAATTACCTCCAGAGGGGTGAAATATATGACTAGTTCTATCATTGCAACATTTTCCCAAAAGGTATGGAACTACTTACCAAGTAGTTACATACATACCTCAAAGGCGCTGCCTTTAAAAATGAACGCAAACGCAATCGAAAATCGACAAATAACCCCATAGCTGCCCAAAAATTACCTGTAAGGCTATTGACATAGAATACCGATCTTCCAATTCCTAAATTTACCGATTTCTGAAATCAAGAGCTACATTTATCACTTAAACAAAAAAAGTAGTTTTTAAAAACATTATTTGTAATGGGAGAATATAAAATTTGGTTTAGGAGTTTAAGGGGAATTATGTTTTTTATATTTTGAATAGTTTTCGTGTTTAGTTTAGTTTTTAGAATTCGTTTTTTTTCGAAATATGAGTCCATTTGACTCATATTTCGGTTGATTTTAATTTATTTAATTTTACTTTTTTCAAGTTTTAATATATTTTTCATGCAATTTTCATCTGACGCTTTGTGAAATTTATTGCACAACATTTTCGAAGAACATTTTCCCTTAAAATGAGAAACCTAGTGGATCGATTTTTTAGAAGTACCACGAAAACTAAGACCCAAAAGGTTGAAATGCTCCAGTAGTAAAATCTTATCTTCTCGTAAAATGTTCCTATTAGCATCTAAATACAAAATATAGCCTCAAAAAACTTTTCCAACATTTTACAATACAAAAAAAAAATTAACCCTTAATATCCCACTTTTCAGTGGATTTCAATTTTTTTTACAATATTTTTCTTACATAAAGGGACTAAAATGATGCATGAAAAATGAAATTGCCTGCGACAAAAATCATCATAAGTTTGTATTGTAGACCGCCAAAAATTAAATTTTCAAAAATTACTTAATTTCAAACAATTTAAAAGAGAATTAAAAAAAACTGTCTTAATAAAAAAAAATATACTCACACAGTATCAAAAGGCTTAGAGGTTTTACTGTACTAAATATATCTATTCACTCACCAGAGTACTCAAATCACTACTAATGGTTACTTGTAGACCAGTACACATTCTAGTCTTCAGGGTATTCATTTTTCGCATAGGCCATAAAAGCATATGAAGGAAATATTATAAAAGGGTGTAATCAAATGGATTTGAAGAGAAGGGTTTCCAATATATATGTAAATATAAATTATGATTCTATAATAAACCGATTGACTAATTGACCGTTTGGATCGATCGAATCGAATCGATTTTAAATCATACAAAATTGATTTATTTTTTTTTTTTTTATGCAAACGAACTGTACGTTCTTCGTTTTATGATGCGGCGGCATACAACAAAATGCAACAATTTTTAATCTATCTAATTGTATAAATATAATAAAATCGTATTACATACTTGTAGATAGACATATCTCTTCCTTATTGTATAACTTTGATTATTTTCATCTTTTTTTTGTTTTTGTTTTCTTTTTTCTTCATATTTCTAGTGCATTACATATGAAAGAACATCCCGATTACAAGTATCGTCCACGTCGTAAACCAAAAACTCTAAATAAATCGCCGACACCACATGCACAGGGTTGCACTCAGAAGGATCAACATATGAATAATGCTGCTAATGCGGCAGCACATCATCACCATCATCACCAGCAGCAGCAGCAGCAGCAGCAGCATCATAGTCATCATCATCATCATCATACACATCATCCACTTCATCAGCAGCAACATCAAGGTAATGCGATCACACAACATCAGCAGGCCCATCATCATCATCATCAGCAGCAACCATCACCACCGACCATTTTAAGCGCTAAATACAATTTTGGCACACCACTCGAGTTAACATTAAATATGCCAGCACGTGTGCATAATGCTTTTCCGGCCCTCTCACGCTACCCCCTCGATCCAGCTATTGCACTGGATCTTCAAGCGCGCCTACAAGCAATGTATGCGACGAACTTTTATCATCCATGGCCATATATTGGCTGTACACCACTCATAAGTCCCGAAACACCACCCTCACCACCCAGCAGCAATGGTACAGCAATTTCATCATCGTATGGTTGCATTAAATCGGATAAATCATCACCGCCCGCACAAGCTCCGCCCAATATTATTTGACCAACTCCATTACGTTATGGATCCGTCGAACATGCTGTGTAAATTGTTGTTGCTCCATCTTCGCACAACATGTCACATTTTATGATTAATAAGTATTGTACTATTAAAGAAACACACACACACACACACACACACAGACACGCACACGCATGTATGCATTTGTAAAATATAAATAGTATGCCATTTTATGTCGAATGAAAAAATGAAAGAGAAGAGAGAAAACACTTTTAAATTGTAATTTTACTAATAGAACAAGCACAAACAAAATGTTTGCATGTAAAAAGAACTAACAACATTTGAAGTAAGTCCATCCATCATGATACAATACCCAGTTGGAAAAATATGTTAGCAAGGGTAACGGATTTATAATTATAAAATACTTTTTTTCAGTAAAGTCCCCTTGAATTTCAGTACGTTTTGTTTCAACGATACTACAATTTATAGATTCGTTCCCTAAGTGAGAATCCCGAAGGCCCCGCCAAATACTCTTCTACAATTTTTAATACCCCATGATTTGATGGTAATCGTTTACAATGAAATACTCTTTTTGAGGCGTGAGAAGAGTCAGTCAGTAGTTTTAAAAAAATATGTAACACTTATAGGCCTCGAAGGGCCCTTTGACCGAGCTTTTCTTGCAGTTCTGTGGTTCGTGTTAAATACAGTACTAACGGCAGAACCCTTGTGGTATTAATTTCTCTTCTTCTTTCACTTTTATAAGCGTTTTCATTGCAAATTGTTAATGCCGAAAGAATTGGGAATTGCTTACCGACGTGTGGGTGCCGTCCGATATCAAAGTTGTGTTTCAGCCGGGGATTGAACCCACTCAATTTGTAAAATGGGTCTACTTTTGCCAAGCTATGCATTGGTCTAATATAATTACAGTAATAAATTGAGTTTATTGTTTTAATATTAAAGATAAATCATCAAGAAAGTTCCTTTTGCATCCCAAGAAATTGACACTAATTCTCTCTTATCCAATTACTGGGCACGAAATCACTTTGAATCGAAGAACCAGGCTCACGCCACTCCATATTCCACTTGTTTTACTTTAAAATCTTGATTATAGACCCAACACTCGCCCATAATTATAAAACGATAAACAAAACGCTCGAAATGTTGCTTAGAAAGTCATCTTCGAATGTGTTTTTATTCCATTATTAGCGAATGCGGCACCCATTGTTCAGCAAAAATTGCAAACACACAAAACTTCGCTTAAAACATTAGTCACACTATTTACTCATTGCTACTGTTACCGGCCACCAATCCAAGCTTTTAGATTGATGTGTTCCGCGGTCGGGAGGTCGGTTGATCGGACACAAAACTAGATTCCTCTACTTAATCAAAATCATATCCTATATTTTTAAAGAACCAGATTCTGCCAACACTTTAAACATTCCAGCAGTGCTGTAGCCAAAATTTTGACAGGGGGAAGGTGAAAAAGATCTATAAGAATACATTTCTAATGGATGATTTTTAAATATCTATATATTATTATTATTCTTTTTTAACAAGTCCATCGGTCAAGGGGGATCTATCCTCTGATCCCATTGTCCATTTTTTTTTTATGGATAAAACATACAGTGACATGTCAGCTTAATTGGTTTCCAAGTAAAAAATGAATTCATAGGTCGAAAAAAAATTTTTTTCTTTGAGTAAGATTGAGTATTCGATAATGGCGTCTCATAGTGTCAGTTCTACTGTAATTTAATATTTTCGAAAAATACCATACAATAGTTTTACTATTCATTCTTATTTTAATTTTTATTTCTTTTCGAAGTTCTAAAGACTTCATGAACATCTACTTTGGTTGAAATACTTTAGGTGACTTCACACCAAGATCGTTACTTTGACAGCTCGTTACTTGGAAGTTTCTTTGTGTGTATTTTGTTTTTGTAAAACAAAATCACCTGATATAATTTGTTAAGAAAATAGTTAAAAAGTCTATATATTCTAAACAATTTTGGCGAAAGACAACCGATCGAACAATCCTCTCAAAAACTACAACAGATTTTTATGTGAAGGCGCTCATAACATAATACGACAATTCAGGGTGTCGTACTCGTACTAAAGGAAAATTTTTATTGTCTCGAAATTTAATTCGAAAATTGTACAATAAATCAGAATTTAATATTTTTACAATTCTGCATTTGTTTGATCAACAAAAAGAAATTTTCTACCTGTTCCAACCGACCTCACCTATCCTGTCAAATAGTAAACTTTAACGAAATTCTCCTTGAAAATGAGAAATAAAATGTACAAAAAAAAAAACTTGCCAATAAATTTGATACAGATAAATTTACCAGGGTTGTCATTAGTAATCGTTCTCATGGTAAAAAAAAAATTTCAGTTGGCTTCATTTATGGTCGGTCGACTGTCGCCCTAATTGTGTTTTTAAATTTTTAATATTTTTAATTTTATTAAATATAATTTTAAATATTATACATAGTTATTATTTAAATTGAATTTAAGTCATGCTTAGCGGAAAAGAAACAAGAACATTAATAAAATTAAAGAAGCAAAAAAAGAAATGGAAAAAGGCAAATAATTTTATGTGATAAAACAAAAAGAAATAATAAACAGCTACATAAATAAAGTACATACATACATACAATACTACATATTGCAGGATAAAAATGTGCTTATGAATTTCAAGTGAGATATTTTAATAAGAAATTTGTAAGTATTTAATAGCCTGCCGAAACCTATGAAATATCTTTAAAGACGTCAAGTCGACATATACAATTGACTGACAGCTGGGTTTAAAATACATGAATTTATATGAAATGATGCTCAATCCCTTCATATCTTTCAATGTAATGTCCAAAATGTGGCTAACTTTTGTCTATAGCGCACGCTGAAGCTAACAGGGTTGCTCTTTACCAATAATAATTATAATATCAGGTGTAGTAAAAAGTAATTCATTATTTTTCCAATAGATGGGTTTATTAATCTATATCTAGCGTTGTGTAAGTGCGATCGGGTTACGCTAGATGGCGTTAGAAAGATAGGATTTCGTACTAAATAAACTTCTCAGGCAGTTTTGTGATTGCTTGACTCAGTATTTTTAGCGAATCGCTGATGAATCGCAACAAAATTGATGAAAAATGAGTCACTTACGACAATGTCAGATGAAAACGAATCGCGGTGAGCCGGCGCAAACGGTGACCAAGCCAGGATTGAAGGTCAGGAAGGTTCTGCTATGTGCTAGGTGGGAATCTTCTACTATGAGCTGTTCCCCTACGGCCAAACTCTTAATTCGGACCTGTACAATCAACAATTGGACCGTCTGAAGGAAGCAATCGCCCAGAAGTGGCCAGCTTTGGACAATAGAAGAGGAATTGTGATCCATCAGGACAACACCAGGCCACACACATCGATAGGGACTCACCAAAAGTTCCGGGAGCTTGGTTGGGAAGTTCTTATGCATTCACCTTATAGTCCGGACCTGGCCACAAGTGATTACTACCTGCTCCTGTCTATGGCGAATGATTTAGCTGGTGAAAAATTCGCCTCAAGAGAAGCTTGTAAAAATCGACTGTCCCAATTTTTTGCCAATAGGGATGATGGTTTCTATGAGAGTGACATTATGAAATTACCTACAAAATGGCAATAAATTATCGAACAAAACAGTGTATATTTGACCTTAGTCGGATCATTCTAACTATGCTAAATAAAACCTTAAATTTAATGCAAAAATAATGGATTTCTTTTTACTAGACCTTATAATGTGAAAAATATCAAATAGTAAATTTGCTAATATGTCTACTACAATCAGTTGACTTTTTAAGTGCTTTAACAAAATATTCATTGGGATAGCTTTGCCTTCATTCTCATCAGTCTGTTTTATATTTTAACACAATAGCGGAATACAAGCAAGTGACATATTCAACATATTCACCATGGTGAATAAACTATTTTCGGAGGGAATAGAATTCAACTGAGATCGTTAAAATTAAGTAAGTATGCATGAAATATGAGAATCAAATCTAAAAATAAATTAAAATCTCTTTTTAATTTTCTTAATTAGTCGTATTTTGCTGATTATGCCAGTAGAGTTCTTCAAAGGTCTCAAAATTGATATTTCCTTTAACCCGTTGAGTATTTTAAAAACCTTTAATTTTGTAATTTATCATACATATCATTTCCCACAGAATTGTAATCACTCATGCTATACGCTTACAAATAATTTCTTCTAACTAATATACCAATATTCATTGATAGCTTACTCCACTTCCTATCTAATGTGGCTCCCCATATTTTTTCACTTCCCTTTCACTTCTGACAACTGTCTGATTAATTATGACACTTGTAACAATGTTCAACATTTCAATAAGGCAACTGTCAGACCGTGTCATACAACTGTATTGTAGATAACAAATTACAAGAAGGCACACGCAAACGCACACCCACATAAACAGAAAGGCACAGACAGAAGAGTCATACATAAAAATAAATCTCTATTTGGCTTGCTGATGCGTTCCTTATTAGGTTAAGTTGCAGCAGCATCAACAACAACAACAACAACAACACACATTTATTAACGTCACTGTGCGCAGTGAATATAAGAAAAAATTTAGAAAAAAAAAACACCCTATTAATAGAGGGTTGTTGGTTAGTTGTATGGAAAATAAAATTGTTCATAGTATAAACATAGGCGTTTATGCGTGCTAAATTGAATTTAAACGCCCACTTGTGTACTCGCTCAACTGTGGGATTATGAATTGTATACAGTACTATCTCCGATGATGATGATGATAATGATGATAATAATGACGATGATGATGAAGTAGAGTTGAGAATTGATTATCATAATGATGATAATGTTGATAGCAGGGGTTGTGTCTCTGTGTGTCTCTTGTAAGTAATTCCATAAAGAAAAGGAAATGCTTAAATAAGCAAACAATGCAACAAATAAATAGAAAATATTTTACAAAAGAATTACATATTTATGAGCTCACTATTATATTGAGAGTGTTACAATAAACAACAAACACTTTATATATAATAATTTATTTTCAATGATGAGACTATTATCAAAGGATTAAGCTTTTACAGTTTTATAAAAGGTAAAGTATGTAAGTAGTATGTGAATTTAATTCCAATTACAATAGAAACAAAAGATTTTTTTTTTTTTTTTGGATTTTTCCTTTCAGTAATTTTTATTTTTCAATAATAAATCAAAATGTTTATATATCTGAGAAAATAAAAGTTAAGCCAAAAAATATGTTTATTTCTGAATAAAAATGAAGCCCAACAGCCATCTTGTTCTTTAGAGAAATCAAAGGATAGTAAGAAATAATAATAAAATACGAAGTAAGCTTCTCTTGAGGTGAATTTTTCACCAGCAAAATCATTCGCCATAGACAGGAACAGGCAGTAATCACTTGATGCCAGGTTCGGGCTATAAGGTGGATGCATAAGAATCTCCCAACCAAGCTCTCGTAGCTTCTGGCGAGTCACTATCGATGTGTGTGGCCTGGCGTTGTCTCATGATGGAACACAATTCCTCTCCTATTGGCCATAGCTTACCATGATTCCCTGCCAATCCTACCAAACATATAGCAAAACCTTCCTGACCGTCAATCCTGCCTTGGCCACCGTTTGCGCCGGCTCTCCACTCTCCCACTCTCTCTGACCCACTTTTCATCACCAGTAACCATTCGCAGATGGAAATTCGATCCATGAGGTTTTTTTTGCGTTAACTCGTTTGACACCCATACATCGAGCTTCTTTTTGTATCCAGCCTTATTTAAATGATTCCAAACGGTTTTTTGTGCTATGTTTAGCTCCTGGGCAATAGAAACAGTGCTTACATGACGGTCAGACTTGACGATTTTCATTATTTTATCGATATTTTCGCCAATTGTTCTTCCAGAGGGTGGTGCATTTTTGACATCAAAATTACCCGAACGGAATCGACCATACAGCATTCGGGACCATAAACACTATTCACATTTTCAGCCGTTTGGCTTGTGGTTTCGCCTTTATCGCAGAAAAACTATAAAATATGGTGTATTTTCTCTTTACTGGTGTCCATCTTTGACGTGTGCTCAAACAATACTGAGTCAAGCAATCACACAACTGCCTGAAATGTTTATTTAATATGAAATCCTATCTTTTCAACGCCATCTAGCATAAACCGATCGCACTTATATAACGCGAGATATAGATTATTAAAGCCATCTATTGTAAAAATAATAGATTTCTTTTTACTACACCTGATATATGTAAGCTTCGCAAGCATGCTTATAGAAAGAATTTTTTACATGACAATTGCATTTCAGAATTCTTACTTCAAATACGAAGTAACATGAAGTTTTCTTTTCGTATAACATGACTTGTAAAATTATTACATTCGTAAGCATGCTTCGAAAGTTCCTTCACATTTCAATTGTACAAAAGTTTACTACAAGCAATATTTTCTGATGCTTACTGAATTGTTTACTGGGATTGCATTTCCTAAATAGCATAATTCTATAATACAAACTCATAAATGTATGCTATGATTTTTATGAAACTCGAAAATTTCAATTTAATGTCTCCTTTTGCTTCACTTCTATTGCATGATTAAAGATAATAATTGAAAATATACATTTAATTGAAAATTTAAATATTTTTTTATATATGTATGTATTTTTATTTACACACAAACACACAAACATATAGTCTCATACTCGCATATATGTATATGCAAGCAAATCGATTTCGAAATAAAAATTTTGACCATTCTCTTTCAACAATTGCAATCTAACAAAATACAAAAGTCATTATAATGTCAACGGCAAAAAGAAAATAATAATAATAATAATAGCAAAATAAAAATAAAAATAATAAAAACAAAACCCAAAAAACCAACAAAGAAACTGTGAAACGACATTTACTGTCACACTGATAAGAAGCATTTTGCAGTAACCAACAAACAAACAAACAAATATCATATAAATACCATCATCCGTAACAAAAATTGAACAAGAACAGAATAGAGTAGCATTACGCTACATACACACACACACACACCACCGCCACCGACCAATAATAACCCAACCCCCACCATAACCATTTCAAGTTACTGTGTAACATCTTTCGAATGTTCTTGTTGTTATTGCTTTCAGTGCTCATCGTCGGCGTCGTCGTCGTCGTCGTCGTTGTAGTCGTCTTCAGCACAAGGTCATTTTTACTTTGACTCTCTCTCTCTCTCTCTCTCTCTCTCTCTGTCTCTTGTCAAATCGGTGGTTGGGGATGCAAGTGCAAATATTTTCATTTCACTCGTCGACTATGTATGTGCGAGTACATACCAACCATACCACCAGCATATAAATACGGTGATCGTATTTAACTTTACAAATAAAAGTTCAAAACTTTCAGCATGCCACAATCATATTCGGTCGGTCATATACTACTCGTACTCATACTCGTGCTCATACATGTTTAGTGCAAATACGAAACGAACACACTATAAAAATATTTATACAGTGAAGATGTCAACGATGATTCCTTTCATCAAGTACCCGCAAATAGTATTTTATACTATTCTTCGTACAATACTATGGACATCGAAACAAAAACCGCAAATATACATACTACTGTATATTGTTGTTTTTGTATGAATAACTGTTCATTTTTCGTTTTGCTACTCCACTACTGTTGTGTGAGAAAATCTTGATAAAATTGGTAAGTTTCATATTATTTCATTTCATTTCATTCAATTTTTTTCTTTATTTCTATTTGTTTTTGTTTTTTTTTTTTATATTATGAGTGTATGGGTGTGTGTAAAATAGAAAAAATATTTTGATTTAGCACATTTTTTTTTCGGGTGGGTGAATCGAGTATCAGAAGTAACGAGTACCTGAAGTTAGAACGAATGGATTTCATTGTTGTGAAATTCAAATAACGAAATTGTGGATTGTAATGAGTATCGAGTACTGTTAATCATTGAAAAGGATTTTGCAATATATTAAAATGATAAATTTCGAATTTTCAGTTCTAAAATTCAGAACCTCGCCCTTTCTCAGTGCGAGGTTCTGAGCTTATTAAATTTGAAGCACATTCTGTAGTACAGACAACAGTCTTAGGTTTGGACAAGATGCAACAATTGCCCATAACACAGCCCAGATCTTGTTCAGAAGATTAGATAAACATTGTCTAATTGCGGTCGCTGAAGTTTAATCCGGAGTTGGTTTAATTCGTCGAGGTAGAATTTCATCCCTAACCTCAAAAAATTGATGAAAAATTGAAGCATTCATTGAAATACTCATAATCCTTTCGAGAAAGGTAAAATGTATTATCGATCGCCATTAAATTTTTTTCCTCAATCTCTATCGCTAACACTTATAAAGGTTTCCCTACACAATTTTTATAAATTTCATTACCAGCGCTCGCAGAATATCGCTAGATGGAAAAATATTTTAACAAATCCCAATAATTTTTATTACTCAACATTTTCTCTGAGCATATTTACTACCTATCTTTACTCCTTAGGCGGGCCTCATTGCATTAATCAACTTAAAAGCACCTGCAAATCGACTTATAATTCCATAATTTGCCCAGTAATCGCATTTAGAAGGGAAAAATGTGTAGAGATCGGTTGACCTCTATTGATTTTTCTTCTCAAAATTTTTTTAACATACTCAACCCCTACCTCTATCCTTTAGAGGGGCTCTCCAACAATATTTTTGATACCGAATACTTTTCTTGAATACACTTATTCTCTATCTTTACAACTTAAATAGGTTCCCCCACAAATTTAACTTAAACATTTAAAAATCGGCAAATAAACCCATAATTGCTCAAGAGAGTCACCCTTGAGAGGTGAAATTCATAAGCAAGCCCCATTAAAGTTTTTCCCCCCGGCATTTTATTGAAAAAATAATTGGTTAGAGGCCGAAGCTTGGACAATTTCCACCTCAGATGAAAGAATGCTCGGAGTTTTCGAGAGAAAAGTTCTACGCGAGATCTTTGGACCCATTTACGTTGGTGGTGAGTATCTAATAAGGTACAACCATGAGCTGTATGAGCTGTATGCCGACACCGACATAGTAAAGCGTACGCGGTCATGTCGAGTGGATGGAAGAACACGCTCCGACTAAGAAGGTGTTATATTCGGAACCCGCTGGTGGACGACGCAGAAGGAGGCTCCCCTACAAATTTAACATAAAACATTTAAAAATCGGTAAATAATACTATAATTGAGTTGTGAAATTCCATACGCAAGCCCCATTAATTTTCTTTCCCCGGCATTTTCTGGACAAAATAATTGGTTAGAGGCCGAAGCTCGGACAATTTCCACTTCAGATGAAAGAATACTAGGAGTTTTCGAGAGAAAAGTCCTACGCGAGTACTTTGGACTTATTTACTTTGGTGGCGAGTATCGAATAAGGTACAACCATGAGCTGTATGCCGACACCAACATAGTAAAGTGCATTAAAATTCATCGGCTGCGCTGGCTAGGTCATGTCGAGCGAATGGAAAAACACGCTCCGACTAAGCAGGTATTATATTCGGAACCAGCTGGTGGACGACGCTGAAGAGAAAGATCTAACCTCCAGTGGAAAGATCAAATATCGGAGAACTTGTCAGCGCTTTCAATTTCTAACTAGCACCAATTACCGAAGGAAAGAGCTAGCTGGCGAATCATGCTAGATTCGGCCTAAATCGATTTACGGTTGTAATGGCCACATAAGTAAATAAGTAAGACCATTTACAGCAATTGTGCCAAAAGGAACCAACTTTTTTTTTTTTTTTGGGGGAGGGGACACCAGATTTCTGGAAGAAGTGCCAATAACAGAATCAACTATTTCGAAGCATCCGGTTTCCTGGTTAGGCATTTACATCACAGCTCTATGAGAAAATATCGTAGAAAAATTTATGGGGAATAAAAAAGCATAAAAATTATACATAAACAAATATTTTTCTTTATTTTACACATTTTATTTAGCAAAAACAGTAAATCTTTTGTGATTTTGGTAACGGTAAATGGCTTGATTTTCGACTTTTAGCATTCTGCAAGAGGAATAGAGTCCATTTGTGCCAGAATGCCGGAATAAATTCTTCAAATTCTTTAAAAGTTGCTTCACTTAACAAGTTTTAAGTTTCTTAGTATGAAAAAAGATAAATTTAATAAATTATAGGACTTCTAGAGACTTCTTCAAAAGTAATCCTCAAGATTGCTGAGTACTATATTTTGAAAAAATTAAAAGTTTTGAAAAATAAATTTATATGTTTAACAAAGTATTTTTTTTTTTTTTCCATGATCTTCCGGTGAGAGTTTCAAAGTGTCGCATATTTAAAGAAGAAGGCTTTGATTTGATTTTTCATTTACTCGTTACTTTAATCAGTTGAACTGATTATGAATGCAATATATGTAGTTATTTATATCAATCGTTTATATGCATTTTCCATTCAATTAATAATCAATTGTATGCAATATAGTCGCCTCCTTAAAGCCTATACACACATAAGTACAAAGTAAATTGTATCGTATGTAAGTATGTAGTCGATAATCGCATTTGTTTTATGTGGGGTTCAAAATTATTTGTATTTTTTCTCTTTGTATTCGATATGAAGTGTTATAATAACATTTGATTTACTAGCTATATGGAATGAGTTGTTATACATACATAGGAAAATTGTTATATGTGAGTTGGATATTAATAGGATGGTACTGGGGGTGGTGATGGTGGTGGTGGTGGTCTATGATGTTTTAGTAGCTTACTAGTAGTATATATTTTGTTTTGTTTGGTTGAAGTTCAGAGGTTGCCTTTATGTTTTGCTCATTTGTTACTACCTACTACTATATTTGCTCATATTTTGTGTTACACTTATTTTTTTTTTTTTTTGGGAAAAAAATCCTTGTCCTCGCACACTTACATCCGTTTTGATAAAAAAAGAAATAAATATTTTCAAGCTATTCGTTGTTCGTTGTCATCTTTTTCTTTAATATTTTTCTTACATATATTTACCATAGAAAGAATTCTATTTTATTGGATTTTTGTTGTTGGCTTGTCTATATATATACGCACGTAGTACGTGCGTTGGTATGAATGACTAGAAAGTAGGGTGAGTGATAAGGTGTTCTATAGTTGATCAATGGGGTGTGATGGTGATGGGTGAAAGTAGTTGAAAAAGTGTGTGAACCTTTTTTATTATCATATTTGTTTGTTGTTGTTGTTGTTGTTGTTGTTGTTTTTATTTGTTGAGAAAATATTTGCGTTTGCATGTGTGTGTGTGTGTGTGTGTGTGTGTTTATTATGAGAAGTTCATGACTTTAAGATGAAGAGAATAATGTGCAATTTTATTACTTCAATTTAATAGTGTTTCTATTGACTTATTTCGTTGATATATGACTATGGCAAAATTATTTAATATTTTTACAAGTATTTATGATGAAAGATTTTTTGAAAAAAATTTTAATTAGAAATTTTCTTATAAAAAATCAACTTTTGTTGAATCGATGAGAGAGGAGATGATCAATGTGAGAGTTGTGAGAGGTTAAAGTTCAAAAATTTTTTGCAAAAACTGCTTGATTCGATTAAAATTCGATAATCTCTGCACTGACTTCATTTATTCAATTCAAAAAAAAGAGCTAATAGCCTAGACAGACGACAGCCTAATTCCGGATTATCGAGTTAATTCGAATTAACTCGGGCATTAACTGCAGCTAATCCGCATTAACTCTATGAGTTAATACTCAAAATAAAAGAGGATTAGGGCCATTTGCGATGGCAACACTGTTGAAAATTGTCTATTGTGAATTTTTCTCAATCCATTCTACAAAATATTAGGTGTGTTCGCTTTAAAAAAAAAAAATCTTTCAACAATTGTTAACAGTTTTCAACATGAAAAGCATTGGCGAACAAATAAATCTAGCTGTCAATTACGAGCTGTGAATCTCAATTTACAAGTTTCTGATAGTTTTCAGTTCACGTTCTTCTTGTAGATTTTCTCATATCAAGAGTGACAGATGACAGAAATTGATAGTGATAATATTTTAATATTTTATTCAGATTATGTTCGCCGGTAATCCGAAATTAGGCTGCCGTCTGTCTAGGCTATAATATTAACCGAGAATTTCCAATGGCAGAGTACACCTAATGGTAGTGAAGCTAAATGTTGACATTTTTTCAATGAAAATTTACTTTCAAATCAAACGAAATATACAGTTAAGCAAATAAAAGTGCATGACAAATAAAACTCTTTATCCTCTGGTAGACTGTATCATCATGTGGACGCTGTTAAAAAGCGTATATGTAATAATATGTAAGTAATTATAAATTTAATAATTCTCATATGGTTAATACAGCTAAATTAGTTAGTCGCATGAACAAATTCAATTAAAAATGTAGTATTATAGTGTCGTGGGGAATTAAATACAATATATTATCTACATAATTATAATAATAAAAATAATATTGATAACAACAAATTATCATATGGTTAATGAAATTACAATTGGGTGTTAAAAAATTCATTTGATAATTGTTAACCCATGTCTATCCAAAGAATTAAAATAATCAAATCAAATCACTTAATATTGTACATCTGTGTACTATTCACATATCTCGATTATATTTATTTCATTCTTATTATAAAAATATATTTAAATAATATTGAATTTATAGTAATCTCCTCTGCTTACTTATACATACATATGTACAATACTATGAAGTGAACATTCATTCATTCTCTACAACAATCATATATGCCCAGAATAATTCTATTTAGTAAAGGATATTGAACACTGTTAATCAATTGAAAATGACAACTAAGGAAATTTTACAATAAATTTTATAAATGCGAAAGTGACTCATATATCACAAAACAAAAGTAATCCCTACATCCAATGCGAGTACTTTGAAAACTACAAAATGAGTAGTCTAAAAAGACTACTCTCCAAAATGTAGTGTAGATATCAAGGTCATTATCTCACCACCAAGTTCTGCCAACAGCAAAGGGAGAGAATGAAGATTATTATATTGGATTCATAGTTTCAAGTTCCAAACCCTTTGGGGAGAATTCGGATACGGAGTTATTCTACTGGAAATAAAACAGCTCAAAACCTCTTTACGCAAACCAAAGATTAGTTGGATGCCTTCTACGAGAACTCTGAACCATATTTATACTGTACTCTCTTGAGAGACAAAAAGGCTAAACCACTGACAAGACAAGACGGGGAGTAGACTTTTGTAGTTTTTTGATATATGAGTCCCTTTCACTATTATAAATAGTAAAACCACTGACAAGACAATAAGATTGCTTCCAGCCCACTAAATTGTGCCAGGACATTGTTCAATTTAAGTGATGGAAATAGTGGACGCTATTATAATACTCAAAGAACGTGTTTGCCACATATTAAATCTAGAATTAGACGTGAGAAAGTTGTACGCTCGCCAGGCTCCGCAATTATCCATGTTAGACTCAATAAGTTTGAACATTTTGAACGATTCCTTGATACCGCAATAGAACAGTTTTGATACGTTAGAAAGTTGTCCGCTCGCGAGGGTCTTCAATTATCCACGTTAGACCAAAAACGTATTCCGATTGAAAATTTTGAACGCTTTTTTGATACCGCAATAGAACAGTTTTGGTACTCATTAATAACTGTAGACGCCACTTCGATTCACCGTTACACGCAAGAGCTAAAAATACTGTATAATCAAAACATTGGATTGCCAAGGATAAATTGGCTCCAAGAACTATTTCTTATGCTGGGAAAATGATGCCGACTATTTTTTTTGGGATAGTTTGAAAACTTTCCATAGAGTAATCGATTATTTGCAAAAGTAAAACTCATTACAAGAGCTTATTACTCATTATTACTTGGCAAGCTGAAGAAAAAAATTGCAGAAAAATATTCTGCAAGCGCTTCCCATGATGAAAATCTAGGAATTGTAGTTTGAACTGCTTGACCTTCCTCCTGATCCACCAGATCTTGCTCCGATTTGGATTTTTGTTTCCTAATACAAATGTTGTGCTCGGAAGGCAGAGATTTTTGCCAAATCAGGAGGCCATCATCTTCCTAAGCAATTATTTTATAGAGAGAGAGAGAGAGAGAGAGAGAGACGCCGAATACTATTTGGACGAATTAAAGAGATAGAAGCATCGCTTGTAGAAGTGTTTAGCTTTACAACGAGGCTACATAGAAAAATCAAAAGAAATTTGATGAAAAATAGTCTATATCGGAAACGTTAAAGGTCAACCTCTTGAAAAATATTTGAACAATAATTTTTTGGCATAATGTAGGCGAAAGTCTAAATTTCTATAAATTTATGAAATAAATTCTAGTTTGCTATATTTATTAAAATTTTGAATATTCTTTAAAATCCTGCATTGGTTTTATATTTGGATATTTGTAGCAGACATTTGTGAGAGAAAATCTAGAAAATCAATAGAAGATAGAACCAAAACAGCCGATTCAACGTCGTTCTTAAGAATTGGGCATTGCTCAGATTACACAATGGAATTTTGCGAAAGGATCTTGAACTGCACCGTTCTAAGAACTAAAGCCACACGATCATATGAAACGACGTACGTTTTCGAATTTTATTTTTATGTAAATGTTATCAAGTCCTTAATGAAAAACACGTTACACATTTGAGAGAGAAAATCAAGAATTTGGGGAAAAAATATACATATTTCGAGCATGAATGAAAATAGTTCGATTTAAAAATTTCTCTTAATTTGACACGAATTTATGTGCAAAATAAACTGTCACTTAAAAATAATAACACTTTTTGACGAATTTCGCCACGCAAGAAGCTCTCTTAAATCAATAGCTATTAAATTTAAGTTGTAACTTAATTTTAACTTGGGAAATTTAAGTTGTAACTTTAATTTGACTTTCGAAAGTTAAGTTATTAATTTTATTTTGACGTTAAATTAAACGCTGAATTTATTTTGACAAATGCCACTATTAAATATTCATTTTTACTCTTAGAGTATGTTACAATGTGGAAAAATAATATAAGTTTAATCCTAGACCCGTGTACTGCTGAAAATTCACTTACTGGTTACCTGAGTACTCGTATATAATTTCCATATGAAATTAATAGAAATGTGTTTTTTTTTTTAATCTAAAATAATATTCATTAATGTCACTTTTATATCACAACTGATAAAAATTACTAAAACTTTATTAAAATTGCCCATATATCAATATTATTGCAATCACACCATTATGGTCTAATCAGACTACACCATGGATTAGTATGCTAGACCAATAGTAATACAATTTCACCTAATTGTAAATGAACATAGAAATGGAGGATATGGGAAGAAATTAAAAACAAAAATCAAAAGGATATAAATTGATTTTGCCATTGATGTCCTTAACAAAAGGTAATAATTCTTCACTTTAAATATGAATGAGATTCAAATCAAATTGCATTCTTCACCATGAATGGACCACTCATTGCAATTATGAATAAATTCTTGTTTTTATTATTTTCTAATATATTCAAATATGAAGTCAAATTTGATGTTTTCTTTAAAACAGTGCACAATTTTTATTTATGCATGCAGCAACACGCAGCAACATGTCTATATACAAATTTTGTATACATGTATCTTCACACTTCCACTCACTCGTACATCATGCCTTTCTCAATCAAATAAATTCACTTGAATAGATCGATACGCATAAAATGACAAAGTTCATTATGGAACATTGTTGCATTTTATAGCAAAACAAAAAAAAAAAAAAAAACAACAACAAAAACAACGAAAGAAAAATGCACCAACAATAACAACCCACAATGTATTACCGCAAATGATGTGATGTGATGTGATGTGATGTGACATTTGATGAATGCCATCATAATGGGGAACAAAATATGAACAAAAATAGCAAAAACATTGAAACCGCTCAAAAAAAGGGGTGCCCCACTCAAAGGGTGAAAAGCATATAATGAACGTGCATTGAATATAAATGCGTGAAAAATATATGAATATAAGTAATAAACAATATCGGACATTATTAGAATACAAAACAAATAAAAAAGAAAAAAAAAAACAGAACCCAAGCCAGTCTGTGGTGTCCGCCTACACTTCCGGTTACCCACCTCAACACAACTCAACTCAACTCAACTCAACTCATTTTTTATTTCAACAATTTAACTCACCTATTGTCGAATGCATTCAAGAGAGAAGAGAATCAATTATAAATTTACTTTGATTCAAATTGTTTCGCAACATAATCATCAGTTCATCATCAACATTAAGTACCAAACCGTACGGTATACATTTTATAATCCTCACTGGATGTTGATAACTAAAACCAAATGAAAGAGAGACAGGGGGGCAAAAAAACAAATAATCTCTTGTAATAAATTTTTCAAGTTAATTTCTTTTTTATGTCATTTTTTTCTTCTTCTTTCGTTGTTGTTGTTTTTTTTTTTTTCTCAAAGCATATGCAATCATTTTATCACTTTCACCACCACCATCACACCACAAATATCGCTTAATAAATATTTTCACATAAACATTTTGACAAGAAGAAGAAGAAGAAGAAGACGGAGGAGAGAAAGAAGATGAACAACAAAAACGAAAAATAACAAAAAAAAAATAATAATAATAAAAGAAAAGCTTTACAAATTAGCGAACGAAGGGTGTGAGTGTGTGCGATAGCAACAATGACACCACAAAAACAAATGATAACATGAACATTGGTATGAGGGAAGAAATTTACCCTTCATGCGATTAGGGTGATGTGGTGGTATACATACATGTGTATACCCTGTGCTAAAATTGTGTGATTGATATTTAGTCTATGCGATTATGGACTCATTTCATTCATAGTTCGATTGTAAGGAAATTAGTTTTTTTGAACTATTTTACACGTAATATTCGCGATGATAATTATCAATTAGAAAGTTCATCTTGAAGAAATTTTTGTTTCATCCAAAGTGTACACTAAAGATGAACGATGAACATGTCAACCTTTTAATGAAACAGTCGTTTCTCGAATTGATGATTTATCCGTAGTGAAGTAACATAGGTGTTAGCATCAGTCAGAATTTTGTTGGTGGATAACCTTTAAACTGATAAAACTGTAGACTCAAATTATTATTGGAAGCTTTTCGAACAACTAGAAGCAAAACAACTAGAAGCAAAGAAAACCAATTTTATAGAAGAAATAAAAATTATTTTTCAACAAGGCAAGTCTCCAACGCACACAGTTTAAAAAGTATGCACCAATTGGATGCAAAAATTAGTGAAACCCCTAGTTTATAGAAGGAAAAAATCAATTTTCATCATACATCTTCTTGCACAGCTCAAGTTGTTCCAACTTTTCGTTCGTCCAACTTCTGGCTCTTCTAACCCCTCCAAAATATATATCGTCTTAAACGAAGTAACTAGTGTCAACAAACAAAGAGTCTCGGCGTCTTGGACAGCACGTCACTGTTGACAACTACGCTTTTGAAATAGTAAGAGACTTTATCTATCTTGGAACAAGCATTAATAGCACTAATGACGTCAGCCTGGAGATATTGCGAAGGATCACTTTTGTAAACAGATGCTACTTTGGGCAATTGAGAAGCAATTGAGAAGTCGAGCTCTCTCTCTCGAAGAACGAAAACTACACTCTACAAGTCTCTCATCATGCCTGTCCTTACATATGGCACCGAAGCCTGGACAATAACCACCTCGGATGAGCGAATTCTTAGATTTTTCGAGAGAAAAGTCCTACGCAAGATCTTTGGACCTATTTGTGTTGGTGGCGAGTACCGAATAAGGTACAACCATGAGGTGTATGAGCTGTATGCCGATATTGACATAGTAGTGACAAAGAGGAAGACCTAACCTCCAGTGGAAAGACCAAGTACTGGAGAACCTGACGGCGCTTGGAATTTCTAAATGGCGCCAGCTAGCGAAGAACAAAGATGGCTGGCTGTTATATTCGATATTCGGTTGTTATGGCCACATAAGTAAGTAAGTAAGTACTCGTAAGTTAAACAATTTTCACCAAAACCAATGGTTATTTAAGCCCACTTCAAGCAAAGAGGAATCCATAAATTGGAGATTCGTTGGAAGAAGTGTATTGAACTTCAGACAGAATACATTGAGAAATAATGTCATTTTTACGACTATTCAAGCGGTTTCCGATTGAAGAACTTATTGAATAGATGCTATACCGAAGGAATGGTTGAAGCAAAAACATTTTTATTCTTATCTAAAAAGCAAAATGACCTGCTACTAAAACCTCCTACTCAAACTTGATGCAATTGATCCAGAAAATGAAATACGTCTGCCACTATTTATGATTACAAATGGATTAGAATATTTCACATCAAACATGTTGCAACAATTCATTGGAATGATCCAACTTCATCGAACATGTTTGATGTTATAACAGCCCCATAAATGTAATGGCATTTCGCTATAAAATTCTACATAGTACTGTAGCCACTAAAAGTAGTTACATGCCAACTAGTACACGCACTAGTCAGTACTTGGAGTACTTTAATTTAATAGAAAATACAAAAATATTCGCATATAAAAATCTGAAGAAGAAGAAGAAGAAGAAAAGTTATAGCAAGCGTCGCATTAAATCGCATTTGTTAAACCACACACACACGATGATGATTTCTTTCACGATTACTGAAGGAGAGAAAGTTAACAAAATATTTTGCCACCCATCATCAAACCAAATCCATAGAAGAAGCTGTTAAATGACGGCATTGTGGGTACATAGAAAAAAAGTATGAAAACTCGTATGCGTAGGACATGTATGCGTATAGACTGTATATGACACTGACTTCCTTTTTCAAGTGTTTGTTGATAAGGCAAAAAGACAAAATTGTACATTATTTGTTTTTTTTTTTTTTTTTGTCTTTTCTCTCCTAGAACACACACACACGCATAAGTTTATAATAACTTTGATGCGTTTATTCAACATTTTCTTTGCATTGAAAATTGATGAGGGAAGTCAAAGAGATTACAGAAGGAGAAGAAGAAGCTTAACTTGGAAGTGTTTGGTTGATGGATTTTTTTCGTTTGTAATTTTCTCACATTAGTAAGAGTAAAGAGAAGAATTGTAGAATTTTTTTTTTTTTTTAAAGAAATTAAAAAAAAAACCCACACACACACACACACACACATTAAATCCATTGAACCTATTAAATTAATACTGAAAAAAAAAAAAAATGATGAAAATGATGGTTGTTACATAACCAATTGTATTTTACTTATCAATAGCCACAATTAATTAAATGCAACACACTATCAAAAATGTATTCAACAATAAATAATCACAACAACAACAACAACAAAATAATAATAAAAAGGAATAACAATGAAAATGACTATTTGCAATTTACATTTTTGTATGCATTTTTGTTCTGCTGATGCAGCATCCATGCAGCACCCACAAAAGAGCAATTAAATGTGAAATTGTTGCCACAATAATTGTCGTTGTCGTTGTCGTTGTCGTTGTTAAATGAATGATGTAACACTATGTGCAATAACAATTCGTGAAATAAAAGAGCAATTAATACACAAAAATGCGCAATGAATGCATAAAAATTTCATTGCAAAATTCAAAAAAAAAATTTTTTTTTTTGTTTTCTTTCACTCCATTTGGTGAGTGAACATCGTAGGAGAGAGTTCGTGTAGCACACAATGCACTCTAAAGTAAATTTAAATGTTATGGTCAAGGAATATATGAAGATCATTGCATTTGATACTCCACAACCACCTACTTTGTGAGGTTCCCAGGAAACAAAATTGCGTAAGCCAAAAAAATGGTGGACATGGATGATGGATGATAAATGGTGCCGCTAATATGTCAACGTTAAAAATATGGAAGGAAAATCGACAAATGACAACACAACTGAGTAGCAGCCACCCTTGGTGGAATAAAATGCATGACCAATCTATATTAATATTATCTCCTTTGCAATTTTCCGGAACATACACTTATCCCTTATATCACCCCTTAGTGGTACTCCACTAAAGAATTGATGTTTTCATAAAATTCAATCAATCCTCTCCTAAAAGTCGCACCTAGATGGGTAAAATGTGGAACGGAGCCCCAATTTTTCCAGTTGAATATAGGAAGCATATCCTACAAAACTGACGCTTTAATAAAATTCACTCTCACGTCCACCAGGGTTCATTTAGGGAGGTAGAATTCATGACCGAACTCCATTAATTTCTCCATGAACAAACTTGATCTCTATATCTACCCCTTTAGGGGATTGCAACACAAAATGAACGTAAAACACCTAAGAAATCAATTAGTAATCCCACAGCTGACCAGAAATCGTCCCTAGAATGGTAAAATGTATGATCGATCCTCATTAATTATTATTACTAATTAATTATTCTACAATAATATTTTCCCCAAACATACTTACCACCTAACTCGAACTCTTAAGTTTCCTTTGTGTTCCGGAATACATTGGAGTTGGGGGGAACGAATTGTTATATGCCAATTCGTCAGGAAAGGTGCAGCAACATTCTTTGTAGGTCCAGAACTCTTCTGTGGTCTGAGCAAGGGAGCCTTATCCGTAATCGTTAGGAAGAAAGAAAAATCAGAAAGACAATCATATTGGAAAAACTTAACAAGTTTGTCCCGTTCAAAGTCACTTTTAGGGACTCACAAACCTAAAGTAATTTTAGAAATGTATTAAGAATAAATAAATAAAAAATACTTTAAGTATCATTATGGGAATATGCACAGTACACTGTAGGTTGAATTATCACCTAATGAAACTTGGAATCTTTTCGGATGGGTCCTGCCGATACTACAGGGAGGAGAATGAAACTGCGAAATATATGCTGGGAATATGCTCAGCACTAATGCACGGCAGAAAAAAAAATCTCGGAGAATTTTTAATACCCGAAAATCTTTTAAAATCCAATAAGGTAGGATCTATGTTAAACTTTCTTATGGATATTGGACTTAGAGACACACTCTAGGTTCAAGATGGGCTGCATAATAGACCTAGAGTCGCAGTGCAACACAACTCTTAAATAATAATATGATTATCTGCCATACAAAATGAACGAAAAACACTTGAAAATCGACATAGCTGCCTAGAAAGTTGTAAAATGGATGACCGATATTCATTAATTATTCTATCTCAATATTTCCACCGATCATATTCGCTTTTCTTACTTCTTAAGGAGAATACATAAAAATCAATTATTAACCCCATAGATGCCAAGAGAGCATGCTTGGAATATTAAAATATATGTCCAACACCCACTAATTTTTACCCAAATATTTCTTTGCATCGTATTTACCTTCTATATCTACCCATTAAGGTGGCTCCCTTCCAAAATCAAAATGTTTTATCAAGTTGTATCACAACGTTGACAGAATTCCCCTTATAGGCTCCGAAGGGCCCTTTGGCCGGGCTTGTCTTCCAAAACTGTTGTGCGTGTTAAATTTTTGAGCAGTATTAGAAGGGTCCTATTTTTTATTAGCCGGTTCCGAATGGCAGAATGGTTCTATATACATATATTAGAATATTAATGATTGGACAAGGTATACCATATCGAGCGAATGCAAGACATGCTCCAGGCTATTTGTAAGACTACATTGGGATGTACCACATAGTGGAGATTTTTCCTTTTCCTTCCTTTCGGAGCTTCGGAACTGAATCTGGTATTATGACTACCTTCCTGAACGGCATTCCGTTAGAATCATGAAAGTGTCTTGAGGTAGTTCTGTGAGAACTTGGGATTCCTAACTGGCGCTGTGTCTTACTTATGTTTCTTAATGGCATTCCGTGAGACTCGCTAGCGTGTCTTTAGAGTGCTCGTTGGTAAAAGTGAAAATTCTACTTCAAAATATTTTTAATGAACTATAATCGCTTTCTATTACATGCGAATGATGAGAGAAAAAAAAAACCAAAAATAGAAAACAAAGAAAATATCAAATAAAACCCATTCATGTAATGTACTTTGTGCCAAGTATTGAATTAGGGTGGATGGAAATTTATTCACATGTTTCCAACACGTCCTGCACAACATTCATCGATAAATTGTTGTGCATTGCTGGTACTAAAGGGTGATTTTTTTGAGAGCTTGAAAACTTTGAACCAAAGTAAAAGAAAAAAATATTATTGGAACGAATTTTTTTTTTATTTTAATCTGTTAATCTGATTTCGGACATATGTCCACACGGCTACGAGTAACATGCTCCATTCGATCAGTACAATTTTTGAGCATTTCTTCCAATAAATCTGACCATATTTTGCAATGGTGGCTTGAATATTGGCTTCCAACGCTTCAAGAGTTGCTGATTTGTAGGCATATGTATATCAATGAGTTAACATAGTCTCATAAAAGATAGTCAAGAGCCGTTAAATCGGATGAACGAGGAGGCTAATTAACAGGACCGACGGCTGGAGACCCTATTTTGAAACAAAATGTCGTCGATGTTTAGCTGATCAATGTGTGAAAACAAAATGTCAGCACGGCTCGATAACGGTAACGACAGCTTCTGCCTCATTTCAAAAGATATAGAGACCGATGATGCCGCCAGCGTTTAAACCACAACAAACAGCCAATTTGAATGGATGTAATGGTGATTCAATGACAGCTTGAGGATTGTCTTCGGTCTACAAATTTTTTTGAAAATAAAATTCCGCAATTTGAAAACTTTGTTCTGGCGCTAACCGATTCATGATGAAATGACAAATTTGTTTGAAGAGAAATGTCAACAGTTTGACAATTCTCATCTGTCAAACCATAAATATCCCTATCGAAAGATCTCACGCTGCAAAAAAAAAAAAAAAAACACCCGATACAAAAAACATTCAGTCAGCTAGCTAACAGCTCGTTAGCAATTTTTGACATCAAAAAATGCTAGAGAATGTTTGTTGATATTGTTGTTGTTGTAAATAGTTGTTGTTTGAAATTAGAAATTTCGATTTGAATACAAAAATTGCAATATTCATTTTCGTTTTCTCTGCAATTTTTTTGTTTGTTTTTCAATTCTTTTTCTTTGTGCATTTTGTTTACTCCTTTACCACGCCTTTGCAATAGTCATGTGTATGTATTGTGTGTATTGAATGCAATTTCACTTTTCACTGAATTGCAATTTGTTTCAATTTCTATGTGTGTGAGTGTTTTTTTTTTTTGTTCACAATGAAAAATTATTCTTAACAAAACACAAATCACAATCGCCAATCACAAAATGCTTTTTAGAATATTTTTTTTTTTTTTTTTTTATAGCTGCATAGAATCATATATGAATGCATTGTATACGAACAATGGTCAAATGTCATTTTACTGTTGGTATACAATATGTGTGGATTATGTGTGCATGTTTTGTCACTTTTATGAGTTTGACACTTGCATACTGATGAGCAAATTGATAACACTTTCTATTATTATTCGCCATCAACTACAGACGTCACGTCAATAATCTCTGGTTTTTTGTTGCTAAACGTCCAAAAATAACAACACCACCAACGACAACGGTTATTTTGTCGATTCTCTATTGAATGGTTGTGCTGCTTGTTGTGTTGTATTGTGTGCAGCATTGCATTTAAAGTGATTGATTCTATTTCGTACAAAATGGCAAAATGCTATTGATTGACAATACATATGCACATATAACCATTCTCTCTCTCTCTCTCTCTCTCTCTCTCTGATTTTGTTTTATTATTATCTCATTTATTATTTTGGAAAAAATCACATTTATAGTTTTTTCATATTTTCCAGTAACTGGAATCGTTCTAAACAATATTCATAATATCGAAATAAAATAATTACACTAGTCGCCAAAAAACACCCATCTATGTGACTATTTCTTAAAATGGATTTGGGTCTTCATAATTCGAAAATCATAATAAAAAATCTTCAGTTGCCGAGTTTTCGAAATACATCAATTTTCAAAGGCAATTTTATTTTTTGTACAAAATCTAGAGCAAGAACCAAAGGAGAGTAGAGGTTTCAAAATATTTTGAAAATCAAAGGGAAACCGGTAATTAATTCCATAGCTTCGAAGGAGCGCCATTAGAAGGTGACCTTCATTAATTTTTCCTCCACAAAATGATTGAGAATTACACAGTGACTCAGGATTTGTGATTCCAACTCAAGACGAAGACCTCGACCCATATACTAAAACCTCCAAAACTTTTGGCATTCTCAGACCAAATTTTTTTTCTATGGCCATATATAAAAATTTGCAATTTTTGAACTGACTCTTGTTAGAATAAATGGAAAAAGGGTTAAAATTCATATCAGAGCGAAATAGATAGTTTGGACACATAGAGTAAAATTTCACAGGCAAAAAAATTTTATAGAACATTTTAATCCACTTATCATACATATGTGCCTCCACTGTTGGCTCTTCAAATTCAAATTTTTACTTTCGCTGTGCCTCGGTGTAAACAATCAGTCAAAAAATTGCAAATTTAATATGGTGATAGAAAAAAAATTGACCGTTTTACTATATGATTCTAGATTTTTCATACTGATTTGGAATGATTGCGACCCCAGAAAATGACCTGAAATTGTTTCTTAGTCTTATACGTAACCTCTATCTCCTGAATTTATTCGAAGGCACTAGAAATTGAAGGGCCATTCAGACACCAAATTTTTTGTAGCGTCTTCCAAATCAAAATCTGTGCCATAGGCCAAGCCGCACATATGTATAATAAAATCCAAAGAGCTAACTTCCTCGGAAATAACCATTTGTGTTGACAATCAGGAAGCAATCAAGGCCATACACGCTAAAGTGGTACAAGCAAAGTGTGAGGAGTATCACGTCAGCATGTTCAATTCGACAACACGTGACTGAGCTCTGATGGGTCTCCCATCATTGAGGTATACCCAGTAAGGGAAGGGCCAACAAATGGGCAAGTAGTAGACATGCTACTACTAAGGGAAATGCAAATTCGAATTGAGCAAAAAATTGAGCAGTAAAAGAACAAACAAACAGAATGTAGAATCTTATCATTGGATGTCGAACTAAATCCAGGAAGAACTCTTACTTTTCTAAGACGTAGTAGATGAGAGTTTCAAACTCTTGGATCCGTGCTCACGGGGCCTAATGGTGGCCAGATACGTAGCGCCTTAGAGCGAGTTTTGTAGGAGTTATGGTGAGGAGGAGGAAGAGCAAACAGTAAAAAACGTTTCCGACTGATTGAGGCGTCGGAGAACATGAACCAAATTCATTGGTGCGGCTTCATTTAACAGACTGGAGCAATTGACGGTTTTGAGACTAAGCAATATTCTAAATTTTTCAAAGGCTACATGATAGTTTACAACCATTAGTTAAAAGCACTAAGATGGTACACCTAACAAATATCACAATGAGCGAATATGCCTTAATTGACCCCCTCTTCATCACTCCTTAGGTAGGCTCATCTACAAAGTTGCTGTTTTCATAGAATTGGCTTCACCACTCTCAGGATGACTCTAGTGGGATAAAGCATATAATCGATTTATATTTTTCTCACCAAAATTGCCTTTGATTACTCAGAAATAAAAGTTATTTGTGATTCTTCTTTCACTTTTTGGATAAATAATAGATAATTTTAATATTTTTTTATTCTAGGAGCAAAAATGAAAAGAAATAAAATTAATAAATTTCAAAAATAATTTTTACTTTTGAGAGAAAAAGAAATTACATTAAAAAATTATTCAAAATTGTAATATTTAATGGTAGTGCCTTGAGAGGAAAAACTGATAAATTCATATATGAAAATTACCGCCATGAATATTACTATGTCCTTCGAAATTCGTAGAAATGTCAAGAATGCTGCACAACAAATAAGATTGAAATGTATAAAGAAACAGTGAAAGAATGAGAATGAGACAGACAGAGAGGGAGAGGAGGTAGAAAGAGAGTAAGGGAGAGAGAAGAGAGAAGTAAATTTGTCTACAATTAAGGAAAGAGGACCATATAGGTCCGTTTATATTAAGGTGGTACAAAATTTTTTAACATAAACAAAGGAAAACATAAAACTCAGATCATTTCAGACATTTCTTCTCAAGGAAGTATAAAGAAATTCCCGATTGGGTCTTGTCTACTTTTTACCCTTAGCAGCAACTATAAAAGCATCAGTTTTATAGTGGAGCCCCTCTTAGAAGTGGAGACTCATCATTTTCATGTATTTTTATCGGTTATTTCGCATGGGAGAACACTTAAGTGGTAGATATAAGTGGTAAATATGTTTCGAACAAATGTTGAGGCTGAAAAATTAAAGTTTTTCATACATTTCACAGTTCTAAAACCGTTTCCTGTTTAGTTCGGCGATTATTTATAAATGTTCAGATGTTTTTTTCCGCCAATTTATGTGGGAATTCACCACAGCGGTGAAAATAAAAGATAATTACGTTTTGAGAAAATGTTGGGGAAGAAAAATGAATATGGGTCGATCCTATATTTCAACACTCTAGTGCCGAGCCCTAGGGATTCGTGTAAATGTTCGAGAATCACCACTAGAGACTTAAACAAAACCCAATTAAACTTAACTTCTTAGTATATCCTTCTAAGTTGCTTACCCTCTATCTCCATCGTTAAAAAGAGTTCCAGTACAAAATGAACGTTACTACGTTCAATCTAAAAGTCTAAAACAGACGTTTAGGTATCGTCACTAGATCGTTAAAATGTGTAAGGGAGACCCATTAATATTTCCTCAACATTTCCTCTAACTCCATATCTCCACTTCTTATGGTTTTTGTTGATTTTGTGGGTGTCGTAGTTCAGTGGTTAGTGCATTGGCCTTCCGATCTGTAGGTCGTAGGTGCAATCCCCGGCTGAACCATAAGAAAATTTGATATTTGAAAGGATTTTTCTTTCGAACAGTACCCACCTGCCGGCAGGAATTGGTCATTCTTCCGGCAATAACAATTTTCCATGAAAATGTTTCTTAAAGAGCTCTGTCTGACAAAACTAAATTAAAGTGATGTCACAAGGGTTCTGCCGTTCGGAACCGGCTAATATAAGTAGATCCCTTCTAATGCTGTCCAAATTTAACACGCACAACAGTATTGGAAGAGAAGCTCGGTGGTATCACAATGGGCATTTTTGGCCTAAGTGTATCCTCTAAGATGGCAGCCACATAATCTAACCTAAACTAGGGTTTTATAAAAAAAAAAAACTGAAAGAATAGGAATTTCTTTAGAATTCCTTGAAGAGAAATGCTTGAAATGATCGAAATTCTATGTTTTTTTTTTGCTGAGCCAGGTAGTCAAAATGCTTGCTCTACACCATTTAACTTACCGTAATATTTACATATCCTTACTTATATTTATATATCTGAAATAGAATGTATGAATAAGATTGTGCTGCATGCGATGATGCAGGAAGAGCAAACAAAACTTGAAAATGAAACTGTTTATTATATAATAGCAACAACAACAGCAACAACAATAGCAACAACGACAAGAATGAAAACGACATAATAGTAAAATTAAATGTGCCTTTTATGCATACTTAAATGCAATAGTCACTACTACACATGTACATACCATACATACATACATATTCACACTAAAGAAACAATAATCATCATATCATATACTATGAGGCCTTTATTATATGAGTATGTATTTTGTTTTTGGTACAATATCATATTTGATTACGTACTGCTCACACACAATGTGAAAGAAGAAGGAAAGAAGAAGAAATGCAAATTCATACATACATACGTATGTACTTAGTACTATTTAAGGAAATAAGTACTAAAATGCGGGAAGATTCTTTGCCAAAAAAAAAAAAAAAAAAAAAAAAAAAAAAAAAACAGATATGTTAGGTACCATGTGTGTAGATATAACTAGACTTATATAGTAGTAGGTACCCATTATCATATGCATATGCATGTACATACGAATATTTCTACTTATCAATATGTAAATATGTATAGCAGAAATATATGTACATATTTAAAGAGGATATGTAAAACAAATGCACACACACACACACACACACACACACACACTTAAAAGTGTCTATTTGTTATCATTGTAAGAAATTGGCCGTATTGTAGACAGAATAGTATTTTTAGAGTTAACAACGACTATAAATGGTACGCTACATAGTGGTAGTAGCTGATTATTCATGAAATCATTTTTAAAAATGTTTTGTAAAAAAATTGTAATTTGTTCCAAAAGTTTCTTTTTTTTCTGAAAACTCGAAGAGAAATCCATTCACAGCCACCCATTTTTTTTTTTATAAAAATCGTTAAAATCGTTTTTTATGTGGCACTTATAGGCCTAAAAATGCCCTGTGGCCGAGCTTCTCCTCCAGTACTGTTGTACGTGCTAAATTTGGGACGGTATTAGGAGGGTAACATATGGATTCCGTCTCAAAAGAACTGCTCATTTTTTGAGGTCCAAAATGAAACAAGCCAATTTCGGATACTCTGTGCTGATGTGAAGCGTAAGTCAGACCTGACAATGTCTGCGCTATAAGGCGGGTGAGGTAAAACTTCCCAGCAGCTGTTTTCCAAATAATTTTTAATCGATCTTCCAACATGAGGCCGAGCGTTGTCATGATCGAATATTATATCTCAAGTCTGGTTGCATATTCTGGTCATTTTTCAGAGATCAATTATGTTCGCTACAGGTCCCCTATGACGGTCTGATTCAATTTCAACAGCTCATAATACAACAGACCCTTCTGATACTTCTGGTCATTTTTCGGGGATCAATTATATTCGTTACAGGTCCCCTATGATGGTCTGATTCGATTTCAACAGCTCATAATACAACACACCCTTCTGATCCCACCAAATGCATAGCATTACCTTCCCGCTAACAATATACTGCTTTGCCGTTGATTTCAATGGTTGGCCGTGCTTCACATACGATTTTTTGCGCTTCGGGTTATCATAATGAGTCCATTTTTCGTCACCAGTAACAATACGATGCAGCTCATAATACAACAGACCCTTCTGATACTTCTGGTCATTTTTCGGGGATCAATTATGTTCGTTACAGGTCCCCTATGATGGTCTGATTCGATTTCAACAGCTCATAATACAACACACCCTTCTGATCCCACCAAATGCATAGCATTACCTTCCCGCTAACAATATACTGCTTTGCCGTTGATTTCAATGGTTGGCCGTGCTTCACATACGATTTTTTGCGCTTCGGGTTATCATAATGAGTCCATTTTTCGTCACCAGTAACAATACGATGCAGCTCATAATACAACAGACCCTTCTGATACTTATGGTAATTTTTCGGGGATCAATTATGTTCGTTACAGGTCCCCTATGATGGTCTGATTCGATTTCAACAGCTCATAATACAATACACCCTTCTGATCCCACCAAATGCATAGCATTACCTTCGCGGTATGAATATGTTGCTTTGTCGTTGATTTCGATGGTTGGCCGTGCTTCACATACGATTTCTTGCGCTTCGGGTTATCATAATGAGTCCATTTTTCGTCACCAGTAATAATACAATGCAGCTCATAATACAACAGACCCTTCTGATACTTCTGGTCATTTTTCGGGGATCAATTATGTTCGTTACAGGTCCCCTATGATGGTCTGATTCGATTTCAAGACCTCATAATACAACACACCCTTCTGATCCCACCAAATGCATAGCATTACCTTCCCGCTATCAATATACTGCTTTGCCGTTGATTTCGATGGTTGGCCGTGCTTCACATACGATTTCTTGCGCTTCGGGTTATCATAATGAGTCCATTTTTCGTCACCAGTAACAATCCGATGCAGCTCATAATACAACAGACCCTTCTGATACTTCTGGTCATTTTTCGGGGATCAATTATGTTCGCTACAGGTCCCCTATGATGGTCTGATTCGATTTCAACAGCTCATAATACAACAGACCCTTCTGATCCCACCAAATGCATAGCATTACCTTCGCGGTATGAAAATGTTGCTTTGTCGTTGATTTCGATGGTTGGCCGTGCTTCACATACGATTTCTTGCGCTTCGGGTTATCATAATGAGTCCATTTTTCGTCACCAGTAACAATACGATGCAGCTCATAATACAACAGACCCTTCTGATACTTATGGTAATTTTTCGGGGATCAATTATGTTCGTTACAGGTCCCCTATGATGGTCTGATTCGATTTCAACAGCTCATAATACAATACACCCTTCTGATCCCACCAAATGCATAGCATTACCTTCGCGGTATGAATATGTTGCTTTGTCGTTGATTTCGATGGTTGGCCGTGCTTCACATACGATTTCTTGCGCTTCGGGTTATCATAATGAGTCCATTTTTCGTCACCAGTAATAATACAATGCAGCTCATAATACAACAGACCCTTCTGATACTTCTGGTCATTTTTCGGGGATCAATTATGTTCGTTACAGGTCCCCTATGATGGTCTGATTCGATTTCAAGACCTCATAATACAACACACCCTTCTGATCCCACCAAATGCATAGCATTACCTTCCCGCTATCAATATACTGCTTTGCCGTTGATTTCGATGGTTGGCCGTGCTTCACATACGATTTCTTGCGCTTCGGGTTATCATAATGAGTCCATTTTTCGTCACCAGTAACAATCCGATGCAGCTCATAATACAACAGACCCTTCTGATACTTCTGGTCATTTTTCGGGGATCAATTATGTTCGCTACAGGTCCCCTATGATGGTCTGATTCGATTTCAACAGCTCATAATACAACAGACCCTTCTGATCCCACCAAATGCATAGCATTACCTTCGCGGTATGAAAATGTTGCTTTGTCGTTGATTTCGATGGTTGGCCGTGCTTCACATACGATTTCTTGCGCTTCGGGTTATCATAATGAGTCCATTTTTCGTCACCAGTAACAATACGATGCAGCTCATAATACAACAGACCCTTCTGATACTTATGGTAATTTTTCGGGGATCAATTATGTTCGTTACAGGTCCCCTATGATGGTCTGATTCGATTTCAACAGCTCATAATACAATACACCCTTCTGATCCCACCAAATGCATAGCATTACCTTCGCGGTATGAATATGTTGCTTTGTCGTTGATTTCGATGGTTGGCCGTGCTTCACATACGATTTCTTGCGCTTCGGGTTATCATAATGAGTCCATTTTTCGTCACCAGTAATAATACAATGCAGCTCATAATACAACAGACCCTTCTGATACTTCTGGTCATTTTTCGGGGATCAATTATGTTCGTTACAGGTCCCCTATGATGGTCTGATTCGATTTCAAGACCTCATAATACAACACACCCTTCTGATCCCACCAAATGCATAGCATTACCTTCCCGCTATCAATATACTGCTTTGCCGTTGATTTCGATGGTTGGCCGTGCTTCACATACGATTTCTTGCGCTTCGGGTTATCATAATGAGTCCATTTTTCGTCACCAGTAACAATCCGATGCAGCTCATAATACAACAGACCCTTCTGATACTTCTGGTCATTTTTCGGGGATCAATTATGTTCGCTACAGGTCCCCTATGATGGTCTGATTCGATTTCAACAGCTCATAATACAATACACCCTTCTGATCCCACCAAATGCATAGCATTACCTTCGCGGTATGAATATGTTGCTTTGTCGTTGATTTCGATGGTTGGCCGTGCTTCACATACGATTTCTTGCGCTTCGGGTTATCATAATGAGTCCATTTTTCGTCACCAGTAATAATACAATGCAGCTCATAATACAACAGACCCTTCTGATACTTCTGGTCATTTTTCGGGGATCAATTATGTTCGTTACAGGTCCCCTATGATGGTCTGATTCGATTTCAAGACCTCATAATACAACACACCCTTCTGATCCCACCAAATGCATAGCATTACCTTCCCGCTATCAATATACTGCTTTGCCGTTGATTTCGATGGTTGGCCGTGCTTCACATACGATTTCTTGCGCTTCGGGTTATCATAATGAGTCCATTTTTCGTCACCAGTAACAATCCGATGCAGCTCATAATACAACAGACCCTTCTGATACTTCTGGTCATTTTTCGGGGATCAATTATGTTCGCTACAGGTCCCCTATGATGGTCTGATTCGATTTCAACAGCTCATAATACAACAGACCCTTCTGATCCCACCAAATGCATAGCATTACCTTCGCGGTATGAAAATGTTGCTTTGTCGTTGATTTCGATGGTTGGCCGTGCTTCACATACGATTTCTTGCGCTTCGGGTTATCATAATGAGTCCATTTTTCGTCACCAGTAACAATACGATGCAGCTCATAATACAACAGACCCTTCTGATACTTATGGTAATTTTTCGGGGATCAATTATGTTCGTTACAGGTCCCCTATGATGGTCTGATTCGATTTCAACAGCTCATAATACAATACACCCTTCTGATCCCACCAAATGCATAGCATTACCTTCGCGGTATGAATATGTTGCTTTGTCGTTGATTTCGATGGTTGGTCGTGCTTCACATACGATTTCTTGCGCTTCGGGTTATCATAATGAGTCCATTTTTCGTCACCAGTAATAATACAATGCAGCTCATAATACAACAGACCCTTCTGATACTTCTGGTCATTTTTCGGGGATCAATTATGTTCGTTACAGGTCCCCTATGATGGTCTGATTCGATTTCAAGACCTCATAATACAACACACCCTTCTGATCCCACCAAATGCATAGCATTACCTTCCCGCTATCAATATACTGCTTTGCCGTTGATTTCGATGGTTGGCCGTGCTTCACATACGATTTCTTGCGCTTCGGGTTATCATAATGAGTCCATTTTTCGTCACCAGTAACAATCCGATGCAGCTCATAATACAACAGACCCTTCTGATACTTCTGGTCATTTTTCGGGGATCAATTATGTTCGCTACAGGTCCCCTATGATGGTCTGATTCGATTTCAACAGCTCATAATACAACAGACCCTTCTGATCCCACCAAATGCATAGCATTACCTTCCCGCTATCAATATACTGCTTTGCCGTTGATTTCAATGGTTGGCTGTGCTTCACATACGATTTCTTGCGCTTCGGGTTATCATAATGAGTCCATTTTTCGTCACCAGTAACAATACGATGCAGCTCATAATACAACAGACCCTTCTGATACTTCTGGTCATTTTTCGGGGATCAATTATGTTCGTTACAGGTCCCCTATAATGGTCTGATTCGATTTCAACAGCTCATAATACAACACACCCTTCTGATCCCACCAAATGCATAGCATTACCTTCGCAGTATGAATATGTTGCTTTGTCGTTGATTTCGATGGTTGGCCGTGCTTCACATACGATTTCTTGCGCTTCGGGTTATCATAATGAGTCCATTTTTCGTCAGCAGTAACAATCCAATGCAAAAACGACTTCTTTTTGTATCGCTCGAGCAACACTTCTCACATGCAAAATCGTCTTTCAGCGTCTCTTGGTTTCAGTTTATGTGGCATCCAATTTCCTTGCTTGTGAATGAATCCTGTTGCTTTTAAACATGCGGAAATAGTTGATCGAGACACTTCCAAGGATTCTGCAAAATCTTTTTGCATTTGACAACAATCTTGGTCGAGTAATGCTTCAAATTCTTCAAACTTAAATTCTACTTTAAACTTTTCTTGGCTGACCAGGCCCCTCCTTGTCTTCTACGCCGAAATCCCCACTTCCGAATCATCTGAATCAGTACTTACAGGTTGAAATCGATGGAGCATGCACACCATAGGCTTCCTGCAGTGTACGACGATTCTCAGCTGCATATTTTTGCAAATGAAAGCAAAGGAGTAATCCTTCCCGCAAATTGCGTGTCGTTGGTAAAAAAAAATCGATATATTCGAGGCTCAAAAAACGTGGTTGTTTACACTTAAACGCAGTGACTAATACTGAAATTTATAAAATGATGGTGGGTGGTGCGGTCGATTCATAACAAGACAAGCTACACCATTTTTCGTTAATCTTTGAAAATTAATCGATTGACCCGATATATTTCATTTGATTATGTGTTCAATAAAAATTAGGGCTATGCTCTTAGATTTTTAATCCTATGATCATTATCAACATTAGGTTTTTACATTTGCTTCGAGATTTTATGGTGCATATTGTCCGATTTGGGTGAACATTTCAAAGGTCATTCAAGTTCTATTGTACACATTTTAAAATTAACCTCATAATGCCTTTTACATAAGAGCCTTATAGTTGTAATTGGCGAAAACTCGACTAAGCGGTTTTAACAATCTTCTTTTGCTGCTGGTTTTTAAGAAAGTTTTTTTGTAATGATAAACTAAAGATGGTAATCGCTGTTGGTGTCATCTCTGGATTATAAGTTGGATGCATCCAAACAACTTCGCAACCGAACTATGAGTACCTATAAACGTGACAAGATCTCCCGTTGTCCTGCTGGAACATAATAACTCTCTCTTGTTGGTTAGCTTGAAAACGATTAATTGCTAACTGTAGACGGCCAAGTTTAGTACATTGAAGAGCAGCTCATTATAGATTATTGCTTTCCAGCCAAACTTCATAATTCAAAACCTTCCTGCTCGTTAGCGCTTCTGATTTGCTCTCATTTGAGTAACTTTACCTCGCTTTAATCATGGAAATGACTCGATTTCCTTCCTTTGGCCAAGGCCAAGTTTAGTACATTGAAGAGCAGCTCATTATAGATTATTGCTTTCCAGCCAAACTTCAAAATTCAAAACCTTCCTGCTCGTTAGCGCTTCTGATTTGCTCTCATTTGAGTAACTTTACCTCGCTTTAATCATGGAAATGACTCGATTTCCTTCCTTTGGCCAAGGCGCCACAGATGAAAATTCGATCCATTATACTTTATACTTAAGTCAATTTATGGGCCATCTAAAAATCGGGCTTCTTTTTGAATATTTACACTTTATGCTATATACAGATGGCTTCCAATTATTTTGTGGTTATAGCTCCAGGTTAAGTCGACGACCGCTAATATGCCACTCTACTTGATCATTTTCATGATTTTATTGACATTTCTGATAACGAGTCCATCCAAGGTGCATCTTTAACATCGAAATTTCCGAAACGTCGTATATCCATATCTTTCGTCTTTCCCGGAATAATTTTCACCTATCACACACTGTCTTTGACCTTTTAGTATTAAAACATCGACTGATTGTACAATATTTTCAAGAAATAAACTCATCACTCCTCAATTGCTTAAAAATTCGAATACAATTCAAATGTTCTCAATGCGATCTCTGTTAAGCACAAGAGTGCTGCACTTCATATTGGGTTAATATAAGTAGGCCCTAGTCAAATATATTTCATTGACATTTACTATTGTCATCATCATCATTTCATTAGATTCCAATCAGATTACCTTTTGTCTATCGAATGGTCACCTTATGTGCTATAGGCCTTGTGCCGATTTAAATCGAATGAATTTATATTATGCATGCATTTGGTGTAGCGCAACAAGCAGTAATAAATAGACAATATCAACAACAGCAACAACCACACCACAACAAAAGCGACATAAACGACATCACATCGCTAAAACAGTAACATTTGAACAACAAAAGTGTAAAGAAAATACGCGTGCTTATTGAGGATATTAAAACCGCCCCAACACTTACACTTTCACATACACACACACACACACACACACACACACACACACACACCACATACTCAAATATTTTAGATATGACTTTCGTGTGTTTCTTGACAGATAAGCGTGCAAATGCCACTAAAAACAAAAATATAAAAACAACAACAACAAATAGTAAAAAAAAGAAAAAAGAAATCAAATGAAATAATATGCGACTGCAAATCGAGTTGCTACTCATACCTACCGACGAGTACTACTCATATTACTCATCTCATGAGTGTGCAAAAGACAACAGAAGAGATTTCAAATGTGACAACAGTTGGAGTTGAAGTTAGAAGACAAAAACAAATAAGTGGGCAACATTGCTGTATTGGAGAAAGAAGAAGAAGAAAAGTGTAAAGAAGTGATTATGATTGAATTGATGTACGCACAGTGATGCGCAGATAGCAAATTGAAGCGACGGTATGGTTTACTCAAGACACTGATTTAAATTCACTGATTTAGATAAAATTGTGAATTTTCAATTGTTTTAGCTTAATTTTGAAGCGTAGCCCCCGGAAAGGTAGAGCTAGGGAGTGAGTATGTTTGGGAAAAGTGTTGAATAGCGCAGAATGAATGTAGATCATTTAGAGTTATCCCGAGAGTTGTGGGAACCAATTCTATGAAATTAACAATTTTGTAGGGGAGCCCTTATAGGGAGTGGGGATAGTGAAAAGTTTGTAAAAAAAAAAATGTTGTGGAGGAAAAACTAATGTGAGCCAGTCATACATTTAACCTCTCTAAGTGTGGCTCCTGGGAAGTTGTAGGATTATTTATGTACCAGTTTTCTCCAATTTCTTTAAAATTTAGTCTCTCTTGAACTTTATTTATATTGGACCAGCAATTAAACACTTTTTTTTTTATTAAACCAGATATGTGCCGTGTTGATCGATAACCTTTGCCATTTTTGCGGTAAAGCAATTATTCCATCTATGTAGAACTTCTGGGTTTTCTGAAAGAAAAACGAATCCAAACGCGTTTTGCAGGCCTCTACGGAAGTTAAATTTACACTCTCTGATCTGAAGGTGCAAGATCCGCACTATGTGGTGGATGCATCAAAACTTCTCAGCCAAAGCTCTATCAGTTTCTGACGGGTCTTCAAAGATGTGTGTGATCTGGCATAAATTCTGGCCGTTTCAATTGAATTCCTTGCTTCAATCTCGTTAATTGCTGATAGTAGAGATCGGAATCAATCGTTTGACTAGGTTGTAGAAGTTCGCAATGAACAATTCCCTTCCAATCCCACCAGACACACAACGTTACCTTTCTTGGTGTCACTCCTAGCTTTGCCACCGTTTGCAAAGCTTCACCTCCCATCGTCCATAGTCTTTTTCGCACATTAATGTCGTACATGATCCACTTTTCATCGCCCATAATCTTTCGCTTCAGAAATTGTTCGATTTCGTTTCGTTTTAGCAGTGAAACGCAAATGGAAATTCGGTCCATTAAATTTTTCACTATTAATTCATGTGGCACCCAGGCATCGAGTTGCTTTGTGTATCCAGCTTCCTTCAAATGGTTGATAACTGTGAACTGATAACTGGGTGATGAGTGCTCTAGTTGCCTAGCAACGTTTGCTAATTTTCGATAGAGTAGCAGCCAAGCTGTGATTTAAGCATTAAATAAACAGATATTCTAACACAAATCAGTCCTAGAATAACATAAATCCATAAAAAAAAATAAATATGTGGCACTTAAAGCGGTGAAGGGCTCATTGGCAGAGCTCAATTACTGTTGTGCATGTTAAATGTTGGACAGTATTAGAAGAGACCTACTTATTTTAGCCGGTTCCGAACGGCAGAACCCTTGCGACATCACTTTTTCTGAGCTTTTTCACAGAGTTCTTTTTAGAAGCTTTTTCATGGCTGTTACTGTCGGAAGAATTGCCAATTGCTTGCCGACAGGTGGGTACCATTCGAAAGAAAAATCTTTTCGATATTAAATTTGTTATGCATGAGCCGGGGATTGAACCACGACCTACAGATCAGAAGGCCAACACAATAACCACTGAGCCACGGCACCCACCCACCCCATAAATCAGTGCCAGGGCTCAGCGACTTTGATGGCAACGGAAGGACAAAGAGGTCTAAACTGGCTAGCATGAGATCTGAACAGCCCTTTTCAGGATCTGGTCAGCAATTCAGCTTTACTAAAAGAGATATAAAGAAATCCGTAAATGCGCAATGGACTCAACAAACGAATCATAGTATCAACAATAGAATATAAAATATTCCAAAAGTTTCTATCATCTTATGTCAAAAAAGAGCAAAGAAGCCCTAATCGTAAACCGGCCATAAGCCTTAGAAGATTATATTGACCAGCTTTTTTAAGAGAAATAAAAAAGGAACTTGGCAAATATATGTTGGAGGTTGGGGATCATCAGGACTACAAGTTTCGGATATAATTAAATACTTAAGCATAGTTTGCAAGGGATAGTTATAATACACTCATAACATTTGTGGATATAAAATAGGCCTTAAAGATCTCGAGATCATAATCCTAATCCTACTTAAAGGAAAATATTGCAAAATCACTTACCATTCAATGCTCCGAAAAGTCTTCTAGCTAGCTTCTCTTTCATTTTGTTGGACAATATCCGATGATACATATTAACTAATTCCAAACTGGAAAATTTTAGTGCCAGTTCTTTTTTTTTTTTCCCTTAACTTTCTCGCAGAAGTAATTTAAGGGTATTTTCCATGGGAAATTCTCTCATTTTCGAAACAATTGCCATTGTTTGCCGATTAATTGTGCACCATAAAAAAATTAATATTGTCTTGGAGTATTATTTTGAAATTATTTGAGCATTAAGGTTTATAAATCTTTTAAAATTTCCTCTATGGCAGGAATCACTGTGCGTCAGCGTCAGCGAATGCATAGTGCCTAAGATGTGATGTTCCTAAATTGTTACAATTGCCTTATTAACAACACTACACACACACACACACACACACACACACAAAGAGACATTTTACAAATACAATACGACCATCTAATTGGCTTAAAGAGCAACGACAATTAAGATAACACTTCTTCATTTCTATGCAGCCAGAGCAGCCATTATGATGACATTCCCAGTCTCTAATTGAAATGTTCACGTTCATATGCAAAATAGGGTGAAAATCTTTTTGCGTTGTATTTTCTACAAGTAGTATTATTAAGTGAATTTCTATTAATACAACAAAAAAACAACAACAATATTCACAAAATATAAATTTCTTGACGAAAAGAAATCATTAAGCAAAAGAAAAGCTTGCTAATTTCATAAAGAATAAAAATACACTCTTTCTCACTCTGTCTCACTGCACACACACCCACACACACACATCGTACGGTATTTGTGAAGTTCTGGTTATTCAATATGATTTTTATTTGTGTCTTTTTCTTTGAATACACTTTTTTGTTTCTTCTTCTTCTATTTGGTGTGATAAATACATAGCATTTAAATAGAAATCATTAAATATGCGCTAAATTTGTGGTAAATCCAATGAATTGCCAAATAACTAGGTTAGCTGCGCTCTGATTCTATTTACTAAGAACCCAGAGTTGCTTAGGTGGGGAATTTTATAATTTGGCTTCCTTTTTTTTTTTTTTTTTTTTTTTTTTTGTGGTGACGAGTGTGGGGTAATTTTCTATTCTTGACAATTATTTAGCATAGCTTAATTTTTAATTCGGTTTTATCAAGTTTATTAAATGTTTATTGTTAAATATTCTTTCCTTTTTCTTCGATTCTGCTTCTATCCTCTTGCGTTCAGCATTTGAAATCAAGAAATAAAATTATAACAACTTTTCATTTTCATTTTTTTCTTGCTTTTGTTATTATTTTTTTTTTTTTCCATGTAGTTGGCAATTTCTTTAGCATTAATTATGACTTTTGTGTGTTTTGTGTGTAAATGATAAAAAAGTGAAACCATAAACACATGCAAAAAGAAAAGGGAATACAAAAAAAAAAAAAAATCCGCAGTCTTATAACGAGATTTACATAAATCCTCTTCTTTTCTTCTATTCTCTTTTTACATTTATGTACATAGTTGGCAATACAATTAGCTGGCGTTTTTTTTTTTTGGTAAATTAGAAGTGTAGCGTGTAAGTATGAAAAAGTGGAAGAAAGAGTGAAATGCAAATTAAAAATGAAAGTAACGCATTTTTTTAGGTTATTTATTTTTTGTTTTGTATTCTTAATAGCGGTTTTCATAAATAAAACAGATGATAGTTCACTGAGTGTTCTAGGATTAATGTAGAGAGTTCAAAAAAGATAATCTTATATGATTAAAAATTTCTATTTAATTCCGCTAAAATAAATGAATTTGAGATTATTTCAATTTCAATTTTAGTATTAATTTTATGAAATCAGACATTAATAAGATCGAGTACTGTCCCCACAAATGGTAGCCTGGCAAGATCGTTGGGATAAGGACTCAAGAGGCAAATGGACCATAATATCAAACCATGGACAGAAAGAGTACATAAAGAAGTCGACTACTGTATTACGCAACTTATAAAAAAAAAATAAATATGTGGCACTTAAAGCCCCAAAGGGCTCATTGCCCGAGCTTCTCTTCAATTACTGTTGTGTGTGTTAAATTTCGAACAGTATTAGAAGGGACCTACTTATTTTAGCCGGTTCCGAATGGCAGAACCTTTGCGACATCACTTTTTCTGAGCTTTGTCACAGAGTTCTTTTAGAAGCTTTTTCATGGCAAGTTGTTGCTGTCGGAAGAATTGCCAATTGCTTGCCGACAGGTGGGTACCATTCGAAAGAAAAATCTTTTCGATATTAAATTTATTATTCATGAACCGGAGATTGAACCACGACCTACAGATCAGAAGGCGAACACACTAACCACTGAGCTACGGCACCCACGGCTACTTATATAAAATATAAAAGATAAGATAGAGGAAAGTGCATGTACTGCAAAAATGAACAAGATGATAGTAAATAGACTTTTTTGAGGATGCAGCAGATGGCCCAATGAAAATGTGTCTCCAGACACATCAAAAATGTAACCCCAAACAATATAATATAAAAATGATGCTACAAAGCGAGGGTAAACAGCATATGCAAAGAGTTCTGAGAAGCTTCCCAAGAATGGACGGGTCTTTGCCCCAGAAGTACTCAATCACACAGGCCAAGCAAGGTCCATTCAACTTAACTGATACAACAACAACAACAACAACCGTTTTTAGAAACAAGGACCTAGGTTTAGAAAATTAAAGAAAGAAAATCAAAACACGTTAAACCGTATGAGAACGGAGCACAATGTCAAGGTTTAAGTATCCACCCCACAGTCTGCCCTGCTTTCGCTCGCATCAGGTTTGAGGTCTTTGGCACTGACGTGCTGAGAGCCGAAACTCATGCGTCTTTAGCACCACAGGATCTACTCCGATTTCTTCGGAGAACGAGTAGATTTAAAACACTATAAAATGGAATTGAGTGCTGCGCTTGATTTCTTATTGTTCCAAAAAAAAAAATCAAAACCAACCCACAACCCGTAATCTCTTATGGAGAACGGAGAAGGCTAAGCCCCACTCTGAAGCAATACGAAAGGGATCCCGGGATGAGGTACATATGTATGTAATTACGATAAAATGTATTTTAAAAAATAGATATCTTTAATATCTTATTACTCTCATCGTAAGCCCATGCCCATCTAAAAGAGTTCTCGTCTCCTGTATATGTATCTTATCAAGTTCAAACCACGACATTTCACACAATTGTCATCTCAAATAACATCATCATCAGTAGTACAATCGTGACCACCAGCACCACCACCACCATTACAATTCAGCTCAACTACTATCATTAACCATCATCGTAAGGCCATCTCTCTTGCTTTCCACCGTCCCACCCATCATCAACTTAGTCAAAACGGCTTTTCTTCATTCGTATTGTATTTCATTTCCGTTTCATTATTAAGACTTCTTCTTCTTCTTCTTCTTCTTGTTTTCTTGTAATGCTTTTATTTCATTGCCATGGCATGCCACCACATTATTATTTATTTTCTTTTTTTATTATTATTGCCTTTCTGGTCGCTTTATTGCTGCTGCCGCTGCTGCCGCTGCTGCTGTTGTTTGTATTGTTGGTACTGCTACTGTAACTGCTGCTGGTGTCGTTGCTGTTGTCTTATTTGGTACGTGCATCATTTTGTCGCCTTTGCAGCAGCGCGCCAACATCCTGCTATCGTGCTAATTTCCGTTTCTTTATCTTGACACAATGGCGTGCATTAAGGCAATCATAATACAGACATAAACACACACAAACAACCAACAAATACTTGCACTCATATGAAGACTTCATAACTATCGTAAAGTGAATGAATGAATGAATGAATGAATGAATGAATGAGTAACATGTACATATGTATTATTTGCTTTTTATTTCTTTTGTATGTACGAGGATACACGAAACCATTCACGCTAGTTCAATGGTCAAGATTAGTAATGAAGTAAAAAATGTGAATAAAAATATAGTTGGCAACACTGGCAAAGTTGGAATCATCTTGTTCTTTTTTTTTTTTTTTTCTTTTGTATTTTGTCACAAAGTCCGCCATTGTTTTGTTGTTGCTATTGTTCGAAGCATCTCTGTTTGCTCCCTCCTTCCCTCCACAGCCATTTTATTCGTTTGTTTTTATAGCACTCTCACAAGAAAGCAACTGTCATTTCATGTTTCCGTGCGCCATTTTAACGATAGTGAGTTAGAGAGAGAGAGAGAGAGCGAGAACAAACATAAAACGACAAACAAAAGCGACATAATCTTTTTTCCATACTAAACGCTTTATATTAGCCTCCTCCATTTTGAATGTAGGTACGTATGTATGGAAAGAGTTGCTTCGAGTCCAAGAACTTTAAAGTTGAGTTTGTATATGTATAGTGTAATAATACCAAGTGGTTGGCAAATTGACATTTTTGTCTGGGAGTGGCGCTTTGGTTAGGTCAGCTGATTTCTGATTTTTTGTACTTGTAGACGTTAATTTTGGTGCCATTTTCTTATTAGACTGTGAATTTGAAGCCATTTTTAATATAATTTTATAATTTTATATAATTTTTATATAATTTTATGACAATTGTGACCAGCGATAGGCCTAAACAGACTCACTTTTTGCTGAGGAACTAATAACCGTTGATAACTCTTCCGACCTTTCCATGAAAATTTGTCAATTCTTAGTGAAAAATCATATTAAAACAAACTGTCATCTGTCATCTGTCAAAAGGCACTTAATCCCCTTCTAAATTTTATTACATAAGGGATAAGCAGATTCGGAAAATCGATTCTTTTTTCTTTTTCATTTTCCAAGACAATGAGATTGCTGGTGGGAACGTACTTTATGGACCTGGGATCGATGATTCAGTGTAAGTTACAAAAAAAAAAAAAAATTTTTTTCTCACTTTTTGAGCAAAAAAAAAAAAAACTTCAAACATGTTTTTCTGAAAATCAATTTTTCGATGTCCGTGAACACGATCCTGCAAAATCTACTCGACCCATTTTTTTCAAACTCGAAATATACTTTCTTGGTATAAAATGCCTCCCCCTCCCGTTATTTATATAGTTTTCTATTTTCATATTAAGGTAGTTTGTCACCTAAAAAATAGCAGAAATAGGCCACGAACTGCTGAAAAACGAAAATGATTTCTCAACAACGACGGGAGGGTGAAAATTAACTCATAATTTAAGTAAATTTAACAACATTTTTGATTTCAGATAATTCTACGCCGAGTTATCGTGTTCACCGAACAACGTTTTGGGAAATGCTCTGTCACCGGCTTATTTTTCAATATTCAATTACGAAAATTTAACTAAAAATTCTCTAGATGATGTTTTATAATTAAAAAAACAATTTGAATAAATTTGCTTAAGCTGTATCTTCGTAAAAAATCAGAGAAAAACTTTTTTTTTTTATTTCAAATTATCCCTTACTCCCCTCTTGATGAAACACCCTCTTTATTGATATACGATTTTATTGCATATCACAAGAGTGACCAAAAATAACATGCTTCGCCAGCCATCTCTGTTCTTCGATAGCTGGCGCCAATTAGAAATTCCAAGCGCCGTCAGGTTCTCCAGTACTTGGTCTTTCCACCGGAGATTTGGTCTTCCTCTTCTGCGTCGTCCTCCAGCGGGTTCCGAATATAACACCTTCTTAGTTGGAGCGTGTTCTTCCATTCGCTCGACATGATCTAGCCAGCGCAGCCGCTGGATTTTGATGCGATTTACTATGTCAATATCGGCATACAGCTCGTACAGCTCATGGTTGTACCTTATTCGGTACTCGCCACCAACGCAAATAGGTCCAAAGATCTTGCGTAGGACTTTTCTCTCGAAAACTTCAAGCATTCGCTCATCCGAGGTGGAAATTGTCCAAGCTTCAGCGCCATATGTTAGGACGGGCATGATGAGAGACTTGTAGAGTGTAGTTTTCGTTCTTGGAGAGAGGGCTCGACTTCTCAATTGTTTACTCAGCCCAAAGTAACACCTGTTAGCATGAGTTATCCTACGCATGATCTCCAAGCTGACGTCATTACTGCTGTTAATGCTGGTTCCAAGATAGACAAAGTCCCTTACTACTTCAAAAGCGTAGTTGTCAACAGTGATTCAAACGCGTGTTCCAGCTCATTTTTCGGAATTTCCTCCAGTGCCCTCGCCGAAGCCCGTTGTATGGTCTGAATGTCATCAAAAAAGCATCCTTTCATCTTCAATTTCAGTTTTGGGAACAAAAAGGAGTCGCATGGTGCCAAAACAGTTGAATACGGCGGGTGATTCAACACACAGACCTGATTCCGAGGCAAAAATTGATGAACAATGAGTGCTGTGTAACTCGGTGCATTATCGTGCAACAGAGACCAATTTGAACATCAAACGAACACGTGTTTTGTAAAATAAATGTCAATAAACATTAAATGTCAACCAAATGCCATGAAATTTTGACAGTTAGTAGAGAAAGGTTGAAGCTTCAAAACGCATGTGTTCACACACAGATGGCGCGATTGATTGCTGATATATGGTTCGAGTCTTAATACATAGTTGTCGCACCTTGTATTGTCGTACTGTAGCGCACCTTTTCAACTGTGTGTTGAAAAGAAAATAAATGAAGAAAAATTCTCGATTATATCTGAGCGAATATTTAAAAAAATTGTCTCTGTGGGCGAAAAATTATTGTTCAAAAGTTTTAATTAGAATCTATTAAAAAAAAAAATACTTTAACATTCTTCCATTGCCCATTCTTATCACAAAAAATATGCTAAACAGCTAGATGAAAAACGACATTTTCCAATTAGGATATCATATTTCATTAATATCAAAAACAAAAAACACATTTACCACTAAATATGTAGAAATATAAAGAAAAAATTTAACTCAAACAAAATCTCGATGTCGATTTAAAAAAAAAAAAAAATGAGCTCCTGAAAAAGCAGACCAAAAAGTTCAAATTTTAGTGGCAACACTGCAAAAATATTGTATAGGGTTTCCATTTAAATTGCACCAACTTAAAAAAAGACAAAGAATTTTTTTTAGAAATACAAGACGATCTTTATTTTATCTGAATTTCCATCCTCCACGAAAGCGTTTTCAAAACGGCGCCATTTGCCATACTGTTCGAAACACAATCAATTTAATAAAAGACATATTTATTGTAAATTATCTCCAGAAACGGTCCTATTAACGGGCCACCTCGTTCGTGTGATGTAACACCTTTAGGTTTTTTTTTTTTCTCTGGGACTATGCTAAGTCCAGCAACTTTAGAAGACTTGACAAACAATATTGAACGAACCACTGCTGATATTGGTTTCTGGTACTGAAAGTTGGTTTCACACTTGGTTGAACACTTCCGTCGAGGAATGTACTTTCAGATAAGATAAAGATCATCTTGATTTTCTAAAAATGTCCTTGTTTTGCTTTTTTTTTTTTTTTAATTGATGGGCTTCAAATGGAAACCTCTATATAAAGACCGATCTGTAATTGATGCTAATTTTCAATTTCCAAATATTGCTACTGTGTGTAACATTTGAAACAAATTATTTGGGGTTTTTTTTTTTTTTCAAATAATTTCGTACTAATTTTCGTACTAAGTTGCCTTTTCAATATCATTATACCTATTGAATTTGGGCAACATTTCCAAATGACAGAATTTTTCACAATTTAAGCTTTTCAGTACTTCTTTTTTAATATTTGGTTTGAAGTGGTTAAGAAGTTAAACCTAGCCGGACTTGTTGAAGTGGCTGCTTTCTTCGAGAAAGACCTAATTAGTGACTAGCACCGTTTTACTACCACGTATACTCATTAAATGTTTTATTTAAATGTTGTATTTTATTATATTGGAGAGATTGGAACTTCTCATAGTTTCCAGGACCCTATCTCTTAAAGTGCTACAACCACTTTGTGAGATCCAAGAATAACAAAATGCTTTTTACCTTAATATCCGAGGTTTCGGCAATACTTTGAAGAAAAGGTTTACCAAAAGAGCGGATTCTGGCTCTGACCAATCCGGGACATTAGCATAAGTTAAGAGAGAGAGAGAGGTGTTCTGACTCACTCTCATCCTGACAGCTGCGACAGAAAAACTTGAAGGGAAGATTCAGCACGTTTCCCTACCTTCCAATGATCTGTCAGAACTGCAGTGATGTGTGTCATGTTTGGACGGGAACAATTTAGCAGTTGATTTGCCCTTTGAATGTTATACCTTGTCTTGACACCCAAACAAGAGTAACATGGAGCCGTTGGCTGAGTTCTGCGAATTGTTGTCTGCATTGTAAGACCAGTTTTGAAGATATTGTATCAGAATCTAGGGCTTTGGTAGCAGCTTGACTTACTTTCTTGAAATATTAGAATAATGTAGATTAGAAACTGACCCACATTTTCATTAGCTTTGTAAGCCAATTTTTAATATAAGGTAATAAAATGGAAAGCAGTGTGGTCTTAAATTTTGTTATATTCCTTATGCAGCTATGGTTTTCATTTTCATTGAAATTGTGTTCCGGAAAGTGTTAACTCCTAAATATTGTCAACTGTTAAATATTGAGAAAAATTATGAATACTCTTACTTACTTACTCATGTGGCCATAACAACCGAATATCGATTTAGGCCGAAAATAACATGCTTCGCCAGCCATCTCTGTTCTTCGCTAGCTGGCGCCAGTTAGAAATTCCAAGCGCCGTCAGGTTCTCCAGTACTTGGTCTTTCCACCGGAGGTTTGGTCTTCCTCTTTTGCGTCGTACTCCAGCGGGTTCCGAATATAACACCTTCTTAGCTGGAGCGTGTTCTTCCATTCGCTCGACATGACCTAGCCAGCGCAGCCGCTGGATTTTGATGCGCTTTACTATGTCAATATCGGCATACAGCTCGTACAGCTCATGGTTGTACCTTATTCGGTACTCGCCACCAACACAAATAAGTCCTTGCGTAGGACTCCAAGCATTCGCTCATCCGAGGTGGAAATTGTCCAGGCTTCAGCGCCATATGTTAGGACAGGCATGATGAGAGACTTGTAGAGTGTAGTTTTCGTTCTTCAAGAGAGGGCTCGACTTCTCAATTGCTTACTCAGCCCAAGTAACACCTGTTAGCAAGAGTTATCTTACGCATGATCTCCAAGCTGACGTCATTGCTGCTGTTAATGCTGGTTCCAAGATAGACAAAGTCCCTTACTACTTCAAAAGCGTAGTTGTCAACAGTGACGTGCTGTCCAAAACGCCGGGACTCTTTGTTTGTTGACACTAGATACTTCGTCTTGCCATCCGACGGGACTCTCTTTCCAACTCTGAGAATGCTGCACTGACTGCTCGCGTGTTCATGCCGATTATGTCAATATCGTCGGCATACGCTAAGAGCATGACACTTTTGATTAAGATAGTGCCATTATGTCGTAGATCAGCAGCTCGTATTATTTTCTCCATAATAAGATTGAAGAAGTCGCATGATAACGAATCACCTTGTCTGAAACCCCGTTCGGTATTAAACGGTGCGGAGAGGTTCTTCCCAATTTTCCCTGCACAAGAGGAGTTATGCAGTGTCATTCTACAAAGTCGAATGAGCTTTGCAGGAATACCGAACTCAGACATTGTTGCGTAGAGGTAATCCCTTACCGGACTATGGTGCGTGTCGATCTGTTTTTCTTGGGTCTTCTCCAGGATCTAGCGCAGTGTGAAAATCTGGTCGATGGTGGATTTACCAGGTCTGAAGCCACACTGATACGGTCCAATCAGGTTGCTGAGCATAGGCTTCAACCTTTCACACAGTACGCTCGATAGAATCTTGTATGCGATGCTCAGGAGACTTATTCCACGGTAGTTGGCGCAAATTGTGGGGTCTCCTTTTTATGTACAGGACAGAGAACACTGAGCCTCCAATCATCAGGCATGCTTTCATCCGACCATATTCTGCTTATGAGTTACGAATACTCTGCCTTATAAATTATACTTAACCCATGGTGAAAATGTGTTTTTCACAAATTTTTCCTAAAAGCGAATGTTTCGGGCATTTAAAATGAAAACTACAAATGTAGCTATTTTCAAATGAAATTATATATATTTAGTCAAAATAAAATAAATACATAATAATATCTACATAATTTACACAAATAAAACTTTATTATAAAAAAAATAATAATAATAATAATAATAATGTGACCACATTCATTTTATGTCATTACTTCGTTTTGCTATTCGATTTCTAACCCACTAAATGGAGCCCATTAAAAACGATTAACGGCATAATTTATGCATCAAATCCAAATTTTATTACCTAAACACAATTCTATGAGTACAGTGCTACCAAACAATCAGTAATGCCACACAACAACAACAACAATAACAGCAACAATATAGCGGCAATACAATAATTCATAACAAATAAAGTCATTATGCTGAAATTTGCGCTTATATCAAATAATAATCATGATTACAGATATGGCAGATGATGAATATAGAGTATAGGCAATGAAAAATAATTTATATGCAAGCATAGGTACATATACTATGTACATGAATACATACGAGTATATTTGAACTCAAATTCAAATAATCATCAAGAAAATTATTAACCATTTGTTTATTTTCAATTTGAATACAAAAATTCTAAATGCAATTTTACTATATAAACAAACGTACATGAACATAAAGACACACACACACACACACACACACACACACGCACATATCTACATATTCATAAATATATGGATTCGAAAAAATACCCTATAAAGCGTGAAAAATTCAGCGATAAAGATTCATTAATGAATAAATATAATATAGATAGAATTATAACATAATAAAGGGTTATCCATTTTGCGGTTTCAAAAGTAAATGTAAATAAAACACATATAAAATATTTTTTATCATGATATTTTTTTTTTATTATAAAGTTTGAACGTTGACATTATGTGTGAAATACTATGTACATCATTTAAATGACCACCACGCGAATTGTTGCAAGCATCGATTCTTTTGAGGTAATTTTCGACCACTTTTTGACACATATTGGGCGATATCTCAGCCATAACGTGGCGAATGTTGGTTTTTAGGTGCTCAAGAGTTAAAGGTGTATCTGCATAAACACGGTCTTTCGCGTAGCCCCACAAAAAAATGTTAAGCGGTGTCAAATCGCATGATCTTGGTGGCCATTTGATATCGCCACGACGAGAAATTACGCGGCCAGAAAATTTCTCTTGCAATAAAGCCATAGTTGTGTGGCATGGCATGTGGCACCGTCTTGTTGAAACCACATATTCTCTAAGTCGTATTCTTCAATACGACAATAGCAGGCAAAAAAAAGTCGGTTATCATATGACCATAACGCTCCGAATTGACGGTGACAGTCGTTCCATCGTCGTTTTCGTAGAAGTAAGGTCCAATCACACCTCCGGACCAAAGAGCGCACTTTGAGCGCACTGACTTTTTGTGGATGTAGTGGCCTCTCTTCAATTACTTGAGGATTCTCAGAACCCCAAATACGACAATTTTGTTTATTAACATACCCATCGAGTGAGAAATGTGCTTCGTCGCCGAAGAAAATTTTGTTCGAAAAATCGCCGTCCACCGCCTGTTGTTCAAGCACCCATTCGACGTATCTATGACATTGTGAATGGTCAGCTGGCTTCAGTTGTTGTGTGAGCTGGATTTTATATGGATGTAGGTGTAGATCCAAATGCAAAATACGCCATAATGTGCCGTAACACAGTCCTAATTCCTGAGAACGACGAGGAATCGACACATTCACTTACAGCAGCGATATTTTCGGTGGTACGAGCGAAACGATGATGCACAGGCCTTACAATATCTGTAACCGATCCAGTCTCTTCATATTTCTTCACAATTTTGCCAATTGCTTGCGTAGTTGGACGATTATGTAAACCATAATCTCGTCTTAAAGCACGATATGTGGCTGTGGCAGAATCACCATTTTTGTAGTAGGTTTTTTGCAATTTTAATGCGTTGTGCGATAGTTAAGCGATCCATTTTCGCAAATGTCAGACTTTGAACTGAAAAAGAAAGAAATTGTTTTAACAACTCAGTTTCACAGATATCGAATTCTAGCCCTATACTTTTGAAACCGCGAAATGGATAACCCTTTATAATTCTTCTTATATTACTTCCTTAAAGCTTCATTATCAACGAGCGTGGAAAAGAGGCAGTAAGGTAAAGGGAGAAAGAGATCGTAAGACTAAAATTCGTTTATAAATGATTTCTCAATAAGACAAATAGTTGGCAACTCTGTAGAAGAACTGTATATATATATAGTAGGCGTGAATCACTTTTTTTTTTCACGAAATCAGAGAGCACAATAAATCGAAGAGATTATCAAAAACTCAATCAGTTGTTAGAAAGTTGGAAATTTCAAAAATTGACAGCTTTGAAATAACCACAAAGTATCTTTGTAGTAACGAAAAATGGACCACTGGCTATTTTCGTCTCAAAAGAAAGAAATTTCAATATTTTCTCCTTATTTGTAATCGAAATAATCGATAAATATCTCCATAACTGCCAAGGAGTCGCCTTTAGAAGGCTCACATTAATTTTTCTACTGCAACATTTTTATGAAACATATTTACCTCTGTGCCCACTCCTTAGGAGAAAAAAAAATTCAAAATATCAATTTTTATCAAATTATTTATCATTTCTATCAAACGCCTTAGGAAGTTCCAACACAAATTGTACCTAAAAACATTTGATAATCGACTAACAATTCCATATTCGAAACCTTGATGGAGGAGTTGGAGGAGTTTTTTAGTGTCTGCGACGACACACTCTGTACTTGTGATAATAGTTACGGGTCAGTGGGTCAGCCATTTTGTTACCTCCTCACCCAAAAAAAAAAAAAAAAACCCGATTGTGTCAAATGAACATCACATTTTAGGCTACATTTTTTTTTTTGTGAAGATAGTTCTGTTATTCGTCGCTCGTGTAAAAAGTTATATTGATTGGAAAATGAAAATTGATTTGAATAAAATATCTATCGAAGAAAGTTTGCAACTCGTGGAGCCGGGCCGGCATTTAATATCAACAACATGACATTTTGGAATCATCTAAACAAAAAAAAAAAAAAACAGGCTCCACAAACCAGCTCGATGTTTGGGTGCCACATGAATTAACGCAGCGAAATTTGATTGACCGAATTACCATCAGTAAAACGCTACTTAAACGCTGCAAAATCGAACTATTTTTAAGCGACTCATTACGAGCGATGAAAAAAGGGATGAAACACAGGAATATTTAATGCAAGCGATCATGGAAAAATGCCGGTAACCCTTCAGAAATGACTTCAAAACTTGGATTGACGATAAACAAGTTTATGTCGAATATTTGGTGGAATTGAGTGGGGATAGTACATTATGAGTTGCTACAACATACTAAAACGGTCAATTCGATACTATACTGTGCACGACTCGACCATTTAAACAAAGCCATCAAGAAAAAGCGACCACAATTGGCCAACAGTAAAAAATATGTGTTCCATTATGACAATGTCAAGCCACTGAACTTGATTGGGAAGTTTTGATGCATTCATCGTATAGCTCGGATTTTCCACCATCTGACTAGCATTTGTCTAGGCCTCTGCTAAATTCTATTGATAGTCAGTTGGCCAAATTTTTCGCCGCGAAACCACAGAAGTCCTACAGCGATGGAATAATGAAGCTAATAATAAGCCAATATGATTGATTTTCAATAAAAAAAATTTGTATTCAAAAATTTACGAATAATCGTGGAGACATTTTTTAACAACCCAATTTGTTTTTTGATACCCCCCTGAGGTGGGGGACTGATGTTAGGAAGTCAGTATTTTCCGAAAAAAAATTTGCATGGCAAAAATTCATGGGGATTGACCATAGATTTTCAATAGAAAATGTAGAAATAATGATATTTGGTTATTTTCAATATTTCGAAAATTTTATGATTGTGGAAATTTACACTATTCTATTTAGACATAGTATTCTTGTTGGCGATAGGACATGTGTTTTTTATATCTGGTACACCCTAATATACATAGAACAATTTTATATTTGATACACCCTAATATACATAGATCAATTTAGGGAAATGTTGCCAATCATTATCAATGCTCAACAATCAACCAGCAGCAGCAACACTAACACGATACATCATCGACAAATTATGACTTTATGCAATCGTACCTACGTACGTACGTCATACCATTCCACCATCATAGTATGACAATTCTAGTATAATATTTTAAACAAAAACATAATGCATTCATACATAATGCTCATTGTATTCACGTACTTACAAATTGCAGAGGCGTTTCGTGTTATATTGTTATTCTTGAAGAGAACAGTCTCTCTGGGTTGGTTTTTTTCTCTCTCTCTCTCTCTCTCTCTGTAGATTTGGTTGATTCTATATGGTACTTTATTGCAATCAATTTCTGTTATTGTATGAAGGGTAAATTGAAAATGTATTCAAATGCATTTCCATTGAATGAATTTGTGAATTTGTGTGTTGAGATGTGTAGCCCTTAATAAAATAATTGCAGCGCACGTGTCAATAATATTCAAAAAGGATTATATCAGCTGCTGTTGATTGTGATATGGTTTTTTTTATGTTGTTGTTGTTGTTGTTGTTTCAACTGGTTTTGTGCTTGTGTTATTATTGTTTTTTTTTTTTTTTTTTTTTTCTACTCTCTAATTTTACACTATTTTGAATTGCTTTTCTTCGCTTGTATCACATTTTCATTTGAATTTTATTTATTTGTTTTTGTTTTTTTTTTTGTAGTGTAGTGCTTTTTTAGGCCCACATGGAAAATTTCCTTATTTTCTTCTTCTTCTTCTTCTTTAGTCTACTACCTATTTAGTGGTGTATTGTTTATATAATTTATTATTATTCATTTTTTTAATTTTATTTTTCCATTTCAAGTGATTTTGAAGAAGTGACAAGTGATGGAAAATTATGTACTATTGAATGGAAATTAAATAAAATAGGGTTTATATCAATCAACCCCTTTCGTCTGATATAAAAAAAAATTGTATTTATCACTAATACAATATGTACCAACTGGTACATGTACAAACTTAAATCCGCTATTTTTCGGTAAAAAAAAAAAAACACATTTTTTTTGCATAGAAAGTCAAAAATTAATTTATTCAAAGTATTTACCCTCACTAGCTATACATTTTTCCCATATCTCGGGTAATTTGTGTATACCATGCCAAAAGAATTGCTCATTTTTCGAGGCAAACCACTCGTCAAGCCATTTTCCGACGTCTTCATACGAATCGAAGTGCTGTTCGGCGAGCGCGTGATCCATCGACGAAAACAGGTGATAGTCAGAAGGGGCCAGGTCTGGTGAATAAGCGGGATGAGTGTGTCCAAGTAGTTTTGGACCACTTTTGACGTGTGCGATGGGACGTTGTCGTGGAGAAAAATCAGAGTCTCATGTCTTTGTTCATAACCAGGCCTTTTTTCACTCAAATCACGGCGCAATTTCACTAGTTGTTGGTGGTAGCGGTGAGCATTGACAGTTTCAACAGCTTGTAGTAGATGACACCCTGCTGATCTCACCAAAAGCACAGCATTGTCTTGCGTCCAAAGCGATTTGGTCTTGGAGAAGAAGTTGCTGCTTGGCCGGGATCGACCCACGATTTTTTTCGTTTAGGATTCTCAAAGTATATCCACTTTTCATCGCAAGTCACCACAAGATGCACGAACGACTAGCAATCAAGATTTCGCCTGTGTTTTGGCGTCGCTCCATCTGCCTATCGTTCAATTCATTGGGTACCCATTTTCCATATGTTTGAACCATCCCCATGTCTCGTAAACGTATGGAAATGGCTTATTGAGTAACACCTAATTGTTCGGCAAGCATTTTTTGCGATTGGGTGTCGTCCTCATTCAAAAGAGCCTGCAAATCATGGTCTCCAACTGTTCTGGGTCTATTTTCACGCTTCTTGTCACTCAAGTCAAAATGGGCTTCTTTGAATCGACGAAACCATTCTGGGCAAGTGGTTTCCGATAGCGCACTGTCTCCACAAACATTCGATGCGACTCAGCAGCAGATTTCTTCAAATTAAAACAAAAAGGCAGAGCTTCCCGCATATGCTCTTTTTCTGGCACGAAACTAGACATGATTATACAAGGAAAAATGTATGTTGTTGTATGAAGTCACTGATGATGTTTACTAATTGATGGAAACAGATGTCGAACTCATAAAAAAAAAAAAAGGATGCACAGTCGATAATAGCTCAATATGCTCACTAACGCCATCTACGAGCAAACAGCGGATTTAAGCTTGTACACCTGGTAGTAATACTTTTCAAAACTGAACTAACAGACTGGAGGGTGTCTTTTAATTTCTTTTTTTTTTGTATTGGCAACACTTTTTGCAGTGACAGTCAATTTGACAGCAAATAGCCGATTTATGCACTCTTTGGTTTACCATTCAACATAAGTGATCTTACTTGACCGAAAAATGCAATTGTGCAAATTAATTTCAAAAATCGTTGCTCAGTTCGTTTAGAGCTGACAGCATCGTCCATCGAAGCAATTAATTGAAATTATCAGGTTTCGATCACGCATTCTATAATTGATGGATGATGGGCTGACGGATTTCGTTTATCTTGGAACCAGCATTAACACTAGTAATAATGTCATCCTGGAGATAATGGGAAGGAGCACTTTTACAACAGCTGCTACTTTGAGTTAAGTAAGCAAATAAGATGTCGAAGTTTCGAAGAACTAAAACCACACTCTATAAATTGCTCATCATACTGGCCCTCATATATGGCGCTCTCCACACATGGCGAGAGAATGCTTGAAGCACAAGGGTTCTGGTATTCAGAACCGGCCAGAATAAGTAGGTCCCTTATAATACTGTTCAAAATTTAACACTCACAACAGAACTGGAAGAGAAGCCGAGTTGTATGCTAAAATTGCTAACTAATAAAAGTGGGTGCCGTGGCTCAGTGGTTAGTGTGTTGGCCTTCTGATCTGTAGGTCGTGGTTCAATCCCCGGCTGATGCATAACAAATTTAATATCGAAAAGATTTTTCTGTCGGCAAGCAATTGGCAATTCTTCCCACAGTAACAACTTGCCATGAAAAAGCTTCTAAAAGAACTCTGTGACAAAGCCCAGAAAAAGTGATGTCACAAGGGTTCTGCCATTCGGATCCGGCTAAAATAAGTAGATCCCTTCTAATACTGTCCAACACACAACAGTACTGGAAGAGAAGCTCAACCTCTAATGGAGGGTCTTTCGGAGTCTCTAAGTGCCACATATCTATTTTTTTTTATGAGTTGTATGCTAAAATTGCCTCATTTAAGCAGACTAAAATGCAGTGATTATGCTGACTTATTGATATTGAAAAATTTGAAGCACACATTCCACCCAAGAAGAAGTTCTATTCGATAACCGCTGATGAACATTGACGAAGAGGAAAATCTAACTTTCACTGGAAGAACCAAATACTGAAAGGCGTGACAGCGCTTGGTCCCAGTACAAAAAAAAAAAAAAAAAAACAGAAAAAATCACGAAATGCACTAAGAGTGTCCAAAATCGAATTTCGGTTATGTAGTCCAAAGAAGAAGAAGAAGTTGGGGACAAATCAGAATATAAGACACTGGCAGAACTTTGATTATTTTTTTCACAATTTTATCGTTTAACTCTTGTAGAAACAAGCCTTCTCCAAAAAATTTTTTTTCTAATACACGATGCGACAATTATGTATTAAGACTGCCTCTAGAAAACACAATTAAAACACGATATCTGCTAATTTTTCGGTATATTTATTCGAAATATTTTCCTCCAGTTTCAATATACTTGTTACATCGATTTAATAGTGATTCAAACGCATGTTCCAGCTCATTTTTCGAAATTTCCTCCAGTGCCCTCGTCGAAGCCCGTTGTATGGTCTGAATGTCATCAAAAAAGCATCCTTTCAACTTCAATTTCAATTTTGGGAACAAAAAGGAGTCGCATGGTGCCAAATCAGGTGAATACGGCGGGTGATTCAACACACAGACCTAATTCCGAGCCAAAAATTGATGAACAATGCTGTGCTGTGTGACTTTTTTTTTCTCTCTGCGCTCCATGTTAAAATTTCAACATGAAACGAACACGTGTTTTGTCAAATGAATGTCCATAAACATTAAATGTCAACCAAATGCTATGAAATTTTGACAGTTAGTAGAGGAGTGCTCACACATAAATGGCGCGCTTGGTTGCTGAGATATGGTTCGAGTCTTAATACATATTTGTCACACCTTGTATATATTCGAATCATTAATTTAAACATAATTTTATTGATGAACAAATTTATCTTCATAACAATTTCAATTTAATATTAAATTGTATTGCTCATCCAATAGCATCATCACATATGTATGTATTTGTAATGAAAGCGATACAAATGAAATTACATTTAATTGCAAATATCGAGTAAATGGAGAAATAATAATGTATGTAGGTATGACAACATGTTATGACACATTGCACATTTTTTTTTTTTTTCTTTGCCATTAGTTGGCAACTTGTACCTTGCAAGAGTACCTTGCAATTTAGTTTATGTAGTGATGTGATATGTGAAAAAATTCTCATCAAATGTATTAGGAGAATATGTAACTACTTTAAAAAAATTATTGACACTGAGAGAAAACGTTTGTAATAATTTTGAAGGAAGTTTTTTTTTTTTTTTTTTTTTTGAAATGCTCCTCCGGGAATAATTCTGGAATCTTAGACTATGTGGAACTACTCCATAGATGAGAAGTATTCTTGTGAGAAGAACTTTCTTCGATAATCTTGCTGATTATATTAAAATTCTCAGCTAAAATATAAGAAGCTGTGACGTCACTCGTTCTGTCAGCACAAACTTAAATTTTCTTTACTTAGAATCCAAGAATTGGTGAATTAAATTGATTTGAGAAAATAATATGTAAAAGTTTGTCACAATTTAATTTCCCAGTGTACATATGAATAATTCCATGCACAAAATTGCATCTGGCAACAACTTGAAATTCTAAAGATGATGAAAAAATGATGAAATGCAGCATTAAGAAGGTATCACATTAATACAAGCAAGTAAAGATTGTTGCTATAGTAATTCTCAAATGATATTGGAATACTTGTAATAAATAACAAGAAATAGTAGTATGTAGTTATAATTGAAATTCATCATGTAGAAATATCTATATGTGAAGACTTGAAAAAATGTTTGAAAAAAAAATTGAGTGGATGAGATTTTATTCTATGTACATACATCATTCACATAATGATGTGGATGAACGACAGATGGGAGAAGGATAGATAGAAGTAATTTCTTTTTTATTTCGAATAAATGATGTATATACATTAAGGTGGGTCAAACTTCTAGACCCCTTGGCTCTAGACCCCGCAAAAAGGGAAAGATGCGATATGTATATTCAAAGGAATTATTGATGAGACAAAATTAATGGGTGTTTGTTATACATTTAAGTGATTTCTGGTCAATTAAATGGATATAAGTTGATTTTCAGATGATTTTGCAGAGGAGTCCCTTTAAAGGGTTTAGATAGAGGGCGAGTGCGTTTGGAGAAAATGTTGACGAGGAAATATTAATGTACCTAAATCATATATTTCACTGCTTTAGTGGCGATTTCTGGGGATATTTGTTGATTTTTTGTAAGTGAGTCCTCTTAAGGACTGGTTTTTGGGAGTAAGTATGTTCAGAGGAAATATTGCGGTGAAAAACTGAATTGCAGTTGATCGTATAGCTTACTATTTTAGAAGTTATTCCTTTCAAAAAACAATTTTTTTTAAAAGCCCATAGCTAAATATTCTCTCCCCAAACAATTCCTCCGAATATTCTTACCCCTATATCTACCCAATTAAAAGCATTTCCATACAAAATACACATAAGAATATCTAAAAATTAATAAATAACCCCACGCATAGCCCCTAATTCTAATACTGTCCAAAATTAAGACGCACAACTGTAATGGAAGAGAAGCTCGGCCACAGAGCCCTTTGGGGCTTTAAGTGCCACATATTTATTTTTATAGCCCCTATAGCGGTGAAATGTATGATTGACCTTCATTGATTATTCTTCATCAATATTTCCTGCATACAGCTTTACCCACAGCTTTATCTCAACCCTTTAAGAGGACTCCGGTACAAAATTGATGGTATTGTAAAAAAAATTGAGAAAGGTAACGATTATTATGATTATTAATATTAGATAGTTGCATTGCACTGCGACCCTGGGTCTATTGTGCATCCCATCATGGTTTAGAGTATTTCTCCAAGTCCAGCATCCATAAGGAAGTTTAATATAGATCCTAGCTTAATGGACTTCAGCAGTAGATTTTCCGGTATTCTAAATTTCCCGAAATTTTTCTTTTTTTTGTGTGCATAAGTGCTGCGCACATATCCAACACATGTTTTGCAGTTTCATTCTCCTCCCTGGAATATCGGCAGGCGTTTCATCCGAGTTAGATTCCCAATTTTGTTAGATGATAATTCAGTCTACAGTCCTGTCCTGTCAATAATTCCGTGATGAATTCTTATATTATTCTTGTTTAAACTGATACATTCGTCAAGTCGTTTTAGGTTATAGGTCCCAAAAAGTGTCTTGGATTGGCACAACCCTGGTACGTTTTTCCCAGTATGATTGTCTTTCTGATTCTTCACTTCTTTTAATGAGCAGACCACAGAAGGGTTCTGGGCCTACAAAGTGTGTTGCTGCACCCTTCATGTGCAAGCCTATCCAGTAGACGATTCCAAGACAGGAATTTCATTGCGCTTTCCGGGGAAGAAATAGTACTTAAAATTATCACAGTTGTATGTTTTCGCTGGGCTGAATTCGTCTCTTAGATAATTTGCGTAATTTTTTCGTCAAGTACTTGTTTTTAATTGCATATCATTATAAGCACCACCCGCATAGGAGAGCTTAAAATCCACTTTTCCTCATTGAAATTTCAATTATTTGTACGTTTTACAATTTATTTGTAAATCACATCACACATCACATCTTCACTCTAAAGCCATTTTTTTTTTTTTTTTTTTTTTTGCATATTCTTGTTTCACTTGTTCCACTACATTCAATATGGGGACATATTCTATGACAACAACAAAATCCACATACATATTATTAACACTATGTGAATCGGCCTTTGTGAATTTTACAATCATACTCTAGTAGTTGTTGTTGTTGTTTTTCATTTAACCACGCATTTTTCTCCTTGATTGTCCTTCATCAAGGAAACCTAACTCCATTCTACGAGTATAACCGGTATTATATCATGTTAACAATTTTCTTTTGAATTATTTTCTTATACTTTTGTCATCAAATAGATCTTTTCTACTCAAGTGGAATAGCTCAATATACAATATTATATAGATATTTTCAATATAAAATTATATTCCTTCTCTTTCTAGCGCCACACTTGACTTTACAGCATTCAAATATTCTCTCCCACATGCATGCGTGCATATAAACTAGGAATGTCAACTTTAGAGCTCTTGCTGATCCCGATATATATAGAGAATTTTCCATTTTATCGATAATATAAAAATTATTACAAATAATTTTAAAGAATTTACATAAAACCGAAATGTTTAACGTGCAAATCTCTGCGACGATAAAAATGTATGGTTTACAGTTCCCATGACCCCACATATCATATAAAGATTATGAGGCCACAACTTTATTTAGCACTCGACTCAAGATTCTGACGAATACTTGAATCGATAAACGTTGCACAATTTTTTATTTCGAGCTCTACAGCTCTGCCAACTAACAAAAGTTTGATTGGCAAAAAAAAAAATAGAAATTCTTTTTGTTCAAACATCAAACTATTAGGTACCCTCTCTGTAATTTTTTTTTTTTTTCGCATGGTTTTGGTACAACTTTCACTGGAAATGCTCATACAGCGTAAGTGTCTAAAAATAAAGATTTCTATAATAGTAAAAAAAAAAAAAAAGTAAAGCCATCAAATTTCAAAATAAACCCCTGTCCTATAAAGCAGCAAAATATATAAAATTTGGAAGAAATTTACCCCCCTACTCTTTAGCCTGAACAGCCACTATAAATGCAAAGTAGCATCGACAAAGCATGCATAATGTCATCCTATAATTTTTGAACATCTTCAGGGATGATTGTTACTGTGGGACTGTTTTTTACATGGTTGCATTTTATATTTTTTTTTTTTTTTAAATTATGATCTAGTACGTTTTCGAAAAATCTGGAAAAATTTTCCATTGGAAAGTTTGACATTTTTTAGCATAAACATACTCAGAACGTTTTTTTGTACAAACGCTATTTGTGTTGTTTACAATGACTTGAAAAATTCATCTCGGTCAAAAAATGGATTTAACTCGTAATCATTTTCGAGCTATGATTTTTTACGATTTTCGAAGTGAATTATCGTATTCGTTCGTCTTCATGCGACATTTGGCGATGAAGCACCAACCCTCCAGACAATTTATAACTGGTTTAACGAATTCAAGCGTGGTCTCCGTTCGGTTCAGGACGAATTTCGTGAAATTCGTCCAAAATCGGTACTTGTGCCACAAACCATCAATCGTGACATACCGTGAAATAGAGACATCCTTGGGCATTTGTTCCACTTAGCTGTCAGAAAGATTTGTTCTCGTTGGATCCCGCATAATTAAACAATCGCTCAAAAAAAAAAAAGGCTCATGTCGATTGGTGCAAAGAAGTGATGAAAAAATTCGATCGCAGTGCTTCGAAAGACGTTTAAAAGAACGTGACAGGTGGCAAATCATGGATATATGCGTATGAGCCCGAAACAAAACAGCAATCGACCGTGTGGGTCTTCCAAGACGAGCGAAACCCTATAAAAACCATATTTTGGAAGCGTCTCAGTCGGAGTGGCAAAAGTGCTTCGACAATTGATTTAAGCAAATGCAAAAGCGTGCATGGAAGGTACTTTGAAAAACAATAAAACCATTTTCGATGATAACCAAATGCATTTTCATACTTTTAAAAAAATAACAAAAACTTCTAATGGTGAGCATATGATAAAAAAAACGAAATATATATTGCTTGCGAATCGTAAATTCTAAAAAGTTTTAATTAAACTCTCTTAATTTCAACATTCATTAGCACGGCGGAAAAACCTGTAGAATTGCGTAGCACTCGCCGGGTGACTTATTTGATGTAAAAAATTTGTCCGGTTCGAGCAAAGTGCTATTAATAACGGCAATTTTTTAATAAAACCCTGAAGAGTTCAAATGCAAATGCAAAAATTAGATTTCTGAATGCTTTTTCCACTTACGAAGCATTACTATAAATGTCTTAAAATAAGTTTGTCCCTGCCATATGGCGAGAAAATTGCTATACCTCTACCATACGGCGTAATATTTAATTACGCGTCTCTATAATAAAAAAAAAAGTATGATTTTTACCAAGGTTTACCAGAGTTGTCACTGAATTTGAATCCATAAGCTGATTCCCGCCAGTGATCTTAGGCTATTTTACTTGTTTTCTTGAGGTTAGAAATAAAATTGATAGTCTGGTCTGATACACTCTTACTTTTTGTGTAGGGTTGCCAAAGCAAAACAAAAAATTTTTTAACACAAATTCATGTTGAATTTATCTCGCAAAAGTTTAGTAACTTTGTCACTCTTGGGCCAATTATTTTAGTTTTGTAAAAACGTTTAAGTATTTTTTTTTTAAGAAAGTATAACCAATAAAGCAGGTGCCGTAGCTCAGTGCCTAGAGCGTTGTGACAGCTGTGACAGCTTTAATATTGAAAAGATTTTTCTTTCGAACGGTGCCCACGGTGCCCAATTGCCAATTCTTCCGACAGCAACGCTTTGCCATGAACAGCTTTTCAAAAGAGCTCTATAACAATGCTCAGAAAAAGGGTTCTGCTCTTCGGAACGGTCTAATATAAGTAGGTCCCTTTTCTAATATTGTCTAAAATTTAATATACACAAACAGTAATGGAAGAGAAGCTCGGCCAAAGGGCTCTTCGAGGTCTATCACACAAAATTATCTTTATTTTTAAGAAATCTCTCAAATTGTGGCAATTATCGCGATCAATATTTAAATTTTCGCAATAACATTTAAAACGAGATCCCGGGATTGATATCCCTAATATGAACAAACAAAGCACGTATTTAAATATGCCGCAACTTGTTCGTTGCATACATATTCTTACATACATGAATACATTCGATTCTTTTATTTATGCTTCTTTGTGATTTTTTTTTTTTTTTGTGATTTTATTGCAAAAATTATATATATAGAAAATAATATTTTTCACACGTCAAATCTATTTCTTTTCATTTGGATTGTATTCTGTTACTTCTTCTTTTTTTTTTTTTTTTTTTAGCTCTATCATTGTTAAGGGTTTTATGTTTGTTGAGCATTGTACAAATTCGCATTGTGTGCGACAAAGAAAATAAAATGAATGAAAAAATTGGGCTTTTAGACATTTGTTATACCCACTCGTCATACTTATTTCCTTATTCAGAATTCTATTTTCATTCAGCTTCATTTTTAAGTCTAAACTAAGCCAAGCGTCTGTGTGTGTGTGTGTGTGTGGAATATTTCAAATTTAACAAAAGAAAAATATATATCGAGCTGATAACCATCACCTCCTCCTTCTCCTCTATTTAGAAGTTGGTTAAAAAGCGTTACAAATATAACAATAATACGAATTGATATATTCACAATAGTCGTAAATATATTCTGATTCATATTGTACCATGAAAACACAATCAAACGAAAAGGTGTGGTCTCTATTGGCACAATACTATGAGTACAATATAAAACACGACAGTCGTAGGAGTGTACAAGCATTTATTAAGAAATAAAAGGGAAAAGTATAGAAATAACTGTATTAGACTAAACGATGGGATACCCATGCATTTTTTTTTTTTTTTTGTTTTTTTGCGGATGTACATAAGATTAGCATTCTATTGTACATGCATCGATGTTACTATTTGTAGAGAAAAGAAATAACGACTTATCAATAATTTTTATAGCATACTTTTGTGCGTATAAATAATTCCTTCATAGGTTTGTTCATTAAAATCTATTTTAACCCCCTTATGTAGTGTTTATAAAAAATACACAATTGATCCCAACTATAAAAATCAATGTCGTAATATGAGGTGTTCTTTTATGGGGCAAAAAAATTTGTGGGCAATATTTACATAAGTCATTGTGAGATATTATGAGATTTTGTTAAAAAAAAAAAACTATGTTAAAATGATTTAAATTTCGGGAATGAATTTGTTTTTTTTCTTATTGAAATTAAATTTTGTATATTTCTGGGTGTGTGAATTAGTAACCGGCCTTTTATGATACATGGCGCACGCAATACCACGATATCGTACGTCATTGTTCGAAATGACTATTCACTTGTTGTCAAAATCAGTGAAAAGTTTTCAATTTGGTTGTGCGCATCATATTTTTTTTTTTTTTAAGATGGACAATTTTTAAAAATTGACAAAAAAACAGCATTTGCTGAAGTTTTGTTGTTACTTTTTTGCAAAGAACGTTCTGGACAGCCGAAAAAGTTTGAAGAAGAGAATTTGAAGACATTACTCGACCAAGACCTGATCGAACCATTACGGGAGAGCTGTACAGACAACAATTGATGCGGCTGAAGAGAGCCATGATCGACAAACGACTAGAATATGCAACAGCTCATGACGACGCACGACCACACATTGCTATTCCGGTTAAAAACTATTTTGCTAATAGCGGATGGGAAGTTTTACCCCATCCACCTTATAGCCCAAATCTGGCGCCTTCAGATTACCACTTGTTCCGGTCCATGCAGAACGCTCTTGATGGGATACGCTTCACTTCAGTCACCGGCGAAGTTCTTTTGGGATGGAAACCATAAATTGCCAGAAAAATGGGGAATTTGTTATATTACTGCATTTGATGATCCATTAGCAAAATTTAGTGGCCCAGAAGTAACATCTGATGATCCCTTCGCTGTTTGTGAGCAAAGATTCTCCGCAGAAAGATTTTTTATGGGTCTATTATCATTTTATCTTCCGTTTCTGGCATTTTTCAAGTGGCTTTAATTATTCGCAGTCCACACTTTTTTGGCTCAATATTTGATGGTCTTGCTACAATACTTAATGGTACGGGAACAACATTGAAAAGAGACATTTTCCGCAGATATACTTATTTTAGGTGCTTGGATAATTTTTTTCCCCTTCGCTTGTATTATTAGGGGCATAGATTGTGCATCGATCACCAAAAAAATTAATGAAGCTGTCATTTGCAGATGCCCCGAATGCGCCGTTATAAGAACCGCTTGGAATCCTTCATAAACTTTGTGCAAGTTCGAGAGAAATATTTCATTTTTTCGAAGCCATCTATTTTGTTGCTTCTGGTTTTTTTTAAGTATAGAAAAGTATAGTGAACCCTTAGCATTCCGTAAGTTTGCGGAGAAGACAGGTGAAGTAATCAAGATCTGAAACGTACGATTTCATCTCAATTTAATGAACTATCTCAACAACACAATCGACAAGTTTTTAACAACAAATAGCGACGTTAGAAAATGTTTTTTCTCTTTGCGTCTTCTCTTCGCAGCAGTGGTGGATGAGGTAATGATCAAGCTGACTACCAAAAAACTGGGCATTATGTGAAGCATAATATCTCAGCAGGAAAATATCAACTTCGAAGACAATAGATTTGGCATTCGAACGGTGCAGTACTGGCGACAAGCATTTGGCAATTCTTCCGGCAGTAACAAAGCTTATAATAATTGATGCCATTGGGCTCAAGGGTTCTAACGTTCGAAACAGGTCAATATAAGTAGATTTCTTTAAATCCTGTCTAAATTTAACACCCATAAAAGTACTAAACTAGAAACTTGGCCAAAAAAGCGCATATTTGTCTTCTCTCCCACAAGCTCTCTGATATGTAGACTAAAGTCCACGAACTGGTCGCATTTTTAAGGAAATTTGGACTGAAGATTAACGTTACGAAGATCAAAGCAATGAGTATCAACAACACCAATAATAGCCGAATTATCGTCGAAAACGCACTAGCACAATCTGGCGATTGCTTCCGCTACCTGAGATTGCAGACGATGACCCTGGGCATAATATCAAAAGTCATCTTAGCAAGGTCAGATATGGTTTCAGCCGACTATATTCTGTATGGAGAAGCAACCAAATGACCAGAAAGACCAATGTCAGCCTATAGTGCGGCAGCGAAACTTGGCTTGTTTCGAACAACTTCACGCAGAGACACCAAGTGTTCGTCAATAACCCCATACAATTAGCACCAAGAAACTTTCCGATCTTAATAAAGGAGAACTCATACTGGTGCAAATAAAGAAAAGAAAATGAAGGTGGTACTGCGAAAATAGCATCACTAGAATGACGCTATATTGGAAATCATACGGACATCGAAGTCCCGGTAGCTCCAAGAACACCGGGAACAGATCCATTCATGACCAACGTGACTTACGAGCGCGCAAAAACTAATGCCTAGTACGGAGCTCGGTGAAAATGCTCACAAGAGGAGCGGTAAATGGAAAAAAATTCAATATTTACAGAATTACTATATAAAGATCCTCATGATTCTCATATGTCAATGTATACACGACAATTCTCTTAGTGCAATTCCGAAGCATAACAAATATTATTTCGAAAAAGTTTTGTTTCGAACGGTGTCCACCTATTGGCAAGCAATTTGCAGTAATAATTTGCCATTCTAAAGTACTTCTAAAAGTACTCTGTGACAAAGCTCAGAAAAAGTGATCTCGCAAGAGTTATGCCGTTCAGGACTGGCTAAAATAAGTAGGTCCCTTCTAATACTTACTTACTTACTTACTTATGTGGCCATAACAACCGAATATCGATTTAGGCCGAAAATAACATGCTTCGCCAGCCATCTCTGTTCTTCGCTAGCTGGCGCCAGTTAGAAATTCCAAGCGCCGTCAGGTTCTCCAGTACTTGGTCTTTCCACCGGAGGTTTGGTCTTCCTCTTCTGCGCCTTCCTCCAGCGGGTTCCGAATATAACACCTTCTTAGCTGGAGCGTGTTCTTCCATTCGCTCGACATGACCTAGCCAGCGCAGCCGCTGGATTTTGATGCGCTTTACTATGTCAATATCGGCATACAGCTCGTACAGCTCATGGTTGTACCTTATTCGGTACTCGCCACCAACGCAAATAGGTCCAAAGATCCGTAGGACTTTTCTTTCGAAAACTCCAAGCATTCGCTCATCCGAGGTGGAAATTGTCCCGGATTCAGCGCCATATGTTAGGACAGGCATGATGAGAGACTTGTAGAGTGTAGTTTTCGTTCTTCGAGAGAGGGCTCGACTTCTCAATTGCTTACTCAAAGTAACACCTGTTAGCAAGAGTTATCCTACGCATGATTTCCAAGCTGACGTCATTACTGCTGTTAATGCTGGTTCCAAGATAGACAAAGTCCCTTACTACTTCAAAAGCGTAGTTGTCAACTGTGACGTGCTCTCCAAGACGCCGGGACTCTTTGTTTGGTGACACTAGATACTTCGTCTTGCCCTCGTTCACCGTGAGACCCATCCGACGCGACTCTCTTTCCAACTCTGAGAATGCTGCACTGACTGCTCGCGTGTTCATGCCGATTATGTCAATATCGTCGGCATACGCTAACAGCATGACACTTTTGTTGAAGATAGTGCCATTATGTCGTAGATCAGCAGCTCGTATTATTTTCTCCATAATAAGATTGAAGAAGTCGCACGATAACGAATCACCTTATCTGAAACCCCGTTCGGTATTAAACGGTGCGGAGAGGTCCTTCCCAATTTTCACTGCACAACGGAAGTTATGCAGTGTCATTCTACAAAGTCGAATGAGCTTTGCAGGAATACCGAACTCAGACATTGTTGCGTAGAGGTAATCCCTTACCGGACTGTCGAAAGCGGCTTTATAATCAACAAATAGGTGGTGTGTGTCGATCTGTTTTTCTTGGGTCTTCTCCAGGATTTGGCGCAGTGTGAAAATCTGGTCGATGGTGGATTTACCAGGTCTGAAGCCACACTGATAAGATCCAATCAGGTTGCTGAGCATAGGCTTCAACCTTCACACAGTGTACGCTCGATAGAACCTTGTATGCGATGCTCAGGAGACTTATTCCACGGTAGTTGGCGCAAATTGTGGGGTCTCCTTTTTTATGTACAGGACAGAGAACACTGAGTCTCCAATCATCAGGCATGCTTTCATCCGACCATATTCTGCTTATGAGCTGGTGCATGCGGGTGAGCAGCTCATCGCCTCCGGTCTTAAACAACTCGGCAGGCAGGCCATCAGCACCTGCAGCTTTGTTGTTCTTCAGCCTTAAAATGGCCATTTCAACCTCGTCATAGTCGGGTGGTGGAATATCAACACCATCATCTGTAATTGGCGTTATCGGGCAAACTCCTCCACTGGCGGAATTGTTCGTAGCATCGCCATTCAGTAACGTGGAGAAGTGTTCTCTCCATAGGCTCAGTACACTCTGGACATCCGTAACCAGATTCCCATTTCCATCACGACAAGAAGAGGCTCCGGGATTTAGACCTCCACTCAGGCGCTTGATCTTTTCAAAGAATTTTCGAGTCTCATTCTTGTCGGTACACATCTCTATCTCCTCACACTCGCGTCTTTCTTGTTCTCTTTTCTTGCGCCTAAAAAGACGTCTCTCTGCACTCCTTTTCTCTCTGTACCGCTCCTTAACAGCTCGCGTTGCGCCTGCACGCAGGGTTTTTCTGTAGGCGGCGTCTTTCTCTGCGGTAGCGTCGCGACACTCCTGATCATACCACTCGGTAGTAACCGGCCGGTAGTAACCGATTACCTCCTCGGCAGCAGTAGTCCCTTCTAATACTGTCCAAAATTTAACACTCACAACAGTAATGGAAGAGAAGCTCTGGCAAAGAGCCTATCGGGGTTTATAAGTGGCACATATTTTTTTTTTTTTACTTTAATCCTCAGTGCCGTTTCTTAAGTTATTGAGGAGAGTAAAAGAGAAAGAAACAGAGGAAAAGATAGAGTAAGAAAAAGTAAACAGATCGCTTTTTCTTCATTTGCGAATATAGAGACTATTCAAATAAAAGAAAAATGCAATTGAGTTGAAATTGGAATCAAAGCAAACCTTTAGCTCTTCAAATCTTCACATCATTAAATCTTATATAACAAGCAAATATTACTTATCTCATAAACACTATGCTGAAAAATCTTAATTTATAAAGTTCTCATTGAATATTAAACTTACAAAAAAAAAAAAAAGTAAATGAAGACACCGGAAGGAACACAAATCTATTTGAAGTAAACTAAAAGAGAGTGAAACAAAAAATGCCTACTAACTGATAATAATACTCGGAAAAGTAAAATCAGCAAAACTTTCTCTACTTTGAGCATAAGAGCATTCGCGTAACTTATAACGGTAACAACGACGACAGCAGCAACGACGACGACGACGTCGCTTGTGATTAGTGACTCTGTGTCGCTGTGGCTGTGGTTCTATTAAAAAGGAATAAAAGAAAGAGAAAAATAGAGCCGCATACTTATGTTGAGGGTGAGTGAGTGAGTGAAGAAAACTAAATTTTATGCTCATTTACATGCTGCTACAACTATACCACTTATACTCGTGGCAACAAGATGGTTAATTTTTGGCGCGCCAAAAACTATGCAACACAAAACAAGTAAACGGAAACACTAAAGTGAAGTTAGTTGCGGCAATATTTCCGTTTCGAAAATACAAAATATGCACAAATGCGATAAATTTGTATACACTTTTCCGCGACGATTTTTGCTGTTTACTTTTTTGGTTTGCAAAAAGTTTAAGCATCACCAACGCACAACCTTTTGAAAGTTTTCTTTTTTCTTTTCTTTTTCTCTCGCAAAAATATTACACAAATCCTTGACAGTGCGCATATGGGAAGATATTTAAAATCGCAATATAATACAGTTGACTTGTCTTACAAGTACTACTAAGCCTGGTTAAAAAAGATTTTATCTATTTAACTTAATTATTTTGTAAACTCATTATCTGCATCTGTTTATCTAATTAAAATTAAAAAGCAATAGAAATTGCTTGGATGCTATGTAGGTAGTTGGATGACTGACTAAATGCTTATGCACTATGAACTTTGGCAAATTTTATTGAAAGACGATAATTAATAAATACAGGAAAGAAGTTGTTCATTTTTCTGTTTTCGTTTTTTTTTTTTTTTTTTTTTGTAGTTTGGCGCAACTTTCATTCTCAAGATATTGTAATTACATAGATAGTTTTGAAGCAGACAATCCGCAGGCATAATAATCAATTTTGTAAGATGCAGTGATGCATTTGGGGGAAAATTATTTAATCGTTTCAAGAGATAATTATGCACAGAGTGGCAGGCACATAAGCTTAATATCAATATCATTTTGTGGGACTTGGCACTACTTAAAAATACCAAAAAGTTGTAGGATTCTTCAATATTCAACCAACCGTCCAGCGAAGCCTTGAGTCATACTCTTTGTGCAGAATTTTGGTTCGCAGTATTGAAAATGTTGATCAGTCAGCATGAATTTCCCTTTAGGCTCTTCGCATAGAACGCAATGATTACTACAGGGTGATTTTTCTTTTTTTGTGATGCCCTATGTTTTTTTTTTCGAATAAAATGACTGCTCGATGTCAGAATGACAAGTGACAGCGACCGTTAGAAATGTCAAACATCACAACAAAGTGCTGAAATTGTGAAATTTTATTTTCAAATTTTTGGAATCGTGCGATCATGACAGTAGAGGCTCATTTGACGCTGTGTGGAAGTGTTAATACGCAAAATGTCGGTATTGGGACACTGCAAATCCTCAATTGATCCATAATGTGACTTTACATTCATCAAAAGTTACTATTTGGTGCGGTGTATGCTCGGTTAAAGTCATTGATCCATATTTTTTCGAGAATGATAATGGTGCAACAGCAACGGTCAATGGAGTACAATATGGGGAAATTATAGGAGATTTTGCGGCATCTGAGCTAGATGAAAATGACATAAATGATGACTGCTTTCAACAGAATATGGCTCAATATGCCATACTGCTGGTAAAATAATGGATTTACTGAAGGTAATGTTCCCTTATCGATTGATTTCGAGACAAGGTGATTTTGAATGGGTCACCACGGTCACCTGATTTGAGTCCGTCTGCCTTTTTTTTTTTGTGAGGATACTAAAAAGCAAGGTTTATTCCAACAAACCAGGGCCTCTCGAACAACCTAAGATCAACATAGGTAAAAAATTGCCGGAATTGAACTAGAAACACTCAAAAAAGTTATGGAAAATTCCGAAAAAGGGGTCGATGTTTGCGTGGCTGCAGGTGGTGGTCATTTGCCAGTTATAATTTTCAAAAAAAATGATCAAACAAATTATAAAGGTACAAATTTTAATAAAAAAAATAAAAAAAAACAATAAAAAAGTAGTTTTTTTTTTAATTTTTTTGAAAAAAGCATCATCCATCCAACCATATTACAGGGTTCCAGGCTGGAACATAGGGTCACTTTTTTTTCCATCCATTAAACTCCATCTAAAATGCCCAAATGGGATTCATGATGCGACTATATAGCCTATCCCTCCCAATGGTCAACCACACCTTCACGTGGTGCCCTCCGTTTAAAACGAATTAGGCTCTGACGACCGAACGAAGGCGACATAACCTTAATACTCTGCACAGAGGAAATGCTGTGGCTACCCAAGTAAACTGGACTCCAGTCTGGTGGCTCAGCTGGCAGCCCCAGCACCAGAATCGGGTGTGGTAGACTAATCACCTATCCATCTAAAACCCTCTCGATTACTGAAACCACAACAAAAAAAAATCGTTAATTTCCTGATTTCATCATAATTATATACCAATTACATTGCACCACATCAAATTACATCAGCCACAATGGAATAATAATCTTCATGAATTGGTGTAAAAATGCCCAAAAAAAAAAAAAAAAAAAAATTACAATTCAAAAATAAGTCTGAACTTGAAATATGCATCGTAATGCTAATGATAACAGTAAATATTATAGTACTCGTACAAGAAAAATAATACGATACGAATATTATATTTTAATTTCAATTTTTATGAAGGTACATTGACAAATAACAATTCAGACGCATAACGATAAGACATCTCAATACAATGTTGCACTACAATGCACTCATTTGAAAGTGTCATTTTAAAGGGCAAATGACCGGCAGTTAAATATATTTTTTTAATAGTCATAGATTTATGTATAAGTAGATTAATGAGCAATTATGGGGTTACTTTTTCATTTTTGAAGTGGGATTTTATTCATTTTGTATAGGAGCCTCCTTAAGGGGCAGACATAGGCATAGGAAATATTGGCAATGAAGGACTAATGGTGTTTATTATGATATCTGACTGCATTATGGACAATTCCTTGGCGGTTATGACGTTATTTGTCAATTTTAAGGTATTTCTGCAATCAATTTGCATGGAAAATTTGAAGGAAATGTTCGCGAAGTAAAATTAATGAAGGTCGGACAAATATTTTACAAATTTCGGGACGACTTCTGGGCAATTGTTTGTCGATTTTCAGATAATTCTGAGTTCATCTTGTATGGGAGCCCCCTTAATCGATGGAAGAAGAAAAACGAACGGTAGTCGGTCATATATTTTAACACTCTATGGGGCGATTCCTAAGCCGGTATGGTGAATTTTGAGAATTTTCAGGCTTTTATGAGTTCATTGTATATGGCATCACCATCGAGGCGTAGAATTAGGTGGTACATATTGTATGTTTGGAGGAAATATTGACGAGGAAAAAATTAATGATGGTCTGCCACAAATTTTAACATTCTAGATACAATTCGCAAGCACCTATGGAACCATTAGGCAATTTTCAGGTGTTTTTGAGTTCATTTTGGATGGGAGCTCCCTTAAGGTGTGCAATTAGCGAGTCAATACGTTTGGAAGATATGTTGAGGAGGAAAATTCAAGGAAGTCTGTTATACATTTATTGCTCTAGAGAAGCTTCGTGGATAGCTATCATCATTTTCTAGCGGTTTTCTTTTTGGTGATTTTGCATACATAGGAGACTCCTTAAGGTGTGGAGTTAAGGTGTAAGAATTTTTGGAAAATATGATGAGAAGAAAGAATTAATTATAATTCAATGCTCAAGGGACGATTTATGGGCACCTTATGGATTATTTGTCAATTTCCAGGTATTTCAGAGTTTATTTTGTATGGGAGCACCCTGAAGGTGTGCAGTTAGGAAGTGTGCATGTTTGAATGAAATGTTCGGAAAGAAAAAATTAAACTATGGACGATTTCTGAGCAGCTATTTGAATCGCATATACGAACTTTGGCCTTGAACCACGTCTTATGTGGACGACACTGACAAATCTCTTTGGATTGTACTACTTTTTTCTCCCCAGAGTATGCTTTTCTGCATATATACCAAAAAATCTATTTTAAACAAATCCAAATACCAATCTAGAATATAAATTTTGAATTTATTTTTGCTTCTTGGGAAAAATAAACTTGAAGTGATCTAAAGTTTATCGGAGTCCATACGTCAGGCTCAAAGTTCGCTTAGTTTGATCCACATTCTGTATACAGATACGAACTTTTATTTCTACTGGGGATCATTTAGAGCTCAAATTTCTTCGTGTCGTTAACAACTGCGTCTTCTTCACTTATTTTTCTATCACATAACCAAAAATATGCATTTAATTCCTCTATAAGAATGTCCATGGGAATGGATTTGATGATGAAGTATGTCCAAAACATCGCCAAAATTTGAAGCTCCCAATAAGAAACCCTCCCAAACATAAAATCACCAAACAAAAATCCTTCAAAATTATCGCATCAACCAATATATATATATATATATATATATATTAGGTTGGTATAATAATCCCCTTCGAAATGTATTTCATACGAAAATCCTTAAAATATTAATTTTAAAATCTTAAAGAATATAACCCCGGAACCCAAAATACCCAAATATAATCACATTACCTAATATACTTATCACCACTAAATTGATTGGATTTTACATGATACAGGCCTAAAAATATCCCCAAAAGCAAAGCTCCCAAGGACCAAAGCTCAAAAAAAAACTCCGAAAACTCCAAAATACCTCCTAACAAAAATGCCTCAAAGTGATCATACCACCCAATATACTGGATATTTGCATAAGAGTCCCGTATATATGGATTTGATATGAGGCCCGGAAGAAAAAACTCCAAAAATGAAAGTTACCAAATAAAAAACGCAAGAGCCTAAAATTCCCTGAGAAACGTCATTGCACCATCCCATATATTTAACATCGGTGTAAGAATTTCGTTTGGAATATATTTAATATGAAATCCGCACAAAATCGATCCCTATCAATCGAAATACCCTGGAACCCAAATAGTTGATGTGTAGTTGAACTTCAAGTCGCAGAGATAAAGCGTCCAATAGCTCCAAGACCGAGAACGTGATACCTGGAAGCTTTACATTTTTATTTTCAGTCAGATTTTTAGTCTCGTATCTTTTCTTAAGGACTGGGGAATTTCGTGTCTTAAACTCTGACTCTAATACGAATCTCGACATGCCAACAAAATGAACAACCCGATGGCTGAAGCAAGGATCCACCACGGACATTTTAATCGAGAATAACCTTTTATCAAAAATTGAATGGAAAAAAATCGTTGAAAAGCCAAAATTGAGCTTCATGAGATTTCATCGTTTATTGCCGCATACAAAGTTCATAAAATCCAATCGATGATAATTTGCAACAAATAAGTTTAACAACAAATGATAATGGAATTGATCAAAAATGAATAATAAAAAAAAAAAAATAATTCAAAATTACTTGCAATCAATGAAAATTATAACAAAAAATTTTCCGCGATAGTATAAAAGCGTGCACATTTCGTTTGTAAAGCATCAGTTCGCTTCCAACCTGCCTGCCCTGTGAATTGTGAAATAGCCAATTTTGTGTTATTCCCCAGTCAACATACGTAGAAGTTCGACAAAAAAGGACGACTTTTGCAAGAAGATTGAAAAACAATCATTATGAACAAGTTAATAATATTATTAGCTTGCCTTCTCTGCTGGAGTGCGTCAGCAGGACGCTTAGGTAAAAATAGAAAATTATGGTCACTGGATAATTTAGTTCAAACTCAAGGTGGTCAGACATATAATGCGGGTAAGTACATAATAATATTGAGAATGAAAATATTTTGATCAGATTTTATTCGAAATTATCTCTTGGAAGGTTCGTACTATCAAGGCCAGTTGCCCTCGACAGATGAACGTCAGAGAATTCTACTCGATGTATTGTTACAACTTCACAAGCCCGTCGTCAATGATGAGATCATTCAAAAGGGACAAATTCTAAACACCGATGCACCGATGTATAAATTGGTAAGCACGAAATGCATTGGCTTCCCTCTGAGGGCCCTCTTTAATGCAACATCTTTACACATTCCACACTCTCCACAGACAAATGATGAAAACTTACAAGAATTCCTAAATCTGGCTCAAAATCAAAACATTTTGGGACGCAACGATGTCTTTATCATCGATGATGTACAACATGCTCGCCAACTAGTCGGATTATATAAGTTCTTGGTACTCGCACGCGACTGGACAATATTCGAACAGAATCTTTGCTTTGCCCGTATCCATGTAAATCCTGTAATGTTGATCAATGCTCTGGTGTTGACTGTACGTGATCGTCCCGATACTCAAGATCTTCTTGTGCCCGCCATAAATGAGATATTGCCACAGCTCTTCTATACCAGAGATGTTATTCAGGCAGCCGAAAATGTTGATTTCAATCAATTGATTGGCTCTGGCAATACAATTGGTGGTGGTGGACTGATAAGCAACAGCCACAGACCGTCTCTATTGAATTTGGTTGGACTTTTGAATCCAGGCAATCTTTTGCATGCAGGCAAATCGATATTATGGCAGGATTGGCGTATGAACATGATCAACGCCGGAACTGGTGCTGGCAATCGTGGTGGTCGCTTCTCCAGTTTAGGTGGACGATTAGGCAACGATGTCACCGATAAGAGGAGCATTCTCCTTGGTGGCGCCAATGATAAAATCGTCGTGCCAGTTGATCAGACCCTATACGGTAGTGGTATTAGCACGCTAACCGATGATGTGGACTTGAAAATCTTTTGGAATAATATGATGACCGAACGTCTTGTGCAAACTTTGGGTGGCAGTGTTGGTGGTGGTGTCGGACTCGGTCAAGGTTTTGGAGTAGGAAAAGGTTTTGGACTGGGTCAAGGTAGTGTTGGACTGGGTAAAGGTATTGGTATGACACAAGGTTTTGGGCAAGGTGTTGGATTGGATAGCGGTTTTAGACGGGGACAAGGCTTTGGACAAGATGTTGAACAAGGTCTTGGGCTCGGTTTGAGAGGAAAATCAATTAAGGGAATTAATCGTGGAGGAATATTCGGCAACATTCAAGACGATATTGATGTGAATGATATTACCAGCGGTTTGAGTCGCAAAAAGCATTGGAGAACCATTGATGATGGTCGCAAAGTAACGGTAAATTACGGTGACGACAATGATGATGATGATGATGATGAACAATACATGGATAAACATGGCAAAAAAGACATATTGAAAATGTTGAAAAAGGAACAGAAATATTTGCAAAAAGATAAGAAACAATTTCAAAAATATCTAAATGCTGATCGTGATGATGATGATGATAATGTAGATTTAGATATTCTCTATGGCAATCAACATAATAATCTATATAAGCGAACTCTTGGTGGCAAATCATCACGTGCACGATTCGAAAATTTGTGGAATACTCAACGCAATAATATCTATGATGATGTCGATGTCGATATTGATGATGTCTATGGCAATCAGAAGTATTTGAAAAATATTGGAACTGGTTATGGTCAATTTGGTCGTGGTGGTCTCGGTAGTGGTGGACTCGATCGCGGTCGCATTGACGATTATGATAATGATGATATTTTTGGTCGGTCTCAAGCTGGTCGCCTAGGCGTTCGTGATAATGTCTTGAAATGGGGACGCATCATTCCCAAGGATCTCGTCAATGATGAACAACAAGAACAGAGCAAAAATTGGATGTACAGTATTGTACGTAAACCCACTGATGGCTATAAAATCGGTTCGAATTTCGCTCAGCAACAGCAAGAACGCATAATGATGGGTCCGACTGATCGGTATGATCAACAGGATACCACCATCAAGAGACGTATACCACGTAGTATTGGAGCTGGCATTGGTACACGAATGCTCGGCGACACCAATAAATTGAGCACACTTGCGACCGCCACCGAACAATTGAAACAACAACGTCGTGGTGAGATTTTCATACAAAATCTACAGCAATTGATTGCACGCATCAAAATGGATGAGCTCGCTTTGGCGATAGAAACAAAAAATTTGGGTGTCGGAGGCGTGAATACGATTTTATTGAACGATAATGATATTTTGGAACAACAACAGCAAGGAAAATTAACACTTGCGGAAATTCGTTGTGTGCAAACGGTGAAGAAGGTGATCATGGAATTGAAAACGATCATCGATCAAATTTTGGAACGTAATCAAATTGATCGTCGCAGTGACGAGGTGTTGCAAGTTATTGCCAATCTGTTGGTGGAGCCAAAAACATCACTTGGCAGCGTGTGGGACGAATTGAAGACACACGTACAGCGTACAATCGGTGGTGCCATTGGTGGCGGCATCGCAGAGGGTTCCATTAAAATTGGCATCACTGACTTGAGTGAGACTCTCCATCAAATCATGATCAACGAATTGGTTAAATTGATCGATTACTATAAGGAAAATTTACAGCCATACACCAAGATGGATCTTGCATTCGATGATGTTGTCATTGACAATGTCAATATTGATCGTCTGGTCACCTACACTGAGGCAGTCGATATGGATTTGATTAATTTGATCGATCAACAGTTATTGCAAACGAACATTAACAACTTGGATAAATTGCAAAAGAAGATCGTCGCCCGGCAGCAGCGATTAAATCACAAGGCATTCACAATCACCTACGATATTAAGGCACAACGCCCACAGCCTGTTGTTATACGCACATTGCTCGGACCGAAAATCAACAAAAATGGTCGTCGTGTTACACTCGCCGAAAATCGTGGCGATTTCATTGTTTTGGATGCCTTCGTCGAACAACTGCAAGCCGGCAACAATTTGGTACGTCGCAATTCACGCGAGATCACATGGACTACACGTGATGTCTCCACATTGAGTGACATCTATCGTGGTGTCATGACTGGAAAATTTCTGCGAAATGATCTCGTCGGCACCAATTGTCGTTATCCACATCATTTGCTATTGCCACGCGGTACCACCGATGGTCTGCCCGTACAAATATTGGTCGTTGTTACACCACTCACCAGTGCCGATGATCGCAACATTCAACAAATTGTCGATACCGATCGTGTATGCGGTGTTGGTATTGCTGGACTCAGTGTAGATCGTTTGCCATTAGATTTCCCATTGGATAGGAAAATTGTCAATGAGCAACAACTAAATTTGCCCAACATTTTGCTAAAGGATGATGTCATTCAACATGACGATCATCTACGTCTTATTCGCATTTAAGTGTGGGGAAAAAAAAAAACGAAATATATTGATTTCAATTATCATTTATATACAATTTTTTCTTTAGTTTTTCCTTGCAAAGGGAATTAGAAAATTGTATCTTTTCTTTAATATTCATATAATTTTAATTTTTTCATTTTTATTAATTTTATAAATAAAATCAATTATTATGCATGGTGAAATTTGTTTGTGTACTTTTTGGACGTGGACGCCGTAAGACTAGATCCCATATAAAGTCTCTCAGACGTCGTACTCCGTAGTTCAAGTCAACGTTAGAATCATCTTAAAGTTAGAAACGAAGAATTGTTTGACATATTTCCCATACAAAAATCTGTCAATCTGCCGATTATAGTTTTGAGATGATTCTAACTTTGACTATAACTACAGGCCCTTATTCAATTGCTATGAAACTCATTCTGACAGTAGTACCAAAATCAAAAGAAAAGAGCACGTTAAAATTAATAGTGACCGGAATTTTCGTTTTTGGCCAATGTATGACGACGCACTAAATGAATTCTATACAGAGTAACGGATAAAAATATTCATTTTTGAACTACTTGAATTCAAACAGTCTCGTCGTAGAGTCCAACAATCATCCTTGGTATTTTTTTTATTTCCTAGTGGAATCGTCCCCTTGCTCTTTATCGAATTGACGAAGTTTTGGCTGGAAAGGTTCCCAAATGACTAAATAGCTAATAGACCTTAATACAACCATGCTCGTGGAAATAAGAAAAATATTTTCATCAGGTGTTTAGTAATTATTTATTTCAAATTTCGGTCAAATGTATGACCGACTCCCATTAACACAAACCTACCTCCAAAACTGTTAAATAGTAAAAAATTAATGAGGTTTGGTCATACTACATTTTTCCACTACAATGGCATTTTATAATAAGCAGTTAGAGCGAAACTTACGAAACGCAAAAATGTAATATTTTACGGGCGTTCCTCAAAGGGTCAAAGAGACACGAGAGATAGTTCGAGATCTCTAAATCCGATGATGAGTATTTTATTGATGAACGTTATAAAATTTCATAATTTTGTTGAAATTAGGAACGACATACAACATGATAGAGGCAAAACACCTTCGGATTCGAATTAAACGACCCCAAATTCCTATACAACTGTTTATTTCGTCAGCTGGACCAGAATTTTTTTATGTGGCTCTGTCATCTGATAGTACCAGCATCAAAACAGAAATAAATATGTAGACCCGAAGGCCCCTTTGGCTGAGCTTCTCTTTTGGACAGTATTAGAAAGGGCTTACTTATATGTAACGGAAGAACCCTTGTGACATCACTTTTGTCACAGAGCTCTTTCAGAAGCTACTTCATGGCAAGTGGGTACAGTTCGAAAAAGAACATCTTTTCGTTATTAAAGTTATGCTTCGGCCGGGAATTGACTTCAAGACCTACAAATCAGAGGGCCAATTCACTAACCACTAATCTACGGCAGCAGGGCTATCTCTAATATCTGTGGCCAAAAGCAGTAATCGCTTGTGAATTTTTTGAATTTTATAGGAGACCGTTTTTAAAGTTCTGAGTGAAACCGTAAGAGTGTGAAAAAAAATCAAAAAAACACTTAGTCAGTTGGGGGAAATTTCAAATTTTGGAAGATTTCAACAGATTACCTCAAGGATAACCTGAGATATTCTATTCAGAAACTAAAAGGGCTAGTAGTCTAATAACCCACCATTCTAATTTTAATCATTAAAGCAATAAAGCAAAGAAGAGAGAAATAAAAATTGTTTATATGAAATGTTCTATGATTTTTATGAAAAAATTCATAAATTCTAATGAATATTTTCATAAAATTTTATCTGACAAATTGGTATGAAATATTGCTATACAATTTGTAATTAAATTACGCTTTTATGAAGCTAGAATACTAAATGTGTTTGCAGGTACTTCAACATTAGAACATTTCCATTGCAGTTCATGAAAAAGTCATTATTCCAGTTCATGAAATATTCATTATTTTTATGAACGTCTTTCGATGAAAGTTAGAAATGATATCAGTAATCGATTAATGACAGGTCGGTGTATCACAAAACACCACATAATGACAATAATATAAGCTGAACTCTACTGTGAACTCCATGCTAGAAATTTCAGAGAAGAATAAGAAGAAGAAAGATTACCACAATATAACATAGATCCGATCTGATATGATGAATATCACATAGGGACCACTGTTGACTCTATAAATTCACAGTAATCTATATATTCGGGAGTCCTAGAAATACCTAAACATACCTCGCTCTGGTCGACCAATCATTGAAAAAGTTAATGAAATCATGGAAGAAATTGTGCAAGACCGGCACCTAAGCAGCAGTTATCAACCATTTGATGAAAGCTGACTATAGAAGATGAAAACTAGATGATGTACGAAAATCATCATCGTTTCCTGAATCTTCCACTGGAGCATAGGGCCTCAATAAAACATTTCCATCTGGTCCTGTTTTTTGCTAATATCTTTAGTTCGTTCCACGATTTTCCGCATACGTTAATTTCTTTTTGTAGTGTTCTCCTCCACGTGATCTTAGGGCGACTCCTCTTACGACTTCCTTGGGGGTTCCGATAGACCTCTGTAGTACGACAATAAAGTGCGAAAAAGATCATGGACGAAGCGAGGTGAAGTTTCACGAACGGTGCCAAAGTCAGGATGGACACCAAGAAAAGTAATGCTGTGTGTCTGGTTAAATTTGAAGGGAATTTTTCATTACGAACTTCTACAACCTAGTCAAACGGTTGATTCTAACCTCAACTGTCAAGAATTAATGAGATTGAAGCATGCAATTCAATTAAAACGGTCAGAATTGATCATTAGAAAAGGTGTTGTCTTCCATCTTGACAACACCAGACCACACACATGTTTGAAGACCCTTCTGAAACTGATAGAGCATATAATTCGGATCTTGCACCTTCAGATTATGATTTATTTCAATCTCTGCAGAACTCTCTTAATGGTGTAAATTTAAATTCCGTAGAGCCCTAAAAACGTACTCAGATCAGTTTTTCGTTCAGAAAATCCAGAAGTTCTACACAGATGAAATAAAGGCTTTACCTCAAAAATGGCAAAAGTTTAACGATTAGAACGGCGCATATATTTGGTTTAATAAAGCTCATTTCAAATATAAGAACAAAGTATTTCATTTTTCGTCACATGTGTAACCGAAATTTTTCGGAAACCCATTATTTCCCAATAATGCTCCACGATCTCAATTATTTGCCATTCTTTTCGGTAAATTGTCTAATAAAAGGAATAATCTTAGGTGATTATATTTACAATTCAACTTACATATCGTGGAAATAGTAAAAAGTCCATCTTCTTTTCTCAGACAATATGTAATCGAAGAGATTTCAAAAAATCCTCTGAAGACTCCTCCGAGCTGAAAAATCATATTTTTCGTCAAAAATTCATTTCAAGTGCATACATTTGCAATTAGTTTAAAAATTTACTCAACAATCTTGTTAAAATATATAATATATATCATATTTTGTGGAAGATCTTAGCGACAAATCATATTTCGGAGCAAAGGGAGCAATGGCGGTCCCGACAAAATGGTGCCATTATAAAAAAGAAGAGAATAACTGTAATCATATTTCGAATGGCGCCAATGAAGCAATAAATAAATATAAGAATTTTTACAAAAAAGTAAAAAAAAATAATCCAAATATACCCGAAAAGTCAATAAACCAACCTCAAGCTAAGGTAATTGTACTCGGCTGTGTATTAATTTGTACCTCCCCGCCCCCAAGCGGGAGAGAATATAATAAAAATAACAGAAAAATACAATGTTTAATAAACAATAATTTACAAAATTAAAATTAACAATCAACTTTTGAACTTTTCCAAGTGATAACCAATTGGTTGCAATGAGTTTGTAATATTTTTTCTTTACCCAATGCGATTGATAAAAAAGGTTGAATGGTCAAAAATTGTCAATATACAAATATTAAATATTAATTATTCATTTTTATTGAAGCGTAAAGAACAACATGTGAGTCGAGATAGCTAGAAGACCACATTCGACAAAGTGCCAAAAGCAACAAGTATAAAAGGGTCTATGAATTTGCTGAAAAATCGCAGTCTTCAGTGCAATCTAGCACATACTCATACAGCAGGTTTCGATTTTCGAAATATACTTACTTGAGTTTTGGAATCGGAGGAAACGAAAGTAAAGAATATTTTCCCAACAACAACAACAATTGCAATAATTGCAGTTTTTGCGCCGCAATGAATAAATTTGTGATATTATTAGTCTGTTTGGCAACCTGTGCATCGGCTGGTGTTCTCGATAATAGAGGAGGACATCATGGCATCTGGGATGATTCCAATGTCGATGTTTTGGGTAAGACGATTTTTATCCAAATAATGATAATGACGAGCTGAAATTGCAAAAAACAATTTTATTAATGATTGCTTTGCAGGCCATGAACATATTGTCCATATGACCAAGGATGATTTATTGCGTCAGAAATTCTTACTCGATATTTTGCAGCATGTCGGTCAACCCCTGGTGAATACGGAACTCTTGCAATTGGCCGATACTCTGATTGTAGATCCGTCTAAGTATATTGAGGTGAGTACCAAGACAGCATCTACGGCTTTCTTCCTTTTGTGGTGGGTTTAATATTTTCGAACGACATTTTCATTCCACACAGAAAATCGATAATGAAATGTTGCACATGATTGAGTTGTGTCGCCAACAACGTGTATTGGGTAAGAACGAAATCTACACGATCACCAATGAGGATCATGTCCGTCAAATGATCGGTTTGTATCAATTGCTTGTACAATCACGCGACTGGGATACATTTATGCGCAATTTGGCATTTGCCCGCAAGAATATTAATGGTGTGCTGATGGTCAATGCGCTGCTTTTGGCTGTACGCGATCGTGACGACACCAAAATGTTGATCCTCCCCGGTATACACGAAATCTTACCCGATCTGTATTATGATCGTGAACTGGTGCAAAAGGCAAAGAATGTCGATCTCGGCAATTTGTTGCAATTGACTGGTGATCATGACACAATGAGACCAGGTCTCCTCGACATGATCGGTTCACGAAAACGCAACCAACAGATGATGATGATGAATCGTTCGAATATGTTGGATCGCACACAATTGTGGATGCCATGGCGTGAAATGCGTATGGAGATGGCAATGCATAGGACCGGTGGTGACAATGTGGCGACCCATGTTTCGGTACACAGTGATAACAAGATCGTTTTGCCTGTCGAGCATCGCACTGGCGGCGGCATCGTGGGTCGCATGAGTCTGTTCACTGAGGATGTTGGTTTAAAATCATTCCTGCACGGTTTGGTTAATGATCTGTGCCTCAAGGAAGACGAACTATTGACTGGTGATGTGGATCGTGGTCATGTTGGACTCGAACGCAATATGGGCACACTCATGGAGAGAGAAAGACTATCTGGTGGCATCATGGATCGTGGTATGGGTGTGGGACGCAAAGGACGCTTTATGCATGACGACGATGCAACCGTGGGACGTCATCTGTATCATGATCGTGTTATGGGTGTACGTCGTGTTGTCGACAACGATGATGATGATTATGATCGCGATTATAAGAACGTGCGCTCGTGGAATACATTAACTGGCCGCCGTGAGCATATGATCGATGATGATTTGTATGCGCGTCGCAATAATCTGCCAACAACCAGCATTGATAGCGATCGTTTGTTGCACGTGAATCGTAGACGTTTGAACAGCAAATTGGATAATCAGGAGCATGATCGTCTATTGACTTTGGGCAATGAACGTGATCGTTTCATGCATGTCGTACATGGTTCGGCGGGTACACATGATGGTCGTTCGATCTACGACGATGATCGTACCATGGGTTTGGGTGTGCGACACAACATCCTCGATCGTGATGATCGTACCGGTTCGTACGTTGGACGTTGGGGCAGCAATAATATCGTTGATGATCGTCTAATGCATGGTCGTGGTAAATTGTGGGATCAGGACTATGATCGTATCAACACTGGCATAAATAGGAATCAACGTTTGGATGATACACTGCCAACGACAAGCATTAATAGCGATCGTTTGCTCTTTGTGAATCGTCGTCGTCATTTCGGTGGCAACAACTTGGACAACATGAACACAATGGGAACACAAAATCGTTGGTCTACGCATGGTGGTGATTCGTCGCTGTGGAACCAGAATCGTCGTCCAACACAATGGTTGAATAAAGACGATAATGATGATGACTATAGGAGCGGTAACAAATGGTCGACGACTGGTCAACAGCGTTTCATGAACACGGTACATGGTGGCATTCGTGATGGTCGTGATGTACTCGGTGATGTCGATACTATGGGTCATCATACAAATCGTGACCCCCTCTTGCGCCGCAGCAGTATTGATAATGATCATCTCACCATGGGTGAGGATCATTTGCGTGATGATCGTGGATTCTATAAGAATATCAACAATGATCATTACGGTCGTTATGGCAATTCTGATAAATGGGACTCGTTGGGCAATAGAATGATGGGAGTTGATCGCCATTTGCGTTATGGTGATCGCGTCGACGTAGACGATGATGATCGTGATGTTATGATGATGCGTTTGCGTCATCGTTCACCACGTAGCATTCATATTGGCGAAGGAATCAATAGCGGCATCAACACCCTGCAGGCCCAGCATGAGCGTCAGACTCTGAATAGATTGCGTGGCGGTGAGATCACTTTGCATAATTTGCAACAAATTGTCGCACGCATCAATATGGAACTTATCTCATTGGGCATTGATAATAACGTGGGCGACTCTGACAGCCATGCGGACACGTTGATCCAATCACAACGCATGAATAATCCACGTCTCATTGGTTCGATCGATCAACGTTATGCTCTTCGTATGAACGATATGCGTGTGGGTAATCAGCTCAATCGTAATATTCTAGAGAAAGTGAATAGAATTGAGCAAATTTTGACTACAGTCTTGGAGCAGGAGATACGTCGTCACATTGGCAGCAGCTCACAACAGCAACTTCGTGTCGAGGATCAGTCTCACATTAATGACATTATTGGTGATGTACTTATTGGCAAATTGCCCGAAATCAGTATGCTTCGCATTGTGCGCGATATTCTGAAGGAAACCGAAGAAATCCATGGTGGCGTACCAACACTGGCTAATGTTGGTGTTCTCATTCACGATCCGGTGATGATGCATTTATTGCGTCGCATTGTCAAGATCATCGATGTAAATCGTCAACGTTTGGGAGGCTATTTGCCAGAAAGGGATTTGCTTTTGAACGGTGTCACCATCAATGACATTAAGGTTGACAAATTGCGCACCTACACTGATGTCAGTGATTCGGATCTGATTAATGTGCTCGACGATCCACGCGTGACTCTCACCAGAGATCATCTCGGCGGATCCCAACAGATGAAACAAATGATGTTGGTCGCACGTCAGGAGCGCCTCAATCACAAATCGTTCGACATCAATGTCGATTTGACCTCCGACCGTAATCAGCGTGTTGTCATTCGTACGATGTTGGGCCCGAAAATCGACGCTTTGGGACGTGAACGTGATATCGATGAGGAACGCAACAATTTCATACTCTTAGATGCTACCACTGTCAATTTGAATGTTGGCCACAATGTGATCACACGCAAATCAAAGGATATCATGTGGACCACACGCGATACCACCCCGCTGACTGAAATCTATAAGAATGTCGTGATGTCTCTGGAAAATGGTGGTGGCGTTACGATGCAACGTATCGTTGGTCAAAACTGCCGCTTCCCACATCGTCTTCTTTTGCCACGTGGACGTCGCGAAGGTCTGCCAATGCGTCTGCTCGTCATTGTTACTCCAGTCGATGAGATCGATCATCACTTGCAACAGACCTTAATTGGTGGCAATCGCGTTACTGATCTGATGTGCGGCATTGGTATTGGTACGATGCATTTGGATCGTCGTCCATTAGGTTTCCCATTGGATCGTAAGATTGACAATGTTCAACAATTGATGAATCTACCCAATCTGCTTGTCAAGGATGTGATGATTCATCATGATGATCAAATGAACATGATCAACTTTTAATACGAGCATTTAGCGAATAGAAGAATATAGCAAATATTTTCCACACTGCCCCCGCCCTTTCAATTTGGTTTCAACTTGGCAATCGTACCCGGACATGGAATATAAATATATTAAATTTTAATATTATTAATATTATTATTATTAGTTTTACAATGTAACAGCAACAAAATGTGAAAAACCAAAAAAAAAAAAATTGTAAATTTTTACTAGACACTATTGAAAGAAAAAATTGTGATCTGTCCCTTTGAATAATTGTTTATAAACGCAATAAATGCATATTAACGCATTGTACATGAATTGTCTTTGATTTATGGTTTCGATACTTCGTCAGCAGCATCAATAAAGTCCGATCGGTGACACTCCACTCTTACCCAAAACCCTTTATCGCTACAGGATCCGATATTATCACTATTGAAGGTGGCTCATTTTTAAAATCTCCTCTCTGATGAGTGTGAGATCTTGCATCTTGATATCTGAATTTCCCAATTACAGCAACAATATTCCCTACTCTCCTTTCAGAAACCAATAGAGTTCCTCCAAGTGACAACCTCAAGTCATCAATAACTCCAAAAACGCAATTTTCAGAGAAAAAGTGATTTTATTACAGAAGTAAAATGTAAAATGTATCGATTATCCCGATTAAAGGCCAACAATTCTTTAGGAAGACTAAAGACGTAAAAACTCTGTAATCGATCCATTAAATTTACTCCCATTAATTCATTCGATAATCACACATCAGCTCACTGTTGAAGGATTGGTTCCGACTGAATCCGGCTGGCATTGCAATAGCACATCCTGTCAACCCAGTTTTCCAAGACCTTGATGACGGTTTCTGGATCTATCTCACGTATAGCTTCTTCGATATTCGCTTTAAGGGCCTAAGTCCACCTCACAAAAAAATAAAGTCTAACGGCGTCAAATCGCAGCTCCGAGGTGGCCAATTGACATCGCCGAGACGGCTGATAACACGTTTACTGAACTTCGAGCTCAAAAGATCGATTGTGACATGGGCTGTGTGGCATGGCGCGCTATCCTCCTGAAATGAAAGATCCTGCAAGTCTATGTCTTCAATTTCCGGCCATAGAAATGGTCGTAATGTTGAGTTGCTGAGGTCGACGGCGAGTCGATGCTCCATTTCCCAACGTTGTTCAAGCATAGCGCGATTCATTTTGTTCCGCAGAAATATGATACTGACTTTCTGTCAAGATTTCCACTGGGAAAGAGCTCATTGTAAATGAATCATTGTATGTTGAAAAAAAAAAAACCTAAATGGTGCACCCTATATTTAAGGATAGGGCGCAAATGTAAAAAAATCATTAATCAAAATCACTATTTAAATCGATTTGGCCATGTCTTCCTAACTGCCCGTCTATCTGTCTGTCTGTTTGTACAATATCTACCGACATTATAGAGAAATCAAGCTGAAAATTGGAATATAAGATTATTTTCACCAAAATTTCCACCTATTAATTTCGTGAATGGGCGTAATCGGATGAAAACCATGCCTATCTCCCATAGAAAACTATCTTGCTAAATGTGAAATTCTAAAGCTATCGAATTAAAATTTGGCATATAATGTTAGGCTGACCTCAGAATGGATATACTTATTAGAAAAGGGGCATAATCGGGTGAAAACCAAGCATACCTCCCATACATGAAAACATAGAGTTATCAAGCTGACTCTCGATACATACGATTATATTTATTTATTAATACACATAGTCGAAAATGAAGCGTATTGGGTAAAAATCACAACTAGTTCTCATACAAAAGTATGCTTCCGTATGTATGTTTTCACACTCTATGCATGAAAATATAAAGTTATCAAGCTGAAACTCGATACATACGATTATATTTACTAATTAAAAGACATATTCGGAAAATTATTTGAAAATATATTGAATTGTATAAAAACTTTTCCTAAAAAAGTATACTTCCGTATGTATATTTTTACACTTTTCGTATGATAATGTAAAGTTATTACGCTGAAACTCGTTATATACTATTATATTTACTGCCTAATACACATATTCGAAAATTGACTGAATTGGATAAAAACCACGCATACCTTCCATACAAATTTATGCCTCCGAATGCCTGTTTTAATATTTTGCACAGGAAAATTTAGAGGTATAAAGCTGAAACTTGATATAAACGATAATATTTACGAACCAAAATACATACATGAAAATGGACTGAATCGGATAATAATTATGCCTACCTTTCATACAAAAATTTGGTCTCGATGGTACTTTTCGGGTGAATATATAAAATATATAGGACTGAAGCTCAGCACATACGATTATTTTTATTAATGTCTGAGTACATTTGAAATTTAACGCTATCGAATGAAAACTACACCCAGCTCCGCTACAAAAGTATAATTTTTCGAAAGATTGTCTCCGTATTTATCATGGTATAGAGTATCTAAGCTTCGGTATAACCGAAATTGAACATTCAAAATTATTTGTCAATATTTTTCTGAAATATTTATCATTTATTATAATTATTTTTATTATTATTATATTTTTTCTAATTTTTCTTCTTCTTTTTTTGGTACTTTGACCCTAAAAAACTCATAAATTATTTATTACGGTATTCTATATAAGCAATTAAAAATTGTATTAAATCACTTTGATTAATTGCTCCCATCGTATAATTGTTGTTGTTGTTGTTGTTGTTGTTGTTGCTGACGTTGCATTTTTTCTAGTTTCCATTCTTGCCATGATTTCTTGGGTTGTTGTTCTTTGAGTACCTTTCTAACAGGATCACCATGCTGAATTGTATTTCTTATGAATTTTCGATTTTTCATATTATCATTTACAATATTTTCATTTAATGATACTTGAAATTCAATCCAATTACGAGCATATGAGAGTATTCTAGAAAGGCCCAATATTTGTTGGATTTGTTCAGAGTTCATATTTGTATTATCATCAGCGGCATTAATTGATTGTAGTTCATTTCTTAATTCGAGCTCAAGATGTTGCAATAGTTGCTTATCAATTTCCTGAAATTTAAGAAAAATTATCAAGATTTTTTTTAAAGACCATCAATCATCAAACTTACCTTATTATTATCGAGTTGTAGTTGTGCAAGATCCTCTCCTGGAGTTTTGCTGTTGGAGCTAAATTGTTTTTTATCTTTTTTTAACAGCTCATCTAGATTATTTTCAATGTCATATACATTTTTGAAGCCTTTATTCGATTTCTCTTGTTTATCGTTACTGATGACAATTACTATGGAAATTTAATACGATGGATTAATCTACAATAAGCTCTAAATATTCGGTGTTCGCATTTCAGTGCACAGTGCACATTGCTGCTTACCAATTTTCCCTTGATTTTGTATAACCAAGCCCTTGCCAGCGCTATCATCTTCGTCGTTGTCTATATATCTAGCAGTTGTAATAAATTGTTGTGCTAGTATGCTGCAACTCACTAGAAATAATATTTGACGGTACATTTTTGAAATGTGTTCTTTGCTTGATTCGTCTTCAATCACTTCTGAATCTTAGGTCTTCGACCATCTGAGCATAAAGTCATTTTCAAAAGTTGTTTGATCCTCATGCCATTATTATCATTTTGCCAAAATGATGTTGAACTTTTACATGAGATACGATGTTATTGACATTTAATATTCCAATGATAATGAAATTGTAAATCGTTAATCTCAACACTTGAACATCCGTTTTATTGCAAAGAAATTGCAACATCATTGGGTCGAGTGTTGATGTATATTATTTAGCTAATAGAGTTTGACCCTATCGCAAAAAAATGTTAATTTTTCTCAAGGAAATACAAAAAAAAAATATTCCCATTTATGTCTGATAATTTTTATTTATTTTTCGTTTAAAAATTCATTCGGGTTCATATGTTTCAAGATAGAGTTCAAAATATTCAAAAATGTTCCTTTCATTCAATGATAAGCAACATTGTTGCTAATGCATGCGTGTGTATATGCATTTTTGTTTTTGTTATTACTTGTACATTATTATATCAACATAATTAAACAGGCAACATTTTTGAATTAAGAAAAAAAATAAAAATATAAAATAAAATAAAAAATATAAAATATATAAATAGAAAAAACTCAATTTGAAAAAAAAATTTATATTTATTTTGATTAAGAAATAAGAGGAAGCATCGAATTTGCAAATAATGTCAACAAAACAAAAACAAAAGCATGAATTTTTTTTATGAGCACCCCAAAGAATTGAAATTGTGACGTAATTATGTTCAGAGGAAATGTTGACAAGAAAAAATGCATGTTCCAGGGGCGATTGCTAGGTGGCCATTATCAATTTTCTATTGTTTTCCGATCATTTTATATGGGAGGCCACTTAAGCGGTGAGAATATGAAGTTAGTATGTTCAAAAGAAATGTGTAGGAGGAAAAATGAATGGGAGCCAGTCATACATTTAACTGCTCTAGGTGCAATTTCTGTGGTTATTTGGCGATTTTTAGATGTTTTTTCGATCATTTTGTATGGAGGCCCCCATTAGCAGTAGAGATACGGGGTATGGATGTTCAGAGAAAATATTGAGGAGGAAAAATTAATGGGATCCATTCATACATTTAAGTGCTCTAGGTGCAATTTCTGCGGTTATTTGGCGATTATCAGATGATTCTTCAATAATTTTGTATGGAGGTCTCCTTAAGGAGTAGAGTTAGGGGGTGTAGATCTTCAGAGAAAATATTTAAGAGGAAAAATTAATGGGGGCCGGTCATACATTTAACTGCTCTAGGTGCAATTTCTGCTGTTATTTAGCGATTTTTAGATGTTTTTTCTATAATTTTGTATGGAAGTCTCCTTTAGAAATGGAATTAGGGGGTATGTATGTTCAGAGAAAATATTGAGGAGAAAAATCTAATGGGTGTCGATCTACATTTCACAACTCTATGGATAAATTCTGGCATTATTTTGCGATTTTTAGAATTTTTTTGTTCATATCATATGAGAGTCTCCTAAAGTGATGGAAATAGAGTGTATGTATGTTCAGAAAAAATGTTGAGGAGAAAAAATGAATGGGGGTCGGTCACCACTCTAGAGGAAATTCCCTCGTAAACACTCGTAAATTGACAAATATGCTGATAGTTTCCCAGAAATCGCCCCTATAAAGGTAAACTATATAAGTGACCTCCATTCAATTTTTCTCCTGAACACTTCCTCCAAACATATTTAGCCTCTATCTCCACTCCTTTGAAGAACTCTCATACAAAATAACCGAAAAAAACACCAAAAACCGATAATAACTGTCCAGGAATTGCCCCTAGAGCGATGAAATATATGACTCACCCCCACTAAATTTTCTTCCTTAACATTTTCTCCGAACATAATTACCCTCTATCTGTATACCTTAAGGAGGCTCTCTTACAAAATGTATCAAAAATATACCTGAAAATCGCCAAATAATCCTAGGAATAGCCTTTAGAACGGTGAAACGTATAAAACCCCATTCCTTTTACATGCTCAACATTTCATATGCACATACTTAGCGCTTCTTAGGGTGACGCTCCTACAAAATTTATCAAAATTATACATTTTTTTAGACTTCCTTAGAGAGAAATGTTTCAAATTATGCAAATTATATGTTTTCTGCTGAGACAGATAGTCAAATTTTTCCTTCATACAAATTTAATCCACCTTAACATATATATATATATATATATATATATATATAGTACATACTTGTGCTAAACATTTTCAATATTTTTGCCTACATAATTAAACTTATGCTTGAATACATTTTTCAATTTAAAATCAATTTTAAATACTAAACAGGACTTAAACGAAATATATGCATCAAGAGAAAATTATTACCAACAATACCTGAATATTATATGCTCTGCTGTGGAAACAAAACGAAACAACAACAACAACAACAACGACAAAAATAGGAAATGTTCATATTAACGCCATTATCACTTTATGTCGCATCATATTGTCTAAACGATTCCAATTTAAACAATATTGTGTAGAATAAGAGTAACAAGAGCAGCAACAACAACAACAATAAGAACTAATAGACACAATGTAGCCACAGCCAGTGTATTTGTGTAATTTTCAAAATACTACTACAGGTAATAGAATGTTGCACAGCCTGAAATGATGCAGATTTTCCATTAAAATGCCATAAACGAGTATGTAGCACTCTTGTTGTCTTCTTCAATATCGTTATTGTCATCAACAGCATCATTTTATCATAGACACACACACACACACACCCATGCTTACGAACATATGTACAACAATCTGTGATTTAATTGGCCGTAAAAAATTGAAAATGAAAATATAATCACAATTTCCGCCGTTGTTGTTATTGTATTACTGACTGCATTCATTGGTTGGGTCGGCTATTTTCTACCATACTACATAGTGTATACGTTCGCTTTCTTGCTCACTCCCACAAATATGAATGAAGTACTGTACATAGATAAATACTCGTATGTATGCTCCGATATATATCATACTTGTAGTGCATACAACATCCATCTTTAGACTTGTATTACGTACATACATGTATAGGGTGTTGTGTGTTTATTTGAGACAATTTGAGTTTCGAATTCAATGCAAAAATTTTGTCTTTATTCGATAGATATTTTTATGACATTTATATATGTGAACGATTGACTCTCCCGAATACAACATTGTCTGGAAGAACAATTTTTAACCACCTCTTCGAACATCTGAGTTCTTAGTTCGATAATATGTAATATGAAAAATGATGGGAACTAAGGAAAGAACAATCCAAATGTGTCAAATCTCACGTTTTGGATAGTCATTTGAAAGATCCCTTTCGCCAAATAATTTATTTTTCAAACAATTTCCTCCGTGGAGCGATTGCACAGATCAACAAAATTGTTTATTTTGTTGGACCCACAATTCACTAGCAGTTTTTCATGCAATTTCTTACGCTAAATCCAAAAATGACAGCGGAAATGGTTCATCATGTCAAGATTTTGCGACAATTTAACCTAAATAAATGGAAAGGGTAATTTTTTGAAACATTCGATCATCTACAAAATCTCAAAAAGACAAAATTCTAACATTCAGCTTGATACGATCATAAAAAACTACTATTTCCCTTTTAAAAGGGAAGTGAAGGGATTTTCAGGCCGTCTATCGTGAAATTCAAATGTTAAAGCCATTTTAAAAGTAATATTTTTTAGTTAAAATATATATTTGAATACATGAAAATATGTTTATAGGTTTTTTTTTTAATATTTTTTGAAGAGATTACTTAAACGTTCTAAGTAACCAGCAAGAACTTAACAATTTTTAAGTCATTTTGTTCATTTATTAAACAACAACAACAACTACTACTACAACAACAACAAACATAGAATGCACTTGTATACATGACCTTGAAACATAAATTGTTATTAAAGTGTCCTCAGGGTGCACCTTTAGTGATTGAATACAGCAGCGAACTCGATTAATTTTTACTTCCCAAAATTTTGTTACCCATTGCCTCATCCTTTTGGGGAAGTTCTCCTATAAAAATTGAATTTTGTTTAGATTTTGTATAAACAGACTTATCCCCTGCCTCTTCACATTTGGGAGGTTCTCCTATAAAATTGGATTTTGTTTACATTTTATATGAAATTGACTTACAGCATTTCCAGTGTGCACTTGCATAGACTGGATGTAACCAACCGCCATTCATTTATGCTCTACAAAAATTTTTCCTGAACATACTTGCCTCCCTATCCCTAAGCATTTGAGGAGCTCCGTACAAAATTGCGATTTTTCATATTTTTTCTCGAATTGAAGACCATCAGTCCAATGGTAAATCATATAGGGGCTAAAAATCACCAACGTCCATTCATTTTTGCCACCCAAGGGTTTTCCTAAACTTACTTGCTCCATATCTCCAACCCTTAGCGAGGATACCTAAAAAAATTGAAGATTTCTTAGAATTGGCTCTAAGCTCTAGTCGTATTAAGCATATCACCGACTTCCATTTATTTTTTTCTCTACAATATTTTTCCTAAACATATTCATTCCCTAGTAATAGGAGCCAATTTTGTGGAGAAGTGAATAATGTTTCGAACTTATGTGGCTATTACAACCGAAAATCGATTTAGGCCGAATCTAGCATGCATCGCCAGCCAATCCTTTCCTTCGTTAGCTTGCGCCGGTTAGACATTCCAAGCGCTGACAGGTTCTTCAGTACTTGGTCTTTCCAACGGAGGTTGGATCTGCCACTTCTGCGTCGTCTACCAGCAAAAAAATGTTATGGTTGAAAAATTGATGGGATTTGGTCATACATTTGACACCTCGACAAGTGAGTCCTAGGTTATGCGAGTCCTAGGAGTATGTGAGTCCTAGGATAAGCGATTATTTGACGTTTTTCAGTTAAAAATGGGGGGAAAATATTTTATTTCTGTATTTTCACATAATTTCTCATAAATAAAATAAAATAAATATGTGGCACTTAAAGCCCCAGAGGGCTCATTGGCCGAGCTTCTCTTCCATTACTGTTGTACGTCTTAAATTTGGACAGTATTAGAAGGGACCTACTTATTTTAGCCGATTCCGAACGGCAGAACACTAGTGACATCACTTTTTCTGAGCTTTGTCACAGAATTCTTTTAGAAGCTTTTTCATGGCAAGTTGTTACTGTCGGAAGAATTGCCAATTGCTTGCCGACAGGTGGGTACCATTCGAAAGAAAAATCTTATCGATATTAAATTTGTTTTATGCATCAGCCGGGGATTGAACCACGACCTACAGATCAGAAGGCGAACACACTAACCACTGAGCTACGGCACCCATAATTTCTCATATCTTTAGGCAGTCCTAGTTTGATAAAAAATCCACTAAGATTTCATAAAAACTGTTCACAATTTCCCTGCCTTGTTGCAAATCTACTGCAAATAAATAACACTTGTATTGCCACAAGTAGTGGGCTTTCTGATAATTAATCTCTATGATTAAAATGTATATGACACTCCAACCAAAACAAAAAACACCCTATGAAAAGCGTATAGCAAAGACAACAACCTGTATACGTGCATACATGCATATACAGGCCATGCACACGAGTATAGCAGACGATTTGCCATGGGCATTTTCATCAGTTTTGTATGTAAAAAGATAGTAGCACTTCCATAAGCAAGTTAAGTGAATTTTCGTTGTTGCCATTGTATGATTTGCTCTTTTTTTACTACCCATACCCCATGTCGTCACTATACTAACGGGGTGTTAATAATTAAAGGGAGCATTGGTCTTTGGAATTTAAAAAAAAAAAAAAAATTGTTTTTAATAATTATTAATCATAGATTTTTAATCATTAAAATCATTAAACTAAAATTAATTTGTCTCCATTTAATTTCAATGAGAGTATGTTATTTTAAGTAACCCCATTAATGCCGGCATTGATCGTAAATTGATGTGCTCGTGTGTATTTTCGTTGTTTGGTTGGTTTGTGGCAGTAGCTGATCCAATGACTGTGTGTGTGTGTGTGTGCATGTAGTTCCATTATTTCCTCCAGTGTTGTTTCCGCTACTGTTGTTGCTGATTTTTTTTTTTTGGTCCCATTTATTTTCAAGAGACTTTTTCGTAAATTAGTTTTTGTCTATGAACGAAAATAAGATTTTTCATTTCTTTCACTATGATTACAATATTATTATTCTAAATACAATATTATCAACCTGGTTTGTTATTGTTGTTTGTTTGAATGAATGAATGAGAATCAATATTATAAACGTGATTTGCCTTTAGCTGTGCACCAACACTGGTGCATATGTGTGAATATTTAGTTAAAATGTACTGGAATGTATTATGGAATATTTTTATGGGGGTGTGGGGGTATGAGTGTGCGATGATGGTGATTTAGAAGTTAAGATATTGGATTGGCAACTAAGAAATTGCCGATATTTTCATACAAAAATTAACCTCAAACTATCACCTTCAAACAAAAATATATGCAATTTCCTTCTTAAGCAAGGGAAAATGTGACAGCTAACCAATATTAGAATGAAAAACCATTTACATTGATAAAAGGTAAGAAAAAACAGCCATATGTGAAATCGGCACTTACTTAGTTGCCAACCCAATAAATGTCGCTTTAACTGTTATTGTAAATATCAGTAGGTGAGCGAATTAAAAATTGTATTTTTATGCTTTATGCTTTATATTTAACACATTTTTAAGCCAACTCTCTATAAATTTAACATTTTACACTCCCACACATATGACACCAGTAACTTATGACAATTGCCATATTCAAGAAATTCAATTCAATTGCTACTGTGCAAATAAAACTGAAAAATACATGAATTATTAGATACACGAGTAATAAATATTGCATCCTAACAGTTTTTTATATGTAGCTTTAGCAAATAGGAAAAGAAAATCAATGGATGGAATACAACTGGTCAGAATAGACGACATAATAGACTATGTAAAAGAAACCATTTAATAATTTTAACATCATTGTCAATTATGACAATTCCAATAATATACATACATAATATTTACAATCTAATCTAACAATCTAATTTTGATGCAACACAACCTCAACCCTCAGTTGATACTAAATGCATCGATAGTTCAAGTCAACAGTCAGGAAGCATTTCAAATGTGATTATGAACGCAACAATAAATTCCCCATTTTAAAATGTACATATGACTTGGCCCGACTATTTACTGAATGTCGAAAAAAAATTAAAAAATAATATAAAATAAAATATCAAAATTAATCGCCTTCAAGAAAGTGTGTATTTCTTGTGAGTGCAAAAATGCAAAAACATACATACAGAATCTTAAGTTTGCATTGAGAGATAGGCATCGTTTTTATTCGATTCAACGCATTTTCGAAAATATGCCTATTAATTAATAAATATAATCATTTAAACTTAATATTTTAGAGTGAAAAATATGAAAACATACATATGGATGCATACTTTTGTATGGGAGGTAGGAGAGGTTTTCATCCGATTACGCCCTTTTTCTAATATATTCATTCCATGATCCGGCTAACTTTATACGCCAGGTTTTAGTTTGATCGTGTTATATTTTCACGCGCAAAATACTATAACACTGATTCAACAACATACTTTTATATGGGAGGTAGGCGTGATTTTCATCCAATTACGCCCATTTTCTAAGATATCTATTATGACATCAGAAGAACTTCAAATGCTAAATTTTAGTTCAATAGCTTTATATATTCGGCCGTAAAGTGTGAAAACATTCATTAAACAATATATTTTTATATGGGAGGTAAGCGTGATTTGCATCTAATTACGGCCATTTTCTAATATATCTATTATGAGATCAGAAGAACTTTAAATACTAAATTTTAGTTCAATAGCTTTATATTTTCGGGCTCAAAATGTAAAAAAATGCATTCAACAACATACTTTTATATGGGAGGTAGGCGTGATTTTCATCCAATTAAGCCCATTTCGTAAGATATCTATTATGAGATCAGAAGAACTTCAAATATCAAATTCTAGTTCAATAGCTTTATATATTTGCGCACAAAGTGTGAAAACATTAATTCAACAATCTTCTTTTATATGCAAGGTAAATTAGGTTTTCATCCAATTCTTCTCATTTTCAAAAATATGTCTATGAATGAGTGAATATAATCATTATGTATCAAGTTTCAGCTTCACAACTTTAAACTATCGTGCATAAAGTGTGAAAAAATTCATTGAACCTCAGACTTTTGTATAGACGATGGGCGTGATTTTTATCCGATTGAGCTCAGTTTGAAATATATCTAACCAGTAATCATGTTGACTTTATACACAAAGTTTTAGTACGATAACTTTACATTTTCAAGCGTAAAATGTAAAAATACACCTGCAGCCACATAGTTTTGTATGGGAGATAGGCGTGGTTTTTATCCGATTTTGCGCATTCTCGAGCTCTTGTATTAATTGGTGATATGAATCTTATGTACCAATTTTGAAAGAAATTGCTCTATAATTATGGTAGTTATCGTGCAAATATATGAATAATCGACTCAGTTCGTGATTCTGATCGATAATGCTAATACTCTTCTATATTATAAGTCACCTCCTTTTACTATTGTTACAAATATTGCACGCTATTGTATAGTTTAATGTACACGCAACAAAATTATTAAATATTAATATGGCGCTAATATAAAGAAACAATTAATCTTTGCACTTTTTTGAAGGCGGTTCAATTTTAAATCACATTCGAAGGTGCATAAATATATGCTACTGTATGACAAATAAAAATAACATCAGAATAAAAGGAGAAAAGAGAAAACAAACAAATGACAATCGTACAATTTCAATAGTTGAATGCAATATCATGTTGGCATCATAAATCAAATAACACGACAAGGAAGAAGAAAAGCGAAAAAAATATATAGAATGCAAATAAAAGCACAATAATCGTTTACACTCAACTCAATGCCCCCTGGAGGTGAGAAATATGTACAAAATGCAAAAGAAAATACATAAAAAAGAGAAACAAAATGAATAACAAATAATTGAGTTGTAGGAAAAAAATAAATGAAGGGTGCCAGTAACACAGCTGTGGCCCATAGCTCATAGTAAGTTTCAAATGGAAAGCGTGGGTGAGACAAAAGCAAAACATGATCAGCTCTATAACAAAAAGAATACAGAACATTTCTCCAAGGATGTCATTAAAAGCAGTGATGCACAGCTAATTCAAATACGATTTGTTGTCGATACCTACATACAAGATAGGAAGATTATCTGTCCATTTGGAATGGACACTTAGTTGAATTAGACAGTCTTATACCAAGAAACTATTGAAATTTTATATTGTAAACTTTTATATTTATGTGGTAATAGTGTGATTTAGCACTCACTATGAAGAAACCAACTGTATACCACTGCGGCAAAATGAACTAGTCCAACACTAGTCTAGCTAAATCATACCGAATATCAATTTTAACATTTTTACATGTCAAAACAATAAAAGAGCCTTCATGTAAATCAAACAGATCGTTTTTTAGCGGAGAGAATTAGTCTGCTAGTCGCCATGATTAATGACTTTAATCACATTTGTCTCAATTTTTCGATTTTTTTTTTTTTTTTGTATGGAGGCTATCACTATTTTTTAATATAATATAACGAAAATTTGTGTAATATTTTTGTACACTAAACAAATTCTCTACGTGAAATTCAAAGTCATTCTATTAATAAAAAAAAACATATTTCCCATACAAAATTTGCATTTTAACCGACAAATTTATATGGCAGGTATGCTTAATTTTCCCTAGAATATTCTAAAACTTTGGCAATCTTATTTTTTTAACAAAATACTAATCAATATCAAATTTAATGACATTTCGTTCATGAATAAATATAGTCACCATACAAAATGTACATTTCTATCGACAAATTTGTATGAAAGGTACTAATATTTTTTCATGGACCATTATGAATCTACGTTATTGTCATTTGTTTAACAAAATACGACTCCATATCAAATTTTAAGTCATTAAGTTTGTAAATAAATATAGTCACCATACAAAATTTACATTAAAAAAAAATATAAATCAACAAAATTTGCATGGGAGATATCATAAATTTTAAATATATCATTGTGAGCTTCAATGCATATTATTTGCTCACTAAAAAAGTACTCTACATAAAATTTGAAGTCATTCCGCTGTTAAATAAACATGGTCACCATATAAACTTTACATTTTTATCGATAATTTTGTATGAGAGCTACTAAAATTTTTTCATGGAACATTATGAATCTGCGATATTGTAATTTGTTCAACAAAATACAACTCCACATAAAATTTTAAGTCATTACGTTTATAAATAAATATAGTCACCATACAAAATTTATATTTTTTTAAATAAAAATCAACAAAATTTGTATGGAAGGCATCATCGTTTTTCAATGAATCATTGTCAAAATTTTAGGATCTTATTTTCTCACTAAAATTATACTCTATATCAAATTTGAACATATTCCGTTAGTAAATTAACATAGTCGCCATATAAACTTTGCAATTTGATTGGAAAATTTGTATAAAAGGTATGATTAATTTTTAATGAAACATTATGAAACTTTAGTAATCTTATTTGTGCAACAAAATAGTACTGCATTCCTAATTTACAGTTATTCCACTACTAAATAAAAATAGTTGCCATATAAAATTTGCAATTTTTCAATTAAAATCAACAAAATTTATATAAAATGTATAATAATTTATCAATGTAACATTATTGAAATTCATGCATATTATTTGTTCACTAAAATGCTAATTTATATATAATTTGAAGACATTCCATTAATAAATAAATATAGTCACCATACAAACTTTAGATTTTTATTGACAAATTTGTATGGAGAATGTTTTGTAAATATCCACAAAACATTGTGAAACTTGGGTAATCTTATTTTTTTTAGTAAATTAATACATCACATAAAATTTCAAGTCGATCTGTTAATCAATAAACATAGTCCCCATACAAACTTTGCATTTTTTGTCGAGAAAATTGTATGGCAGGTGCTATTATTTGTCCACAGAATATTGTGAAATTGTAATAATGTTATTTGCTCAATAAAATATTATTACAAATTAATTTTAAAGTCATTCCATTGATAAATAAATATAATCTTCATATAAAAATTTGCAATTTTTAAACAAAAATTTAACTGCAAACTGCCACAGATGAGTTTGGAGGATGTTTTTTTTTTTTTTGTACCTTATTTAATAATACAAACAAAATAGCTTTACTATCTAAGAATATATAAGTAATAAATATAATAATAATTAATAAATATTGCAATTATATAATAAAAATTGCAATATTATGGAATATATGAACAGCAAACAGCTGGAACTGAAAAACTGACTTACCTTGTGCTTTGATGCCATAAATAATTTTTATTTTATTCTCAGTAATCGCTGTTTCAACGTTATACAATTCCAAGCAATGCGACATTAAGTTCTAACCTATTTGGTATTGGCTCTGCCAACTCACATTTGCAGTATTAGTCTCTTTACAATAATTGATACATCACTTTTCCATAAGGTACACTATATTTTTTACAACTAAGTTACATTAATTAAAATAAAAATAAGAAAAATAAGAAAAATAAGAAAAAATAAAAATAATTGCAGAAAGCATAACTATTAAAATTAAATAAGAATAAATTTGTAATAAATTTTAATGATAGATTTATATGTAATTCAATAAAATTGAATTAAAACTAATTCCCACAGTACTCTCAGGTGGTTTCCACAAGTCTTTAATCACAACATAATATCTTCTAAATATAAGTAAAATTATGTACTATGAGTAGAGAGAGACTCACGAGTATTAAGAGTAAGAGGATCATGTGCTAGGTATAATACTCATATATATAATAAATAAAACCATATCTAATTAAGTATAGCAATATTTGAAAATATATAAAATAAAGCAATTACTAAATTTACAATCCATTGAACAATTGCTACTTTGAAATCGCGATGATGTGTGATGATTCCATTGATACAATTTTTATCTAGCCCCCACCATCAATTCTTACTGTTCCAGCCTGTTGTACCTGCTAGGCATATATACCAGTCCTCGTATGTAAAATTATCAAAATGTTAAATGTGCTATAATGGTAATAAAGTCTGCAATCAGCTTAGCATTACTTTGTATGAATTGTCTATTACCTCTTCCATTACTCATGTTTATTGTGATTGGTGAACTCGATTTCGATTGATCCCCTCTCATCCATTTGACTGAAAGAAAAAAAATATTCAAATTTTAATACATTTTTCTTATTTACCATAAATAAATTACTAACAGTGTTCATTATTACCTTTTACTTACATTATTTGTTGAACAATTTCACTAAAAGTAACGAAATTTGAATCACAGTCTCATTCGCCTCATTCGCCTCATTTCTTACGTTAATGGTTCAAAATTTTGAAAGTGTTGATACTTCAAGTTTAATATGCTTAAATTTATTTTGTATGTATATATAATATCAAGGGAGGATCAAATTATATGGGTCGAAATATTGTGTCACTGGGTTTTTTATGTTCACTTTGTAGACGATCTCCCTCAGAGGTGAAGATAGGGGATAAGTTTGTTCAGAGGAAATGTTGGGGAAGAAAAAATAATTAGGTTTGGTCATACTTATCATTGATCTAGGAGTGATTCCCTAGCAATTATGATGTTGATTTATCGATTTTTAGGTGTTTCTGCGTACATTTTATATGGGAGTCCCCTATAGTGGTGAAGATGGGAAATAAGTTTGGAGGAAATTTAGCCTCTGGGCGTGATTCCTTGGCAACTATGGGTTTATTTGTCGATTTTTGAGTAATTCTGTGCTCATTTCATTCAGAATTTGCTATTAGGCGTGAAGATAAGGGGTAAGTTTGTTCTGAGGAAACGTTGAAGAATAAAATTAGTAAGGGTTGGTAATACATATCAATACTCTAGGACCAATTCCTTCGCAGATATGACATTATTTGTTGACTTTTACATGCTTCTGTGTTTATTTTGTATGGAAGACCTCTAAAAGGGTGAAGATGGGGAATAAGTTTGAAGGAAATGTTAACTCTAGGGGTACCCACGTCTCTTAACGGTACCCAACTGTCGGCAAGAATTGGAAATTTTTCCACCAGCAAAAATTTGCCAAAAATGCTTCTTAAAAGAGCTCTGTGGCAAAACTAAGTTAAAGTGATGTCACAAGGGTTCTGCCGTTCGGAACCGGCTAATATAAGTAGGTCCCTTCTAATGATGTCCAAATTTAATACGCACAACAGTATTGGAAGAGAAGCTCGGTGGTATCACAATGGGCCTTTCTGGCCTAAGTGTGTCCTCTCAGAGAGAGGGAAGCACCATAACCTAACCTAACTCTAGGGGTGATTTCTTGGCAACTAGGAGTTTCTTTGTCGAATTTTTTCTTTCTCTATTTTTCTGTGTTCATTTTGTATGGGAGGCCCTCTTGGGGGCAAAAATATGGGATCAGTTTCATTGGATGAAATATTGATGGTTCAAAATATTCACTGTTCCAGAGACAATTCCTTAACAGCTATTAAACTATTTATCGATTTTCAAATATTTCTTTTTTCATTTTGTATGGGAGACCTTGGAGCCCGCTTAAGTGATGGAGATGGAGGGTAAGCGTGTTTGAAGGAAATGTTAGCAATGAAAAATAAGAAAAAGTAAGTCGGGAGTCGGAGCTAGATTGCATTTACCTAGAGGCGATTCTTGAGCGACTATGCAGTTTTTTGTCAATTTTTATGATGTGTTTAGGTTAATTTTGTATGGGCACCACCTGGGATGTCCCATATGTATGGGATATGAGTTAAGAATGTTTTATAAAAACATGAATGGAGGTCAATCATAAACGTTACCCCTTTAGGATCACCCATCTGAGAGCTGAAAATGTATTTCAGATAAAAAAAAAGTCAACTTTTTAGGTGAGGGGTAGAGATAGAAGCGATAAAATACTAAGAAAAGCTTTGAAAACTTCCATTTTCCAACGTTAGAGCTCACTAGAAAGTTCTAAAATGTAATTAATGAGGACGAGACTTTCTATTTTATGGTACAATACATATTCAGATCGAAAATTCACAGCTTTTGGAATTAAACATAGCCACCTTAATGGCACTAATTTTTTAAGAAGATTTCATATATTTTTTTTTTTTTTTCAATTTCCATTCAAGCAGCATAGAAATTTATTCGCTTTTAATTCGTTTTTGATTTTTTTTACAATTTTATTTACAGAAAAAATTTACAACAACTTTAACAGTTTGCCTCTTGTGATTTTTATCAAATAAATAAATAATAAATACATATAAACCAAATAAATAGTCAAAAAAAAAAAACAAATCAAATTAAACCCCAACTTTCATTAAAAACAAAAAATAATATTTTAAATAAATAAATAAATATATTATTATTATTACGCCAATGTAGCACGTTTTGCAACAAAATCACGTGAACTCTTTTCCTTTTTCGTAAAGCGAGCATATCTGTAAGAAAACGAGACAAACAATAAGGTGAAAAGGTAAAATGCAATATTTCGAAAATCATCAGATGAATTGTAGCCATCGGTGACTGTGACAATTTTTCGCTAGTTGCAAAAAAAAGGAGAGAAATGCTGCAAAGTCAAGCAACATTTCGCAAGCAGGTAATATTTTGCTTGCTTAAAAAAAAATTTCCCTAAAATCCACTTTTCTTTGTAAGAAATTTATCAGAAAAAATTTTGACTGCGACTATACGCCAATATTATTGTCACATGTGAACAAGTATTTACTATAGCCCTGAAGCGCAAAATTCAATTCAATGGAAGATTTCCGTTAAACGATGACAACTTTTCTTGTCATTAATAAAAACAAAAATAAAGGTGGCATCTACTTGCTACTGTCACGATTCGTTAGAATATGACTATCAATTTAAATACTTACGTTAGCTGATATTTGACAACATCAGCAGCACTTAATGATGGTCGTGTTGTATTAAATGCTTCAATCAAGTGTTTTTGTTTCACCGATATCTTGTCAGGTAATTTCTGTAATTGAAAATGAATGTCATAAGTATTACATTTGACAGCATTACCACAACAACAAATACAAAATATACCTACATACAACAATCACGCAATTATTATTCAGAATCATTTAAAAGGCTTGCCATAAATTAAAGTAGTTCATTTTCCCCCAATATTTGATATCAAGAGTTGCTTACAAATTGTTTTCTTTTTGTAAAATTACTTTTGAACTAGCAAATTTTTAATAATTTCTATCAAATTCAGAATAAGACTCATAAGCTAATTACTTTAGAACATCTTTTGTGTTTTTCTGTAATATTTTACTTTCATATAAGTAGTTGGCAATTAAAATTTTTTTCGAATACAATCGTAGTCTTGCTTTCTCGCTATTGAACTATGTGATTTTATAAAATTTTCTTAAAAAATATTTTTTTCAAATTAAAAATAACATTATTTCTTATTAAATTCTTATTTGAAAAAACCTTTGTCATCAATTTGTCAACAAATTGTTAATTCTAGAATAAATAAATATTTGCTGCTTGTGACACATGGAATTTTATCAAGACATTTAAAATATATTGTAAAAAGAAATCCATTATTTTTGCATTAAATTGAAGGTTTTATTTAGCATAGTTAGAACGAGCCGATTTAGGTCAAATATGCACCGTTTTGTTCGATAACTTGTTGCCATTTTGAAGGTAATTTCATAATGCCACTCTCATAGAAACCCTCGTCCCTATTAGCAAAAAACTGGGACAATCGATTTTCACAAGCTTCTCCAGCAAAATACGTCGCCATAGCCATCTATTGGAAAAATAATGGATTTCTTTTAACTACACCTTATAATTTAGAACATTAACGAGGTATTCAATTTGATATTTAACCATTCGAATTTTGTAATGAGACTTCAATACTCTATATACAATGTGATTTACGGTAGAAAATACGATGACAAAACGTTAAAAACTGTTCATAAAGAGAGATTCTCTTGGTGTGACTAGATGCAAACCTGGGCTAATTCATAAACTGATTTTTAAAACGCTGGCAATCTTTGTGTTCTTAGTTTGTCACCATCGTGGCCTAAAATTGTAGCATTGTAGCGGCTATCAATGTAAGGTAAAAGTCGTAGTCATTCGTCCAGCATTGGATGGACCAATGGAAAAGTAAATAAAAAATGGCAAAAGACCATCCCAACATCAAGCGAAACGTAGCATTAACTTGGATCATCATCAAGGCCAGGCACCGAGAAAAAACATTCAGAAATTTGAAGTAGCTCGGCACTTTCATTCAATGCCAATAGCCGCAATAGTCCAGCCGCTGCGTCCGAGTTATAGAGAATCAAGGATCAAGTATTGATATTGTTGTGTACGAGGGCGGTCCCAGAACTACCCGGTCTGACATATAGATGGCGGCAGTAGTTTGAACAAAATTACTTCGGTCAAAAGTGTCAATCTTATAAAAAAATATGTTTTAAGTTACGAGGCGCTACGTTGTTTAGTATTTTTTTTTTTTTTTTTTTGGATCCATCGAAAGTTAACGACCTCCGTGAATTTTTAAACATGGAAAAAATTGGTCACCGTTATGTAATACATTACTTTCATTTGAAAGGTCTTCAGTCCAACGAATAGTAAAGCCGAACTGGATTCAACTCTGGGGGAGTCCATAAAATATTGGGTGGCAGAGTTTAAACGAGGTCGTACGAGCTGCCAAGACAATCGCCGCAGTGGTCAACTAATTGAGGTGGCCACGCTACAAACGATTAAGAAAATCCACAAAATAGTATTGGATGATCGCCGGCTGAAGGTGCGTGAGTTAGGTGAAATTACAGACATTTCAAAAAGTGCTATACATCATATATTGACCGAAAATTTGGAGATGAAAAAGCTGTGTGCAAGATGGGTGCCGCGTTTGCTCACGATAGAACAAAAACAACGTCGTGAAGATATTTCTGTTTCGCAGTAATAAAGCCGAGTTTTTGTGTCGATTCGCAACCATGGATGAGACATGGGCCCACCACTTGATGCCTGAGACAAAGGAGCAGTCAAAACAGTGGACTGAAAGGGGAGAATCGTGTCCAAAGAAGGCGACGACAGTTCCATCTGCAGGCAAGTTTATGGCGTCTGTTTTTTTTTTTGGGATGCACGTGGGATAATTTTTATTGATTATCTTCAAAAAGGAAAAACAATCAACGGCGGCGAGTATTATGCTAATTTGTTGCAGCAGCGTTTAAGTGATGAAATTAAATAAAAAAGGCCGCATTTGGCGTAAAAGAAAGTGTTGTTTCATCAAGACAATGCATCAGTTCACACATCCGCTTTTGCGATGGCCAAAATCAATGATTTAAATCTTGAATTGCTTCAGCACGCACCTTATTCGCCGGATTTAGCTCCTTCGGATTATTTTCTATGTCCAAATTTGAAAAATTGGCTTGGTGGTAGAAGATTTGCAAACAATGAAGAGGTGGAGTCTGCGGAAGATGGCTATTTTAATGAGCTATACAGTTCATACTATAAACAGGGTATCGAAGCTATAGAATATTGCTGGGAAAAGTGTATAGAGCTAAAAGGAGATTATATTGAGGAATTAAGAAAAATGTTCCCCAAATTTTTTATGTTTTCTTTGTTAGGTCGGGTAGTCCTGCGACTGCTCTCATATTAGCCAAACAAATCAAACAGTATTTCACTTTTTCATTATTTTCCATCTATTTTCTACCGTGAATCACACTATAGGGTAGATATTCGTACAATATTAATTAGAATAAAGCCTTTTCAAGTACATAATGATGTTGTTGATGGTGTCTGTATTGAACTAGATTGTGAAGAGTTTTTGGAATTGCCATCATCACCACCTTCATCATCATAACCATCATCATTAAGATTATAGGAATTATTTTGCAAATGTAAAATTTTATCCAATTTTTCAACAATTTGTAAAAATGTTGGTCTTGCCAACGATGACAATTGCCAACAGTCACGCATAAGCGTATACATATTCAATGGACAATTCAATGGTTGTTCCATACGTTTGCCATCAAGCAAATACGTGTAGAGTTCCTCTGTCGATGTTAACTGTGGATATGGTTGTTCACCAAATGACATAATTTCCCATAATAAAATACCATAAGACCATACATCCGATTGGGTATCATAGAAATTATCATTAATCGATTCGGGTGCCATCCACTTAATCGGTACAAGGCCATTCGTATTCTTGCGATAATAATCTCGAAAACGAATATCTCGTGCCAAGCCGAAATCGGCAATTTTCATGATATAGTTTTCACCGACTAGTATATTGCGTGCTGCCAAATCACGATGAATACACTGTAAAATTGAAATGACAGAAATTATACTATTCGATAAAAGTACTATCCATTAATGTGAAAATTTTTTTCTCATAATGGTCTTGGGCATCCTATAATCTAAAATCGCATTTGGATCAGTATGAAAGGGTTGAGGATATATCCCTCTTGTACCGCGACCACGACGGTCTGTTATTCACCATTAGCATAAAAAATTTCTATTTTCCACGTAGAGCTCGTTTTTTTTTTTAGAAAGAAAATGAAGCAGTAATGAATAAAATTTATGAATAAAGACCCAAATTATGAGGAGTTATATGAAAGTACCAAAATTTTAAAAAATATATATTTTTAACCATAACTCTACCAATAACTCCAAGCTATCTAGTAATCGCCTTTAGAGGGTTCAAATCTATTAACGACCCCCATTAAATTTTTACCCGCAACATTTTTTAGTAACATACATAGATATGGGATCTCAATACCTTCGGGGAGATTTCCTACAACATTGATGTTTTCATAGAATTATCTTGCACCGCTATAAATTATCTGCCAGTGCTGCCAGAGGTGGATATAGAGAGTAAGTCTCTTGATTCTAAATAAATGCAGGCCAATGAGAAATTTGATCTTTCTAGAGGCGCTCTGGGAGCGGTGAGAGTCCATTCTATGAAAACATCAATTTTGTAAAGAAACCTCTCTAAGGGGATAGGAAATAGGGAATAAATATGTTCCGCAAAAATGTTAGGACTAAAAACCGATCCCATGGCAGCTAGGAGGATATTTGCCGATTTTTTTTTATATATATATATTGAGGTTGAATTTGTATTGGAACCTCCCGAGGGATTGGAGATAAAAGATAACTATATTCGGGAAAAATGTTGGGGAGTGAATGGAGCTTGTTGATATATTCCATCACTATGGGAACACACTGGGTGCAATGGGAGCCAATTTTATATGAAAATGTCAATTTTATAGGGGAGCCTTACTAAGTGCTGGAAATAGGTGGTAAGAATGTTTAGCGAAAAAATTGGAAAGCAAAAATTAATGTCGTTTGCGGATATATTCAATCCCTCTAGGAGCACCTTTAAGAGGTGTGGAAACCAATTTTATAAAAAAATTTGCAATTTTGTAGAGGAGTCCTTTTAAGCGATCGAGATAAAGAGTAAGTATGTTTCCACCACTGAGCTACGGCCGTGGGTGCCGTAGCTCAGTGGTTAGTGTGTTCGCCTTCTGATTTGTAGGTCGTGGTTCAATCCCCGGCTGATGCATAACAAATTTAATATCGATAAGATTTTTCTTTCGAACGGTACCCACCTGTCGGCAAGCAATTGGCAATCCTTCCGACAGTAACAACTTGCCATGAAAAAGCTTCTTAAAGAACTCTGTGACAAAGCTCAGAAAAAGTGATGTCACAAGTGTTCTGCCGTTCGGAACCGGCTAAAATAAGTAGGTCCCTTCTAATACTGTCCAAATTTAAGACGCACAACAGTAATGGAAGAGAAGCTCGGCCAATGAGCCCTTTGGGGCTTTAAGTGCCACATATTTATTTTTTATTTTTTTTTTATGTTTCGAATAATATTTTGGGCGGTGAAAAATTAATTAGGGTCAATCTACAGGCGATTTCTCGGCAGTTAGAGGGCTATTTGTCCAATTTCTTTTAAAAATGGAGAACATTCACATTGCTTGGATATTTATCTTTAGAATTAAATTCATCGATCTTTTTGTAAAAAAAAAAAAAAATGAGCTCTATGCAGATAACCCAAAAAAATTGCTATTTTTAAAGTTCCGATTTCTTAGTAGATTTTCGATGACCATTTTGGTTCAAAAAAGCTAATTTTTTTTTCATATTTGATTCAGTCCACTTAAATGAGTGGACCGATTAAAAATATTGTTAGCAATGTTTGTTAACTTATTGAATTATCTTCATTTTAATACTTTTCACAATTAGCTCGGCAATTTCTTGTACGTGATATGATGCAAATAATAAAATTACGTCCGAAAAAATATTTTAAAAAAAGTACATCTCCAAACCCCGGGCAGCAGAATAAATTTAAAGCGATTTTCGAATATAAGAGCCCCAAATTACAATTTTTTTTCTAAATTTTCGCATTAATGGACATTTTTGAGCGTTCGACTTCTCACCTTCTTCGATGATAAATACTCCATGCCGCAGGCAATTTGAAATGCAAATGATATCAACTTCTCTACGGGCAATTGTGATTGAGTCTCTGCAACAGCATAACCGGAGCTCAACTGAGCAATTGGATTTACAATTGCAATTGTACGCGATTTCTTAAGGAAATCCTTTAAACTACCATAGGGAGCAAATTCTACAATTACCCACAGTGGTCCATTTTGACTACAGGAACCAAGTAGATTTATGATATTCGGATGTTTTCCAATTAGCTTCATTAATTCCATTTCACAAACTAAACTCGCCACATCATCGTCGGTGTGTGAGTCTTTTAGAGTCTTGACAGCTACTTCTTCGATGCCCGATGTCAAACCCTTTACGGCACCCTTGAGTACACGCCCAAACGCACCCTCACCCAATGTGCAGCCTAAAGTGAGTTGATCGCGTGATATCTCCCAACCGGAGTCCAAGGGAAATTCATAATCACTCACGAGATTCGTTAGTTCAATGTCACCTGGCAATGATTTCATTGTGATAATTTGATTTTCAAATGTCACCACCGGTATTTGAAGATACATGGTCGATGAATGATGATCTATCGTTGGCATTGCCTCATCTCCATTATCAATGACTACATTGTTGATAATGACTTTTTTGATCAGACGCTGAACCGTTTGCATTTGATCCTTTAATAATCTTGTCTGTCTGCGTTTACGCCAAATAAAATACATTGAGAGTGTCAAAGAACAGACAGTGACTAAAAAGAGTAGAATTATACAAGCGGCTATAAGTATTAGAACATTATTATTCGATAGAGTATCGTTGTTCAACTTCTTCGATGAAGGATCGTCGTTCAACGTCTCATTTCCAGGACCATTCTTTGCGTTTGTCTGTTGTGAAGCATCGACAACATCCAAGTAGGCGGTAGCCATCGCCTGACCCAGCGAAGTCGATGCTATGCACGTATACCAACCCTCATCGGCATGTGTGACATTTTCTAAAACTAAAACCGATGGATTATCCGGATTATTAGGTGCAATATCTATAAAATTGCTACTATCAAAATTAATATTGCTAATAATATTGTTCTCGATGGATTTCTCAATAATTTTCTTAATAGTATTCTCAATAAGCTCTTTTGTAGCATTCTTTATTTTATATTTAATCCATCGTATGAATGGTTCCAAATCCGATATGACTTTACATTCAAAGTGCGCATTATCATTAAGCAATGTTGTCTGATTTTCCGGAAAGCGATCATTCGATATAAGTGGTGGTGATAATAAACGACTAATAATTTGCACATTAAACGCATGTTCAATACAATCATATTTATTGCATATCACACATTTATATGTGCCCGATTCTTTGGGTATAACATCTTCCATTTCCATAGACCATTTTCTATAGACAACCTTACCAAGGGGTCTTTGAATTTTTTTCTCGTTACGCGTCCATGTAATATTTGGCATTGGATTACCGATAGCTGGGCATGATAATCTCATAAATCCACCGGATGGTTTGATTGTAGAATTCATTAATCTCTTCTCTTTAAGAAATTTTGGCGGACCCTCCTCGAGTTTTTGCTTCAGAAAGGTTTGTGCTTGCTGTTGCGGTTCCAATTTTCTCAATGATTTCCGATATTCGAATGGATTATATTCTTTCTGGTATGACTTTAGACGTTGCTGATAATCTGATGGAATTTGTGAAAGCTTTTGCTCAAATAATCCTGGCTCCAACAAAGTCTTTAGATGTTCTGACGAAATATCTGAAAAATTTAATCTTGATTGCGACAAAGTCTTCTCATATTCTGACGAAATATCGGGAATTTCGGGCTCAAACGATCCTGGCGGCCATGAAACCTTTACATATTGTGTTGGAAAATCTGAACCATCTTTGGGTATTGAAACTTCTTGCCCAAATGATTCTGGCTGCCATGAGGCCTTCTGATATTCTGATGAAATATCTGAAATTGCTTGCTCAAATGATCCTGGCTGCAATGAAGTTTTCAGATACTGTAACGGAATCCTTGAAACTTCTTGCCCAAACGATTGTGGCTGCCATGAAGTCTTCTGATATTGTCCATAAGGAATTTGCATCTGTTGCGGAGGTCTTTTACGGAAACCTTTTTGAGCATTCCTTTTTTGTCGACGCAGCACATGGTGTTTTAATGGAATAATCGAATGGAATTTGGCAACGGTTATTTGCCTTTCAAGCGCATTCTCATTCGAGGCGTCACAAATGGCGATGTTCTCTGAGCAAACTATCAAATTGATAGCGTAATAAATAACGAATGTTGATATAGCGCATATTTTAATCGAAACACAATGAGTCATCGTTGTATACTTATTGTTGTCTTAGATTAAAAAGCCGCCGAGATTTTGTATTTGAAATGCGACAATCGGAGTTTGACTGACTAAAAAAGCCGAAAACTCTGTTGGAAGCACTTATTGTTAGTAACGAAGATGGGGAATTTTGTTGTCCTAGATTAGAGAGAGAGAGAGAGAGAGAGCCGAAATGATGATCGCTAGCCGGCATCTGAACGAAAAGAAATGGAAGCACCAAATATTGAGGAATGTATCAACGCATGGGGGTTTACAAAAAACACCTACCGGCACAAATTGATTGTCGATGGCAATAAATAAGTGATGTCACCAGAAATTATATTTTTGTTTTGTTTACTTCTCGTTGCTTTAATCTCGTTGAATAATCAAGTTCAAAAACATCTTATCACATCATATAATATTTGCATGTAAAACTTTTAATTTGTTTTTTTCTTACATTGTCACTTGACACTATCGATCACTGCTATCAATCACACTTAATTCAATTGAAATGTTGTTGAAACAGAAAACAGCATCCGCATATCGATTGTCACTGATCCATTTCAAATGTATGCTCGCGCCCAACTAAAACTACACATTTCGTCTTAGATGAAATACATAGAATTAGATGAAATCAATTTGCATAGACTTAGTATTTGCATTGCACTAATTGAAAATTGAACAGCAAAGAGCAAATATAATTGTATGATCCAATATTCGAGAGTTGCAATCAAAAGATGCTCAAGACTTTTGAAATTTCTCTCACTTTGGGAGTCAGCTCGTAGGACAAAATTACATGGTATTCGACATTGAATAGCTTCAAAATATATAAAGCAATTAGATAAATTTGAACTCACAACCTCATTTAAAGTTACTAGAGAGACTAATCGATTCACAGCCACTCAAGATTACTTACATAAATCGTTTAGATCGAATAGTAAATGCGTTGAAGTAAGTTGAAGTGCTTGAGCAAAAATATTTAGCTGGAACTCAAACCCTATTTAGGACGCCCCCAAATAGCTCGTTAAAAAAAAAAAACCCGCAGTATTTCAGAAAGATAATGGATGAAAAACCTTGCGGAACTGTTCAAAATTTCTGGACCTTAACTAACGAAAATATGCAGGCGACAAAGATTTTGACGGACCCACCGAAAGGCATGAAAAAGACTACTCAAAGAACATTTGGAAAGCTTAACTTCCATTACACCGAAACTTAGATACCGATAGCGCCCATTTTCAAATTCACTCGGCCCGTCTTGAAAACCTTCGTAAGGTGGAACTTAAGTTTTATAGCCCTATATGATTATGCGCGCGCAAGAATAACGGTGATAGAGATATGTAGAGACAGGAACAAGATTCGAAAATTCTTCGCGGTTTAAATATCGGAGCCTCTTCTTGTCGTAAAAAAAAAAAAATGATAATCTAGTTACACGATGTCCAGAGTGTACTGAGCTTATGGAGGGAACACTGCTTCATATTATCGAATGGCGACGTTTCAAACAATTCAAGGAAATTCTTTAGAGATCAATTTTGTGGTAAGAACAACATTAAATACCAAATTTTATATCAAATTATTTATATTTTTGTGCATTTGTGTGCATAAAACATACTTCTGAAGCAGATAAGGCAGATCTAAGCTCCGCTGGTAAGACCAAGTACTGGAAAACTTATCAACGCTTGGAATTTCCAACTGGTACCAGCTAACAAAGGATAGACGAGGCTGATGAAGCATGCTAGATTCGGTCTAAATCGATTTTCGGTTGTAATGCCCACATAAATGAGTAACTTTTGTATGGACGGTCGGCATAGTTCTTATACGATTTCATCGATTCACCAACGAATCTGTTCGCTGATGTAAAAATTGTGATGTGCCAATTTACAGCTCAATTGCTCTATAATTATGGCAGTTATCGTGCAAAACAGATAGGTAGACAAGGCTAAAGGGACTCAGGGACTCGTGAGTCCGATCAATAATATTGAACACATCCATAATAATGGACTTTAAACAAAAAGGTAGGATAATTAAAAAAGACCGTTATAGTGAGAAGATTTAGAAAAATAGGGGAATAGGTATACTTTACTTATTATTATTTTAAGAGTTTGATACATTGCGACCTAGTAGGTCCGCTTTACTCTTACACAAGTCGGAAATTATTTTGATACTCTACAGATAATTTAAAAAGATCCATCGCATTCGAAAATATTATAATTGCCCTAGATTTGTAGACCTTAGCTATTTCAGATATTTAAATATTTAGAAAGTTGGCGAAAGACAGGAGGAAAAAAAAATTACATACATAACAGGCTATTCAATAATTCCGTAGGTAAAGCATGAAAAAAAACTTGATATTATTATTCGACATAGTTGCCTTCGAGGGCGATATATCGAGTATAGCGATTTTCCAAGTTTTCGATACCACTTTTATAGTACAATTTCGCTTTCTCGTCAAAGTAGGCCTCAATTTTAGCGATTACTGCATCATCGGACTTTAATTTTTTTCCAGAAAGCATTCTCTTGTGATATGAAAACAGGAAAAAAGCCGCTGGGGGCTACATCTGGAGAATACGGTGGGTGGGGAAGCAATTCGAAGCCCAATTCATTTAATTTTGCCATCGTTTTCATCAATTTGCGACACGGTGCATTGTCTGGATGAGAAACAACACTTTTTTCTTTTGCAAAATGTGGCCGTTTTTTTGCGATTTCAGCCTTCAATCGGTCCAAAAGTTCACAATAATAGTCGCTATTGATGGTGGTTCGCATTATTCCGTTCGCATCCCAAAATACAGACGCCATCACCTTACCGACCGACTGTTGCGTCTTTGCTTTGGATTCGATTCGTCGACTGCTGTTCACTCAGCTGGCTGTCTCTTGGATTGTGGTGTAATGTTGAAGCCATGTTTCATCCATTGTCACATATCCATGTTAGAATTCGGTTTTATTGCGGTTTAACATGCGCCAAATACTCCGTTGAAGCATCGATACGTTGTTGCTTTTGGTCGACTGTGAGCTCACGCGGCACGCGGCACCTTCGTTCATAACCGATTTGTAGATTTTTTTGATGTTTTCTGGAATAACAACCTCAATTGGGCGTCCACAGCGTTCTGCATCGTTTGTGCTGCTACGACCGCGTTTAATCCACAGCAATCCACTTTTCTACCATTTGTATCGGTGGAGCAGAGTCCGGCTAATGTTTATCAAGCCATTGTTTGGTTTCCACTGTATTTTTTTTTTTTTTTCATCAAAAAGCAATGCTTTATCAAAACACGAAATTCACTTTTATCCATTTTTTTTTTTTTTTCAATAACAAAAGTTGATTCACACAAAATGCTATAACTCACGAACCAATTGTCAGATTGTTGTCAATTTTATACACATGTCGTTTGAAGGTTAGACCTCAATAAAAATCATATGGAAAAAATTCTAGTAACGCCATCTATGTGTCATCCTGCACACTATTGAATGGTCTGTTATAATGGCTTCGACTGAAAGCAAAAATCTTAGGAGGTGCCCTAGGTTACTAAAAGCAAGATGTATGCCAATTTTTGAATATCCTGTAATTTATGAACAATAAAAATAAACATTTCAATAATATCGCCAATTTAATTTCTAATTAAACCAAAAAAATAGTAATATTAATAGTAAAAAAAAAAAAAATTCGAAAACTTTGGTAAGGCTTAATATAAGTTATAAATTTTAAGGAATGTTTCATTTAAAAATATTAATAATAATTTCTACATTTACGTATTCGATATTCGTACAGTAATTAGCACATATGTTACTTAAATGAAATAAGTACTCAAGCCATTAAAATTACTGTATAAAATTCACTTAATTCATTCAATAATTCCTAACTAACTGTACTTTAATGGTAAAACTTATTGAATATTGTCTTTAATTGGTTGAAGAGTACATAAATCCATTGGAGCATGGTCATAGTCAAAATATAGTCAACTTTAAAGATGGTATTGACTCTTTTCGAACAAACTTCCTATACGTAAATCTGTCAGAAGGTCCAAGTCGACTTTAATTTTGACTATGACTACACTCCATTGTATTTCTGACCTTACAACTAGCTAACTTACTTGCTTATTTACTATAAGTAGCTACATATTCAATACTAAGCCTTTTTTTGGACTATTAAACACACACAATCACACACACACACACACACACACACACGAACACAGAGAGACCTATACACACACAAGCGCAACATGTAATACTTATTTGAAATTTAATAATGTCTAATTAAATTTATAAGTATATTGATAACGTAATGGTGAAGTCTCTTGAAATGTTTCCGGTTCAGATTCATCATCGCTCGATGATGGCGGTGTCTCCAGCATTGGCATTGATAAATCTAAATACTCTTCATTTCTTGTGGTATTAGCCAATTGTAGAATTTTATCCAAATTCTCCACAAGTTCTACAAAAGTCGGCCGGGCACACGAATCGAAATGCCAACACTGTCGCATTAGCATATAAATATTGAGTGAACAACGTGATGGTTTCTCCATACGTTGACCGGTTATCAAATAACTATAGAGCTCTTCGGCCGACATAATATTCGGATAGGGTTGTTCACCAAATGTCATAATCTCCCACAAGAGAACACCATAAGACCAGACATCCGATTGTGAATCGTAGAATTTCTCTTGCAACGATTCGGGTGCCATCCATTTGATCGGCAAACGACCGTTGGTGTTCTTGCGATAATAGTCGGTATCTTGAATGTCGCGTGCCAAACCAAAATCAGCTATCTTCATAACATAATCATCACTAACGAGCACATTACGAGCAGCCAAATCGCGATGAATACACTGGAAACCAAAAAAAATGTGCAAATTATTATGTATGACGAGAACGATGCGAAAAGTATTCAGAATAATTTTTTTCGTCATTTACAAGTCTCTCTCGTGCTGACGGACATCTGACGCTAAAGGCGAAATCGGTAGACAACTTGTTTGAAATATTTTGGACAACAAATAATCATAAGCTCATTCTATTACTACACGGTCTCGGTTCCCAACTCTACGATTAGAACCATTTGGAGCTTAGAATGTAGTGAGTGGGATCTCTCACACTTGCTGCTGAAAGGCTTATGAGCCTGAATTAAGGGATCCTATAGAAAAAGAGCCACGATTGACTCCTCTTTTTCCCCATTTAATCTCTGCAGAAGGCCTAATATTAATTACTGTAATTACTCCTGTCTGAATAATATATATATATATATATATATATTTGTCACTTATGGGCTCCTACGAGCTCTAGGCCCGAACTTCTCTTCCAGTACTGTTGCGTAGTGTGAAAAAATTAGACAGAATTAGAAAGGGGCGGCTTATATTAGCCGATTCCGAACGATAGAACTCTTGCGACATAACTTTTTCTGAACTATAGCGCAGAGCTCTTTTAGCAACCGAGCCTGGTAAGTTGTTACTACTGGAAGAATTGTCAATTGCTTGTCAATAGTTGAACAACGATTGAAAGAAAAAGATATGTTTTCAATTTGCTTCGGCTGGGAGTCGAAATCACGACCTATGACTCAGAAGATCAACGTGCTAACCACTGAGCTACAGCACCCTGACTGAAGGAAGAAACCTGACATTTCTACCAGGTTTACTGTTCCAAAAAAATAGCTTTCTTCTACATTTAAGTTTAAAATGACACGATTATGAGATTGCCAGAGAATTCAAATGTTCAGATGAGTTTATGGGCTACATTCCCTATGAAGATGAAATCAATGCTTGAAATCCGTGAAATGTGGCAAAAAAGAATGTGATATGTCGGAAACGTCTATAGGCAAATATTGTATAAAGATTTCTTGGAATCACGGAAAACGAGTTTCTTGGGTTGCCAGCGCTGTATCTCATCTAAAGAAAATAATTTTAGACGTAATCTATTTAAACTTGTTTTGCCATTCGTCAGTATTTCGTCAGTATGTCGGTCCAGTGCAGTGCTTCTTGAAATCGCGAGAGAGACCTGTAAACCGGCGATGTATTCTTCTAAATACTGAACTGTAAAGAAGGAAAATAACTTACCCGTCGCGATGCTAAATACTCCATGCCGCGTGCAATTTGAAATGCAAATGAAATCAAATGTTTCTCTGTCAATTGTGGTGGTGGTAGCGATTTTTTCCGCTCTGTGGCATCGACGCCGCCCATATAGTCATCACTGTTACGTTGTAAAATTGGACTACCAATCGAAATGGGTCGATTCTTTTTAAGGAAATCCTTTAGATTACCGTGCGGAGCAAATTCAACAATAACCCAAAGAGGGCCATTTTGTGTGCAGCAACCGAGAAGATTTATAATATTTATATGTTTGCCAATCATTTTCATTACTTCCATTTCACGTACTAAACTAGCCATATCGGCATCGGTGTGTTCCTCTTTCACCATCTTTACGGCGACAATACCCGAGGACGAACCATTGCTTGAGCCAATGGTACGTGATAGACCAGTGGCTTCGGCCATTACAACTCGCCCAAATGCACCCTCACCCAGTGTAGAGCCCAATGTTAATTGCTGTCGTGGAATTTCCCAATTTGCATCCAACGGAAATTCATACTCGTTAAAACCACACTGATTTGCGTCCAAATTGCCCGAGGTCTGAAATGTGGTTGTACGCTGTTTCTCAATTTTGATGACGGGCAATTGTAGATCACACGATGAATGATGATTTCCATCCGACGACGTTGGCGGTGGCTTATAGATGATGACCTTCTTCGTCCATTGATGTACAGTCTCAATGCGATGCTTGAGTAATTTTTCATGCTTCAACTTGCGCAGCACATAAATGATGAAGATGGTGCCGAGCAAAAACAGTAGAACAATAACAATGGCAACAACGGATATCCAAACCGGATGGCTGCGCAACAAAGTGTAAACTTCGCGAGACGGCAACTTATCGACGACCTTCAGATAGGCGCTGGCCATAGACTGGCCCAAGGCATTTGCTGCCACACATGTATACCAGCCCTCGTCGTTGTGTGTGACATTCTCCAGACGCAGCATGTGCGGTTTATCCGGATCGGATGGCAGTTTGATGAAATCTTTTGCGTAACGTTCTGTCATATTCTGCGAACCGATCGGTACAGTATTCTCTAGATCACGAATGCTCTCATTATTGCGCGTATATTTCACCCACCAAATGAATGGCTCCAAATCCGAAACGACACGACACTCAAAATGTGCACTGCTATTTGTGAGCACCGTTTGATTTTGGGGAAATTTATCACTATGAATGGGACGTGATCGTAGACGATCATTGATCGTTAGCTTTGTCGAATGTTCAATGCAACCGTGTACATTGCAGAGAGTACATTTATAAACGCCCGAATCTTCGGTAATGACATCATCCATTTGTATGGACCACTTTTTGTATGTCACCTTACCGATGTGTCTCGATATTTCCGTATTATTTCGAGTCCATGTTATATTCGGCATTGGATTGCCAATGGCCGGACAAATCAGTTGTATCGAACTGCCAGATGGTTTATGTATGGAATTGACAAGTTTGTCGTTTTTCTTAAATTTCGGTGCGCTCTCATGTTCATTCGCTTCCGCGTCCGGATCCGTGGCGATCATCTGATCATGTTCAACGTTTGTTGGATCGTGTAGCTCAGTTGGATTGGTGTAACGCATTTTCGTCATCTGTTTGCTTAGCTTTGGTAGCGCAATGGCAATTTTCTTTACATCACTTGGCAGAAGAATCACAGTATCATCGTCAGCATGGTGATCATCATCGACATCAAAATATGTTGTCGTCTCATCGGCTCTTACAGTACTTATAGTTGGTGTTGTCGCCGCCGCCGCCGATGCTTGAAGCACTCTCAAATAAGCACTTGCCATTGTTTGACCCACACTATTCGCAGCTATGCAAGTATACCAACCCTCATCGGATGGCTGTACACTGCCCAAATGTAGAATATGTGGCTCATCTTCATTGGTGATTAGTTGACGCAGATGAGGGGAGTGGCGAATATCTGCAAAAGTTCTCAATTCCTCCAAGGCTTGTTCTAGCTCGTCGATAGATTTAATTCTTGTCTCTTGTACGTGTTTGACCCATAAAATATGTGGTTCCAAATCGGATACCACTTGACATTCGAATTGTGCATTCTCACCAACCGTCACTGTACGATTTTCTGGTGTATTCTCACTAATAAATGGTAACGTACGTTGACGTGAATATACGTCAAGTTTTGTCGTATGCTCAATACAACCACATTGATTACACAATTTACATTTTATATCGCCAGCATCCTCTGGTCTTAGATTTTCGATGAGAAGCGACCACTTCTTCAATTTATAACGTCGTTCTGGATTTCGATGGGGCACAGTGGCGGCATCATCAGTGATATTTATATCATGATCATTTAATGACCAAGTTATATTTATTGGCAACTCATTATCACTGTAGGCAGCAGTGCAAGTTAATTGTACCACACCACCGACAGTTCTTTGTAAATATTTAATTAGTTTATTGCTCTGTTTGAATCGGGGTGCGCCAAAATTAATTGACGGCTGCAGAACATCGCAAAAAACAATGTTGTCGTTCATGGGTAGCATTGTGGTGCTGATGATGACATCTTTGGTGATATTTTCACGTGAACTAAATGCTGTAACGTGCATATCATTGTCATCTTCTGTAATATGCAGTTCATCAACCTCATCATCATCATCGTCGTCGTCACTGTCATCTGCCTTCTCCCGCTCGAGCTCTGACTCATCTGCGATTTTACTAAAATCAGCAATATCATCATCATCGTCATCATCTTGCGCACGATCATGAATATCATCGATAACATTTAATGTCAAATTTGACCACTTTAAACCATGCAACTCAGTTGGCGTAAAGCAACTATATACATTTGCATCTTGTTTGCTGATTGATTTTAAAATTAATATTGAATTTACATTTCCGTCACTGTCACTGGCATCGTGCGTATTGTTGTTGCTGTTGTTTGGTAAACGCACACCCGCTCTAAACCAAATGGGCTTATGAAAACGGCAAGTGATTTCAACATTCCATGCGATCGGTACACTACGCACGAGCAGCGATTCTGTGCCGAGTACTATTTTAAGAATTTTATCGTTGCTGTTATTAATATCACTAATATTGTTATTATTATTATTGTACAAGGCGCCATTTAAACTTTTTGCATATCCGGTTTGAAGGGAAAAACACGCAACAACGACAACGGCGGCGAAGACGGCAAATAATCGCACGCATAACGTCTTCATTTTTCAGCGACACAACACCGAGTACATGTACTGTTGATTTGTGTTACAACGAGTCTCTCTCTCTCTCTCTCTCGTTCTCTCGCTGTCTCAAGTAGTCTGTTAAGGACTGTTAAGACAATACTCGTAATGTGAGTCTCGAATGTTTACAATCGATACTCGTACACTCTTTTAACACTCTGTTTCACTGTTACTCCGTGGAAATAGTTTATTATTTTAGTTGTTGTTTTAAATAATTAAAATTCATATTGTAATCACGAGTACATGTACATTTTTTTTTTTTGTTTTTTGTATTTTAAATGACATTTTTCATTTTAATTTTTCTTTCTCTCTCACGCACTCTCTTAGGCACTTGTTAATTCAGCTACATTTCATGCTTTATCACTGGCACTGATTTATTAAAAAAAAAAAAAAATACAAATAAGTAACGACAAATTTTACATACATATACACACATACATATGCATATGTTGTGACCGACCGACGTTGATGAAGAAGAAGCAGCATACAAAAAATTATGTGCATTGAGTTTATAATGAGTTTTTAGTTGATTTTTTTATTTATTATTATTTCTTTAATACACTTTACTTATATGTAATTGTTGTTATTGATATTGGTTATTGGCAGTGATGTTCTTTCTAGTTATACTCGTATGTTAAGCAAGCCTTAGCTAGATTTGAAATATTCATACATACCCTGTAGGCAAAGGAATTGATACCAGACTATAAAAATACTGATGCGATAGGATTTCGTAGCATCCAGCTTCAGATGATCTATGTTAAGGAAGGTACTATATGCCATTAAATTAATCTTAGCTCTATATAAAGTAGCAAATTATACTCTGGAAGCAAACGAACTAGTTCTAGACTAGGGAATTATAGATATGAAAGGTTTTATATGCGATCTATGATACATAGCTTTAGATCCGCTATCATACGATATGCTTTCCAATAATATTCCTCAAATCGATTTGATTTTAAGTATTTTTGCATAAATTGTATATAAATTTGATTCGAAACGTTCGTATAACTTCGCATATATACCGTGCGGTTCAGCTCCCAATACTCTATTAGTTCGATTTTTAATATAGTTGGCATATTAGCCAATCTCTCAAGTATTATACATACTCCTTTACAAAATTTATGTTTTTATAAACTGCAGTCTCACCGCTCCGACGGAGCCTTACAGCAACCCCACTCATTTTGGCCACATAACTTTTTTGCTGAATAAACTCACGCCCTATTTTTTCACCTCTGGAACTGTCGGATGCCGTTCAAATGGAAAAACATAAATATTGTAGGAGAGCTCCCACAGGAGTTAAGACGACAGTAAGTACGTGCGAGTTAAATATCGAGACGGAAATATTAATGGAAGTCGGTCATACATTTGGCCCCCTAGATATAATTTATGTTAACCTATCAAATTATTTGTCGATTTTCAGGAGTTTTTAGCCTAAATTTGTATTGGAACCCCCGAAGGGATGGAGGTGGGGATTAAGTATGAGGACTAGGAATTATATTTAGCCCCTGCAGGTCACTCTAGAAGCAGGTAGAACCCAAATTTACATAAAAACTATCAATTTTGTAGAGGAAATCTATTGGCGAATAAACAGGAATTGGAGTCGCTGGTAAATTCAGTCACTGTAGGAGCACTCTGAAAGCCAACTTAATAAAATACGTCAATTTTGTAGGAGAACTCTTCTAAGAGATGGAGCTTGGGAGTAAGTATATTCTGAAAAAATGTTACGAGAGAAAATTAGTTGATGTCGCTCATACATTTGATCGCTCTAGAGACGATTGCTCCTAGGGCAGCTATGTGGTTATTTGTCGATTTTCGATTAAAAATTTTAATTTTTTTTTTTTTATTTCACTACTATCACATTGCCGCAGTTCAGTGTTTAGTGCGTTAGCCTTCTGATCTCTAGGTTGTGGGTTCGTGGGTCGTGCACCCGGCTGAAGCACAACTTTAATATCGAACAAAATTCTTCTTTCGAACGGTGCCCACCTGTCGGCATGCAATTGGCAATTCTATCAGCAGTAACAATTTGCCATGAAATGGCTTCTAAAAAAGCTCTGTGACAAAACTCAGAAAAAATGATGTCACAAGGATTCTGCCATCCGGAACCGGCTAATACAAGTAGGTCCCCTTCTAATACTGTGCAGAATTTAACACGCACAATAGTTCTGGAAAAGAAGTTCGGCAAAAGGGCGCACCGAGGCCTATAAGTGCTAAATATTTATTTTTTTGGCACATTATGCTTATCATTTGGGCTTTTATTCATAAACTTTGGTTTGTCGATATCTCATTTTCTTTGTAATAGAAAATGGTCTTTGCAAAAAATATAAAAATATTTGTATTTTTTCAATTTATATTTTTCTCCGATTTTTTAGTAGATTTTATTATTATTATTTTTTTTTTTCATCTTTGAGCTATTGGATTTTAAAATGAACTGTCACTTTATTGTATACATTCGGACTAGTCCAGTTTGGGATTATAGCTTCAATACCAACTGCATATGTCACAACTCGAATATGCACCTACATAGATAGGTGCATATGTCATTTGAGTTGAGTTCAGTTGCCAAACGACAACCAATTGGCCAAATGAGATTAAACAAAACAAAGCAATACAAAGCCTTACATTTAATTTTGTTTGTTAAACAGCACAATTAAAGTCTTTCTTGTGGTGTATGCATTGTACGATACATACCAGTAGGTATTCGAATTGCATAGTTGGTATTATTCATTTGATTTCTAAAGCACCTATACCTATACACATAATCATATAATTTGGTTTTTAAGGTAATCAATACCACATTTGTTGTGTAGCAGCTTCGAATTTGTAGCTTTGTTATCGCTTACTGTCTTCTTTTTGGTTAATTGAAAGTCACTAGATGGATATGTATAGTGAACATTTAATTTATTCATTTCCTCTTTGGCACATTGGACAACCGTCTTTTGAGCAGGCAGGCAGGGCAGGCAGTGCAAGAGACAATACGAAAATATTAAATATTGTATAACCATAATAATCATTAAACATTATATGTATATGCATGCATATTACATATTTATAATTATTGGTAAATGGTCAACAACAACAACAACAACAACAACAAAAAGGGGGAAAATCCCCAAGAAATAGCAATTTCTAATGCTAAAATCAATCAACAGTTTCTATGGCCCCCTTTCCTTCAAAGAGCCAAGAATTCTCTTTGAAGTAAATATGTATAACATTTCTATACAAATAAGTACATACAAAGTTTTTGTACGTGTAAACATTTATATAAGTATTGGCCCAATTAGAATACGAGCAGCATTAGTTCATAAGTTGTAATAAAATTTTATATTTTCATACGCAATTTGAATATATTTGCGCGCATTTTAATAATATCATGCCGTTTTGTTCTATACATGAAGAAAAAAAGCATTACGATCACATTGTATAAAGGGTGTTTCACTTTAGAGAAATCATTTTTCCAATTCAACCACATAAACTACAGAGAAAAACTTCTTCTCATCTTCAAGCCATTAACTCAACCACAATTTGAAGAAGATTATAGTCATTATATCAAAAAAACCCAGAAAAAATAACCGAAGGGCAATGGTGGAATTCGAATTTAGCGACTCAAAACCCTACTCTGGGCTGTCGGATATTATATTTTTCTTTTAAAGGAGCTCTGGCAGTCCAAAATGCTACCAATATTTTCAATAGGAGCCAGTGGTTCACGTTTGATGGATCAAAAAAAAAAAAAAAAAAAAACAAATATGAAGAAAATTTTGGCTGCTTTTGAACAAAATGGGCATTTTAAAAAATCGGGTAAAATATAAATCGTCAAAATAAAAATATATTATATTTATATTGAGGTATTGATGAATAAAACCTATAAATAAAGGCCCAAGCTATGAGAAATTATATTTTTCAACCTTTTAAACGAAAAAAAAAAAAAAAAAAAAAACGAAAAACCCCACAACTCTCCAAAAACTACCCTGAAAGGGATGAAATGTGCGACCGACTCTGCAATAATTTTTCGGAATTTAGTTACTGCCTGTCTGGGCCCCTTACGGGGCTACCGTACAAAATTTACATATTTTAAAAAAAATAACAACTAGCGCCCACAGCTCCACAAAGTGACCCTACGGAGATTTTATATATTAGCGACACATTAATATTTGCTTTCCAACATTTTTTTTCCAAATATACTTTAAATTTAAAATAAAATAAATTTAAATAGAAAATCGGCTACCATCGCTTCCAAGTTATCCCTACAGGGATTGAATTTATCTGCGACAAAATACACCTCTTAACGAGCTTCAATACAAATTAAACATGAAAACCACCTAAAAATCGGGTAGCTATCCAAAAATTGCCTTAATAGGGTGTCAAATGTATGACCAAACTCACCGAACCATGAAAATAGAATGTCCGATGGACTAGCATAGACACATTCTGTGGCTTTTGAATTCGTGATTCTGAATTCCCAGTTGAAATTTCAACCATCGTCCTCAGATCTATTTCTAGCCTCAAATCACCTGCATAAATATGCGAAACTCCCATTTTTTTTTTTCTAAGTTAGAAAGAATCCTGAGGGGGGTGGTAACCAAAATCCGCTAGCGAATTCAATGTGTGATGTTCTGTGGGATGTTTCAGGTGTAGTAAAAAGAAATCCATTATTTTTGCATTAAATTGAAGGTTTTCTTTAGCATAGTTAGAATAATCCGGTTTAACTTGTTGCCATTTTGTAGGAAATTTCATAATGCCACTCTCATAGAAATTCTCGTCGATTTTTACAAGTACGAAATCCTATCTTTCTAACGCCATCTATGTGTAACCCGATCCCACTTACACAACGCAAGATACAGATTAGTAAAGCCATCTATTGGAAAAATAATGGATTTCTTTTTACTACACTTTATAATATATCCGACTAATCACGATCAGCACAATAAATTTAAACTTTATTTGCTATTCCAATAATTTCCAATACTTTTAAGCGTATTTTTAATCGAATTATATCGTTTTTGCTACTGATCGATCACTTTGCATATATTCCTTGTACAAATTTTGCTTCAAAGTCATATTTAAATGCCTTTTCATATTATTTACCTTTTGCGAAGGGTAAAAAAATACTACAAATTTTCTTTGATTTAGCCTTTTTGAGATTTCATAATATCTACTCATAGTCGGGAAGTCGAATAATATAATGATATCATTATTATTGTTGCGCATGCAATGCGATCACTGCATGATCACTCCAAAAGTCCAAAAATATATATATATATATAGATTTTCTATGATTCAGTCAACGATTCCTATGCCTTTTGGAAGTTTTTAGCTTCTACTCGTAGTATAAGCCGAATAATATATGATCTCATACATTTTGATGTTGCACGATCAGTCTGATATTAAAAAACTATGACGATTTTCTATGATTTAGTCAATAGTTTCAATGTCTTTCGACAATTTTTAACTGCTACTCGTACTCTAAATCGAATAATATAATGATCTAATACATTTTTATATTGTGCGATCACTCCAACTCGATCGATTTACGATTTTACGATCGATTGTTAATAAAATTTGATATAAATTTAGAAAATATTTATATAATTTTCCATGTAATCCAAGGAGATTTAAGCAGAATTATATATGAAATTTATAAACCGCTCACAGATCGATCGCTGTACACTTATATATTGTATGTATTTTATTGTATTTACTCCTTTTTCGCATGCACATATAATTTGTTGTATTTATTTGTTTTTATTTTGTCATAATAATTAAACCAAAATGATGTAGTGCATAAAAAAATGATGAATTACGAGTTGAAAATTTAATGACTTCAGGCATATCACCGAAACAGGCACGTACGTTCATTTTACGATCATTTATTGTCACATTTTTTTTTTTTTTTTTTTTTTGTTCATTTTTATTTCGCTTTTATTTCAAAATTATTATTTTTATTATTTTATTATTATTATTATTATTGCTTCTTCAACCAAAATATTGCAAAAAAAACAACAAAAAAAAATAGAGCAATGTGCTCTTTAATTTTATTGCTCTGACAAGTATAAACCACCAAGGGCAATATCAAACCAACCAAAAATTCAAATAAAAAGGGAACACAAATAAGCCAGCCAACCAGCCACTTCCGTTTTGTGGTAGTCATACACAAACATGTACAAAATATTATATGACAGTATGTGTATGTATGTGTGTATGTATCAAACTTGCGATCCGTCTTAAACGAGTGTTCGAACTCAACTGAATTGTGATCGTTGTTACGATCACAATTCAAACTTTGATTTCATTTGGCGACAAATAACAACGACATACAATGTACAATAAAAGACAGTATGAACAACAACAACAACAACAACAATAACAACAACAATAACAATAAAACTTCAAGAGAACAACACACACACACACACACACAGCACACTTGTCATCAGTTTACATACAATACGAATATAAACGTCATACTCAACGTCATCGGGGTCGTCAACGTGTAATGATGTGTGTTGATGATCATGATGATCGTCGTCATATTGAACGTCATCAATGTGACAGTACTTAACGCCAACGCCTACACTATTAACAATAACAACAACAATAACAACAACAACAACAACAACAACAACACCATCATCATCATCATCTTCATCATCATTGCGATCACAGCAACTATCCGCGCTAACAAGCATTTCTGCAATTACCAACAACAATGCAAGAAGTGCATGAATATCACTCACTAAACAACACCACAACCAAATACATTGATTACACTAACAACAACAACAACAACAACAACAATAGCAATAGCAATAGCAATAACAATAGCTATCAACCTATCAGCGACGTCACTTACATATGTGCTGATCCTTAAGATATCGGATACCTTATATACATATATACACGATTGCACGCATAGTTGCAACAACAACAACAACAACAACAATACGATAATAATGATGATGATTTGTATTTGCAGCACAATTCTCAATACTATTTAATCTACTACCACGTACTATACATATATATTGGACAGGTACAACACATAGATATTCTATTTTTGGTGAATCTGTATGTACGAGTACATGAATATTAGAGTGGACCTTAATTAATTAAATTTTTTTTTTTTTTTTTTTTTGCAAAACACCCTTTAAAAACGTTAAGAATTGAAGTTTGAGTACGTTGAAAAATACGATATATTAAAAAATATATTTTTTAAATGAAAAATAGGCGTGGTTTTCAACCCATTACGTCCATTTTGGAACTCGTCGATTTGTTAGAATCTATAAAAATCATATTGAGTTCCAATACATTTCCATAATGTTTTCTATACACAAATTTCGAAAATACACATTTCAAAATATACATTTCTATGGCAATTAGGTGTGGTTTTCATTCAATTACATCCATTTTCAAATTTTATCTATTTGTTCGAATTATAAAATATTATGTATGGAATTCCAGTATGATAGCATTATGTTTTAGTGTAGCAAATTTCGAAAATATACATTCGGAAGCAAAATTTTATTTAACAAGTAGGCGTGGTTTATATTCTATTACGCCTACTATCGAAATCATCTATTTGTTACAGTTATAAAATCTTATAAATCACGTTCCAGTACGAAAGCCATGTGTTGCTGAGCAAAATTTTCGAAAATATACGTATGAAAACATAGTATTGTATGAGAAGAGGGCGTGGTTTCCATCTGATCAAATTCCAGAATGGAAACCTTGTGTTTTTGTGCAGAGTATTCGAAAATATTGTACATTTGAAAACACAGTGGGTGTGGTTTTCTTCTTATTACGCCCATTCTTGAACTCATTAGTTCATTTCGTGGAACTTATAATAACCGATAATGCATTCAAATCCAGTAAGATAGGATCTATACTAAACTTCCTGTTGGATATTGGATTAAGAGATACACTCTGAGTCTACGAAGGAGGACACAATAGACCTGTAACTGACCTGTAGATTTGAAAACATAGTTTTGTATGGGAAGTGGGCGTGGTTTTCATCTGATCAAATTCCAGAATGGAAACCTTGTGTTTTTGTGCAGAGTATTCGAAAATAGTATACATTTGAAAACATAGTTGGCGTGGTTTTTTTCTGATTACGCCCATTCTTGAACTCATTAGTTCATTTCGTGGAACTTATAATAACCGATAATGCATTCAAATTCAGTAAGATAGGATCTATGCTAAATTTCCTGCTGGACGTTGGATTAAGAGATACACTCTGAGTCTACGAAGGAGGACACAATAGACCTGTAACTGACCTGTAGATTTGAAAACATAGTTTTGGAAGTGGACGCGGTTTTCATCTGATCAAATTCCAGAATGGAAACCTTGTGTTTTTGTGTAGAGTATTCGAAAATAGTATACATTTGAAAACATAGTTGGCGTGGTTTTTTTCTGATTACGCCCATTCTTGAACTCGTTAGTTCATTTCGTGGAACTTATAATAACCGATAATGCATTCAAATCCAGTAAAAGAGGATCTATACTAAATTTCCTGCTGGACGTTGGATTAAGAGATACACTCTGAGTCTACGAAGGAGGACACAATAGACCTGTAACTATCGCAGCACAATATTTTGGGGTTGCTAAGTTCGAGTTCATAATGCGTTGATTTTATGAAAATTTCATATTGGGACAGAAGTTCTAATGTGGACCAATCATACATTTCTCCACTCTAGTAACGACTTCTAGGCAATTATGAGATTATTGATCGATCCTCAGGTGTTTTCAAGTTAATTTTGTAGGGGAATCTTCCTAGCACTCTTGGAGTGAATTTTCTTGAAAACGTCAATTTCAAAAGGCAGTCCCATTAAGGGGCGAAGAGGGAGGTAACTATGTTGTGGAGGAAAAATTAATGAAGGCCGGCCTTGCATATATTTTAATTAATTCGCCATTCATCGATCGGAGACATAGAACCATCGCTCGTTAATTTTGGCTTACCTGCCGTAGCTGCCGTAGCGCACTGACGTCCATTTCTTACATCGTATATGTGGGGACGGGTGGTAACTGACTATTCGCACGGTCTTGTCTCTGCTGAAAGAGCTAGCTAATGGTAGTCGGTTGGAGAGAAGAATGCTCTCTTAAATAAAATACTCCAACTCCATGGCGGAACAGCATACGTTAAAGGATCAGGGGTCAGTGTAAAATATACGCCTCTCAGTGACAAATATATCGATGGGTTATCCATATCGCAAAGAAAATTCCGAGTTGAATTCAATTACCTGCACTGGCTATACCTCCACTGTAAAATGCTTAAACTTACATCTTTTTGTCCTTCACTTTTATAAGGAAGTGTCCCTAAGGAGCGATTTGGGAGATAAAATTCTTTCAAGGAAAATCCTTGGAGAGCAATAATGAATGGTAGTTGGCCTTTCATTTCAACACCTTATAATCGATTTTGGATAATTAAATGTGAAACGATGAACGAAATTCGACCTAGCCGTGTCACACCAACACCGGATTCGAATTCAGCGATCGCAAGTTCGTATAGAAATATTTATCGAGTCTAATATGTTTTTTTATATCTGTCACCTCTCATAATTAGTGTTCAAACGGAAGTACCAAATCAATAAAATCGATTTTGAGATATAATATATTCCGAATTCGAATCGAATATTCACATCGAACTAGGATAGAAAATGAGAACTGAGTTCAGTTTCCAATTTAGAAATTTCATTTAATCCAAAATTCACGAGAAATTGACGTAGTGAAATTAAAATCCAAAAGACGGACAAAATTCGGTTTTGGGAGTTTTGTCCCAAACTCAGCCCATGGCAGTCGGACCTTCATCTCAGAGCTTGAATCCTGGAATCCACCAGCCCAACGAACAATTGTCACTTCAACTATACAAATTATTCACATACAATCCACCGATTTGGTGTTTTCTACCATGTGGACGCATCCGGTTGAAGCAGCCCCTTTTCTAGGCCTACGAGCTACAGACAGACAGATCAATAACAACAACTGCGACAATCATTAATAGAAAAAACTTTCCACTGACCATGTATGTGGAATCACCAGCTACCTTTCTGGGTCTAAACACAATAGGAACGACATTTCGGGCGCGGACAACGAAGAACGTACGTGAAACACAGAAACCAACTCCAACTTGACATCTGTTCCAATAAACATAATACCAAATATAGGAGACTGAGTTGGCCGTACCGGAAAGTGAACTCTGGGAGCTTGAGCTCAAAAGGCAATCACTTTAACCACAGAACTGCGGCAACCGCCCAGTAACTATGACTTGGAACTCACAAAAATGACGAAGTAGTAGCAAAAATTAGCATATTAAGAATCATGTAGTGTCCAAGTAGAAAGTCAAGTCGACCCCATTGGGTATAATTCTGCACCATTAAAGAATTAAATTAAACTTTAGGCACTAGAGTTAGGCAAGCGTAAAAAATTTGGCTCAAAGTTCTCAAAGATTTCAGAGGAAAGTGGTGCGCATAATTTTAATCTTACATCGTTCGAGTGTGATGGATCTCGATTCAAGTTCTTGATAATGCGTGGTTACTATTTTAGTATTTTTTTGGGCGGCTGTGATATATTCTCCTACAGCAAAGGTCTACTCTATTGTAAAATATTTTGAAAACAAAATCCATGATCATGTAACGCACAAATCCCTCCAATACATATTGTATGTGTGTTCCTTGGTTTTTTTTATCATATTCTAAATATGCTTAGGTTAGCTTTGTACTGCTTGCCTGCATACTCGTAGTACTTAATTCTTTTTCACAATGTTTGCTGCTTCTTTATCTGCTATGTGTGTATTTTGGATTGTTAGTTTGTTGGATTCTTGTTCCTTAATTTATATGCGTTGCGTTTTTAACGCGCAAGCGTGCACACTTCTGCACAAACATTCCATGCATTGAATAGATTATACGATCGTATAGAAGCAACAAACAATAACAACAACAAACTGGCAATAATGATGGTAGGTAATTCTTCATTGTCTTTGGGTGATTTCTTTTCTAGCTACTATCTGTTATTCCTTATTTGTTTTTGTTTTTGGATAACGATCACTTCTACTGCACATTATTACTTACTATCACTCACTGCAACATTACGCTTGTGTGCTTTCCTTATTCCCAGCAAACCATTTGAATGTCAAGAATTGAGACTCTATGATTTGAACTGTGGTTATGAGAACCCATCGGGAGCTAAATTCCAATCATATAAACCTTTGAGAAGAGAGCCTTGAATATTACAAAATATGCTAATCTTAATGGTCCATCATGCTCATTTTGAAACACTGGTGCGGAGCCAATAATCTGAGCTTTAAAATCTTCCGAGCGATAGGAGCTATTTTTCTATTTTTCTACATTTCTCTCATCGATGCTCCCAGGGATCTGTTTAACCTATCCAACATAGCGCTATACAGCTTTCTCTGCAAAATAATTGTTTACGAAGGGAATGGCCTTGACGGTTGACAAAAATATCTGTCCTCCAATTGCAACTTTTAGCTAAGGGAACAAAACAAAAAGGCGCTTGGGGCAAGATCTGATGCGGAGACAGTTCTAATGGAAATTCGTGCATTTCCGCCATAGAAGCTGCAGATGTGGAAGATGTATTGTCTAATGTAGCCGTTTTTCCTCAATTTCTCCCATCAAAAATTGTTTCTTTTTAAAGATAATTAGGAAAAGTAACTCCATGGCTTGTGGGTGCCGTAGCTCAGTGGTTAGTGCGTTGGCCTTCTGATCCGTAGGTCGTGGGTGCAATCCCCGACTGAAGCATACTTACTTACTTACTTATGTGGCCATAACAACCGAATATCGATTTAGGCCGAATATAACATGCTTCACCAGCCATCTCTGTTCTTCTATAGCTGGCGCCAGTTAGAAATTCCAAGCGCCGTCAGGTTCTCCAGTAATCGGTCTTTCCACCGGAGGTTAGGTCTTCCTCTTCTGCGTCGTCCTCCAGCGGGTTCCGAATATAACACCTTCTTAGCTGGAGCGTGTTCTTCCATTCGCTCGACATGACCTAGCCAGCGTAGCCGCTGGATTTTGATTCGCTTTACTATGTCAATATTGGCATACAGCTCGCACAGCTCATTGTTGTACCTTATTCGGTACTCGCCACCAACGCAAATAGGTCCAAAGATCTTGCGTAGGACTTTTCTCTGGAAAACTCCAAACATTCGCTCATCCGAAGTGGGTATTATCCTGGCTTCAGCGCCATATGTTAGGACAGGCATGATGAGAGACTTGTAGAGTGTAGTATTCGTTCTTCGAGAGAGGGTTCGACTTCTCAATTGCTTACTTAGCCCAAAGTAGCACCTGTTTGCAAGAGTGATCCTTCGCAATATCTCCAGGCTGACGTCATTACTGCTGTTAATGCTGGTTCCAAGATAGACAAAGTCCCTTACTACTTCAAAAGCGTAGTTGTCAACAGTGACGTGCTGCCCAAGACGCCGGGACTATTTTTTGTTGACCGGCTGAAGCATAACAAAATTTGATATCGAAAAGATTTTTCTTTCGAACGGTACCCACCTGCCAGCCGGCAAGAATTGACAATTTTTCCCGGCAGTAACAAATTGCTAAAAATGCTTCTTAAAAGATTTCTATGACAAAACTAAGTTAAAGTGATGTCAAAAGGGTTCTGCAGTTCGGAACCGTCTAATATAAGTAGGTCCCTTCTAATGTTGTCCAAATTTAATACACACAACAGTATTGGAAGAGAAGCTTGGTGGTGTCAGAGTGGGCCTCCCTGGCCTGGGTGTGTTCCCTCAGGAGAGGGCAGCCACATAACCTAACTCCATGGCTTTCCCATCGGCTTCTAAAACCGGGTTGTTCTTTTTTTTTTTTTTTTTGGTATTCTCCTTCGCAGTCCACTATATTTTTGTTTTTCATCTATAATGGTATATCCAAGTTTCATCTACAATAATTAATCGGCTCCAAAACTTTGACTTATTGTACCTAAACTGCGCCAACAGAGTGTTGGAGATGTTCATTCGAATAACTTCTGGATATAACGTGAGCAAATGCGGCACCCATCGTGAGGATAGCTTTCTCATGGCTCCAACTTGTTTCTCCCTATCATTTTAATTCGATTCTCATCTTGCACCATTTGGTGAACTTCAGTGATGTCATCATCAGTGCTTGCAGTTTTTGGACGTTACGAAATGCATCGTCTCTCCCGACCACATTCAATCACAGTCCAAAATTTCACAGTGATTAAGAATGTTGCAGGATCGCAGTACACAGCTGCGATCGTTATGTTTAATGAGTGCTGCCACCTTCATGTTGAGGTCGGAATCTTTTCAGTTCTTGCAGTTTTTGAACGTTCCGAAATGCATCTCGTCTCTCCCGATCACATTCAATTACAGCCCAAAATCTCATGGTGTTTAAGAATGCTGCAGAATCGCCATAGACAGCTTCCAACCGTCTTTGATTTTGAATTGGAAAGAGAGTCGCATCGGATGGGTCTTACAGTAAACGAGGGCAAGACGAAGTATTTAGTGTCAACAAACAAAGAGCCCCGGCGTCTTGGACAGCACGTCACTGTTGACGACTACGCTTTTGAAGTAGTAAGGGACTTTGTTTATCTTGGAACCAGCATCAACAACTGTAATGACGTCAGCCTGGAGATCATGCGTAGGATAACTCTTGCTAACAGGTGTTACTTTGGACTGAGTAAGCAATTGAGAAGTCGAACCCTCTCTCGAAGAACGAATACTACACTCTACAAGTCTCTCATCATGCCTGTCCTAACATATGGCGCTGAAACCAGGACAATTTCCATTTCGGATGAGCGAATGCTTGGAGTTTTCCAGAGAAAAGTCCTACGCAAGATCTTTGGACCTATTTGCGTTGGTGGCGAGTACCGAATAAGGTACAACAATGAGCTGTGCGAGCTGTATGCCAATATTGACATAGTAAAGCGAATCAAAATCCAGCGGCTGCGCTGGCTAGGTCATGTCGAGCGAATGGAAGAACACGCTCCAGCTAAGAAGGTGTTATATTCGGAACCCGCTGGAGGACGACGCAGAAGAGGAAGACCTAACCTCCGGTGGAAAGACCAAGTACTGAAGAACGTGACGGCGCTTGGAATTTTTAACTGGCCTAAATCGATATTCGGTTGTTATGGCCACATAAGTAAGTAAGTAAGTAAAAGAAAATTTTTATTAATCGGCTGTACTGAGAGTCGAGTTGGTGACCTTTGGCACTTCAGGACAACGCACAAACACCTAAGCTGCGACAACTACTACAAATTATAACAATTTTATATGATTTTTGCATTAAATACACAGTTGGACGTTTGGTTTTTTTTTTTTAATTTTGCAGCGTTATGAATATGGTTAATGGGTGCCTTATCATGATTGTTGTTCTTTTTGTGATGCGTGCGTGTATGTAAGTTTGTTGGTGGCTATGACATTTTTATTGCTGCTGCTGTCGCTGTTTTTGTTGTTGTTGTTGTTGTTCTGCTAATGTGGATTTTCATTTTCGTTTTCCTTTTTTGTTTTCATCATCATCATCATCATTATTATCTGTGAGCGCATGTACCTAGTTCTTTTCTTTTCTTCAAGTACGTATCATTATGATTGCTATTGTTACCATCATAGTTTTATATGCATACGCACACCCATACATATTTACCTTACCTTATGCATGTGCATATATGCGTGTATGCGTGTGTGTGGTTGCGATTATTGAATATCAATGAGAAATATCCGTTACGTGACTTATTTCTTCCTTTGGGTTTCTGGAGGCCTCTTTGCTGTTTCTTTGTAGCCAGCCTTTCTTCTTTCGTTATACGTATCTCTATCTCATGCATTCGCTCTATCTCTATTTGTGTATTTTTTTGTTTCTTGTCGCTATTGCAATCCCTCACATTTACACCCGCATTACTACAATACATTCATAGTTGAATCTTTAAGATACTTTCTATTGATATAATCTACATGTAGATATGAATGAATGATATGGGCAGAGTTGGCCTCAACATTTGACAATTAGGGATTTCAGCTTTAATGAAAGAAATCGGGAATAACAGATCCCAAAATGTCTAATTTGACTGGGGCATATGGTTCTCTGTACTGTCAGCACTGTCAGTAACTTCAAGGGTAGTCGGATTCTCGAGTCCCTTACCCAAAATACAACCGATAACATACTTTAGTACATATGAGAGGTAGGCCTCGTTTTCATCTGATCCATTTTCATCCATTTTCGAGCACATCTATTCATTAGCAAATACAATCTTACGTACCAAATTTCAGCTTGATAACTTTATATTTTCATACATCAAAGTATGTGAAAACATACATACGGAAGCATAAGTTTGTATAGGAGGTAGGAATGGCTATTAACCGATTCACCCTATTTTTGAATATATTTATTAATTAATACAATACAATCGAACGTACTGAATTTCTGTGTGATAACTTAATATTTTCACGCTCAAATTGTGAGAACATTCATACGAAAACATAAGTTCCTATGGAAGGTAGTTGTGATTTTAAACCGATTCAGCCCATTTTTGAATATATTAGTTCATTAATATATATAATCCTATACATCGTGTTTCATATGAATAATTTTATATTTTCGATCGCAAAGTGTAAGATCATTCATTCAACCATATATTTTCGTCTGGGCGGCAGAAATAATTTTCAACCGATTCAGCTTATTTTAAAATATTTTAGTTTACTAATAAATCTAAAATCGTAAACACTGAGTTTCAGCTTTATAACTTTATATTTTCGAGCGTTAAGCTAGAAATCATACATTAAACACTTTATTTTTTTATGAGAGGTATGTTTAGTTTTTAACCGATTCAGCCAATTTTCGAATATATTGGTTAATTAATATATATAATTTTATGTACCGTGTTTCACCTTAATAATTTTATATTTTCTAGCACAAAGTGTGAAATCATTCATTCAACCACATATTTTTGTATGGGCGGCAGGAATAGTTTTCAACCGATTCGGCTCATTTTAAAATATTTTAGTTTACTAATAAATCTAAAATCATATACAATGAGTTTCAGCTTTTTTTTTTTTTTTGTTCACTCCTCTTGGGAGCATAGGGCCTCAAGAAGACTCTTCGAGCGTACACGGTTCTGTGCTGTTATTTTTGCGCCATCCCATGTTGTACTTATATCGGCTAGCTCGCGCAATATCGACAATACTACAAGTATTTTTTGGCCGATGCTCTCTTGCGGGTTCCAGTCTAGTGCCATTGTTGTAATGCTATATGAAGGTTTTCTAAGCGTGAGACCTATCCATCACCACTTTCTATTTTTGATTTGCAACAGGACAGGTTCTTCATTCGTTAGTCTCCACAGCGTGTCGTTTCTGATAGTGTTCGGCTTTATAATTTTATATATTCGCGCGTTAAGCATGAATTCATACATTAAACACCTATTTTTGGTATGGTAGGTATGCGTAGTTTTTAACCGATTCGGCCGATTTTCGAATATGTTAGTTTATTAACAAACATAATCGTATGTAGCGAGTTTCAGCTTGATAAATTAATACTTTTGAACACAAAATGTGAAATCACACATATAACAACATACTTTTGTATGGGAGATATGCGTGATTTTAAACCGATTCAGCCCATTTTCGAATATGTTAGTTTATTAATAAACATAATCGTATTAACTAAGTTTCAGCTTGATAAATGTATACTTTTGAGCGCAAAATGTGAAATCACACATACAACAACATACTTTTGTATGGGAGATATGCGTGATTTTAAACCGATTCAGCTGATTTTCAAAAATTTTAGTTAATTAATAAACACAATCATATTTGCTAAGTTTCAGCTTGATAACTTTATACTTTTGAGCGCAAAATGTGAAATCACACATTCAAGAACACTCTTTCCTATGGGAGGTAGGCATAGTTTTTAACCGGTTCAGACTTTTTTTTTTTTTTTAATTTTTGTTAATTAATAAATAAAGTCGTATGTAATAAATTACAGTTTGGTAGTTTTATATTTTCGCATATAAATCGCGAAGTACGAGTAGCATTCATCGGATTTTGGCCATTTTCCAACTCATTCTTTCATTGGTAAAAAAAATAATCAAATGTACCAATTTTCAACACGATCGCTTTATAATTATGGCAATTACTGTGTGAATTGATGGACTGTCAGACATACAGATATGACTAAATCATTTTATAGCCTAGACAGATGGCAGCGTTAATTCGGATTACCGCCGCACTGAATCTGAATAATATATTAACCTGACAGACGGCAGTATTGCGGATTAACTAAACGGATGATTGCTATTTTATTAGGTCTGCTCACTTACATTACTATCACTATCAATTTCTGTCATCTGTCATTCTCGATATGAGAAAATCTACAAGAAGTACGTGAACTGAAAACGATCAGAAACTTGTAAATTGACATTCACCGAAAATGAAAATCTACAAGAAGTACGTGAACTGAAAACGATCAGAAACTTGTAAATTGACATTCACCGTTCATAATTGACAGCTGGATTTATTTGTTCGCCAACGCTTTTCATGTTGAAAACTGTTAACAATTGTTGAATGTTTTTTGTTAGCGAACACACCTAATATTTTGTAAAATGGATCGAGAAAAATTCACAATAGAAAATTTTCAGCAGTATTGCCATCGCAAATTGCCCTAATCCTCTTTTATTTTGAGAATTAACTCAAAGAGTTAATGCGGATTAGCTGCAGTTAATGCCCGAGTTAATTCGATTTAACTCGGTAAATCGGAATTAGGCTGCCTGTTGTTTAGGCTATTAGATCGCGATATTTCTCAAATTTTTTTTATTGAGCCCGCATTTTCTGAGCAGAAAATAAAAATGAGAAAATTAAGCGAAAATAAAAAATTTAAATAATTTCATTTCTGAAGAAAAAAAATATTAATCAAAAATAATTTCCATTTTATTAAGGAAAAAAACATAATTTTTTTTTTTTTTTTTTTTTTTGAGTTCCATAATTAAAATCAAAATCAGAAAATAATAATAAAATTTCGATTTTTTAAATTTTGCTATTACTATGAACCATGGTTTTAAGCTACATCCCTTATAGATGCAATACTACTTCTTTCATTCAATATATTTACGAAGTACATATGAATGCAATAGACCTTCAAAAATTCTTCCTTTTGTTTCTTTTATAATATTTCTACAATATACATATTTTTAAAAGATTCAATGCTATAGCTGTTATGGCTATTCTTTATACTCCGTACACTTAACGATGTATTATTTTATTCGCTTAATATTTATGAATGTAAAAAAATTTTTTTTCATTTTAATATTTCATGGCACGTACAAATATACGCATTTTCATACATTAATCCAATGTATCCACATATACGAATATGGATACGAATATCTTCATATACAGGAGGTAACTATTTAGTAGTGGCTTTGCTTCAATTTTGATTCGTGTATATTATGCGTGTACGAGTACAGCTCAAGAAGCTCATCTTTATATAGATTTTATATGAATATATGCTAATGTATACGCATACGCACAACTAATAATAGTTCATGTGCCTAGAGTAAATCAAATATTCTAGGCACATTTACATACAATGCTCATACAATAATAATTTTTAATAATTCTTTTGAGCATTAAAAAGTAGTGATTTTCTTTCTTGTGGGAAAACTATTAAATTGTTTCTTCAAAGAGAGAGAGAGAATGAGAGAGTAAAAGAAGAACAAACCCATCGCAACAAGTTCTTCCTTAATTATAGAAACGTGACTTGATCATTCTATTTCCGTTTTGTTAACGAGTGCAGGGCAGGTGCTACTCAGTTAACCCCAAATTGAATAAGAAAAGAAAAGAAAAATGTCATTTATCCCATCAACACTAACAAATTACAAATTCCTTATGATATGCTCACTCCAATCGATTACTGTATATAATATATACCATAGATATACACCCGTTCGAATAATTTTAAGGTTATGCTGACGTCACACATCGGAATGCGCCATCGGGTTACTCACTTTAATAATCGTATATGACTACTACATATTTCTATTTTCTATAATATATGAATTCATTCTCTAAAAGTCTGCAAATTATATAATTTTTAGATAATGTCACTTTGTAAAAACGTAATGACGTCACAAGTCGGAATGCGCAATCTGTATTGATCACTTTAATCATCCATCATATATGTATGTATGCCTTCAATTACACTTCATACTCATTCATACACATTTTAGAGTCTACATAAATATGTATATATGTAAATCTACTTTCCAACTTACCTCATGTCCAAATGCAGCTATAACCTCCTTAACAGCTGCCATATTTGCCGATGTTAAAATACTTCGTATATCAGCACCAGTATAATTTTGTGTTCTGGTTCCGGCAAAATATGTAAAATCGACTGAATCATCTAAATTCAAGGAGGATGAGAGTGTTTCAAATATACGAAGTCTTGCTGTTGCATCTGGCAGAGGACATTCCACTAGACGATCAATACGACCAGAACGCAATAATGCTGGATCCAATAATTCGGGACGTGATGTGGCAGCTATGACGGTGACACCCTGTAAACTTTCGACACCATCCAATTCAGTTAGTAATTGATTGACAACACGATCTGTAACACCAGTCGAATCATGTCCACGTTTCGGAGCTAAACTGTCGAATTCATCAAAGAACAGCAGGCATGGTCTGGCACTGCGAGCACTATGGTGAACAAATGAAAATAATTATTATTTCAAAAAAAAAAAAAAAAACAATGATTAAGTAATGCTCTTATTTAAGATTTACGTTTTTTGCTAAAAATTAAAAATTTTTCTAAAATTATTGCTCGATTTTTAAAAATATAATTTATAAAGATTACAGTAAGTGCTATTATTTGAATTGTAGAGGAAGAGCTATAGGACGTAAAGGGTTAAGGGTATTCCCCTCCTGAGCCACGACCCTGAAAATCGATTTTGCACCCTCTAATGGTACCTCCTATTCTATTTGTTCTATTTGTCGACCCGCAGCACCGGAATCAGACTACATGATTTCACAGTTAAGGTTTGGCAGAAAGATACAACACTATATAGAAGAGGAGGGATGGCGTAAAGGCCTGGTACCAACACGCAATACCTTTAACTTCTTCACAGATGGCTCGAAAATAATGGAGGGGCTTGAGGCTGGTGTTCACTGTCCAGCATTGGACATAACCCAGTCGTATAAGCTCGCAAAATACTGCACGGTCTTCAAAGCAGAAGTCTTTGGGGTAAGAATGGCAGCTGAGCTAACTCTGGCTAGAACTGCTCCAAGCTGATTCTATCTCTTAACAGAGTAGAGTGCTGAACTATAATTGGCGTAATCACGAGACACTGCCTCACGGCATCCCACGCTCACAAGATGGATCTCATAGAGAACGACGGATGCAGGAGATGCAAAGAGCCAGGCATAAAGGAGACCCTGGAGCATCTGCTTTGCAGCTGTCCAGCTGTCCAACACTCTGTAGAATTCGCTTAAATTGCTTTGGAAACCCGAAATTCCGCGTTATAGCTGAAAAAGTGGCCTTAAGCAAAAGATCACTCTTTAAATTCGCAATGAAAATCGAAATCTTTAAAGATCTTTACAGCTCGTTACTAGATCTAGAAGCTTTGGTATCACTAAGGACCCATTTAGGATCTATATGTGGTGTAAACGATGTTCAGATATTTAATTACATCCAGAACGAATAGTCCTAAATAACCCTTTTTTCCTGTGATCTCTTCTTTGCAAATTGAAGAAGTAATAGAAATTTGAAGCCTATTTTACGGCATCACTCTTAATTGCAATGTGCACATTCAACAGTGGCTTCTCTTAGCTCCTATAACAGATTAGGTTAGGTTGAAGCGGCTGTTCGTTTGCGCGGACTCACTTAGGCCAAATAAGGCCCTTTGTGATGTCGCAGGTGCGCTGCCCTATTTCCCTTTGAAACTAACCTGAGCTTCGGGTAAAGTGTCACCTCACAGTGAGCCAGCTCGGTGAGGTTATGTATAAAGTGACTGCCCAATTGTGCGGCGAACCAGTGCCGAACACTCACACAGAAGGTGAGCTGTGATATTAAGGCATGCCATGCCTTGCAGTTTTGTTCATTCGATAAGCGCAATTTTTAGTTTTTCATTTTGGTACTAATAACCCACGAATTACCAAAGAATTTTGTTTGCATGCCAAAAAAAGATTTTAGCTTTAATAACCTAATTAATAAAATTTTTTTTTTTAGGTCAAAATAAAAGTCCTCGCCATTAATAAACAAAATCCTAAAAAAAATTTAATATGGGCCCCAAAGGCAACTTTGGCCGAACTCCTCTTCCAGTACTGTTGTGCGTGTTAAATTTTTAACAGTATTAAAAGGGACCTACTTACATTGGGCGGTTCCGAACGACAGAACCTTTGTAACGTAACTTTTTCGGAGGTTTGTTACAAAGCACTTTTAGAAGCTTTTTCATGGCAAATTGCTACTGCCGAAAGAATTGCCAATTGCTTTACGAGAGATGGGTACAGTTGGAAAGAAAAATCTTTTCGATATTAAAGTTATGCTTCAGCCGGGGATCAGAGTCAGAAGGCCAACACATAAACCACTGAGCTACGGCACCCACGATCAAACTCCTAGTCCTATTTAAACAAATATCCTGCTTACTTTAGGTCTACTAACAGCTCACAGCTAACACGGGGGCAACCCCTTATGAGTGATCCGTAACTGTTGGAATTTCTTCAATATCCAATGGGCAAAAAGCTCTATCCTCAGTAAGATTTTGTGGATTGTGGTAATTTTTGATGTTTTTTTTTTTTTTTTGGGAAGGAAACTAGAGTTTGTGCAATGGGATTTTTGTGTTAGCACCTCAGTGCGAATATATAGATATGTTAGTTTCTCTATTATTTTAAATAAAAATGATTAGCAACGTATGGGCCTAAAAAATGTAGGATGATTTGGACGGTTCATTTCATCGTTTGGAAGAACTCATAATCTCGCTGGTTTCCATTTTCTTGAAATCGAACCTAGCACTAAGCTACCTCCAGATAGATGTAACAGCTTTCCTGATTAATAGTGTGGAACCATGTTGTAAGAGAGCTGGGAGGATCTCAGTCCTGCTACTTTGAATGATTTGAATGAGCTGATACATGGCTCAACTTTTCCAAACGATATTTTCATTAAATTTCTGTTTGTTCTATTTTATGAACTATCTAATCCAGTCTTTAATAAGAGCTCCAATGTATCCTCGAAAATTATTGTTGAATTATTGTCATTAATTTTTAGGGTATCTAAGTGCTGTATTTCGACTCTCTCTTTAAAAAATATACATACCGATTGAATAAATTTCGCACATTTTCCTCACTTTGTCCAATATATTTTGCCAGCAATTCGGGACCCTTAACAGATATTGTACGTAGATTCCATGAGCTGGCAATTTTGGAGACTAGGAACGTTTTACCTGTACCCGGTGGACCATATAGCAGAACACCGGCTTGATTACGCAAAGGTGAATCATTGAATATTTTTGGATACTGAGGAAATTATGATAAATTAATGTCATTATATATAAAGGCTAGATATAAATTTTACTTTGGCTGGCCACATAAGTACTTCTTCCAATACAGAGACAACTGGTTGTAAGCCCGGTACATCCATAACATCTAGTTCGCCATCCGTTTCATTCTCATTCACCTTTTGATGACTCTCAATACCTTGCAGACAATATGAGTTAGTTTTCTCCAATGAGTTTGCCAAATGTTCATTTGTTAATATTGGACGTTCTTTACCTAAGATACGCAATTTTTTTTTATTTTAAAATACTTTGTAGGTGTTGCACACTTACTTATTCTATAAGCATAAAATATGGCACGTTCGACAAATTGTACCAAATCTCCCTTGGTATAGCCCTCTGTTAGATTAGCAAATTTTCCATAATCCAAATTTTGCGATTCAATGTGTCTACAAAGTTCCCGAATAATAACCTGACGCCCGGCACTTTCTAAATTCGGTAATTTTGTGATAGTCTGAAAGATATGCCGACCTCGTGGTGAATAGAGACGTTTATTTAGCGCCTGAACATCGTTGACGGTTGCTATCACAGCGATAGGATTCGTACTCGTATATTCTATAATCAATTGATGTACTGTATCCGCCATACGATTATAGTATTCGCCATCTTGCGTCGGTTGATCACCAGAAGAGTGCGCCAATACATCGAGATTTTCAAAGACAACAATTGATGGAGCATTTTGAAGGCATGTAGTAAATAATGAACGTAAATCTTTTTGTATCGATTCGACCTGAAAAAATAAAATGTAAGTCCATATAAATTGGTGCTAGTGTATCCAACAGATACCGATATAACTATTTGATATTGGGGCTTGGCTATAAAACTTATGATCCAAAAATGTGTTGAGATTTTTGCATAGGGCAATGGGTGTCGCAGCTCAATGGTAAGTGCGTTGGTCTTCTAAGCTGTAGGTCGTGGGTTCAATCCCCCGACTGAAGCATAACAAAATTTAATATCGAAAAATATTTTTCTTTCGAACAGTACCCACCGACCGGCAAGAATTGGTCATTTTTTAGGCAGTAACAATTTGCCAAAAATGCTTCTTAAAAGAGCCCTGTGACAAAACTAAGTTAAAGTGATGTCACAAGGGTTCTGCAGTTCGGAACCGGCTAATATAAGTATATATAAATCCTATAGTTCCAAGGAGGAACAAAGGGCCACAACAAATTTCCTCCATTCAGATCTGTCTTGTGCCAGCCTCTTAACTTTGCTCCAGCTAAGGTTCATAGCGCGGGTTTCCGACTCCAGCAGTCTTCTCCAAGTATTCGCCGGCCTTCCTCGTCTTCGGGTGCCTTGTGGGTTCCAAACGATGGCGTTTCTTGTTAGGTCTTCGCTTTGTCTACGCAAAACATGACCGATCCATGTAGGTCCCTAATAAGTAATATAAGTAGGTCCCTTCTAATGCTATCCAAATTTAACACGCACAACAGTATTGGAAGAAAAGCTCGATGGTATCACAATGGGCCTTTCTCACGTAAGTGTGTCCTCTCAGAGAGAGGGCAGCCACATAACCCAACCTAACCTCCATAGGGCAGGCCAGGGCAGGTGCACAGCAAATGTAAGGTGGTTTCAAATTTCGCCTAATCTCTGTAACTTCTACAGATATTATGTGCGAGATTACCTGAATCCAATCATGCGGCGTGAGAGCCCGTGAGAGGCCCGTGACCAATCCCACATAAGTCGAAATTTCATGTTTAGTTATGGCAATAAGTTTGCAGTTTATTGTTCTATAAATGGGTGAGTTGGTTGTTATAACTTAAACTTGCCAGTGACAATAGGGATCCCTAATAGGGAATGCTCTTCAGTTAAAGCTACCTCCCGGAAGCACTCAACCAAGGTTCATTCAACACAGCAGAATACGGAAATGCTTTTTACGGGAATAAAACAAAGTATTTTTGTATTCTTGCTGCTACAAAAACAACAACAACTTGCATGTTTAAAGGATTTTGGCACCTCTAGGTGAAAGCTTCTAAGTCTTAATGCAGAATGTGACAACTTCGTCAATGTAGTCCACTAGTAAAAGTACGCTGTATAGTAGGATTGGTCTAATGGCTCCTTTCCATATCAAGCGGACAAATTTTGGTTGCATCCCTCATTTTTCTCGTGACTTTTTCAACATTGTCGGTGGTATTTTTTTCCCCAGTTGAACTTGTGACCTAGAACGACTCCTAAATATCGAGTTTCTTCTTTCAGCTACAACTTAGATACTCCGGGATTTCCCTTACAACAGATTCATTCGCTCAACTACAACTCACCTTTCGTCCTTTACTACGCATACAATAGAAGATATCGTAGAAGCAATAATATGGTTTTCGTATTAATTCATCTAGAACACGTTCAACCAGAACACTTTTACCAGTACCAGGGGAACCTTAAATAAAAAAAAAGTGATGTTAAAGTAAAGAAGAAAATCTCCTCTTGAGAAAATATCTTATATATACCTGCTATTAGTATATTTCCTTGTCGTAGTACTGAATTTTTTGAATCCAGACATAAATTCATTTTTAACTCTTTCACAAATTGATCCAATAAAGCATCAAATTCGGGTAGTTTAATTAAATCCTTAACACTTAATGGTGATTCAACTTTCGATTCGACATTAACGATGTCCTCAACTTTTCGCACAACATCTGCAGCAACGATTTTACCCTCTTTGAGAAATTGTGAATCCAATATACAATAACGAAAATGTTCCGGTTCCATTGAAATGGTTACAATAAGATCCTCCTCCAGACGAACTACTTCATCCTTATTCAATAGCATCGTACCCATATTGGTTTTTTCAATGACAAATCGCTTGAAAGCATTTTCTACAATTTTATAATGTGTTTTACGGTGGGCGAATAATTCGATTTTCTCCACAAAATTTACAACCATAGTTTTCGACTTGAGCACCACTCTTTCAAGCTCTTTTAAATTTAACAATTTCATCAGATTTACATTCACCTCAATGGTGGGATGTATGGTCGCGGGCATTTCATCATCACCAGCTAGACGCACTTTTACAAAATATTCTTTATCTTCTGGTGTCACCATACTGTAGACATTTTGTAAATCCATAAATTCAGGACAATTACTTCTAGTGATATAGACATCGGATATTTGTGCCAATCCATGCCATTCACCCGAAATGACACGAAATTCAAATGTATGTGTATTCTCACGGCGCAACTCTCTTTTCAGCCGTTCCATACATGCTTGACGATGTGCTCTGGCCTGCGAATCGGATCGTTCATAATGTTTCACACTGCTATACGTAGTCGAACGTGTGATATTCGAATCCATCGAATCCTGTTTGGACAATTGCGATGAGGTCTTACTGCGTGGCAGTATAGTTGATGCAGTATCACTTGTATCATCCGGATACGATACAATATAATTATTACTGCCATTTACGCTGCTATTTATACTGCTGCTGGAACTATTCTTAACGCCGCCATTATATATGCCTTTCGAGAGATTCGGTGCAACAATAAATTCTGTCGAATGATCGATGCGTCCAAAACTAAGATTCGGTTTCACACGATCTGTAATGACGTTGCAAATTCACAATATAAATTTTCATATATTTACTCACATAGTTATCAAAACTTACCAACTGTTAAAGCTACTTGCATACATTTATTTATCCATACGATTAGAATTTGTGTCGAATTAATGATACGTGTTTGATCCAATACACTGCCAGATATCCTCTCACTGCTCAATTCCTAAAATGTGAATTCAAATAGACATATGTACATATAATTAGCCAATAAGCTCTAATATACATTGCAATTTAATTACAATACTTGCACACACAGACTAAACAGAAATGATTTACTACATTAATACAACTTTGATGTGAATAGAAAACTGTATGCAATAATAATTTACAACATTTATGCGTAATAAAAGACATAAAACAATAAGCCAAATATAAAAATGCTCATTCATAAGTGCACATATACATACATATAGCTATAGATATGTCATATTGGATGTATAGTATCTAATGAAAATTGAAAATATGTACATTGAAATATAAATAAACAACATCAACAGCGTCATAATTGAAAATCTGTGGGCGTACGACAAAAATGTGTATAGCAGCTAAATATAAATTTTGCTCAACTCACAATGATTTCCCAATCCTTGGGTGAAACGGGTGTCACATAGATACTTTTTAAGATGGGAGTCTCTGCGACCAAAGTACATTTGACTAGATCGTTTTCATGTAAACCTGTAATGTAAGAAGTACAGGCAGTATCATTACAAAATCTATCATTAGAAGTAGGTAGTGTTATAAATAATCACAAGCAACAACAATATGTAGCAAGAATAGAAAACAAACAAATATTTTTGATATACATTTAGTGAATTTAATGTTGTAGTAGCTTGTTATAAATTGTCGCCTGTCTTGTTGTTGTTGTTGTTGTTATTGCTGCTGTTATTATTTTCATTATGTTTTATTTTTTTATTGCTTATTGGCAAATAATGTAGCATGTAGTAGAGAAAAATGCGTTTACTATTTGTGATTGCTTGATTCATTTTTGAATCTGTATTTTTTTTTTCTTCTCAAATTTGCTGTGCCAAAAGTAAAAGACAATTTACCAATTTCTTTAGCGACCCTGGCATTGATCCCAATTTCAGTGTCTTTGACGGCACCCGCATGTGGTGCCCACGATGCGTAATGGCAGTGTGCATTATATTCTAAATTGAGGCAGCCAGTATCCTGTATTATTGTAGAAAAGAATAAATAAAAAAAGAAAAAACAAACAAAATTTAAATGTAAATACGTTGTTAATCTTATCAGAAGTCGTATTATTTAATTTGGATTATACTTACGTAGGTTGAAACAACTTTATAATATATTTCAGGCAGCAATATGAAATTATTTTTCACTGGACGAAATACTACTTTAAATGTGCGTTTAAACATTTTGAACCAATTATTTGAAAAGTTAACGTCTTTTGTGATGGATATTCGTAGATTGTAGAATTTTAAAGATACACTTCGATGTCGTTAACCTTTTTATTCCGAAAAACACAAACGCACCACTAGCACGTAATCCTATGTTATTGCTTGTTGCGCGTCTATATCTATTAAAAGTGATTATTCTCTTGTTCTAATATGATTTGTGAGATTCGTAAATCATTTTATTTATTTGCAAAATTCAGTTAATCTTCAATCAAAACCTATTTATTTTCAACAAAACAATGTTCTATTTCACTACTAAAACGTCCGACAAATACAAAGTGAACTTTCGAACTGCTAAGAATTTCCTAAAAGTTATCTCATTGGAATAATGTTGCCACATAAAATGTTTTACGTATACACATTTTTTGTTATATACTTCTAATGCGAATGGTATAAAGATGCTAAGTATTGAAACTAAATTTAGTATACATTCATCAATTTCATATTAGATAATTTTGAAAAATTGCTTATGATATATTAGATGCTATAAAATACTATAAAAAGGTGGTAGCGCTATTATGTCATGTTAAAAGCGAACATCAGGGATGTTACATAGTTGCTCTTTTTCTCGTACTTACGTCCGAATATTATTAAAAGTAAAACCAGACAAAGTTTAAAATTATGACAAAGTGAAAAAATCGAGAACTTTTCAATATTAAAGCGCAAAACAGAATAATCATAATAATAAAATATAATTTCAGGGGATAATTCCATAGATAAAACGAAAATAAGCACAAAATACATCCGGCATCTCCATTGAATACATAATCTGGCAATTTGTCAAATATATTTTTCGATGGTGGTGTGTGTAGCTTCACACAGCTGATTTTGCATGCGTTCAATTTTGCTTCCTTTAAGATTTTTGTTCTTTGTTTGCTTACCTTCTTTGTGTTTTTGTTATTCTTTACTTATCTTCGCAATTCGTGTTATGTGTTTTGCTACATTTCTTTATCATCGTTTGTTTTCGTTACTGTATGAAATGCCATATGGTCAAATTCATAAACGTAACGTAAGATCGTAATTCTTCTAATATCGTAAATATTGTAAATGTAAGAAAATCGTCGTATGAAAATTGTGATGTAATATATTTTATTTATTCACTTTATTAGATAATATACAAATTATATATTTTTTTTATAAAAATATTTAACAAATACATACATTAAATTAACATTTGTTAGATTTCAAAAAAAAAAAAAAATATTGAAAATATTTTCTGCATATTTGTATATTATAATGCGCAAAGGCAAATTACATTAATTTGAGTATAGAATAAAGGATATAATAAAAAGAATAGAATGTACGCATTTTCATGACGTTTTACAAAATACAGTCGCAAATGAATTCAAATTAAATCATATTTGACATATTGCCCATGTGAAAAGATATGCTTAGCATTAAATTGAAATTTACGTATTTATTCCTTTTTATTGAGAATAATTATAATTATTAATATTTTATTTACCTTTTCAGTACATTTGATTATCATAATCTCTAATTTCTATACTAAAATCGATTTTAAGCAAATTTACAAAATGGCAATCCTTTGTTATTTATTTACTTATTAAAAAAACTACAAATATTTATATAATTTATTTAAAAACATGTGTTTTTTAATAAAATTTCTACTTAATATTGCATTCAATCATAAAATTATTTACGTATGTATAAATATATATAATATGCTTCTTATAAATATAACTAATCAAATATCTCAGCAACAAATTACTTGTATCTCTCTCTCTCTCTCTCTCTCTCTCAATCGACATAATGTCATATTCTTCCTATATCCTTCTCATTAAGATGAGTTATGATGACATTTGACTCTCTCTATTTAACCAACAGTTTTACATGCAATTGCTATGTCGACAATCGATAAAATCCCATGCAACATGATCAAAATAAAAAAGGAAGGGAAATTTTACTGTTTTCTCAAATTAATTATACCCACCTGTGGTATGGATGTTATGTAGACATTTGTTGATACATTTGATGATTAATAAAATGCATACATATTTTGAGGTTATGTTAATATGAAAATTTATAGATTATGTAGGTAGAATAAATGTTTAATATATAATATAATATATAAGTATGATGTACGTGAATGAGACGTGTAATGGCATTAATATTCCTTTAATTTTTCTATTTTTTTTTTTTATTTAATTTGTATATAATATTCATATTAATATTTTGTATATATGTAAAAGCGTGAAATTTTGATTTTGTATATATATGTACCTATAGTATATGTTGTTTCCAAAATGTTGTTGTTTTTTTTTTTTCTATTGTAAAAAATTATGTAGTACAAAATTGTATAAAGTCTATGTATTGGTTGTATATGTATAGAAAAAAAAAATGATTATTATTATAAAAGTACAAAGTATTTTTTTATCAAAATTGTGTTCAATATGTTTATTATTGCAGTTAAAAGTTTTCTTGCTATTTTTATTTTTTTTTTTTTTTAATACATTTTTAAATGGATTTTTAGATTCCATATAATTTGATTCTTCCATTCAATGGCTATGGAGAGACTTTTTTATACATACATATGCAGTAAAGGTAGCCCTTTCAATTCATTATGAATAGAATTATAAAAATTTGTAAAAAAATTCGTTGAAATTTTTAAGTTTCTTCTGGTATAAGCTATTTTGTGGCATCGAAAATATATGAATAAATTGTAAAAAAATTTTAATTAAAATGAAATAAAAAGAGCATGTATGTTTTAAAGACGATTAAAAAGAATACTATCTATTAGTTGTGAGATTAAAAATTAAAACAAGCAACACCCTATTCAGCAAAAAAAAAAATCGTTTTATTCCTCAACATTCATAGCGATCATTAATTATGTTCGTTGGGGGAGAAATTGTATCATTGATTCCGACGTATTCGAAGTTAATGCTAACGTAATGGGCGATAGTATAAAATAAAGTCAGCTGTAACTAAAATATTAAATCATATTTTGCATTGGAATAAACAAAAGCAAAATGTGTATGTGATCCTGAAAGTATGCTCCGTTTTATGTCAAATCACTCTTAATATCAAAATACTATTAAGCTGCGCCAATGACAAACGAAGAAAAAAGAGAAGACAAAATACATTTTGTTTTTTATTGATTAGGCACATTTTTTTCGAAAAATTAACTCGCAAATGCTTTTAGATTATTGTATAGCAGAGAAATTATTTTAAATACTACAATTTAAGTTACAATTCATTCGGAATCAATAATACAATTTTCTCGAAATTTGTATTATTCGAGGTAATTTCGTCACCAGGTCGGAATTAATAATAGCATGCGGTCCCTTTCGCATCTCCATCGTAATTAATTATCGACACGATAATAGTCTTTTTTTAGCTCGATACACTTGCATCCAATGTTTTTCTCAATTTTGTGATGCCCTCCAAATAATACGATCAAAATAGACGTTGACAGACCACCACCTTGGTCTTCTTCAGCTTCGATTTAGCACAAGGAGTCCGCTATTTTAACTGTTCCTTGGTCTCTGATGTGATGTGATGAATCCATGTTTCGTCTATGATTACGAAACGACGCAAAAACCGGTCCGGATCGTGATTTTACATAGCCTTTACACTCCTTTGAAGTGGTCAAACGGCAGCGCTTGTTATCAATTGTGAGCAAATGCGTCACAGACCTTGTGAACAGCGTTTCGCATCGAAATGAAAAACTAAAAATCATTGATCTAGGTTATATGCCTGTAGCCTCTTTAAATTCGCGCACCCTTATCTGCCGATTGTCATTTCTTCGTAGATTTTGTCGACCATTTCTGGTGTGGTGACCTCAATTGGGTCATCGGAATGTTCATCATCAATTGGGCTGGTAAGACCACACGGAAATTCAGTAAACCATTGGTTCATGATTCAAATCGATGGTTAAGTGTACCCTGTCTATTTGATAGATCTATCTGAAAATTTGAGTGCTTCTTTACAAGCAAAGTGTTATTACAATTTTTTTTTTTTTTTTTGCCTAGTAGGGGTCTTTATTTCAATTCTCAATGGTTTTTTGAACCATTCTCGTATAAAAAATTATACAAAATATTTTATTAAAGGTCCCGAGAATCGCTAATTATACATTTTGTCCATCTTTCAAAATACCACGCCAAAAAAAAAGTCTTCTTCTTTCGATGAGAATCATTCAATGACCCATTTTTCGAGTTCTAGAGTGGTTTTCAAGTGCTACTCTCCAAATACGATACCCCATCAAATGATTTGAGTGCTTTCAACGTATCTTGAACCAGCTTTGCTTTGTGTCATGATATATTTGTATGAAGCGAAACGTCATTTAATATGTCTTTTTACTATTTTGCTCATTTTCGATCAATGCATAGTTTAAATTGTTCATTTGTTATCGGGTAGCGATCAGTATCAAAGGTTTCGCCAGGTTTTAACAGTTAATACCACTGAATTTTCTGAACCCATCAAACATAGAGTTATTTTCTTCTCGAAACGATTCGGTTTTGCAGTCGATGTTGATAGTTAGCCTGGAGCAACCTATTATTTTTTTTTTTTTTACTATTAATATTCACAAAAAAAAAATCCATCTTTCATCTCCCCCTTCAGAAAAATCATAATTTTCTTATATAAAATTTTCCATTTCTAATGAGATAAAAAGCTGTTGTATAAAATTTGAAAATGAACATATGAGTATATGACAGTTTTGTATGAGTATTTTCTCAATTTTTTTTTTTTTTAACTATATAAAATTTTATTAAAAACAATTCGCAAATTATAATATTGATATATGCATAAACAAATAAAACTTAAATTATTTAAACATAATTACTCTACATATATAAATCGAATCGAATCTATATATATATATATATATATATGTTATATATTGAGAAAAGTTAAAATAAAATGTTTTCTTCTTCTTCTTTCACGAAAAACCAAAATAGATATGTGCGCTATTAGAATAAAACAAAAAGGTTGATTTGTTCTACACACAAAACAAAATCATCATTACATTAATAATATACACAAAGAAAAATATATCATTTTTAATTAATAAACATAATATTTATATATGTATATATGTGTGTTATATTCTATACATATGAATATATATATATATTATAATATTCTATATAATAATAAAACTAAAAAATTACATATAGATATTTACATAAATCAAAAAAAAAAAATAAAAAATAAAAATAAATTAACAATAAGAATAAGGTTTATGTATACAATGGTTTACTCAATAGGTTTACAATTTTTATAAAAGCATAAAAAACATAATTCGCATACACAAACGTTCAAATCAAGAAAAAACAATATTGAAGAGATTCTCAGAAATACAATAGTCATTTATAGAATAAAAAAAAAATTATTTCCTTTCAAAATAAATAAAACAAAACAATAAATTGTAAAAAAAAAAATGTTAAAAATGCAATACCATGCTCACAGGAAATTTTATATATAAATTTACATATACAATATATGCAAGTTTAAAATTTATTTCGTATTTCTTTCTTTTTTTTTTTTTTTTCTCTCTTTAAAAAAAGGACGCAATTTATATTTTATTAATTTCATTTAGATCCTTCTCATAACCTCATATACTTTCATTCTCATTATCTTTCTATTCATTCAACTCATATTCGAAATATTGCTCTAAAAGGAATGTATCTTATACATGCATACGATAATAAAATAATCAAAAAAGTTTATAAATAAAATGAGATTTATGAGATAAATGCATACGCAAACTTGCCATCGTTTTCATTCGAATATTTATATTGCGACATTCACACTGCACGTCATAATTTTAATTCATGCAATTAATCGCTTCAAATTCTTCTAATGTTGAATGTAGACATATTGAAAAACGGCATTATACTACGTTCACACTGCACGTATAGAATTGCATTTAATGAAATTGAGTACACACATACCTCGTTATACGGCCTAGATACGATCTCTAAAAGTTGGCCGTATATGGAATCAATTCTTTCCGACATTAATTCAGTCGGGATTTGTGGAGTCGAAGAAAAAACTCTGATCTAATAGGTTTATTTCATAAAAAATGTTGCAATTATTGCTTTTTTAATTCTATTATAACTATCAGCACTGTTTTTACATTTAATTCAATGTTCATAAAAATTAAATTTTTCATTTTTAATTTAATGCATATTTAACTGAAAATCATTTTCAATAAAATTGCAATTGCAATTTTATCATTTAGTCAACTGTGAATACTAAATTATAATTAGCACATAGTGTGAACGCCATATTAATGTCGAATCGAAACGACTCTGTGCTTACAATTTTGAGTAATTTTGAAATCGATTTTTACTCTCTTTCTTACGTTTGTGTTGCAACAAATGCAACAAATTTAAAATCGATTTTTATTATTACAATAAATATTATTATTTTTAGTATTACAATGAAACATAATATGTTCATTTGTATTTCATTCTCAATGTGAACATTCATAATTTGCTCATTCGTTCACTTAATTGCATTAATTGAAATTAATGTGCAATGTGAACATAATATTAATATCAAATCAACTCTGTGTTTTACTTTTTCGAAGAACATTGAAATGAGAATTTAGCTATTTATATCATTTTTAAAAATGATTGTGTTGTAAATGTATACCAAAATATGATTCGACATTAGTTCACATGAGAAATATACAAAATTATAACTTTCTCAGTGTGAACATCTAATCAGCTGATCATTCATTTAATTGTAATAAATATACAGTGTGACCATAGTACTTATTAATGTCAAATCAACTCTGTATTCTCAGTTTTCAAGATTAATTAAAATTGTGCTTAAATAATGTTCACATAAGAGATTTCTCAGTGTGAACATCTAATCAGCTGATCATTCATTTAATTGCAATAAATATTCAGTGTAACCGTAGTACTACTTATTAATGTCGAATCAACTCTGTATTCTCAGTTTCAAGAATATTAAGATTGTGCTTAAATAATGTTCACATGAGAGATTTACAAAATTATAACTTTCTCAGTGTGAACATCTAATCAGCTGATCATTCATTTAATTGTAATAAATATACAGTGTGACCATAGTACTTATTAATGTCAAATCAACTCTGTATTCTCAGTTTTCAAGATTAATTAAAATTGTGCTTAAATAATGTTCACATAAGAGATTTCTCCGTTTCAACCTCTAATCAGCTGATCATTCATTTAATTGCAATAAATATTCAGTGTAACCGTAGTACTACTACTTATTAATGTCGAATCAACTCTGTATGCTCAGTTTCAAGAATATTAAGATTGTGCTTAAATAATGTTCACATGAGAGATTTACAAAATTATAACTTTCTCAGTGTGAACATCTAATCAGCTGATCATTCATTTAATTGTAATAAATATACAGTGTGACCATAGTACTTATTAATGTCAAATCAACTCTGTATTCTCAGTTTTCAAGATTAATTAAAATTGTGCTTAAATAATGTTCACATAAGAGATTTCTCCGTTTCAACCTCTAATCAGCTGATCATTCATTTAATTGCAATAAATATTCAGTGTAACCGTAGTACTACTACTTATTAATGTCGAATCAACTCTGTATGCTCAGTTTCAAGAACATTAAGGTAATGCTTAAATAAGTTCTCATGAGAGATTTCTCAGTGTGAACATCTAATCAGCTGATTATTTATTTAATTGTAATAAATATGCAGTGTGACCATAGTACTTATTAATGTCGAATCAACTCTGTATTCTCAGTTTCAAGATCATTAAGGGGTCGTTCTTAAATAATTTTCTTATGAGAATAATATAAAATGATGTTTTACTGTGAACATCTTATAATATTTATAAATTTCAAATCAACTCTGTATTCAGAGTGCAGAATTCGAGAATATTCAAATTGTATTTGTTCTATTACATTTTAGCGTATCCAATATCTAATATACTGCTATTTAATGCTGACTTAATTGTATTAATTACAATTATTAACGTGCAGTGTGAACATAGTCGTTATTCATATCTTAATTTCAAATAATTTACTGGCAACGAGAGTACATACATACTACCACATATATTTGTATACATATACATATGTATATATATATATATAATGGTACATTTTATGAATATTTATGTAGATATATTATACATTCTTCTTTTTTAAACATCCAATTCCTCCAATGTACGTGATAGACGATTATTATCAATACGTCTACGTTGACTGCGACGTACAGCATCGGCACGCCGATATGGTTCACTCTTCAGTCCCAATAGTATATCCTCGAGTGCACCATTATATACTTCATCCTGTTGTAGAAGTTTCTTTTCACGTACCGAATTTGTTTTATTCTTCAGCTCATTGATGACGGCCTCCTGTAAGGAAAGCGTGCATAAAGCGGGCAACTAAATATGTAGTAGATATTTATATATATATATGAATATGGGGAGGTGGATAGATGGCATCCATTGGATTGAGATAGTGAGATAGTGAAAATATTTTGTAGATTTTGTTGTAGTTGTTGTTGTTGTTGTTGTTGTTGTTGTTGTATTATAGATCAAATACGCACACACACACACATACACACATAAGCGTAAAAGCGTTGTAAAAGCATAGAAAATTGGAAATAAATAGATGGAAAAGAAAATAATTGAAAAGAAAAATGTTAGTAATTCAAATAGATTACAAGACCAATACCAATTATATAAAAATTATATGATTACTACACATAAATAATGTTGAAATTAATTTTTTTTCAGATTTTTTGTAACGAAAAAGTATAAAATTTTTAAATAAATTAATCGATTAAAGTATTAAAAAGTGATCATTGAAGCATCGCACGTGAAACTTCACCATTCAATTTAATCAATTGTGTCTTCGATGTCATGTCGTAAATGTCATTGTATCACAAATGACATCTCTGTTGTTGAATCCCTTGAACATTAATTTCAACATTCTTGCATTATTAATTTTTATCCAATAATTTTATTTATTTGTTATTTCACTTGTTTTACTTGTAAATATGAATGGAAAGCAGTTGCATGACTTTGGAAATGGCTTTTTTTTTTCTAATTTTCATCTTTTATTAATTTTTATTATATTATGTTCCTACAAAAACAAAAAAAAAAAAAAAATGACATATAACAAAATGAAGAAGAACAAGTTTTACAATTACAATTTAAACGTTATTAGTTGAGGCTCCAAAAATTTGAAGGCACCTACTTGTCACAGAGCTCTTTAAAAAGCCTCTTATGGAAAATTCTTACGCACGCCCAGAATGAATTTATTTGTCTTTTCGGAATCATGTATGGCCAGAGTGTAATTGAAGAATATGAAAAGCAAGTAAAAAATTTTTTTTTATATAGTACTACATATACCTCGCTATACGGCCTAGATACGATCGGGGATAGGTGACCCTAAAGTGAAAAGCCGTATAACGAATTATTCGTTGGGGTACAACAAACTTATTCAAATTCAGTTGGATTCGTGCTATTTTTTTTTTTTTTTATAAAGTCGTGTGTTCATAGTCAAAATTAAGTTCCGACTTATTTGACAAGTTTCTGATGCAAATATCTGTCAAAAATCTTATACAATTTTTAAGCTGTTTTGTTTTAATCTATTTTTGTTTTTTTTTTTAATTATTGTGACTCTTCGAATAGTCTACTGATTCATTTCGTGACAGTCTGGGTGCCTGGATCGCGACTCTTACCGCTGCGCCACTAAACCAGCTTACAGAAAGAACGCTGCGCTGTTTGAATGGCGTACGGCGCTTAATGTTAATAAAATTAATGTCGAAACATTTTTTGCAATAATGCCGAAAATTTTGTTGTAATTTTTGCAACATTATTGCAAATAAAATTGAAATAATATGAAACCAAAAACACCAACATAATCGCAAAGTTTTTATTGACATTTTTTGGAAAAAAATTTTCTAAATCACTGCAAAATTTGTTCGAAATTCGATATAAATGTATTGCGTTGACAGTAATGTTGAAAACTTTCAGTACGAGTTAATATTGAATTAATTAATGTCGAAACATTTTTTGCAATAATACCGAAAAGTATAATGACATTTTTTCGACATTATTGAAAACGAAATTGAAATAATGTCGAATCAAAAAAATATAAGAAATTTACATTATTCCAAAATCTTGTTCAAAATTCGACCGGCAATAATGTTGAAAAGTTGAATATAAAAATAAAAAATAAAATTGCTCTACATTCTTCTTACATTGTGTGGGCTGTGCAACGAAAAATTGTCATAATAAAAAAAAAAAAAAAATATCATTATACCGAAATGTATAAAGAATGGCCGTATAGCGAGGTATGGGTGTAATTTGAAGAAGAAGAAGAAATCAATGCTTTGCCTTGCTTTTAAAACTGCAATCTCAAGCACGGTACACGAGTACTAATTGTAGAAGGCGAGTAAAATTTTCAAATACTTACTGAATCTGAGAAAAATACAAAATTTGGATAATTTTAAGCATTTCTTCCCAAAAAAATCATAAATATATTTCTAATTTAGATCCTTATTTAGGAGATTCCCCAAGTCGTGGAAATACGGAGTAAGTGTGTTTAGAGGAAATGTTGAGGATAACCAATTAATAGGGGTCGGTCATACATTTTACCGCTCTAGGGGTGACTCCTGACGGCTAATGTCGGCTTTCAGGTGTTTTTTCGGTCATTTTATATGGCAGTTCCCTTAAAGGCTGTAGATAGTGTGTAAGGATATTCGGAGATAAAATTAATGGGCATAACTCATACATTTCACCACTCTATAGGCGATTCCTGGAATCATTTTCGACTTTCAAAAATCACAAAATCAACAAATAACCCAATAGCTGCCCAGAAATCGACCCCAAGAGGGGTACACTATATGATCAATTCACATTTAGTTTTTCTTCTCATCATTTACTCCCAAAAATATACTGAGTTAAGGGATGCCGTAGCTCAGTGGTGTTGTGTGTTGGCCTTCTAATCTATAGATTGTGGGTTCACAATCCCCGGCTGAAGCATAACAAATTGAAAATCGAAAATATTTTTCTTTTGAACGGTACCCCCCATCTGTCGGCAAGCAATTGCCGTTCAGAACCGGCTAAAATATTAAGTAGGTCCCTTCTAATACTGCCCAAAATTTAACACACACAACAGTAATGGAAAGGAAGCTCGGCCAAAGAGCCATTTGGGGCTTTAAGTGCCACATGTTTATTATTTGTTTTTTTTTTTTTTAAGGGGAGTCCCATACAAAATGAACGTGAAAATATAGACTATAATTGCCAAAGAAATCACTTCTAAAGCGATGAAATGTATGACCGACCTCTATTAATTTCTCCCTTTCAGCATTTTCTCTGGACACACTTATCCCACTTATCACCAGTTCTTTGGGAGGGATATTGGCTTCCCAACATAATTTATGGCAGGCGGGTGCAAATGAGGAATTTCTTTATAGTTTGTTGAGAAGAAATGTTTGAAGTGATCCAAATGTTATGTTTTTCGCTGAGACAGATAGTCAAAGTTTTGCTTCATACAATTCAGCTCACCTTACTGTAGTACAATCAGTATAATTAATTCACAAAAATTTGTATCATGACCAGTGTAATTGGTAATGAAGAGAATTAATGAAAATTTACTTTAATATTAATACTTCGTATGCTATTTTTGTTAAGCCTAAAAATATGCAATTAGTAATCGATTGAAAAGAATAACAAACGATGGAAATACTATATGGTTAGTGGAAACAACAAATGAACATAGAAACGAATCAAAAACAATAGTCAAATAGCAATAATACATACATATGTAAGAAAATATGAAACAATGACATGAGAGTTACTACGACAATCAAATCAAATAGTATAATAAAAGCAGAACATAACAGAAGAATGAATAGAATGGATGATACTAAGGCAGCAATTATACATATACAATAGGCAGCAAATGAAGACTACATAACTATGAATGCTAATATAATAATATACAATACATGTACTATGTACAAAGGCGCAATAGCTGATTTTCAATTTTTTGTTTATACACTTACATTTTTTTTTTTTGTCTTTTATTTCTATTTTTTCTTCTATTGTACTGACTGTCAAGCAAAATACAATCCAATGTTTAATGTAATGCAATAATGCAGGCAGAAGTAACAAGAAGCTCATAATGGTCGTACAATATTTATGCCAATATATGTATGTAGTAGTACGTAGCAAATGGTTGATAAGGCACTTTTGTAATATGGTTGATTGTACTACATACGAATGGTAGTAGTTATAGCAGTAATTGAAGTAGTAGCAGTAATGTTATGGTATGTAGTATGTAATAGTAGTTGTAGGTACTGATTTCAATTGTAGAGTGATAGTATGTACAAGAGCATTAATGATAGTAATGTGCATTATATGTACATATGTACATATGTATGATGAAGTGAAGAGTGCATGAAGAGAGTTATGAGTATATGATTTCCAGATTAATTTTTGATTCATTTTTTTTTTTTTTTTTTTTAAATTTTACTCTGATTAATCCAATTGTAGTACTGCTAGACACCAACACCGCTCGCCAACACCACACGTACATGTACAAATATACATAATTATATGTAATAATTTTTGTTTTTTCTTTCAAATAATCATTCTCTTATAGTATTTTGTTCTACATTCGCATTATATGTTCTATTATTATTGTTTATTTGCTTATTCTTAATGTCAGGCTGAATTAATAAGCGCTTTATGTAGTAAACTGCTTTCCATAGTCACGCAACCAAGTTTCTATTGTCGCGCAATATTATGTGTAAACACAGGTTTGTTTGTTTGTTTGTTTTGCATTATTTTATCCATCAAAAACAACACCAAACAATTTACCGGCCATAAAAAAAAATAAATATAAACAAAAGCACCAAAAAATATGCAATAAAAATTAATATATGTATGAGCATAGTATATGTACTTATATGTAAGATGACAGAGAGGGTGATAATCGTAAAGTGATACAAGTTTATTGTATTATAGGCTTTTTTAAACCCTCATTTCTGATATGTTTTAGCTTAATGTATGTATAATCAAATTTTATGAGCAACATTTTTGTTGTTGTTGTTGTTGTTATAAAATATTAACCTACGTTGGACTTTTGCAATGAGTTAAAGGGACGTTTTCTTTTGAAATTTTTTTTTTTAATATACCTAAGACATGGAAATAATGGATTTGAAGAATAGCTAGCAGCAATAAATGCATGGGAAAACAACAACAAAGGCGTTAATTTTGGCGCGTATATATATATAGACGCACGACTCTAAGCGAGCATAGTTCAGTGCTGTCAATTTCTTTCATTTTTTCTGCTGTACAGAGATGTTACTTTTCAATATCGTTTTATTTAAATGTCAAAAATGTCACAATTCAGAAGAAAATGAAAAAGAAAAATATCGTAATAAAATATTATTTCAATATTTTTGATACATTTTATCAATTAAATAATCAAAAATTTGTTTTATTTGAAATTCGTGTGTGAAATAAAAATTAAATCAACCCTGTTTAGAAAACATCTAGTAAGCATCTAGTAAGCTAGCACTCAGAGCAGTCTCAGTAGTAAAATTATTAGAAATAGACTAACTTTAAAACTACTGTAAAAAAAAAAGTGTTTCTTTTAATTAACCCTCAACTACCAAATCCTTAAGAGTCATTTGAAAATGCTTTCATTCCGAAATTCTTTCTTAATTAATTCTACAATAACACATAAATTAATTCTACACTCGACAAAAAAAAAAAAAAAATTAAAAGTACCTAAAAAGAGTATGTTTTCTAGCCTTCTAATCTGTAGGTCGTGAGTTTAATCCCCGGCTGAAGCATAACAAATTTATGCTTATATCGAAAAGATTTTCCTTTCGAACGGTAACCGCCTGTCGGCAAAAGCTTCTGAAAGAACTCGATGACAAAGCCCAGAAAAAGTGATGTTGCAAGAGTTCGGCTGTGCGTGCAAAATTTAGCACGCACAAAAGTAATGGAAGAGAAGCTCGGCTAGAGCCCTTCGGGTCTTATAAGTGCCACATATTTTTTTTTTATAATCCAAGCTTGGCCCGCTAAACAAGAAAATGACATTCATTTATTTCTCCAAAGAAACGTTTCTGAGATATTCGTGAAAAATGTAATTTTTTGCACTTTTTTTTTTAGTTAATCGTAAAAATCTCGAAAACGATTTAACCATATAATATGATTTGCAATGTGGCGCCGATGTGTCGATTCGATTAAAATTAACTGAGTTATATGCGATGAAATTCGAAAAAATGAGACATTTTTCAAATTTTTTGAAAATTTACTCATTTTTAATCGTTCCATTCACATATTATTTAGATTGCAAATGAAAGATAATTTTATGACGAAAATTTGAAGCATAATATTGCTGAAATCAGACGAGAAATGTAGAAGTTACTAAGCTTTAAGTGATGACACGCGAGAAATAATTTTCTTGTCACTTGACGATTATCATTAGTTTTAGTTTAAAAATTTTTTTGTAAATAATATAAATTGATTTTTTTTTTTTTTAGTAAAAAGTGCACAAAATGGACAAATATTCATTCATACCTGTTGTTTCTTCTGGTTGACTTTATTGCGCATCATTACTTGTTCGTTCTCCTTTTTGGTTGCTGCCAATGCGGCAGCTTGTTCGAGTCGTCGTCTTTGTTCGTTCTCTTGATCGTGTGCCTAGTATGTAGAAGATGGAGGACACATTAAGAATTTCATCAATTATCAATGATTCATTTCTTCACTACTCACCTTAAAAGCTCGTGTAAAACGAACAATTAATGCAAAGAATGCCGCAGCATCGGCATTACGTGATGATTCGCCAAAATATTCGACACATTCTTTGAACGCATCCTGTGCATTCTTCAATTCATATTTGACTTTTTTCAATTTATCCTCCGAATTATTGAGAAAATCACGAAGTATATGCGTTTGTGCACCCTTGACACGAAGCTCAGCTTCTTTTTTCACCAGATCCATACCCTTTTCCAGATCATGTACATCTGTGACAATATTTTCCAATGATACCTGTGCAGCTCTATCGGTGCTCTCGAGTTCGCCATCAAATGTCAAGAGATCGGGGAATTTTTGTCGTATTGTCGCCACGATATAATGCAACAATGAGCTGCGTTTATCAGTCGATTTGGTATCGATTAATGTATCCAACGATTGTAGTTTAAAACCATATGCTGGTCCACGTTTGCTGCTATTCAAATAATTGCCAAATGCTAAAACAATTTCCAGCACAGCTTTAAATTTACGCGATCGTTTCAATGAATTCGATGCATTTGTGATGGATAGTATTTGCTATGGGATGGGGATGGTAAAACAAACAAACAAAAAATATTAGTTGAGACATTTGCCCAACTATTGAATTGAATAAATATATGTACATACTGGACTTATTAAATGCAAACTATCAAAGAAATTGCCCATATAATTCATGATCGCCAATTTCGATGTAATACGTTCCACCTTGGATAGCTGCAACATGAATTTATCCTCTTCGGTAAGTTGATTTTGATCCTTACGCTCGGCAATATACTCTTTGTATGTCTTCACCTCAACATCGGTGGGCACCATTTTTTGTAGCAATTCAACATTCTCCAAGGACAATTTTTTCAAATCTAAACTATGTATGGCGGCGATCACCTCATCAATGGGCATATCCAGTTTGCGACGAGATATTGCTGAAAAATGAAAATATAAAAAACTAATATTAAATAGACTACTCGACAAAAAAAAAAACAAGTATCCTATGCTTGAAACTACTAAATTCAAAAGTCGCATTTAAAAAATTATATGTTTCGAATGTAATTTTAATGTGGGAGCCAATACTATGAAAACCATCAGTTTTGTAGAGCAGTCCCGCCAAGGGGTGTAGACAGGGGATAAGTATGTCCCAAAAAAAAAAAAAAACAACACTGGGGTCTTACAGCGTAGCTTTCTAAAGTGGACATCTGGGCAGCTGAGGGGTTATGCAAAATTGTATGATGGTTGGTGAAATATTTAGACTTCGTCAGTTTTATAAAAAAAAAAAAATTTCAATTTTAAAGGGGGACACCGCAAAAGGGGTAGAGGTAGTGGGTAAGTACGTTGAAAAAAAAATATTTGGAGGAGTCAAAATGACCGCTGTTATGTTCAATACCTGTAGAGCCAACTTAATTCCTTTTTAAAAAAAATTTTTTTTTTTTCTTTTAATTTTGTAAGCGAGCCGGGCGCCCCCTAACGTATGGACATAGTTTGTAATTATGTTTAGAAAAAATGCTATCCTGAATATCAACGGAGGACGGTCTTAAATTTAACGCCTCTAGAAATTAGGGTAAATATAATGTCTAGTAAAAAGAAGTCCATTATTTTTGCATTAAATTGAAGATTTTATTTAGCTTAGTTAGAATGATCCAATTTAGGTCAAATATGCACCGTTTTGTTCGATAACTTGTTGCCATTTTGAAGATAATTTCATAATGCCACTCTCATAGAAATCCTCGTCTCTATTGGCAAAAAACTGGGACAGTCGATTTTCACAAGCTTCTCTTGAGGCGAATTTTTCACCAATAAAATCAGTCGCCATAGATAGGAACCGTTTGCGCCGGCTCACTGTTATTCGACCACGACCGTTTTCGCTTGACGGGCGTTGTCGTAAGCGACCCACTTTTCATCACCAGTAACCATCCGCTTCACAAATGGATCGATTTTGTTGCGATTCGCAGTTGGAAATTCGGTCCATGAGTTTTTTTTTTTTTTTTTTTGTTTAACTCGTGTGGCACCCATACATCGAGCTTCTTTTGGTATCTAGCCTTATTTAAATGGTTCCAAACGGTTTTTTGTACAATGTTTAGCTCCTGGGCAATAGAAACAGACGGCTTACATGACGGTCAGACTCGACGATTTCCTTTATTTTATCGATATTTTCGACAATTGGTCTTCCAAAGCGTGGTGGTGCCTGAAAAGCTTATTTAGTACTAAATCCTATCTTTCTAACGCCATCTAGCGTAACCCGATCGCACTCATACAACGCGAAATACAGATTACTAAAGCCATCTATTGAAAAAATAATGGATTTCTTTTTACTACACCTGATATGTGATTATTTGTCGATTACTCATATCTTGGGTCTTTGTATCTATACATTCTATTTTTCGATACCTCATTTTCTTTGCGATAAAAAAAAGCGAGCTCTGTATAAAAATATAAAAATATTAATATTTTTACGATTTTTTTAGTAGATTTTGACCATGTCGGTCCAAAAAAGCAAAATTTCTTCGGAAAAGGACCGTTTCAATGGGTTTTGGACGTCAAATAGTGCAATTGGTGCCCGCATCAATGTGTTGCTCCCAGAAAAACTAAAGCTAAAGAGAAAACTTAAAATTGAATTGTCCCATAGTCCCTCAAGTGCTATCTAAGTTGTCTTCCAGTTTTCCATCGACCCCACTCTAATTATTCTTACCAATATTTCGTAATCTCGTGTGTTCCAGCAATGATACATGATCGGGTTTCTTAAAACGTTTACTCGGATATGAATGCAAACCGTCCACTTCCGAGCTGCTACCATTAATCAGCTGTCCACCGATGCCGATTTTAAAACGTTCTTCAAACTCATTGAAATCAATGTGTTTGAAGATTTTCTCATCGTCCAACTCATTGAATATTGTGCCACGTACCTGAAAAATAAAGAAACATATGAACAAATTATCAATGGGAGGGCAGATTAACTTTGTATTGCTTGCACAGAAAGGAAACGCAAAATTTCCGTTTTCATTTCCGGCACAATTCATTCACTCGCTCGCTCACTTACTTACCTGATTCGGTTTTAGTGCAATCCAATTTAAAGTAGGCAACTTGTATTTGGTTGGTACTTTACGTTTAATCGTCATTGCACCATCTGGTGCCGGCATGAAACCGGCAACAGGCGGTGGTGGTGGCTGAAATGTTGAGAGCATTGAGGCAGGATGTGCATACGGAGGCGAACGTGCGGATAGGCCGCCATTGAGAGCATGCTGCATATGCATACTATCTCCATTTGACATTGCTGCCGATCCTGGTGATGATAGTAGTGATGGCGGTGGTGGTGGTGGTGGAGGTGGTGGTGGTGGCGCTGATGGTGCAGGTGGCGGTGGTGGCGGATTTGATGACATTGCAGAGGATAATGGTGGCGGTGGTGGTGGTAATGGTGGTGATGAACATTTATCTGGCGACATAATGCCATAACCATTCACCAATGAACCATCGCCATTTGACATGGAACGTGGCAGCGAACGTGTCAGCGTTTGCAGTTCGAGATTCTTGCTTTGCAAAAGTGATTCGCGTTTCTTGAGCTCTTGTTCGTTTTGTTTGAGTATGCGACGCAACGTGGTGACCTCTTCGTCAAATTGCAATTTGGTTGCGAGTAAATCTTCACGTTCCGCCTTCATTTGTGCCAATTCTGTTTCCAACTCAGCCAGCTTATACATGAATTCTGCATTACGATCCACCTCACGCTCCAATTGATCTTCCAACTCCTGCACTCGCTCCAGCGCTGCAGTTTTCGTCTCCGAGTCCTCCATGAGAGCCGCCACATCAAAGACATTATCCAGATAGGCGGAGATTTGCACCTTGAGCTCTTCCGATTCCGTCAGACGCAACTTCTCCAAATACTTATCCAGTCCCAATGCGGTAAATTCATATTGCAAATGAACACGATAGTTCATATCCTCCACGGAATGTACCACAATATTCATAAATTGCATACACGCAACCATAAAATCAATGTTGAATGCTTCGAAATTCATAAAATACTCCATCAGCGTTTGGAAGCGTCGCTTCTCTTGGCACACATCTTTGAAATTATCAAATGACGACAAAATGATCTCATGACCGCCCTTGACGAGGCAAATTGCAGCCAGCAGCTCCAGCACCAGTGCTTTGGTGCGCAACGATTTGTGTATCAGACTCAGCGCAATGCAGTTGATGGCCTCCCGATGTTGAATCACCATATTGAAGCCGTACTTATTGTTCATGATGGCGCGCAGACACATAATGCACACATGAATATCATCCGTTGAGGCGCCCATATTCAATTTGGCAATGTGACGCGAACGCCGCTTAATACTCGGACTGTCGAGCACATCGGCCAGCGAGGGACGCAGGAATCCATTAGCGCCATTGGCGACAACCGAATGTGTGGATGTATGATGATGATGTGTATGATGCTGATGTCGTGATGCGCTCGCATCGAGCAGGCTTGTGCTGCCCATCGCTGATGTGGCCAGCACCCCGTGACCCAAGGGTGACGCCAGCGAATTACCGACGCCTGAATCGCCGGCGTTTGTGGCTGAACCCAGACCCCCCAGACCATTGTTCGTGGTCATATTGAGACGCTCATCCGATTCGGTGAGCGCATCTTGGACACGTTGTTCGTGTCGCATCATTTGCAAACGAAAACTTAAATAGTCAACGAGTGCATCTAAACCCTGATTGGTGTCATCGAGAAACTCCTTTACCCACTCAATGTGATTTGTGCGTAACGAGATTTCAAGATCTCGCAACACTTGTGTGGAAGTCGATTCACCGACCATTTTACGTTTCTGACAAAGAAAGTAGAGGAAGAAAAGCTGTAAGTGTAATAAATTGGTGGTGATGGTGGTGGTGGTGGTGGTGTTGGTTGTGGTTGTGGTTGTGGTTGTGGTTTTGGTGGTGGAGGTGTAGTATATTGGTTGGTGGTAATCCAGGGTTCCACGGATATAGTTAGGAGAGCAGGAAGACGGCAGGAGGCAAAAGAAAAACAACAGAAGAAGATAGAAAAGTAGTTCGATAGAGAAAAAAAAATAACCAAAGGGATTAAAAAAGGGGGAAATATTGTGATTTGGTTTCCATGTGAATAAAATGGATTATGTGGTTGAAATGGATGATTAGGATTAGATGGTTATTTGATACATGTATATGTGGGGCGGGGGAAAAAGCATAAGGATATGTGGTGTACAAAAAGCAATACACAACAACAAACAAAAAACAATAGTTTTACATTGGAAAATGACAACAGACGACAACAGAGCATAGTCAGCAATATTAGATATGTGTGTGAGTGTGTAAGAGAGTGAGTAGTAGTAACAGATAGGATAGCCGGAAAATAAAGAAATAGAAAAAGAAAGAAAGAAAGAAAGAAAAAAGAATACAAAGAGAAACAAAAATGTGTGGTAAGTGTGGTGAGTAAAGAAATGAAAAGTTTTGCATTAATAATCAACATTTTTACTGGAAATATTAAAAAACAAATATAGGCTGCTTTTTATTTGCCAACTCGTTGGTCAAGTTGCTAAATCTTAAGAGATTAGAATATGATATTGAACATAGCGTGTACAATTTCACACGATAATTTTCTGGATTTTTCTTTATTTTTCATACAATTCGAGCCACTGAATCCGAGTGACAAACAAAATGCAGCATGTGAACAGTAGTTTTTCTACTTAAATTTGTAAAGGGTGTTTGTTTCATTTTTTTAACTGGGAGCTTATATTTTTGGTCAATCAATATGACCAAAAGTTTGGCGCCGTATTATGAAATTATATTTTGATAGAAAAAATCGATTACGTAAGTTCGGATTGGATTTACGGCATTGCGAGATTCAAGGGTTGACTACTAAAATGGGTAGATCACAAAAATGAATCAATCCATAACTGATGAAGTGACACGGTGACTTGGTAGAGCCTGCAAGTCTGGTCGGAAACAACACGAAACCGAGTTCGGAAAATTTCTGCCACCCTCAAATGTTTGAGTTACCGTTAGAAAGCCATTATAACGGTACTTTAAAAATATCTAATAACATAAAATTTTTTATTTACCGTTAGAAAACGGTTATCGCGTAATATAACAACCAATAAATCAAGAATTTTCCAACCCGTTACCAATTATTTACGATTCTGAAGAGAATAGAAATAGATTTTCGAAAATTAGATTAAAGATTTTTTGATCAAAAACTTCAAATTTTTTCATTTTGTCAGCAAAATCAAATATACCCTCCCCAAATTATATTTTTCTCCTTTCCAGAACAACCAAAAATAGTGAATCAATTGGCAAATGTCTAAGTTATTGATTATTAAGTAATGCAAGTGACCCGATAATGGGGTTTTGACGTTATATCGAAAATTTTAGGTTACGAGAAATTTTCCAAAATCGGTTCCGCGTTCAACTCGACCAGACTTACAACCTTCACTGGGTAACCTAATGCCGTTTTTTCGACTATCGTTAATAAATCCCCCCCAAACACCGAGGTATGGACGTAAGCATTCCAAGCTTAGGAAGTGAGGGCAAAAAGTCAAAAAATTACTGGTATTGAAACTTTGAAGTGAAGCAACGGTGTTACATATTAGGTAGTACCGTTAATTTTTAGTAGAACCTAGTGATATTAGCCGGTTGACTCTTCTCGCATTATTTTTTCTGAGCTTTATTTCAGATAAAAAGTCTTACTATTGGAAGAATTGCTTGACAATCGAAATGTGAATTAAATCATCATCAATCGAATTTTACAATTACCTTAAAGCGGTCTTGGCGTATCCAAACGTATTCAAATATTGAAATCAAAATTGTATTTTGAATATTAAATGCTATAAATTTTTTTTCTAAGTCCTTTTTTTACTTAATAGCACACAGCCCCAAAACAGAAGCAAAAACTAAGGATATCCGATGGACCGGAGTAGTCAAATTTTCTAGGCTTCCGATTGCTGAATCCGAATCACTTACTTACTTACTTATGTGGCCATAACAACCGAATATCGATTTAGGCCGTTTATAATATGCTTCGCCAGCCATCTTTGTTCTTCGCTAGCTGGAGCCAGTTAGAAATTCCATGGGCCGTCAGGTTCTCCAGTACTTGGTCTTCCTCTTCTGCGTCGTCCTCCAGCGGACTCCGAATATAACACCTTCTTAGCTGGAGCGTGTTCTTCCAATTGCTCGACATGACCTAGCCAGCGCAGCCGCTGGATTTTGATGCGCTTTACTATGTCAATAACGGCATACAGCTCGTACAGCTCATGGTTGTACCTTATTCGGTACTCGCCACCAACGCAAATAGGTCCAAAGATCTTGCGTAGGACTTTGAATCCGGTTGAATCCGAATCAGTGGTCAAATTTTCGCCTTTGGCCTCAGGTTTTTTTTAGAAAACATCGCTTTTAGGCTATTTTTATGGTGTTCTTTGAAGTTGGATTTCCGCCATCACCCTCAGGGTTCTTTCGAACCTCAAAAACATCTAACCTCATAAACTTTTCTGCTTTTTGCAAATTATTTTTTTTAAGAAATCCAATTACGGATTTGTTTTGGATTAAGCAACCCCAAAATTCACAGAATCTGACTATAATCCGTCGGACGTCTTACTATTTTTTTATGTGCGCCTGTGCAATTCAAAATATTGATTTTTATTGCATTTCAAAAATCTGCAAGCTCTTTGAGTCAAAAAAAAAAACACCCTTTACATTGCACGCAAATCAAATGTTTCGATTTATAACAGATCCCAAGCTCGATCCATAAAAAAATCGAAATACCGACTCTTACAAAAATTGTAGGAGCATAAAAATTGTTCAAAAAGAAAAAAAAAAAACGAATCATTTGTTTTCCGCGATAGCTGAAGTCGTAAGTTGGTTAATGAGTGTCAAACCTCACGGTTGTTAAGGTTTAGTTTTGCTAAAGCTTCAAACAAATAGTAAAAACGAAATACTTTTTTTAAGGTTTTTCTTTCGTCCGATTAAAATTACAAAAAAAAAAAAAACGAAATTAGACAAAAGCACCATGAAAGTTGGGGATGAAATATGCAAAAAAAAAGAAATACATTTTTTTGAAGAAGTAATTAATGTGAAACACAAATTATGGTAATTAGTTAAAATAGGAAATTATTAAAGACGTCTCTAAAATCTATTATTAAACAAATGAAAAAAAAAAAAGAGTGGGGGAAAATGAATATATGAAAATAAAATTACTACAATTACTACAATTACACTACGGACAAATTATGAATTACTATGAAAAAATGAGATTAATGATAATTTTTGAATTTTTCAAAAAATTATACAATAAAGAAATAATAAATACAGAATTACTCTTTCAACCAACTGCAACTACCTTATAGTAAAAGATTTTCAAAAACATTTTTTTTTTTTTTTTTTTTTGCATTTAATTTGACGATTGAACATACCCGATGACTACGCGATGCTTTTGGATCCAAATATGTGCGTAATTTATTCAAATAATGTGAGGGTGGATCTTTAGCTTGAACCATTTCCTAAAAGAGAGACAAAGAAAAAATTAAATTATTAATAAAAAAAAAACTGTCTTCACACAAATTTGTGCAAATTTTTAAATAATACTGCGTTCACACTGCACGCCAATTGCAGTTAACGCAATTAATTCACTTTTAATACATTATTATTATTAATTTTAATAATAAAATAATAAAATAAAAATTTATGATAATAAATTAAAACAAGATGATTAATTACTGATGCTCATATTATTTACGTAAGCGTAATTAGCACACAACCAATTTATTTATAATAAAAATAACCCATTTTCTTAATATAATTTTTAATCATTAAATAATTACTTTATTTTTCAATATGACTATACATACAATATATGTATGTATGTAGTAAATATGTATTATACATTTTCGTTATCTCATTCGTTTTTATTAATCATTACAAATATGTAATAGGTATTGTAATATATGATTTCGCATGTCGCAATCATGCGTATGATTTCATTCACTCATTCACTATTCCCTATTGTGACGCATCTGACCTTTTTCCCATTTTAATCATATGTATATATTATTTTAATGAAGATAATAATCGTTTACGCTATACATTGTACTCATCATAAACAGTACTCATGTACTAAACTCATGTAAAGGGTTATCCATTTCGCGGTTTCGAAAGTATACGGCTAGAATTCGACATCTGTCAAACTGAGTTGTTAAAACAATTTCTTTCTTTTTCAGTTCAAAGTCTGACATTTGCGAAAATGGATCGCTTAACTATCGCACAACGCATTAAAATTGCAAAAAACCTACTACAAAAATGGTGATTCTGCCACAGCCACATATCGTGCTTTAAGAGGAGATTATGGTTTACATAATCGTCCAACTACGCAAGCAATTGGCAAAATTGTGAAGAAATATGAAGAGACTGGATCGTTTACAGATATTGTAAGGCCTGTGCATCATCGTTTCGCTCGTACCACCGAAAATATCGCTGCTGTAAGTGAAAGTGTTGCCGAAGACCCGAATGTGTCGATTCCACGTCGTTCTCAGGAATTAGGACTGTCTTACGGCACATTATGGCGTATTTTGCATTTGGATCTACACCTACATCCATATAAAATCCAGCTGACATAACAACTGAAGCCAGCTGACCATTCACAACGTCGTAGATACGTCGAATGAGTGCTTGAACAACAGGCGGTGGACGGCGATTTTTCGAACAAAATTTTCTTCAGCGACGAAGCACATTTCTCACTCGGTGGGTATGTTAACAAACAAAATTGTCGTATTTGGGGTTCTGAGAATCCTCAAGTAATTGAAGAGAGGCCATTACATCCACAAAAAGTCACTGCTTGGTGCGCTCTTTGGTCCGGAGGTGTGATTGGACCTTACTTCTTCGAAAACGACAATGGAACGACTGTCACCGTCAATTCGGAGCGTTATGGTCATATGATAACCGATATTTTTTTTTGCCTGCTATTGAAGAATAGACTTAGAGAATATGTGGTTTCAACAAGACGATGCCACATGCCACACAACTCGAGCGAATATGGCTTTATTGCAAGAGAAATTTTCTGGCCGCGTAATTTCTCGTCGTGGCGATATCAAGTGGCCACCAAGATCATGCGATTTGACACCGCTTGTCTTTTTTTTGTGGGGCTACGCAAAAGACCGTGTTTATGCAGATACACCTTTAACTCTTGAGCACCTAAAAACCAACATTCGTCACGTTATGGCTGAGATACCGCCCAATATGTGTCAAAAAGTGGTCGAAAATTACCTCAAAAGAATCGATGCTCGCAACAATTCGCGTGGTGGTCATTTAAATGATGTAGTATTTCACACATAATGTCAACGTTCAAACTTTATAATAAAAAAGAAATATCATGATAAAAAATATTTTATATGTGTTTTATTTACATTTACTTTTGAAACCGCAAAATGGATAACCCTTTACTAAACAGTAGTATCTCGACTTGAGTATATCTGAACACTGTCGATTAACGTCACTAAGTGTGAACGGTCAAATTCAACCGATGCTGGATGCTTAGTAGTATACTTACATCTTTTAAGGTGTAATGGTACTAGTAAATGGATAGAGATGTGTAGCGACAAGAATGAGACTCGAAAATTCTTTGAAAAAATCAAGCGCCTGAGTGGCGGTTTAAATCCCGAAACCTCTTCTTGTCGTGACGGAAATGAGAGTCTGGTCACAGGTGTCCAGAGTGTACTGATTCTATGGAGGGAACACGTTACTGAATGGCGATGCTACGAAAAATTCCGCCGGTGGAGGAGATTGCCAGATACCCCCAATTACAGATGATGGTGTTGATGTTCCACCACCCGACTATGACGAAGTTGAAACGGCCATTTTAAGGTTAAAGAACAACAAAGCTGCAGGTGCTGATTGCCTGCCTGCCGAATTGTTTAAAACCGGAGGCTATGAGTTGCTCGCCTGCATACACCATGATTGGAGGCTCAGTGTTCTCTGTCTCGTACATAAAAAAAGGAGACTCCACAATTTGCGCCAACTACCGTGGAATAAGTCTCCTGAGCATCGCATACAAGGTCTTATCCTGTGTACTGTGTGAAAGATTGAAGCCCATGCTCAACAACCTAATTGGAACTTATCAGTGTGGCTTCAGACCTGGTAAATCTACCATCGACAAGATTTTCACACTGCGCCAGATCCTGGAGAAGACCCAAGAAAAACAGATCGACACACACATCACCTATTTGTTTATTATAAAACCGCTTTCGACAATCCGGTAAGGAATTATTTCTATGCAACAATGTCTGAGTTCGACATTCCCGCAAAGCTCATTCGACTTTGTAGAATGACACTGTATAACTCCCGTTGTGCAGTGAAAAGTGGGAAGAACCCCTCCGCACCGTTTAATACCGAACGGGGTTTTAGACAAAGTGATGCGTTATCATGCGACTTCTTCAATCTTATTATGGAGAAAATAATACGAGCTGCTGATCTACGACATAATGGCACTATCATCAACAAAAGTGTCATGCTGTTGGCGTATGCCGACGATATTGACATAATCGGCATGAACACGCGAGCTGTCAGTGCAGCATTCTCAGAGTTGGAAAGAGAGTCACATCGAATGGGTCTTACGGTGAACGATGGCAAAACGGAGTATCTAGTGTCAATAAAGAAAGAGTCCCGGCGTCTTGGAGAGCACGTCACAGTTGACAACTACGCTTTTGAAGTAGTAAGGGACTTTGTCTATCTTGGAATCAGCATTAACAGCAGTAATGACGTCAGCCTGGAGATATTGCGAAGGATCACTCTTACAAATAGGTTGCTTCTTTGGGATAAGGCGTGGCATTGGAAGTAGACATGGTTTTCATCAAAAAGTTTCCATTTTCAAACACACTCGCACGTTTAAAAAAATAATCACAAGTGCCGAGCTCCACTCCTATAGCTCTATTTGTTCATACGTATATTCAAAAATATGCTTTTGTATGAAATGTAGGCGTGCTTTCATCCAGTTTTGGATGAAGTCCATCCATTAGTAATCGTAATTGCCGCATATTTCAGTTTGATAACTTTATATTTTCATGCATAAAGTTTCAAAATATACATTCGGAAGCATATGTTTGTATGTGAGGTAGGCGTGGTTTTTAACCGATTCCGACCATTATTGAATATGTCTATTAATTAGTAAATATAATCGCATGTACAACATGTTTCAGCTTAATAACTTTACATATTCATGCTCAAAGTGAGAAAAAATACGTTCGGCAACATACTTTTGTATGGAGATAGACGGAATTTTCAACCGATTACGTAAATTTTGTAATGTATCCATTCTGCGGTCAAAAAAGCTTTACATACATAATTTTAGTTCAAGAACTTTATATATTCGCGCACATAATATGAAAACATACATGCGGAAGCATCAATTTCTATGGCAGGTAAGAGTGTTTTTTAACCGATTCAGCCCGTTTTCGAATATTTGAGTTGATTAATGAATAAATCCTATGTACTAAGTTTTAGCTTGATAACTTTATATTTTCGCGCGTTAATTATGAAAACATACATTCAACAAGAGAATTTTGTATGGGAAGTAGGCGTGGTTTTGATCCGATTACATCTATTTCTTAATATCTCAATTTTGTGATCAAATTTAATTTATATACTAAATTTTGGTTCGATAACTTTATATTTCTACTTTCAAAGTGTGAAAATTGAAATTCACCAGCTTACTTTTGTACGGGAGATTGGGCCATTTTTCATCCGATAACGCCCATTTTTTTTATATATTTATTGTGTGATCAGTCTAACTATATTTTCTCTATATTTAGGAAGTAGGCGTGGTTTTCATCCGATTTCGCTGATTCACCAACTGATCCGTCCGTTGGTGAATCTAATGTTATATACCAATTTTCAGCTCGATCGCTTCATAATCACGGTACATTACTATCGACAATGCTCCTTAAAGTCTGAAGTTCTTTAATGTAAATCCATTTTTATCAAATATAAGTGGAATGAAAAGTGGTGATTAATATAATATAAAAGAATAATAATGAATACAGAATTTTATGTAGACGCAGATAAGCCGCTTCTTGTTATTAAAACTATCGTCAAGACAATGAGAAATTAAAAATCACAAGAATGAAACAATAGAGAAGATATGAAAAAATACTTTCAACGTCTATATGTGTGTGGCTACATCTGATAAAGTTGTAAAAGAATGAATCAATTATCATTCACTTAAAATTATAGAAATGAATAAAAAATGTTGAATGCATTGAGTGAATAAAAAATCGCATTCAATTTCATTTGACTTAAAAATTATTATTTAAAAACAGGTTTTTTTTCTTAATTCAAAACTAATTCGACATTTTTCTAAAGCCAAATGAATGCATTCTTTTCATTCTTTCTTCCAAATAAATGAATATTCGTTTGCATTCATTTGGCATTTACCATTCAATCATCTACTAATCTTACTATTTGCCAATATCATTCTTAAATGAATTTATTCAAAAATATTGATACATTGAATGAATAGAAAATCGCATTCATTTTTATTCGACTTAAAAATTATTATTTAAAAACATTTTTTTTATTTTTGTTCTAATTTAAAACTAATTCGACAAAATTTTCTAAAGCCAAATGAATGCATTCTTTTCATTATTTCTTCAAATTAAATGCATATTCGTTTGCATTCATTTGGCATTCACCATTCAATCATCTACTAATCTTACTATTTGCCAATATCATTCTTAAATGAATGTATTCAAAAATATTGATACACGAATGAATAAAAAATCGCATTCATTTTTATTCGACTTAAAAATTATTATTTAAAAACATTTTTTTTTTTTTTTTGTTCTAATTTAAAACTAATTCGACATTTTTCTAAAGCCAAATGAATGCATTCTTTTCATTCTTTCTTCCAATTAAATGAATATTCGTTTGCATTCATTTTGCATTTACCATTCAATCATCTACTAATCTTACTATTAGCCAATATCGTTCTGCAATTGATTACCAATATCAATACAACCTTAAAGTTGAAAATGAATGCATTCTTATACATCATTGATATGTGCAAATATTAAGACAATGTGTAATGGATTAATATTAAATAGATTTTCATAATTTAAATCTTCATTTCGTTCGATTCTCTGCATTCAATTGTGATAAACTACATGTGGTAAGTACATGGAAACCCATTTCTTTTGTATATTTGCCGATTCCTCTTTTCCGAGTTTACTGAATATTGCTCTATGAGTTTACCATATTTATCAAAATAATATTTATTTTTATTATTATGCCTTCATATTAACATGTACATTTATTATTTTCCAAACGGAAAGACCATTTCCTTTCCATTGTACTTTTGACCCATATGTCACTGAGAGAGAAATAATGTAATATTTGTATTATAAACAAAAAATACTAGATATTTGTATAATCACAAAAATTGCAAGAAGATAATGAAAGCAATTTATTTAGATTAAGATTTAAGGAAAAAAAAACTTCTTAGTTTTGAATTAAACATCAATAATAGCAATAGCCAATTAAGGGGTCTTCTATATGGGGAAGTAATAACTTACGGTCTTCGAAGTATCTTTACGAACCTCTTAGAAACCCCTAACTTCTTTCGTCATTGTAATGACATCAAACAAATTAGATTGCAATAAATGCCACAAGAAATCGCAAAGTAAAGAATTCTGCTTCCAAAAGTATACTCAATTCATGTCTTTACTTAATAATAATTTCTCAAATTACTATATAATACTCATGAGCAAGTATGTATATCTTTAATGTTACGTAATAGAATTAGATTTCTATTTCACGAATTGATTTTATGTAATATGAAAAAACAAAAAATGCAAATAAATAATATTGAGCACGTAGTACTGTGTGCGCATTTATTCACGTATAATTAATTTCTAATAGCACTACTCGATAAAGAAACTATCCAAATTAAACTTTTTCCACATTTGAACGGAAATTTGTCGAATAATGACCCTTACAGAGCTCAAATGTAACTTTGGCTAACTTTTGGTTAGCTCCCAGAGCTTCTGGCGAGTCACTATCGATGTGTATGGACTGGCGTTGCCCTGATGGAACACAATTCCTCTCCTATTAAACAAAGCTGGCCGCTTCTAGGCGAGTGCTTCCTTTAGACGGTTCAATTGTTGACAGTACAGGTCCGAATTAAGAGTTTCGCGGTAGGGGAGCAGCTTATAGTAGTTAATTCCCTGCCAAGCCCACCAAGCACATAGCAAAACCTTCCTGACCGGCACTTCTGGCTTGGCCACCGTTTGCGCCGGCTCACTGTGATTCGTCCACGATCGTTTTCGCTTGACGTTGTCGTAAGTGACCCACTTTTCATCACCAGTAACCATCCGCTGCAGGAATGGATCGATTTTGTTACGGTTCTACAGCAATTTGCAGATGTAAATTCGGTCCATGAGGTTTTTTTTTGCGTTAACTCGTATGGCACCCATACATCGAACTTCTTTTTGTATCCAGCATTATTTAAATGGTTCCAAACGGTTTTTTGTACAATGTTTAGCTCCTGGGCAATAGAAACAGACGGCTTACATGACTGTCAGACTCGACGATTTCCATTATTTGATCGATATTTTCGATAATTGGCCTTCCAGAGCGTGGTGTGCATCTTTGACATCATAATTACCGGAATGGAATCGATGAAACCAAAATTGCACGTGATTGGCTATTACAATATCAGGACCATAAACACTATTCACATTTTCAGCCGTCTGGCTTGCGTTTTCGCCTTTATCGAAGAAAAACTGTAAAATATGGCGTATTTTCTCTTTACTGGTGTCCATCTTTGACGCATGCTCAAACAATACGGAGTTAAGCAATCACAAAATTGCCTGAAAAGTTTATTTAGTACGATATTCTATCTTTATAACGCCATCTAGCGTAACCCGATCGCACTTTTACAATGCGAGATATAGCCATCTATTGGAAAAATAATGGATTTCTTTTTACTACACCTAGGGGCATCCTTCCTGGGAGTAATGGGATCCAATTATATTTTTTTTAATGTCGATTTGCTAAAGTAACCTACGGTGGATCACGAAAAAAATGTATTAAAATTTCACCCCAAGCAAAAAAAAAATTGTTTTTTCCTTATTAAACCTTAATGAAAATATCATTTCGATGTTATCCCGCGTTAATTTTAGAGTTAGTTATATTTCCAAAGGGATTTTTTAAAGGGCTTTTATGATTTTATGGTACAAAAAAAAAAAAAAATGTTTATTCATTCATTCATTCATCAGCGGAGCTGAATTAAATTTTCTTAAGGGTTCGTACAATGTCATAGTCATATATGAAGGAATTATGTATAGCCCTCTCTGATAGCTTTTCAACGAGCTACTTTTTTCAAAAGTCGATCAATTAAGAACTGTGCTATGATAAAAAAAAATTTTTTGGCGGTTCCGAAAGGGTTAAGAAAAACAATTTTTCTTATCTTTCAAACTAGGGGTGAAATTTTGAACTCGTTTTTTTTTTTTTCTTGTATGGGTAGCGAACCACTTTAGTGTAACCCACCCATAAGTAATGGAAATATGGAGTAAAAATGTTTAGAAATATTGTTGGGGAGCCAAAAACGATTGAGGAAGTAATCATTTCAGTCTAATTTTTTGCGTTCAAGACATTGGTTAACTAAAAGGTTTCTTCAGATGTAACTAATGCTTTATACTAACAGTTCCTTGGCTAAACAAAGCATTGAAGAGGAGGAGAGCATTTTGTAATTTGTAGATTGTAATATCATATGTGTTTTATGTTTACATAGAGAACTCACTTGCAGCGAACTGTTGTATGGAAGTAATCAATATTCGTCCAGTAACAACTGTTGCTTAAAGTGCTTCTAAACGGTGAGTATGATACAATCGATTAATTCCCGTACTCATCGTTCAACTCAGCGTTAAAGAGTGAGCTATTTATTACTTTATATAAGGTTGAGAAGAATTCTCACATCAAAATGTTGACATTCTCATGATAAAATAGCGACATTTTCATAAGAAATAAATAGTCTTACCTTTTAGAAGCACATTTAACATTTAATCCTTCACGAAAGTTGAGCGAATAATTAAGTTAACTCTGAGAGAATACATTTTTGATAGTTAATCCATTGTCCTTAGTTAACCAATGACTCTAAACTCAAAATTTAATAACAAATTATTGATATAATTATTGTCCTTAATACCGATCGAATTAAATATTGAGGTCGCGAATAAAACACATCAAGAAATTGGGGTTTTTTTTTTTTTAGAGAAATGTTTATTTATTTCTATCAATTAAAATCTAATTTTAGCCCTCATTAAATATGCATTAACTAGTCGACTAACAACAGATAAGTTTCAAAATTCAAAATTTCACTCTTAGTTAAAATATATGAATAAGTACTACAGCTCACAGGTGAATTTCTTGCGAAAGTAACGAACGAGTAAGGGTCAAAGTTTAATAGACATTGCTTAAGTAGCTTTCTATTTACAAATGGAAATCTTTGTATAAAATCATTCTTAAAGGGTAACATAAGACTAACATAAATAATGCATAAATTTCATTGCGTCTAACCTTCAAAAAAAAGTTTTGTGATCTTTCAAGCATTTAAGATATTTTAAAAATTAATTGTTTTTTTTTTTTTTTTCAAAAAAATATATAGAGGAAAAGAGTTTATCAGATAAACACCTTTATTGACCTTAACAATCGTGATATTTATAACCTTGGAATATAAAGCAGAAAAAACAATATAAACATTTTATTCAGGAGCTATTAAAATAAGTAGGTACAAATTAGAATTTGAAAATGTATAACTACAAGTAATTATTATTTTAATAATTTTAATTATTATTTTAATTATATATACGAGGGCGGTCCCAGAACTACCCGACCTGCCTTATAGATGGCGGCAGAGGTTTGAAAAAAATTATTTTGGTGAAAAGTGGCAACCTTATAAAACATATGTTTTAAGTTTCAAGGCGCCACGTTGTTTAGTATTTTGTTTTTTGGAGCCATCGAAAGTTAACGACCTCTGTGAATTTGTAAACATGGAAAAAATTGGTCACCGTCATGTAAATTCAATACTTTCATTTGAAAGGTCTCAGTCCGACGAATATTCGTTTACGACCATAAAATATTGGGTGGCAGAGTTTAAGCGAGGTCGTACGAGCCGCCAAGACAAACATCATAGTGGTCGACCAATTGAGGTGGCCACGCTAGAAACGGTTAAGAAAATCCACAAAATGGTATTAGATGATCGCCGGCTGAAGGTGCATGAGCTAGGTGAAATTCAAAAAAAAAAAAAAAGCTATATCTCGTATTTGGACCGAAAATTTGGAGTTGAAAAAGCTGTGTGGGAGATGGGTGCCGCGTTTGCTCGCAATAGAACAAAAACAACGTCGTGAAGATGTTTCTATAGAGTGTTTGGTGATGTTTCACAGTAATAAAGCCGAGTTTTTGCGTCAATTCGTAACCATGGATGAGACATGGGTCCGCCACTTCACACCTGAGACGAAGGAGTAGTTAAAACAGTGGACTGAAAGGGGAGAATCGTGTCCAAAGAAGGCAAAGACAATTCCATCTGCAGGCAAGGTTATGGCGTCTGGTTTTTGGTATGCACGTGGGATCATTTTTATTGATCATTTTCAAAAAGGAAAAACAATCAACGGCGGCGAGTATTATGCTAATTTGTTGCAGCAGCGTTTAAGCGATGTAATTAAAGAAAAACGGCCGTATTTGGCGAAAAAGAAAGTGTTGCTGCATCAAGACAATGCACCAGTTCACACATCCGCTATTGCGATGGCCAAAATCAATGAGTTAAAGCTCGAATTGTCTTTAGCACGCACCTTATTCGCCAGATTTAGCTCCTACGGATTATTTTCTATTTCCAAATTTGAAAAAATGCCTTGGTGGTAGAAGATTTGCATACAATGAAGAGATGGAGTCTGCGATAGATGGCTATTTTAATGAGCTAGACAGTTCATAAACATAAACAGGGTATCGAAGCTATAGAATATCGCTGGGAAAAGTGTATAGGAGATTATGGTTGAGAAATAAAGAAAATATTTTCCCAATTTGTTGTTTTCTTTGTTAGGTCGGGTAGTTCTGGTACCACCTCCGTATATATGCCTTACACAAATATTACGTCATCCGGAATCGGCTAATATTCAACTGTGACCTTGATTTCTGCGATCTATCATGTAATATTGGGACTATCGATTAATTATAAAGGATTTACGAAAGATGCCGTAGCTTGTGGTATTATGCATCGCGCACGCCGCCATCATTTTTATTTAATTTTTTTTTTTTTGTCTGTCATGAGGTCACTGCGTTGAAGTGTAAACAACAACGCTTTTTTGAGCATCGCTGCAGGAAGCTTATGATATGCATGCTCCATCGATTCCAACTTGTGAGTGATGGTTCAGACGATTCAGAAGTGGCGATTTTGACATAAAAGACAAGATGAGTCCTGATCAGCCAAGATGAAGTTTCAAGATGAAGAATTGGAAGCATTATTCAAGACCAAGATAGTTGTCAAACGCAAAAAGATCTCGGAGAATCCTTGGAAATGACTCAATCAACCATTTCCGAACGTTTAAAAGCAGCATGATTCATTCAAAAGCAAGCAAATTGGGAGCCACATGAATTGAAGCCAAGAGGCGTTGAATGGCATGTCAGAAATCTTGTTCAAGTGATACAAAAAGAAGTCGCTCTTGCATCGCATTGTTATTGGTGACGAAAAATTAATTCATTACAACAACCCGAAGCGCAAGGCAGAGTATTCATAGCGCGAAGGAAATGCGAAATTTGGTGGAATCAGAAGAATTGTGTTGTATTATGAGCTGTTGAAATCGGGTCAGACGATCACAGGGGACCTGTGCCGAACACAATTGCTTCGCTTAAAGAGAGCAATTGCCGAAAAACGACCAGAATATGCAACTAGACACAAATCTATAATATTCCATCGTGACAAGGCTCGGCCTCATATTGTAAGACCGATTAAAAATTACTTGAAAATAGCGGGCGGCTGGGAAGTTTTACCTCACCCACCTCATAGCCTACACATTCAAAAAAATTAATAGTTCTCTTGGGACAGAATCCATATGCTACCAGATAAATGGGGAAAAAGTCATAGCTAACGATGGCTAATACTTTGAATAATGTCTTCATATATTTGGTTATTGAAATAAACTGATATTTTTTGCCAAAAAAAAATCCTTTAAAATTAATCGATAGTCCCAATAAATAATTTGAAATATTCAAAATATGTTCAAAAAATTGTCTTCCACGGGTATTTATTGATTCTCGACATCGTTGCATTTCCAATTTTTTTTTGGTGGAGTGGAGGAAAGAGCTGGCTGGCGAAGCATGCTAGATTCGGCCTAAATCGATTTTCGGTTGTAATGGCCACTTAAGTATATAACTCTAGGTAGTCACTCACAACATGAAGTATTTCCTTAGAACTTATTAGGAAGGATTACAGATTCTCAGGTCACCGGTGCATAGGAACTTATGCAGAGAAACTGCGAATTCCGCTTAAACAAATAAAAAAATAAATATGTGGCACTTAAAGCCCCAAAGGGCTCATTGGCCGAGCTTATTCACTCACTGTAAAAGTTATGGAAACTTAGATGAAAAAGAACAAGTTCCAAGGAAAGTTCTTCTCAAACAAAATGACAAAATTTCCAGAAATTAGTCCAAAGAAACTATTAAACAAAAAAAAAAAAAAAAAATATGTGGCACTTAAAGCCCCGAAGGTCTCATTGGCCGAGCTTCTCTTCCATTACTGTTGTGCGGTGGTGAGTTTTCGTAAACACGACAGGTTCCACAAGATAGGTCGTATTAGCTGACACGGTCTGCCGTTATACGTCGGTGGGTAGTTAAACCATAAATGTGAATTACTGCGGCGAGCAAGTGCAGCAGAAGGTGTGTTATGAACTTTGGTTGCTCCTCATCACCAGTGCATCGGTAGTAATCAGGTGTCACAAGGTCAAATCTGATTGCAAGGCTTCCAATCAGTCAATGCGTTGTAACAACTATCCGATCACCAATTCTTTTGTTAGTACTTTTGTCCAATTTTAGCCAGATAAATCGGGCAGTTTCGCACAACGGTTCCAACTCTCATACGGTGTTTGTAAAACTCAAACTATGTTAAAAATTTATAAAAATTGCAATTGGAATCTTGCAATTTGACACTGATGATACATAATGGCACTATCTTCAACAAAAGTGTCATGCTGTTAGCGTATGCCGACGATATTGACATAATCGGCATGAACACGCGAGCAGTCAGTGCAGCATTCTCAGAGTTGGAAAGAGAGTCGCGTCGGATGGGTCTCACGGTGAACGAGGGCAAGACGAAGTATCTAGTGTCAACAAACAAAGAGTCCCGGCGTCTTGGACAGCACGTCACTGTTGACAACTACGCTTTTGAAGTAGTAAGGGACTTTGTCTATCTTGGAACCAGCATTAACAGCAGTAATGACGTCAGCTTGGAGATCATGCGTAGGATAACTCTTGCTAACAGGTGTTACTTTGGGCTGAGTAAGCAATTGTGGAGTCGAGCCCTCTCTCGAAGAACGAAAACTACACTCTACAAGTCTCTCATCATGCCTGTCCTAACATATGGCGCTGAAGCCTGGACAATTTCCACCTCGGATGAGCGAATACTTGGAGTTTTCAAGAGAAATGTCCTACGCAAGATCTTTGGACCTATTTGCGTTGGTGGCGAGTACCGAATAAGGTACAACCATGAACTGTACGAGCTGTATGCCGATATTGACATAGTAAAGCGCATCAAAATCCAGCGGCTGCGCTGGCTAGGTCATGTCGAGCGAATGGAAGAACACGCTCCAGCTAAGAAGGTGTTATATTCGGAACCCGCTGGAGGACGACGCAAAAGAGGAAGACCAAACCTCCGGTGGAAAGACCAAGTACTGGAGAACCTGACGGCGCTTGGAATTTCTAACTGGCGCCAGCTAGCGAAGAACAGAGATGGCTGGCGAAGCATGTTATTTTCGGCCTAAATCGATATTCGGTTGTTATGGCCACATAAGTAAGTAAGTAAGTAAGATACATTTTTTCCTCGAAGACTCCATGAAAATACCACCTTGGTATCTGAGATTTAATCCAAGGCGATCCCCAAGCTGTATAATGAAATGATACGAGATAATCTATGGACGTATACAGATGCCCGAATTGGGGAAAAATTACATAGCAATATCGACATGCTTGTCCTGTGTTTCCGTAGAACTATTGGAGATCATTTGCTTGATACCATATTGTTTTTCTTCTAATATGAACGATGTATCATTTAAATAAATTTTATTAAAAATTCCAAGTCCTCTTGAGTCACCTTATATACAACATCCAACATGAGCAATATCGTGAGCATCACTCACTCACTACTCATGATGAACAACAATGTATTCAATGGTTTCACTAAGAATGCGTGTGCATATAATATAGTATTTTTACATACCAATCTTTCTTTCTCTCTCTCTCTCTCTCGCTCTCACTATCTACCCCTCACTCTATCACTTGGAATATTTTGTGGCAATTAAAACGTATTATTATTGCACTTCAAGAGATTTTACTAGGGCGATAAAAGAACTCGTTAGATTGCTTTGCAAAACAAAGCCAAAAAAAAAAAAAAAACGGCAGAATAATAACAAATTACGATGAAATTCTTCGTATAAAGTGTGAACATGAACGTGTTGCTAACAGCAAAATGTACATAACTTTTCTACCTACATACATTTTTGTTCTAACATCGTAATTACTTGCATAGTAGTTAAATGGCATTTGATATAACCAACCGTCACACATGCATACAACAACATATTGTTAACTGACCTATTTACCAGATAACCAAAAACAAAGAAAAGTAAAAAGAGCACAACAACAAGAACAAAACTATCAAAACTATGATCAATCATTCAAATACAAACTGGTATAATAACACAATATAGTTTATTCAGGTTGATCATTCAAAAAAATATCGCCATCATCATCATCATCATTAAAATTGTTGAAAATTTGTTTAGTGTAGAATATATATTTATTCTTGCTCTATCGTCTCTACTCTTCATGCATAAATCAATGGGTACACATTTCAACATCATCATTACTGCAGCATGACACCAAACAATATACATATATTTGTCATACTATTTATTATATCATATATAAACGTTCCAAAACAAAAAAAAAGCCAGTACGAGGGCTATACGATATATACCAAGCTTCTACATAATATGTTTTACTCTCATCTGAGAGAACACACTTAGTCCAAAAAGGCCCATTGTGATGCCACCGAGCTTCTCTTCCAATACGGTTGTGCGTATTAAATTTGGACAGCATTAGAAGGGACCTACTTATATTAGCCGGTTCCGAATGGAATATTTTTATATTATATTGACTCAAGAAAAGATTTTTCGCTCAATGATATCATAAAACTTTCGATCATCTTTTAAGAGAAGACGTACAAAAAATTCACTAGATTTCCTATTTCTAAACCTGGCTCCATCGATTGGAGACTATAAACTTTTCGATTACCTATTGAGAGAAGACATGCAATTGCGGTGAATATTTTACGAGCGTTTTCTTCAGATCTCCTACTTCCAAACCTAAAGAAGATGGTGGCTCACCAAAAAATGCTGGATTCATGTAAAGGCAATACACAATAACGTAAAATGTTTTCTATTTTCGAACCTAAAGAATAAAGGGCAATCGTCAGAAAGACTTTTGGCTTCAATCTTTCAGAAGATAACAGACAATTGCTTTCTATTTCCGAACTTGAAAAAAAAAATACGTCTGGCCTGAAAGAATTTGACTCCAATGACGAATGAACATAAACTTTTCCACGATCTTGAAGAAAAAGGCGACTTGCAGGAAGTTTTTTTCTCCCCAAAGACAGATGATCATAAATATTTCAATTACCTTTTAAGAGAAGACATAAGGTTTGGTTATGTTATGTGGCTGCCCTCTCTCTGAGAGGACACACTTAGGCCAGAAATGTTCATGGTGATACCACCGAGCTTCTTTTCCAATATTGTTGTGCGTGTTAAATTTGGACAGCATTAGAAGGGACCTATTGATATTAGCCGGTTCCGAACGGCAGAACCATTGTGACATCACTTTAATTTAGTTTTGTCACAGAGCTCTTTTTTAAGAAGCATTTTTGACAAATTCTTACTGCCGGAAAAATTGTCAATTCTTGCCGATAGGTTGGTACACAGTTCGAAAGAAAAATCTTTTCGATATTGAATTTTGTTTTGCTTCAGTCGGGGATTGAACCCACAACCTACAGATCACAAGGCCAACGCACTAAACACTGATCTACGGCACGTCTTGCCTGAAAATGTTCTGACTCCAATGACGGATGAACATAAAATTTTCGATTATCTTTTCAGAAAAATAAGTATAATAGCGGTGGATATTTTTCTGGCATACTATCTAGAGCTCTTATTTCCACGAACTTGAAGAAAAAGGCGACTTGCAGGAAGTTTTTGTCTCCCAAAATATTTCAATTACCATTTCTGACATATTCTCAAGAGTTCCCATTTTTAGACCTAGTGAAAAAGGGAGCTCGCCAGAAATGTTTGCCTTCAGCAACGGGTCAACATAAAACTTTTCGATTACTTCTTAAGAGAACACGTATCATTTGCGGGGAATATTTTTCTAGTATCTTCACCAAAGTTTATATTTCCGAACGTGAAGGAAAACGTTGCTCAAAGGAAAGAATTATCACTTCAACGACGGGTAACCATAAAATTTTTTGACAAACTTTTAAAAGAGGCACAATCACGTTGAAGCTTTTTCTGGTATATTCTCTAGGCTTCCTATTTCCTAACCTTAAAATAAAAGTGGTGTGCCTTGGATCCAAAATTTTAATAGAAGTTATACCAAAAGATATTTTCTAACATATTCACTAGTCTTTATTTTCGAACCTACAGGAGGAAGACGGTTCGCCCGTAAGATTTTTAGCTCCAATGAGGAATAGGTGAAACGCCTATTTTGAAAAAACGATATTTTCAAAAATAATCCTAAAATTAAAACTTTGTCCTTTGAGCTGTAGAGTAAAAGCTTGCCGGATTGATTTTAGATTTAGCCAACTTGAAAGCATTTCATAGACAAATATTTGAGTGCATCTGTTGGCAAGCAACTGGTAATTGTTACGACAGTCAAAATTAGTAAAGAAAAGGTTCTGAAAGAGCTCTGTGACAAAGCTTGGAAAAAGTGATGCTGCAAAAATTTTGACATTTGCAATTGTTTGATATTAGAAGGTCGCTTTAGTATTGTTTCAAATTTCAACCGCACAAAAACACTCAAAGAGAAGCTCGGTCAAACATTTTCAGAGCTCTCCGAAATAAATATAATTTGGTAAGTACGATATAAAAGGATGCTTATGGTAGATTTTAATGTTTTTTCTAGCATTACACCGCCCACACCTACAACACTAAAAATTAGAAACAGAACCAAAAAAAAAAAATACCAAACAAAACAAAATGGTGTCAACTAATTTTGCGCGCGTCAGTCACAACATCAATTACAATACATACCTATGTATTTCCGTTCAGTTAAAATTCCAACAAAAAAAAAAATATTCAATTCACATAAAATAATAATAAATTTAAAACAATAAAAATAAAATTAAATAATCATGCAATAAATTGCAACATTTTTACAAAGTTTTATTTACGCGAATATAGCATGCGCAATTAAGACTACGGGTCGGAGCGTGTAATGTATTATGTATAGCGGAAAGGTGTGTAATTATGAAAGTTGTGCCAACATATTCACGAATATTATTAAATAGGTAGGTATTCGTACATAAAAAGCATGTCGGAAATTGACGTTACATTGTAGCTACATCTTGTATATATATACTATGAGTATTTACAACAATTATTGCCAAAAACAAAACAAAAAAACTTGAATAATTTAATGTTGAGCTGCAATAGGAAATCAAATTAAATTTCCAATAACCTTAGAGCTATGAATACTTAAGTTAAAAAAATATGCCTTTTTAATTACAAAAAAAAGACCTGATGCTATAACTTTTATTGGGCACCTTTGATGACTATGTCAGACTTTGAGGTCTAACATACTCATTTATTTAGAAAATCAATATTCAGGATTAATATTCAGGATTATACAAAAGTTAAGTCTCTATTCTTTCGAAGTTGTCAAGGAACTTACCTACATTGGCACGGCCGTCAACACCGAAAATGATGTCAGCCTGGAGATAAAGCGAAGACTAACTCTTGCTAATAGGTGTTACTACAGGCGCAGTAAGCAAATGACGAGTAGAGCCATCTCTCGCCAGACAAAACTGACACTCTTCAAGACGCTCATCATACCCGTGCTGCTCTATGACGCGCAAGCATGGGTTGTGTCGTAGACCGATGCAGCCACGCTTGGGGTGTTCGAGAGAGGCAGATTCTTCACAAGATCTTTGATCCTGTTCGCGTCGATGACGACTATCGTATTCGAATGAACCACGAACTGTACGAGCTCTACGATGAAATTGACATAGTCCAACGCATCACTATTCAGCGTCTGCGGTGGCTAGGCCATGTTGCGCATATGAATGAAGAAGCTCCGACGAAAATGGGTGTTTGAAATGGAAGCCGTTGGACGACGACGAAGGGGAAGGCCATGCCTCCGATGGAAGGACCAGGTCGCGAAAACCAAATTTACGCATGGTATAACTCATTGGAGAAGGCGCACGCAAAAAAGAGACGCCTGGAGAGAGCTATTGAGGTCGGCCGTAACACGATAACGATAAATGTTGTGCTAAAAACCCTAGTTAGGCAGAAGAATGAGGAAGACCGTGGTGATTACGTTATCTTTTGTACAGGACATCTTCTCAGAGAAATACATTTTATCGAGGTGATATTTGCGGGGGGCAATGACCTGATAAGAAGTCTGCAAACAGTTTTAAATCATATTTGCTTAGATTAATAGAATCGAAAGACAAACGCTGTTGTTCCTGAGTAGAAGTTACAGGCACTTTTTTCAGCCCTCCACGGGCTAGTTGATGGTAAATAGATCATGGAAACTCATAACATCTGAGTCGATGTAATAAACCACAGAGTCGGTGTGGTTTAAAAACGCTTGCGTTACACGAAATCAATTTTAGTGCCGTTTTGTAATTCACTCACGCTACGTCAGAGTATCCTAATTTATAGAGGATGTGCTCTGTAGTGAGACAGAATCATTCAGCAACATGAAGAGCAGATAGTCCTAGTTGCAACTTAACTATTCGAGAAGATAAAATCATATTTTTTAAGGATTGTTTAAATACTCGCTACGTCTAGCAATTACAAGCCACCATGCTTGAAAGACCTTCTATGAGGGTACGAGAGGGATATTGATAGATTGATAGTCCTAGTTGCAACTTAACTATTCGAGAAGATAAAATCATATTTTTTAAGGATTGTTTAAATACTCGCTACGTCTAGCAATTCAAGCCACCATGCTTGAAAGACCTTCTATGAGGGTACGAGAGGGATATTGATCCTAGGGGTTTAGAGCGAATACCGGTTACCAATTGAGAATAAGGTGAAGCTTTTTACTTTCATAGAAAGTAAAAAGCTTCACCTAGATATGGTTATTTGACTAAGATATTTTGTGCGACTCCTTCAGATAAAACCGCCCTCCACAATTGTGGATGTAGGACAAGTTTGAAGTTTGTTGCATTTAGTGATGATCACAACGCGAGACCTGCACAGGTAATATTAATAAGTCGAATCATCGTATTGTAGAGCCAGTAAGTTAACTTTGAAGATAGAAGTTTTGGCGAAAATATTTCAGCACGTCAAGGAAGTCCTCGTAGCCCTCAGAAATCACATGTGTAAATTTGAGTTCCAACTAAGAATTTTATTCAGACTATTCAATGCACTGCGAACTAAAAGATCTTTTGTGCACATATTGCTCAACTAAAACAATTCTAGACTATTTATAAATCTTACAATTGCTGTGGGCTTGATTTTACCTATGTGGTTTGGTGTCAAGATTCCATTACCTAGGTAGCCAAGTCTACGTCATGCCACCGCTGGGCAATTGCATAGAATATGTGCCGATGATTCCTGCTCCTCATGACAGAGTCGACAGGTATCGTTTTCTATCTCTTTTCTTCATATGGTAATTGAGTCTACGGTCCCCACACAGCAGTTCTGTGTAGAATTTTATGTCATTTCTGCTGAGGTTAAGAACACCTTCCATCTTAACATGAGCGGGATCAATAAGTCCTTTCGACTGCCACATGCCCGTTTGGGCTCTTCAGTAGTCAAGTAGATCCCGTTTCTCCCTTTCACATATCAAGTCGTTTATGAAACTGTTTGTAACCCCGCAGAAAGGGTCTAGTTCAATGAAAGGAGTGCTTGCGCCCTCCTTTGCTAGGGTGTTGGCCATTTCGTTTCCCTCGTGTCCCTCATGTCTCGGCACCCACATGAGGGTGACAGGATTCTTTGCTGCCAGGGCATTAAGAAGTTTAAAATATTCCCAAACCAAGCTTGATTGAAACGAGCATTTTGCCAGGGACTTTAGAGCCGCCTGGCTGTCCGAGAGGATGCATATTTTGGTACCACGGGTGCCCCTACGTATGCATTCTCTCGCACATACCTCTAAAGCATGGACCTCCGCCTGAAAAATGGAAGCTATTCACCCCATTGAGATTGCTTTCCGAAATCTTGGTCCATCAGTGTACCATAACTTTATAAATTTTATAAAATAGACATACGCTTAGAACTAGTTTTATAATTTGGAAAAAAAAAACAAAATGTTCTCCCAACTGATCACCTAAATTTGACATTTCCAAAGCATTCAGTCACCTGCCATTGGAACGATAATTTCCCCATGCAATGATGCATGGGACTCCTATGGAACTACGGTCTTCAGTCTGAAAGCATTTTGGAATGCTTAAAAAATTAATTCTAGAATTGATTTCATCACAAATACATGCAACACAGCACCAATGAATCGGTATCGGAAATACTAAGCAATTATTACTTAATGCAAATTGGGGTTAAACTAAATTATTTTTCAAATCAACGTATTTAGTTTTCGACTTGAGCAAGCCCATTTTTTTTTTTTTTTTTTTTTTTTTTTTAATTGCATATAACCTACATGATTTATGTTACACTTGGATAGATTTATGGATGTCATGCAGCTTAAGCTTTGCCATAATGAAATATATATAAAGTTAATTGCACCCATACAAATACCATATATGTGCATATATATATGTAAATATTTGTTGTATATGTAAATATGTTGATGTGTTGATTAATGAATTTCTTTAAATAAATGTCCAAAATAATCATTTTTTTTTTTTTTTTTTGTGAGTGCTTTCAACGCAACAACAAATTTTTTGAAGAAGATTACAGTTCAAGAAGTCAACGCTTTTCGTTTTTTTTTTTTTTTTTTGTCATTAGAACTACTAAGAGTAATTTTCGAAACTCTTCCTGTTGATAGTCATAGAATTGCTTAAGTTTAGCTTTATATTGTATGTCTTGTCGCATTCTTACATTCTTCTATATAAATAGCTAAACGGCAAGAACAAGCATTTAAGCATTTACATATATAAGTTTTTCTCTCTTGATTAATGAAGGTCATTTTTTACATTCTACTTAATTTATTTAATGAACATTTTTTATTTTACTACTACTACGATACATACTAAATATTGTATTTATATTACAATAAAAAAAAAAAATTATGATCTACATGCTTACATATGCGCATCTTCTATAATAAGTAGAATTTCATTTTTTTTATTGATTCATTCTTTATTTTTCTCTTCTATTTGCTCTAAATATGCTGCTTCCATATTATGTGTATTGGAACCTATCCCAAATTAAATGATATTAAATTATTTCCACTTTTATTATTCGTTACTTATGCATAAAATGGGGTTAATAAAATCGTTCTTTTATTGGTTAAAATGGGGTTAAAATCGTTCACTTTTATTTTAGTGAATCTTTACTCTACCTATTTTTACTATAACCTAATTTAAAAAATCTCCTTACAGTCGGCTGGGGCCGACCAAATTATACCCTGCATATGTAGAGATATATATAAAAAGTTTGCTCGTATATCCATCCTTTTCTTCCACTACTTTGTATAGGACCTACATTAAGAAGCAGGCGTACCTCACCAATTTTGGAGGATCAATTCCTGAATATAATACTAAACTACATAGCTTGCAATGGGTTGACCTAGGCGTATTAATTAGTAAGTTATGGGTGTTTTAATGTTTAAGATAAATCCGAGACTTTATACGGAAGATATATAAAAAGTAGGCGTGACGTACCTCTTTCTGGTATATCTAATTAATTTTTCAATATCCACACCTTAAATTTGGTTGTCCTACGCTAAATGGTTTGTAAGTTATGGAGCTTAAAAGTTTTAGTTTAATTACCTCGACTTTGTATGGGAGACCTATGAAGGAGTGGGCGTGGCACACTGATTTTCTGCCAGATTTTTGCCGACTACGATATTAATTTAAGTGTCAATTATGGTTATTCTAGACAGAAGATTGCCGAAGTTACAGCTGTTTTAATTTAAAATTTGTATGGGGGCTACGATAAACAATGGGCGTGGTGCACCCATTTCCTGTGAGCCCAATTGCTCGAACAATACTAATCCATACCTTAAATCTCGTTGTCCTAGGCTAAATGGTTTGTAAGTTATGGAGCTTAAAATTTTAGTTTAATTCCCTTGACTTTGTATGGGAGACTCATGAAGGAGTGGGCGTGGCACACTGTTTTCTGCCTTATTATTTCCGACTACCATGTTAATCTCAGTGTCAATTATGGTTATTCTGGACAGAAGATTGTAGAAGTTACAGCTGTTTCAATTTAAAAGAAGTACAGACACTTTGTATGAGAGCTACGCTAAAAAGTAGTCGTGGCTCACCCACTTTTGGCGAGGTTATGTAGTAGTATAATGTAACTCTATGAGCGAAATATTGTTGTCCCAGGTGGTATATTATGTGAGTTATAGCAAGTTAAAGATTTTGAAAATTTCGAGCTTAGTCGCTTTGAATGCTTGGTGTGGGCGTGGTTATTGACCGATCATGCCCAATATCAATCCCCTCCGTACCCTTGGATCATAGATTACTTGTGCCAAATTTCATCGAAATAGCTCAATATTTACTCAAGTTATCGTGCGAACCAGCCAGGTGACAGACAGACGGACGGACGGACGGACGGACATCGTTAAATCGAAAATTTAATCGACGCTGATCACGAATATATATCTATGTCTATATCTCCGGAGATTCCTTCAAGTGGACACAAACATCTGACCGAAATGAATATACCATGCATATTGCATTATGCAGGGTATAAAAATAGTTCTCAGGTGTCTTTAGGTGTAGAACATAGAATATATGTAGGTGGCATGCCACAGAGACCGAAACAAATGGACAGTCAGACGATGCAAGATCCATGCTATAAGGTGAATAATGTATGGAAACCTTCCAACCAAGTTCTGTCAATTTGTTCCAAGTCATCAAAGATGTGTGTGAGCTGGCATTGTCATGATGGAACACAATTCCATTTCTGTCGGTCAATTTTTGGTCACGCTCTATCTCGATTGCTTCGTTCGAATGGTCGAGTTATGCCTGATAGAAGAAGACCGAATTGATCGTCTGGGCAGATTGTCGCAGCTCATAATGGATAATTCTATTCCAATCCCACTAAACACTCAACATAACCTTTTTTGCTTTCCCAAGATTTAAAGTAATTTTTGGAGGGTCACCAACCTTATCCATGATCGCTTGATCATGATGATCGAATATTATCGTATTCAATCCATTTTTTATTACCCGAATTAATTTGCTTAAAAAATGATTCGATTTCGTTGCGTTAATACATATGGCGCCTAAACATCGAGCTTCTTCAAATAATCAGCACTTTTTAGATAATTCCAAACTGTCACAATTGATTGTGACAGTGCCTCCGCTATTTTCAGTCAGCTTCCGTGCCGGTCTTCTTGCTGTCATTCCAGACTTTGAAGTGATTTGTGGATTATATTCAATCCATTTTTTTATCACCCGTAATGATTCGCTTAAAAAAATGGCTCGATTTCGTTGTATTAATTCATATGGCGCCCAAATATCGAGCTTCTTCAAATAGCCTGCACTTTTTAGATGATTCCAAACCGCTATTTTGAGGCAGCTTGCATGCCGATCTTCTAGTAGTAGTTTGTGGAGGGTCACGGGTATTATCCATGATCGCTTGCATTCGATATTCTCATATTCAATTCATTTTTCATCGCCCGTAATGATTCGCTTAAAAACTAATTCGATTTGGTGGCGTTAAACTGTCAGGCTGATGTTTAGTGCCTCCGTCATTTTAGGTTTTGAAGTCCTTTGTGGAGGGCCACTGGCCTTGTCCGTGATCACTTGCATGTTCACATATTCAACTCATTTTTGATCACCCGTAATGATTCGCTGCAAAAATGGTTTGATTTCGTTGCGTTAATTCCTATGGCGTCCAAACATCGAGCTTCTTCAAATATCCGGCACATTTTAGATGGTTCCAATCTGCCATTTTAATGTTTAGTGCCTCCGCTATTTCCGGGCAGCTTCCGTGCCGATCTTGCTCCAGCAGATGCTACATTTCATTGGCTTTTTTTTTTTTAGTGATTGGCTGACCAGAACTAGGTGTGCCTTTGACACTGAAATTTCCGGAACGGAATCGAGCACGCCACTCCTGGGCCTAGCCTTGTTTGACATATGGAAATCATAGATATATATTTATTTCATGAATCTTATTTTCATAAATTCACGATGCGAAAGATATAATGACGAAGGGAAAATATTATCTTTCCGTTTGTAATCACAGACAGCACATACAACTCAAGCTTGAATGATCTACAAGGGCGGATTGATAAAGAAGCTACCTAAGTACGAAAAAGGCAGCACAAACACAAAAACATTTTTTTTTTTTTTTTTTTTTTTTTGAAATTGCGATCTGTCAAACGTCAGCTGTTAAAATTTCACCAAAATTCATCGATTAGTTTATTTGTTGTAGTCGTTTGAAGTAACCAACTTTTGTGTTTCTTGAAAAATGGAAAAAAAGCGAATTTTGTGCACTGATTAAACACTATTATTTGAAAGGGAAAACATCGAAAGAGACAAAAGAAAAGCTCGATAAACATTACAGTGAGTCTTCTCCGTCAGATTACATTGTAAAATGCTGGATTGCTGAATTTAAATGCGGCCAAATAAGCACTGCAACAATACCATCAACAGCAAGGCCAAAAGAGGTGGTTACTGAAGAAAATATGAAGAAAATCCTCGATATCGTTATGAATGATCGCCGAGTCAAGTTGCGTGAGATTGTTGAAATGGTGTGTTCAACATTTTGCATGAACATTTGCATATGAAAAAGCTATCGGCAAGATGGGTGCCGCATTTGCTCAGTGTCGAACTAAAACGAGTTCGAGAGACCACTTCACAGCGGTGTTTGGACATGATAAAGCGTAATCCTGTTGATTTTTGGCATCGATTAATAACTGTTGATGAAACGTGGGTCCACCACTACACACCTGAAACCAAAAATCAATCGAAACAATGGGTGGAAGCTGATGGAAGTGCTCCGAAGAAGGCGAAGGCAATGAAATCGGCTGGCAAGGTTATGGCCACTGTATTTTGGGATGCACTCGGAATATTGCTTATCGATTATCTTGAAAAAGGATCCACAATCACAGTAAAGTATTATCGTGCATTATTGGATCAATTGAATGATGCAATCAATAAAAAAAATGACCACATTTAAAGAAGAAAAAATTGCTCTTTCTTCAAGACAACGCACCGGTTCACACAACATTAGATACGATGCTAAAATTACGTAAATTACACTTCGAATTGGTTAATCATCCACCTTATAGTCCAGATTTAGCTCCTAGTGATTTTTTCCTGTTTCCAAACTTGAAAAAGTGGCTCGCACGAAAAAGATTCAGCTCAAACGAAGAAGTGATTACCGAAACTAACGCGTATTTTGAGGGGCTCCCGAAATCATATTATTCAGATGGTATAAAAAAAGTTGGAATATCATCTTACTAAGTGTGTCGATGTAAAAGAGGAGACAAGGAGTTGAAAAATAAATGGTTTTTGAAAAAAAAAAAATATTTTTATACCCTGCATAATGCAATATGCATGGTATATTCATTTCGGTCAGATGTTTGTGTCCACTTGAAGGAATCTCCGGAGATATAGACATGGATATATATTCGTGATCAGCGTCGATTAAATTTTCGATTTAACGATGTCCGTCCGTCCGTCCGTCTGTCTGTCACCTGGCTGGTTCGCACGATAACTTGAGTAAATATTGAGCTATTTCGATGAAATTTGGCACAAGTAACCTATGATCCAAGGGTACGGAGGGGATTGATATTGGGCATGATCGGTCAATAACCACGCCCACACCAAGCATTCAAAGCGACTAACCTCGAAATTTTCAAAATCTTTAACTTGCTATAACTCACACAATTTAACACTTGGGACAACAATATTTTGCACATAGAGTTATATTATACTACTATATAACCTCACCAAAAGTGGATGAGTCACGCCTACTTTCTAGCGTAGCTCCCATACAAAGTGTCGGTACTTCTTTTAAATTGAAACTGCTGTAACTTCTACAATCTTCTGTCTAGAATAACCATAATTGACACTTAGATTAACACGGTAGTCAGAAATAATATGGCAGAAAATCAATGTGCCACGCCCACTCATTTTTGGGTCTCCCATACAAAGTTGCGGAAATTAAAAAAAATGTTACCGGTTATAACTTGCAAACTATTCAGCGTAGAATAACGAGATTTAAGGTGTGGATTAGTATTGTACGAGCAACTAGGCTCACAGAAAATGGGCGCACCACGCCCAGTGTTTATCGTAGCCCCCATACAAATTTTAAATTGAAACAGCTGTAACTTCGGCAATCTTCTGTCTAGAATAACCATAATTGACACTTAAATTAATATCGTAGTCGGCAAAAATCTGGCAAAAAATCAGTGTGCCACGCCCACTCCTTCATGGGTCTCCCATACAAAGTCGAGTGAATTAAACTAAAATTTTAAGCTCCATAGCTTACAAACCATTTAGCCTAGGACAACGAGACTTAGGGTATGGATTAGTATTGTACGAGCAACTAGGCTCACAGAAAATGGGCGCACCACGCCCACTGTTTATCGTAGCCCCCATACAAATTTTAAATTGAAACAGCTGTAACTTCGGCAATCTTCTGTCTAGAATAACCATAATTGACACTTAAATTAATATCGTAGTCGGCAAAAATCTGGCGAAAAATCTGCGTACCACGCCCACTTCTTATTGGGGCTCCCATACAAAGTTGAGGAAATTAAACAAAAATGTTAACCACCATAACTTAGAAACTATTCAACGTAGGACACCAAATTTAAGGTGTAGATTAACATTGAAAAATTAATTGGATTTACTAGAAAGTGGTAAGCCACGCCCACTTTTTATATAGCTCCCATACTAAGCCTCGGAATTATCTTAAAATCCTTTTACTTCGTCAAAGTCAACCATATTTCGGGTGTAAATTAGTAGTATATGCAAAAATTGTTTCTCGAAAAGTGGAAATAAAAGAAAAGTTGAATATTCGAGTAAACTTTTTATATACAAATCTACATATGCAGGGTATAGTTTGGTCGGCCCCAGCCGACTGTAAGATTTTTTTTTCTCTCTTTATACAAGAAAAAATAACATGGAAATTATGAAATCGAAAAAAAAGAAACATTACAGATATATATTGATATTAAAATTCATCAACATCATCATCATCATCATTAAAACATTAATATTTTTTTTTTGTGGGCCTCCATAACAATACCAATATAAAGTATATGTAGTAGAATACTAATAATAAAAACAAATAATAAATGTAAATAAATAAAAGTTCAGCTTCGTTGATTTTGAAGTAAGTACTGACTGACTGACTGACTGAATGAATGGTCATTAAAATGAAATTTTGTATTAGAAACTGTTGTACATATAGTACATTGTGTGGAGTTGCGGGTGAGATAATAAAAAAAAAAGTGTTATTACTAATGTAGGTACATATTATACTACATGTTATTACCTCATTTTTTACACTATACTCATTTCAATTATTTTAGTATTAATAATTTGTTTATATACAATAGATTTCATATTTTGATGATTTTTATTATGTACTTAATGTATTACGACAACAACAAGCACTCCTTAAATAATAAAGGGTTATCCATTTCGCGGTTTCAAAAGTATAGGGCTAGAATTCGACATCTGTCAAACTGAGTTGTTAAAACAATTTCTTTCTTTTTCAGTTCAAAGTCTGACATTTGCGAAAATGGATCGCTTAACTATCGCACAACGCATTAAAATTGCAAAAAACCTACTACAAAAATGGTGATTCTGCCACAGCCACATATCGTGCTTTAAGAGGAGATTATGGTTTACATAATCGTCCAACTACGCAAGCAATTGGCAAAATTGTGAAGAAATATGAAGAGACTGGATCGATTACAGATATTGTAAGGCCTGTGCATCATCGTTTCACTCGTACCACCGAAAATATCGCTGCTGTAAGTGAAAGTGTTGCCGAAGACCCGAATGTGTCGATTCATCGTCGTTCTCAGGAATTAGGACTGTCTTACGGCACATTATGGCGTATTTTGCATTTAGATCTACACCTACATCCATATAAAATCCAGCTCACACAACAACTGAAGTCAGCTGACCATTCACAACGTCGTAGATACGTCGAATGGGTGCTTGAACAACAGGCGGTGGCGATTTTTCGAACAAAATTTTCTTCAGCGACGAAGCACATTTCTCACTCGGTGGGTATGTTAACAAAGAAAATTGTCGTATTTGGGGTTCTGAGAATCCTCAAGTAATTGAAGAGAGGCCACTACATCCACAAAAAGTCACTGCTTGGTGCGCTCTTTGGTCCGGAGGTGTGATTGGACCTTACTTCTTCGAAAACGACAATGGAACGACTGTCACCGTCAATTCGGAGCGTTATGGTCATATGATAACCGACTTTTTTTAGCCTGCTTTTGAAGAATACGACTTAGAGAATTTGTGGTTTCAACAAGACGGTGCCACATGCCACACAACTCGAGCGAATATGGCTTTATTGCAAGAGAAATTTTCTGGCTGCTTAATTTCTCGTCGTGGCGATATCAAGTGGCCACCAAGATCATGCGATTTGACACCGCTTGACTTTTTTTTGTGGGGCTACGCGAAAGACCGTGTTTATGCAGATAAACCTTTAACTCTTGAGCACCTAAAAACCAACATTCGTCACGTTATGGCTGAGGTACCGCCCAATATGTGTCAAAAAGTGGTCGAAAATTACCTCAAAAGAATCGATGCTTGCAACAATTCGCGTGGTGGTCATTTAAATCATGTAGTATTTCACACATAATGTCAACGTTCAAACTTTATAATAAAAAAGAAATATGATAAAAAATATTTTATATGTGTTTTATTTACATTTACTTTTGAAACCGCAAAATGGATAACCCTTTACTGTACAATAAACTTTTGGGTCATACTAAATTTCTCTGTTAACAATATAATGTTGACATGGCAATAATCTCAAAAAAGTGCTAATAAAATACATATAAAATTATAATGAAACATAATATTCTCCTATGCTGGCTACCCGGACACAATAGTCCACGGGGAAACTCTAGAGCCAGCGAACTCGTAAGAAAGGGCACAATGGTAGCTTCAACTCGAAGAAATTCCGTGTTAGAAATTCCCATTGCCTATGACATGAGCTGAAATTGGATGTACTCACTTTCAATGTCTTCCAAAAGAATATGGGTCGACAGCCACGACCATTTGAAAATACTATTAGGATCTCAGAAAGCGAGGTTTGGTTTAATCCATCTCATACGATTTTTGCAGAGGCTATAGAAATGAGAATTAACTTGAAACTTCCAAGTTGATGGACTTAGCGCCACTATCAGAGACCAATATCGGTAGCCTGCTGAGGTTTATCAAGACCATAGGTTGATTCGACGAGTAGATAAAGAAATAGGAGCATCAGTGCGGTAATACAATAGGTTTCGGTCTGACGACCCAGACTCGAAAGGGCGGCCACTTTAATCTAACCTAGAATTTTCTGTCTGACGTATTAATTTTCCGTATTTTCCGTATTCATAGTGAAATTCAATATCGAACATATTCGTAGAACATTTCAACCCTGGAAAAACTGTTTTAGAATTTCTTTTTCTACATTTATAAAAATACTCAAACGTTCGAGAAAAATATATGACAGAATATTAAGTCGTTTTACAAAAAAAATGTGATATTTTACTAAAGATGTTCAAATAAAAATTTTTAGCTTTCCTCTGTGGTATATTTAAAAACTGAATTTCTTTGGAACAACTGTGATAGAATATTTCCTGAGCACATGGTTTGACCATGATTAAGATCCAATAATTTCAATAGCTCATAAAAAAAAAACAAAAATGTGACACTTATAAGCCTCAAAAGGCTCTTTGATCGAGCTTTACTCCCAGCTCTGTTATGCGTGTTAAATTTTGAGCTGTATTAGAAGGGAGCAGAAGCCTGGACAATTTCCGCCACGGATGAGAGGATGTTTTGGAGTTTTCGAGAGAAAAGTTCTGCGCAGGATCTTCGGACCTATTTGCATTGATGGCGAGTACCGAATGAGGTACAACGAGGAGCTGTATGAGCTGAACGCTGTCATTGACATAATCAGGTGAATCAAAATTCAACGGCACCCGCTGGAGGACGCAGAAGAAGAGGAAGACCAAACCTACGTTGGAAGGACCAAGTATTGCGTAACCAGACGGCGCTTGGAATATGCAATTGGCACCAGCAAGCGAAGAACAGAGAAGAATGTCGCCGCATTATATGTTTGGGCTAAATCGATCATCAGTTGTTATGGCCACATAAGAAGAAGAAGAATTAGAAGGGACCTACTTACATTAGCCGTTTCCGATCAGCAGAACCCTTGTGACATCACTTTTTCTGAGCATTGACACAGAGTTCTTTTTTTGAAGCTTTTCCATGGCAAATTATTACGGCCGGAAGAAAGAAAATTCTTTTCGATATTGTAGTTGTCACAGTCGGGGGGGATTGAACCCACGACGCCAATGCACTAATCACTGAACTACGGCAGCCAATAATTACTAAGCACAAAAACGCAGACGTCTGTCAAAGCATACTATCTTCGGAACTCAATAATAGGCGCATGGGTGTATATATAGTCAAGTCATAAATATTGGTACACAACTAAACGTATGCATTACGAATGCAAGATTGGGCGCATCCATTTCATTTTGACTGCGATTTGATAGTTGACATTTATGCTTAATTGCTACGTAAAAAGTTTTCGGCATCAATTGTTTAAAATCATAGAATGGGTCGACATCGAAAATCGTATTGTTGTAATTGGCCTACTAAAATGCGGGGAAAATGCGATATCTTTCGGATGTTGCGACCGCTTGGAATCACTCGCAATTTTATGTATCGTGCTGTGAAGCTGATTGAGGTTACTGGTGGAGTACGATACCGTCAAAGATCCGGCCGTCCGTTCATTGTGAGAGCTCCGAAAACAATCAAAAGCCATGAAGAATCGAATCGACCGCAAAATCGCTGCGAAAACTGAGAATCTTGTCGAGGGAAATGGAAATATCGCAAAACTCCATGTTCATGTAGATTTGGGACTCAGCGCGTACAAGCAACACATTGGACACCTGCTCAGGGCCGCATTGGAGGGAAGACGCAAGCGAAAATCGAAAACGTTACGCAGCCGGTACGCTCACAGACAAATTCTGTTTACTGACGAGAAAATCTCATCAAGAGAAGCATTCCAACTCATCTCGTGATCCAAAGCGGCCACCATCCCGCGTCACAAAGCAAAAAAGACTCAACTGTGGCTAAAAAACAACATTCCGGGCTTCATATCAACGGATGATTGGCCAGCTGGTAGTCCAGAGCTCAACCCCTTGGATTACAAGTGGTGGTCCGTATTAGAGCGTATGGCTTGCTCTACTCGACACCCAAATATTGAGTCGCTGAAGCGAACTCTTGTCCGTGCAGTAGACAATTTCCCCATGCATGAAGTGCGTCTCGCGATCGATGAGTGGCCAGATCATCTCAAGTCGTGCTGGAAGGCAAATGGAAGTCATTTGGAATAAGTTGTTCTAAGATTTGTAGCCATTGAATACACCAACAAAAAGAAAAAAAAAAGTATTAAACAAATTTATTTCTTTTTCATTTGGCGTCGATTTTTCTGTGTACCAAATATTTATGGCACTTGGAATTTTGAATTGAATCGTAGATTGAACTACGCACTTTTATCAAGTTCGATGACATATATTGAAAATTGTCTGTATGACAAAATATTTTGACTGTTTACCATCAAAAATGTCAGATATAAATATTGTACATCGCCGATATATGCATTTAAGCGAATTGTGCTGTTTTGAAACTCTCTAGGAAGTTAACAATGCATTATGTAAGCGCGCAAAATTCAAGTGGTTGCTTGCAGTTTGCCAAATTAATTATGTTACGATGTGTGCATATATTGTACATAGTACAAATACAATCTATATATGATGTTGTGATGTGATCAAGTGATGTGTGATATGAATTCATGTTATACTGGTTGTGTAGTATATGCACACAACGCTCTTCAAATGATGTTAACACGATGACGTTTCTCTAAATTATGTTGATGATAATATGTTGTAATAATAATGATGACGACAATGACGATGACGATGACTAATTTATGATAAATTGCAAATACATATATTTTTGAGGGCAACAAACATAGTAGCAAACACTACAACAACGACTTACTACAAATACTACTCTTCTCACTACTAAGTATGTTTATTAGACCATTATTAGCTAATTTATTTGAATTTCATTACATTTATTATCGCAATTGCATTCATAATTGTATTTCATTGCTTTTGTTTCTAATCATTTTGATTTTTTCCATATTTCTTAATCATCAAGCAACACATGTGTGAAAAAAAATTCAAAAACGCACACTCAGCTGCATAAAAATCTATAATGGCGCATATGCAAGCAACTTTAAATACAATACATACATACATACAGTGAGTGCGAGAAGTATTCGGTTTATAACTATGATTTTTCGAAAAAGCACAAATATGTTTTGAATATTTGTGTCGAACAACATTTTCAAAAATCGAATACAAAATTACATACTTCAGTAAAATATATTTATTGAAAACTATGAGAATTCGGAGTCTCAGTGTTCTCTGCCCCATACATAAGAAAGGAGACCCCACAATTTTCGCCAACTAAATCAAGCCTATGCTCAGCAACCTGATTGGACCTTATTTGTGAGGCTTCAGACCGAAAAGACCCAAGAGAGACAGATCGACAACCACATCACATATTCGACGATTATAAAGCCCCTTCGATAGTCCGATAAGGGATTACCTCTTCACAACTATGTCTGAATTTGGTATACCTGCAAAACTCATTCGACTTTGCACAACAACACTGCTTAAGTCTCGTTGTGCAGTGAAAATTGGGAAGGATCTCTCACCTCCGTTTAATACCGAACGAGGTTTCAGACAAGGTGATTCGTTATCGTGTGACTTCTTCAACCTTATTATGGAGAAAATTATACGAGCTGGAGCTTTACGACATAATGGCACAATCTTCAACAAAAGTGTCATGCTGCTGGCGTCTGCCGACGATATTGACATAATCGGTATTAACTCGCAAGCACTCATTGCAGCATTCTCTGAAATGGAACGAGAGTCACGTCGAATGGATTTTACGGTGAACGAGGGCAAGACGAAGTGTCTAGTGTCAACAAACAAAGAGTCCCGGCGTCTTGGACAACACATCACTGTTGACAATTACACTTTCGAGGTGGTGAAAGAGTTCGTCTATCTTAGAACCAGCATAAACAACTGTAATGACGTCAGCCTGGAGATAATGCGTAGGAAAACTCTTGCTAACAGGTGTTACTTTGGGCCGAGTAAGCGATTGAGTAGTCGAGCCCTCTCTCGAAGATCGAAAATCACACTCTACAAGTCCCTCATTATTCCTGTCCTAACATATGGAATAGAAGCCTGGAGAATTTTTACCACGGATAAGAGGATGCTTGGAGTTTTCGAGAGAAAAGTTCTGCACAGGATCTGTGGACCTATTTGCGTTGATGGCGAGTACCGAATGACGTACATACAACGATCAGTTGTATGAGCTGTACGCTGACATAGTGAAGTGAATCAAAATCCAGCAGCTGCGCTGACTGTGTCATGGAAGAAGACGCTCCAGCGAAGAGAGTATTTAATTCGGCACCCGCTGGAGGACGCAGAAGAAGAGGAAGACCCAACCTCCATTGGAAGGACCAAGTGTTGGACAACCTGGCGGCGTTTGGAATATCCAATTGGCTCCAGGAAGCGAAGAACAGAGAAGACTGAAGCCGCATTATATGTTCGGCTAAAATCGATCATCGGTTGTTATGGCCACATAAGAAGAAGAAGAATGAGAATTCAGAGATTTTCAGAGATTTTCGGAGATTTTTAAAAGCTCGCTTTGTGATAATAATTGTAAATATCTCTAAAAGTAGTAACGGCTGTCAAATTTCGTAAAAAAAAAAATTCATCAATTACAACCGAACATTGATGGCACCCACTGTACATATGAATGTAATATGCTGCTTCAATCAGTTGCTGTGTAAAAATTCTACAATATAAATTGTAAAAACTATAAGATACAACAAAATGTTATTGCACTTATACTCACACTGATATGCATACACATGCATATAGAACATAAATATACAAATTTATATATGAGTTTTTTCAATACATTCATATTATAGATATACTTGGTAATCAATGGAGAATAGTATGAGTAATTTGTTCACGTTCTAGCAGCTATAGTACGTGATGCAATTATTAACCAAAAAGAAGAATTGTAATAAAACTAAGTATTGTTACAACTACTATTCGCCTATAAGCCTATAAAGATAATTTAAATACAAGTCACAAAAAAAAAATCATACCAAATAAGAGTATTTCATTTACTAGTAGTACATGGACTAATTCATATGTAACCATAGATAGTGACAAAATAATATAGTGTAGCTAAATTAAAGAACGATGTCATTAAGTTCGAACCTATTTCATTCAAGTTTGATTATGTTGGATAATTTCAAATGGTAGGTGGAACATGTTTGTTACATTTACATGACGATGTTGTTGGATTCAAACTAATTTAATATATGTTCGAACACGTTAGATCATTGCGTGCAATAGTTGCAACATGTTTGATTCAAGTTTTATTATGTTGGATTATTTTATAGGTTGTTTTCATTGATGCCGAAGTAATTTCATTGCAGTTTAATAATGTTGGATTATTCTATGGATTAGTTGAAACATGTTTGATTCAAGTTTGATTATGTTCGATTATTCTATAAAGTAGATGATATATTTTCGTTACATTTACGTGGTGATAGCATTGAAGTCGAAACAGTGAAGTAATTGCAATGTGCTTGATTCTAGTTTTATTATGTTGGATTATTTTATAGGTTGTTTTCATTGATGCCGAAGTAATTTCATTGCAGTTTAATAATGTTGGATTATCCTATGGATTAGTTGAAACATGTTTGATTCAAATTTGATTATGTTCGATTGTTCTATAAAGTCGGTGCTATATGTTCGTTACATTTACGTGGTGATAGCATTGAAGTCGAAACAGTGAAGTAATTGCAACGTGTTTGGTTCAAACTTTATTATGTTGGATTATTTTATTGGTTGTTTTCATTGATGCCGATATAAATTTGATTGAAGTGTAATTACTTTGGATTATTCTATAGAATAGTTGAAACATGTTTGATTCAAGTTTGATTATGTTCGATTATTCTATAAAGTCGGTGCTATATGTTCGTTATCTTTACGTGGTGATTCAATTTACTTTGATTGTATTAAGTTCGATAATGTTAGATAATTGTATAGAGTAGCTGCAACATATTCTCTATAATTACATGATGACAATTTTAAATCATCCTCTGAAGACAATATGTTTAATTCCAGTCTGATTAAATTGGATCGTTCTATGGAGTAATTGCAACATGTTGGTAACATTCACATTGCAATGTTACTAGATTCAAAAAAAAAAATTTTGATTTATGTTTGATCATGTTGCATTATTCTATGGAGTAGTTGCAACATATTTGATTCGAATTTCATTATATTGGATTATTCTATGGAGTACTTGCAACATGTTCGTTACATTTATGTGATATGACATTGGATTCAAACCAATTTGATTCATGTTCGATTACATTGATTAATTCTGTGTAGTAGTTGCAGCATGTTCGATGTTCTGTATACTTATTCGACCTTTTTGACTGCTCATATTTCCTTATAATTTTCCATAGGGTAGCTTCTTATCAACGATGAGAATGTTCTTCGCGTTTAATGAAAATTCAATTTGTAACATTTAAAAAAATATACTACATATCGCAGTAATAGCGCGAATAGTTGTATGTGAAGTAAATTGAAAAGAAATTTAAATATTCATGTAATACTTTGTAATAATAATAGTAAGTAGGCACCTAATAATTGCAATGAGAATAGTCTAAACGTGATGTTATTAATAATTCATTTGAATAAATATCGTGTGACTTTTAATTCAATCACTTTTTATGAGTGACATAAAAAGTGATCGTGATTCACATAAGCTCTCCAGTAAGCAAAAAAAGCTACAGCGCCCTATAATTAATTCCAGTTCGGGTCTAAATGTTAAAATTTTTGTTAACGTGCCTCTAATATTCACAAATTTCGATTTGTTTGTGTTCGAAAATTATTACAATCGTTTTTCATATAAAAATGATTGTTCGAAAGTAGGTTTTAAGACTTTATGAACCCAAATATTCACATTTTGAGCCACAAGTCGCTGCATACGATTATTTTCTCCAACAATTAGCATTAGCTTAAGAATGAGCGCGATTGGATGAAAACCACACCTACCTTCCGTATATAAATCTGTTTTCGAATGAATTTTCTTAAACTTTTCGCACATAAATACAAAATAATCGAATCGAAACTCGATATATTTTCACTAATGAGCAGATAATTTCGAGGAAGGGTCTACTCGCATTACAACCACACCCAATTTTCATATGAAAATATGTTTTCGAAAATACGTTTCCAGATTTGACGCACAAATAAGCAAGTTTAACCTCATTGATTGTATTTAGCGTATTCAAATTTCGATATTACTGAACCTTATTACTTAATGATTTGTAGGCTCTTCACTAATTTACGATTAAATATACATATTTGATCACGGATGACGTTTTTTTTTTTTTTCTTAATTTTAAATATCATAAATTATGTAAAAATTCATCATTCATTCGCACACATACCTGATCACAAATAATATCCCATTTCTTTTCGTCGTCGTAATTTTTCAATAATTTCGCCTTATCTGGTGGTAAATCCATGGAAGCCTGTAAATATGTAAAAAAAAAAAAAAAGAAAGCGAAAGTTATTATAAAGTATTTATCAACATTATAGGTTTAAATATATATAATTTTTCCTATTTTTGTATTTTATTTAAATTATTTTGCGGTTTAGATAATATTCACTGATAATAAATATTCATAAGGAATCATATCTGTGCAAAGTCTTGGGTTAGGTTATCTAATTTAATTTATACGACACAGTATTGGTTGTATTACCGCTATCAGACATATGGTATTATATAGGAATTTATGTCATTATTTTTATGCGTATAAATATATTGTATTAACTGTTAAATATTATACAGAAATACACAAACATCGATAGACAAACGAACGGGTATAGATAAAAATATTGGCAAATCTCATATATAGGTCATTTGAATATATGAATGCCTTAGTAGCATCATCATTGTAGTGGCAAAAGTATTAAAAGTATTCATATCGTACGATACAATCATCTTAAATTACAGTTGCGAATTTTTATTAGTTTTTATGCAAAATACAAGTATAATACACTACTAAAAGAATAGAAAAAGAATTTGCCAATATTAAATATTACAATATCTAACAATCTGTTTAATAGTATTTTGTACGAATGTAAAAAATGCAACAAACAAAACATGAAATTTGTTGCCTTTCAAATACTAGAAAGGTAGAAAGGAAGCGTAAATCTTAAAACGTCAAAATTAGCAATAATTTCATTGATGATGAAAAACAAACATTTTCACTTAATGATCATTCAAATACAACAATAAAACATTGGGAATATATTTGCTTTAAACATTTCAATTACATTTTACCATCACAATCAAGATGTAAAAAAAAAAATTTTGTGCAAATTTGCAAGAGGTTTGCACTTTTTTTTGCCATCTCCCATATATAGTAATCTTAATTCTTAATCATGAAACAATAACATCTTCAAAATGATAGAAATTTGAAAGCGTTGCCATGTTCGAAACAAAGTGTCATGCGTTTTAATCAATTTGATTCATGTTCGATGACGTTGGATCATACTATGAGATAGCTGCAACATGTTTGATTCAAGTTTGATTATGTTTGATTATTCTAAAGCGTAATTGCGAGTTTGCAAAGTCGATTGGTTTATACTTTTTTTGCCATCTCTCACATATAGTAATCTTAATTCTTAATTATGAAACGATAACATCTTGAAAATGATAGAAAATTGAAGACTTTGCCATGTTCGAACCAAAATGTCATGAGTTTTAATCAATTTGATTCATGTTCGATGACGTTGGATCATACTATGGGATAGCTGCAACAGTTTGTTGCGTAGTTGCGAGTTTGGAGAGTCCATTGGTTTGCATTTTTTTGCCATCTCTCACATATAGTAATCTTAATTCTTAATTATGAAACGATAATATCTTCAAAATGATAGCAATTTGAAGGCGGGCACTTTTTTTGCCATCTCTCACATATAGTAATCTTAATTCTTAATTATGAAACGATAACATCTTCAAAATAATAAAAATTTGAAGGGGTTGCCATGTTCGAACCAAAGTGCCATGCGTTTTAATCAATTTCATTCATGTTCGATGACGTTGTTTCATATTATGGGATAGCTGCAACATGTTTGATTCAAGTTCAATTATGCTTGATTATTCTAAAGCAACATTAGGGTTATATTTACATGGTGATATCATTGGATTCAAACGAATAACCTCATACTTGATTTATTCTATAGGTTTATTTATTTGTTCTAATTACAATATGTTCATTGCATTTACTTGATGATATAATTAGGATTGAAGCAATTTGATTCATGTTCGATGGCTATTGGATCATTCTATGGGGTAGTTGGAATACTCTTAATTTAGGTTTAATTAAAAAAAAAGTGAATATGTGGCCATTCTAAGCCCCGAAGGGCTCTTTGGCCGAGCTTCTCTTCCAGTACTGTTGTGCGTGTTAAATTTTGGACAGCATTAGAAGGAACCTACATACTTATTTTAGCCAGTTCTGAATGGCAGAAGTTTAATTATGTTGGATTATTATTTGAGATAGTTTCAAGTTGTTCGTTACATTTACATGGTGCTATCAATTGGATTCAATGTAATTTAATTCGGATGCAATTATTTTGAATCACTTTATGGAGTTGTTACAACATGTTCGATTCAAGTTTGATAATGTTTGATTAAGCTATAAAACGCAGATTTTTACTATTTAACAAAAATTCTTCCCTCTTTATCATTTATTATCATTGTACCTAGCAATTTGAATGCGCATACAAATTCAAAGATCCAAAATTCATTTAAAAAACCGAAAAATATAAATTTTTAGATCAATTTTTTTAAATTTCCAATACTAATAACGACATTAAAATGAAAAAAGTTGATGTGGAAATTAGAAAATGGAGAACAATTTTAATTTTATTCACTCAAACCTGAACCACTCTAATGTTCATACAAGTAGTGTACACAATATGCTCTAAAATGATTTATATTTTTAATCTAAAAAAAAAAAAAACCCAAACAAAAAAAATTCCAATATTATGTATCTTTAAATTTTTTGTCCCACATTTACACGCGTGCTTGCGCGTGATGATGAATCAATTTTTTATAGATACATTTGCATATGTACACATACATATGTACATCCAAATATATTGAAAATGTCATACCTATAAATCTAACAGATGTAATTCATAACATAACAACAACAACAATAATAATGATAATCACCATCACAACAATAAATATTTAGATATCAATTGAAAAATACCGCCAAATGCCAATGCACCACCATTGAGACTGAATGTAATCAACTAGCAGCCTCTCACTACCAATGAGCAACAATTTTTTGTATGTAAATAAAAAAAAAAACATACGTATATATGTACATTTGTAGATACGTGGGTTAAAAACATAACATCACAATTAAAAATACTAAAAAAAAAACAAAGCAAACAAAAATTGTAATATAGGACATACCAATCTATACAACGCTGGCCTCATCATCATCACCATCATCGTCATCATCATCAAGCATCATAGCAATAACAGTAACAGTATAACCATTATAAATGCTATTGCAACCAAAAGCAATTCAGCAATGCAGAGTTGTAATAACCATTGCTGTAGCTAAATACACAAACATTTGCATTCACTCATTCACTCTCGAGTGGTCCTTAGCTCTATGAAAAATTGTATATATTGGTCGTTTTTTTTCCAACTTTACTTACTTACTTACTTATGTGGCCATAACAACCGAATATCGATTTAGGCCGAAAATAACATGCTTCGCCAGCCATCTCTGTTCTTTGCTAGCTGGCGCCAGTTAGAAATTCCAAGCGCCGTCAGGTTCTCCAGTACTTGGTCTTTCCACCTGAGGTTTGGTCTTCCTCTTCTGCGTCGTCCTCCAGCGGGTTCCGAATATAACACCTTTTTAGCTGGAGCGTGTTCTTCCATTCGCTCGACATGACCTAGCCAGAGCAGCCGCTGGATTTTGATGCGCTTTACTATGTCAATATCGGCATACAGCTCGTACAGCTCATGGTTGTACCTTATTCGGTACTCGCCACCAACGCAAATAGGTCCAAAGATCTTGCTTGTAGGACTTTTCTCTCGAAAACTCCAAGCATTCGCTCATCCGAGGTGGAAATTGTCCAGGCTTCAGCGCCATATGTTAGGACAGGCATGATGAGAGACTTGTAGAGTGTAGTTTTCGTTCTTCGAGAGAGGGCTCGACTTCTCAATTGCTTACTCAGCCCAAAGTAACACCTGTTAGCAAGAGTTATCCTACGCATGATCTCCAAGCTGACGTCATTACTGCTGTTAATGCTGGTTCCAAGATAGACAAAGTCCCTTACTACTTCAAAAGCGTAGTTGTCAACAGTGACGTGCTGTCCAACTTTAATTCATCGTCAAACAATATGAAAGTTGCAAGGTAAGGACAACTCTAATGAACTTATCTGAATATATGTACTTCACATATACACGTGCATATTATATATGTTACGGCTTTAGGATTTATTTGTTGATATTTTCTTTTTTAAATATTGTTATTGTTGTTGTTGTTGTTGTTGTTTGGTTTTGTTACACAATTGTTATTGCATTGCTACATAAATGCACATATGCAATTCATAAGGGTATGTCATATTAACAAACTATAACATTTGATCGATTGTTCTTTCCAATACATTATGTCATAAAATATATGTAATATTATACTTCAATGATGTGATGATGATATTATGAAGAAAAATACCTCTCCGCAATTCATTCTACTCATTTTAGAAACATCTGCGCTTATTCCACAAGATTTTTTTGATTCGCCCTAACCCACATACATATATAGATGTAGTATATATGTGGAATATATATGATTGAGATTTAGAATATTCCAGAATAAAGCTTAAAACAAACGACATATTCAATTTCACATTAAATTTTATGCAAACTGGAGTGAGTCCATATTACAAAAAAAAAGGCCCATGGTTCAACGGCAGAAACTTTGCAATATTGTGCGATATAAAAGGTAGGTAGGTTAAGTGGTTGTCTGACGACGCACCTAGGCCTATTAAAAGCCCGTTGTGATACCACCGGAGTTTTATCCCTTACCCAACTGGGCCAACCTATGGATTTTATAAATGACACTATCTTTGTTAGTTTCATTTTCGCAACCTCTGAGACGACACCAAGAAAAGCCATTCCGAATGCAGTGAGCCTTCTTCTGCCTAGAGTCTGGCATCCGCACAGGAGATGCTCAACTGTTTCTTCTTCCTCTATATCTTGACAACACCTACAGTAGTCGTAAGAAAGTGCCCCTAGTCTATTCGCGTGTCTGCCGCCTGTGCAGTTTCAAAAGCACTTTAGTTCGAGGCTGAGTTCCATTTCGACCACATTAGCCGACACATCTAAACAGTTTCCTGTCTGCCTTCAAATTGTGTTAGCAGTACCTATGGTGATTCTGTCTATCAGTAGTTTATAAGTTGCTAGTAGCATTGGCACCGATGCTTTGTCCGGGAGGAGTACAAAGTGTGTTGTGCCATGCCTTGTTAATTTATCCGTCTCTGTGGCCTGGTACCCAAATAAAGTGGATGTTGAAGTAGCTAATGAGTTCTATTTCGTAGTTCGTGACAGTTTATCACCATCTTTGATGACTGCCTACTCGTTTGCAGCGATTTTAGTGCCGCTTGACTATCGGAATAGTCTCTTGATGGATGCATCAAAACTTCCCAACCAAGTTCCATCAATTTGTTCTGAGTCATCAGAGATTTGTATGGCCTCGGATTGTCATAATGGAACACAAACCCTTAGCGGTTGGCCAATTCTGGTCGCTTTTTATTGATGGCCGATATAGGACCGATTTGATCATTTCGGTAGGTTGTAGCATCTGTTAATGGACAATATTCGCTTCCAATCCCATCAAACACTCAACATAACTTTGTTAGCTGTGCTTGTTGTTTTTGTTGTTGTTGTTGTTGTAGCAACAAAAATACGGAAATAATTTATTTTGTTCCCTTACAAAGCATTTCCATATTCGGCTGAGTTGAATGGACCTCGGTCAAACACGTGATCGAGTACTTCGGGTGCGTAGGCTCGTCCATTCTTAGGAAGCCGTTCACATTTTGGGAAGCAACCTTAAAATAAAAATGTATGGCATTTAAAAGCCCCGAAGGGCTCTTTGGCCGAGCTTCTCTTCCATTATGCGTGTTAAATTTTGGACAGTATTGGAAGGGACCAACTTATTTTAACCGGTTGCGAACGGCAGAACTCTTACCATATCTTAGCAGAATTGCCAATTGCCGACAGGTGAGTACCGTTCGAAAGAAAAATCTTTTCGATATTACATTTGTTATGCTTCAACCGGGGATTGAACCTACGACCTACAGATCAGAAGGCCAACCCACTTAGCCACTGAGCTACTGCATCCACAATAAGGGAAGCAATCCATGTGTTTCGATGTGGCTAGCGGTGGATCACCGACCCTTGACCATGATTTTTTTTTTTCGTTTAATATTCTCAGATTTAATCCATTCTTCAACGGCTGTAATGATTCGCTTCAGAAATGTTTTAATTTCGTTGAGTTTCAGCTGCACGAATCTCTGATGGTAATTAGGTCAGGGAAATATTTTTGCATAAATCCAGGCGGCACACAAACATCTGGCTTCTTTGAGTAGCCAGCCTTTTTCAAATGATTCCAAATTATCAATTGGTTGACCACTATCTCCTGAGAGCTTGCGCGACGATCTAACTACACCATTTGCGCAACTTTCATCGACTTTTTCAGTGATTGGTCGGCCAGAGCGAGGTGGGTCTTTAAGATCGAAATGTACACAACGGAAGGCAACGAATCAAATTTGGACGGGACGTTTCGTTGAAGCATTCTGCATGTTTTTGCACCGATTTTGTCTATTTTGTGGTCTGAAAGCATCATATAGATTTGACGTTTGGTTTTTGTCAAGATTGCCAATTTTTTTCCTCAATAATAATAGTTAATCCACTTCTTCTATGCGATTTATGATTTGATTGGAGAAATGCAGGTTAGGTTAGGTTATTGTGACTGCCCTCTCTCTGAGAGGACACACTTAGTCCAGAAAGATCCATTGCGATACTGTTGTGTTAAATTTGGACAGCATTAGAAGGGAACCTACTTATATTAGAACCCCTGTGACATCATTTTAACTTAGTTTTGTCACAGAGCTCATTTAAGAAGCATTTTTTTTTGGCAAATTGTTACTGCCGGAAAATGTGCCAATTACTTTCCGACGACAGGTGGGTCCCGTTCGAAAGAAAAATCTTTTCTATATTAAGTTTTGTTATGGTTCAGAAGGCCAATGCATTAAATCGAAGAACGTAAGTTCTATTTTCCAGTAAACATAAAAATTTCGTTCGTTGTAATATGACTCCAAACATTTGAAAGCAGTTTTTAATAAACAGCAAAAATAAACTTTTGCAAATCAATTACAATAACATACTTATGTATGCTGGCATTACTCAATATCATCGATTGGTGTTACAACATATTTTGTTACTTTTACTACATACTACGATTGCTTATGAAAGATAGCGCACGAGTATGTATGAACAATAAATTTCTTCATCGTCATTGTCAGACAGACATTGTAAAATCTAATGTCTGTTTATGTATAAATTCTTTTATTGACAACTGTTGGTTGATTGGTTGTTTAGTTGGTGGCCAGTTGGTGCCAAGTGCATTTATCATCATCATCATTATCAATATCATCATCATCAACAACACAACATCACCATCAGAGCCCAGAGAGCCCAGAGAGTGTTGTTGTTGTTGTTGTTTTTGTTGTCGTCTAAGTGTCATGCTGTTTAATTTTTTAATTATGCAAAATTTCAAACGCGACATGCACGATTATCAGCATTGTTGTCGGTCGTCACCATCATTGTCATCGTCATGATCATCATCATCATCATCATCATCATCAACATCATCATCATCATCGGTATTGTTGATATCCAACACCAATGAATACATAACTTTTGAAATCAATGTCCGATACAAGTATTCTCCGGTGTCTGGCAAACATTGACGCCGCTTGATTATATTGTAGTACGACAACTGGGTATGCTTTTATAGATAACTATATATACTTCTTTTCATACTCATATGATGTTTATTTCATTATTTATTTGTTTGTGAAATGCATTTTTCCATTAAGTGATCTAAACGTGGTTTAGCATTTCTGTCATTATTATTATTATTATTAAGGTTCCAATGTGGAGACGTATGTTGTCATTTGTAATAAACATACGTGTGCTAATGTATGTCTTCTTGCCATATTGAATTTCCGCTTGAGTCATTAATTTATATACAATATTATTTATTATTACAATACTTCTCTCTTAAGCTCATTGGTATCGTTCATCCGTTCTAGTCTGTCATTTGATAAAAGTGTTCTTGAATACATGAATACCGATTTGATTTGAATAAGATGGTTATACTTTGTTAACCAATTCTATCAATATTGTACTTTGTATGGTAACAAAAAACTAAATAGACAATAAACTTTCTACATTAAAAATGCTTAAAAGTTTCTCCCACCTCGATTAATTGCTTTTAGAACAAAATGTTTCAGGCCCATTAAACGCGCCATAAATTTGATATAGACAATGTACTTATTTAGAGAAAAAAATAAACTTTTAGATGCATTGATTTTTATGGAATTTTATTTCCAAACTCATTTTTCAGTTATAAAAGTTTAAAAAACATTATTTAGCACTCAATCATTGATTAGCAAGAGTTTAAACAACAATATTTAATTGTAATTGTTTAGTTAACCATTGGTTAAACCAGCCAAATGCTATTGGTTAGCATGTGAATTCATAGTCATTGTTTAAAAAGAGCTTAACCAACAATATTTTATTCTAAATGATAAGTTAAGCATTGGTAGAGACCCGCGCACACCAGTGGTTAGCAAAAGTTAACAATAACAACAATATTCAATTCGAATTACTTAGTTAACCATTGGTTAAACCACCCAAATGCTATGGGTTAGGAAGAAAACTCATAGTCATTGGTTAACAAGAGTTTAACCAACAATATTTTATTCTAAATGCTTAGTTAAGCATTGGTAAACAACCCCGAACACCAGTGGTTAGCAAGAGTTTAACCAACAATATTCAATTCGAATTACTTAGTTAACCATTGGTTAAACCACCCAAATGCTATGGGTTAGGAAGAAAACTCATAGTCATTGGTTAAGAAGAGCTTAACCAACAATATTTTATTCTAAATGCTTAGTTAAGCATTGGTAAACTACCCCGAACACCAGTGGTTAGCAAAAGTTTAACCAACAATATTCAATTCGAATTACTTAATTAACGGCTGCTTAAACCACCCAAATGCTATGGGTTAGAAAGAAAACTCATAGTCATTGGTTAAGAAGAGCTTAACCAACAATATTTTATTCTAAATGCTTAGTTAAGCATTGGTAAACAACCCCGAACACCAGTGGTTAGCAAGAGTTTAACCAACAATATTCAATTCGAATTACTTAATTAACGGCTGCTTAAACCACCCAAATGCTATGGGTTAGAAAGAAAACTCATAGTCATTGGTTAAGAAGAGCTTAACCAACAATATTTTATTCTAAATGCTTAGTTAAGCATTGGTAAACAACCCCGAACACCAGTGGTTAGCAAAAGTTTAACCAACAATATTCAATTCGAATTACTTAGTTAACCATTGGTTAAACCACTCAAATGTCATTGATTAACAAGAATTTAACCAATGCTATTTGAATACAATTGCTTAGTTAACTATTTGTTAAACCCTCAAATGTCATTGATTAATCCTTAGATAATGATTGACTGAAATGTTTATTTCCTTTACAATATTTAGACTTCAATGTAATTAATTACATTCTCCATGTCTCCATTTTCTAGTTTAGTTTGCAAAAGAAGAATTTAATCAAAAATATAATTTTGTAATTCACATTATTACAATCTACAATTTTCGCAGTTTTATCACTTTTTTGATTGGTGCTTTTGTATGTACTGTGATTAAGTAGCATTAGTTAAACACTTGTCAACTTTTGTCACTCAACTAATGACAACAACTGAAACGATCATGACCAAAAACCATTAGTAAAACAGTAAAACCTTTGGTTAACCAATGGCTGCCAAACGGCATTAAATCAACCAAGGAAAACAACTGTACCAAAAAGCATCGATCTTTCAATATTTAATCTTTTTGACACCCAAACATTGGATTTCGAAAAGTATATACAGAAGAGAGTTTACGAAAATTGGGTCATCGAATTCAACGATTCATCACGGATCACTAGAGCTGAACCTCCGTCCATTCATTATTAATAATTAATAGTACAAATTTTTGCATAGTGAGTCGATTCAATGTCTTACTGTAAAATTTTGGTTAGGGTTGAAGCTCATTTCTGACTCGGTCGCTTTGTCGGTAAGTAAAATAAAGAGCGAACTTACAACACACCGAAAACCCATCAATATATCGGTAAAAAAAAGTGGGTGCCGTAGCTCAGTGGTTAGTGAGTTGGCCATCTGATCTGTAGGTCGTGGGTTCAATCGCCGGCTGAAGCATAGCAAATTTGATATCGAAAAGATTTTTCTTTCGAACGGTACCCATCTGTCGGCAGCAATTGGCAATTCTTCCAGCAGTAATAATTTGTCATGAAAAAGCTTCTAAAAGAACTCTGTGATAAAGCTCAGAAAAATTGATGTCGCAAGGGTTCTGCCGTTCGAAACCGGCTAAAATAAGTAGGTCCCTCCTCAGACTGTCCAAAAATTTTAATGCTCATCAGTAATGGAAAAGAAGCTCGGCCAAAGAGCCCTTTGGTGCTTATAAGTGCTACATATTTATTTATTTTATATCGATAAAAATGTTTTCGTTGCTGCAGTCTAAGGGTCGAAGACAACCTCAGACCGTATTTCTTACAAAAAAAGAACAAAAACGTGACGAAATGCAGAATGGTTCAGATCAATGAACAACATTTGTCTAAGAAATTTGTTATGAGATCAATGAATGAACTTCTTCTGGATCATTCGGATAATTATTGTGCGTTTAATTGCAATTGGGAATCCTGAACCTTTTAGAAAAACCCCTAAAAAGTGACCCAAAGAATTTTGTATGATTAAATAGATGACGTATTTAGTGCATTGAGCGTTTTTGAGCGTTCACTTGCAATTTTAAACCCTCAAGCTTTTGAAAGATATCCTATAAAGTGCACCAAGTTTTTTTTTTTTAGTCAAATAGATGTCAAGGCGATACTAAAGTCAGTAAAAATTTGCTATGAAAAAGCTGAGAAAGTCCCTTCTACTACGATAGTCTTGGAACTGAACAATTAATTCCAACATCTACTACAAAAAAAAAAAAAAATATTACAATGTCACACATCATATCATTTATTTCGCATTTTAATACTCTAATTTTATAGCTTTTGATATATGGGCCTGTGTGTTTGTTTGTTCTCATTAGATCTTTAAATTATGTATGTACATATTTTATACTTCCAATATAAAAATCATTTACATACTTTATATTCTAGATCGATAGAAACATCATGTACCGACATATACGTTAATACTTTGGAACACATAAAATTCAATATTGAATTTACGAACAAAAGCGTCCCAAAACACACATACCTACACTCTTTTTGGAAAATAATACATAATTGAATTTTATGACTCATTTATGTTGATCACATTTGTGGTGAAGATCAATAAAAAAAAAAATAAAAAAATGTATATTTGTGGAATTGAAACACCACTTAAGTTCATCGAGTGAGGGATGACAGTCATCTGTTGCTGATGATGCTGTTACTACTCCCCCTCTTTCTCATTTAAATTAATCTCTGAAATTGAATGTTCTCAATTCAATGTGATCTTTTTAAATGTTAGATCACAAGATCATTGTTTGCAGATGTCGCACATGATGCTCTTATGTGTATGTTTTTTTAATGGAAATACAACATAAAAATTTCTGATTAAATAATAAATCAATAAAGATGGCTTTTGTTTTTTTTTTTTTATCAGATCATTATTGTATTTCGAAGAAATAATTATTATTCATTCATGAATAAATTTCCATAACAGTAGAAATAGTAGCAGTGCTATTGATATGATAAAAATCAATGAAAATAATAAGATCAACGAATGCAAATCGCAAAAATTTCGTATTCGTACGTACGCATATTTAGCGTAGCTCAAAATAGAGTAGAGCTGACTGATGTATCCATGAAATTAATGTTGTATATATTTAGCATTTAGCAACAAAACACATAATAATAATAATAGCAGCTTGCATCAAAACAAAACCTAAAGCAGACATTGAGATATTAAAAATTCAAACAGACAGAAAAAACATCGAAAATGTTTATATGCAGTCGAATATTGAGCATATCCGCAATACGATACTTTTTAACACTTTTTCACGTATACGATATATGTAAAAAAAAAAAAAAAAAAAAAAAGCCTCAATCACATACAAATTTTTTTTTTCTCAAACTCCTTCATACATTCCCACTGCCAACTTTTATCACTCTTTAAGTTATGGTCTTGAAGAATGGTGAACCAGTTCTGAAAATGTTTATAAGATGAAAGACAGAACATTTAGCATAGAAAAATGGTCAACTTCAACCGAAATCTACTGTAAATATCATATAAAAATGTATTGCTGATGTGAATTGATGTGAAATTTTATAAAATATTTCACTGTAATGCAATTCTCTTGCTTTATCACGTGAAATGTGATAGCAACATGTATCTAGCAACATGATGGCAACATTTTGTTTAAAAGAATATAATATCGAATTAATATCCATATAAATATATAAATATATAATATATCTACAATAAATATATATTATTTGGTGGACTGAGCAGCCACAAAAGATATATAATTTTTTAAAAAATGATATTTTGTATTATTTTGAAAATATTTCCGCCGATTAAAAAAGCTGCTATCAACTGGTGGATTCTGTTTGAATATATTGCTTGATTTGACACTGACAACTGTTTCCCGCTCGAAATATGAACTGTCAGTCAGTCAGTACCATACCTCCGCGGGACGAAATAAGTATTTTTATATTCTTTAGCAATGTTGGGAAATATTGTCAACTTTTTTACAAAGTGAGATTATAAAATAGAGATAGAGATGTGTACCGACAAGAATGAGACTCGAAAATTCTTCGAAAAGATCAAGCGCCTGAGTGGAGGTTTAAATCCCGGAGCCTCTTCTTGTCGTGATGGAAATGGGAATCTGGTTACGGATGTCCAGAGTGTACTGAGCCTATGGAGGGAACACTTCTCCACGTTACTGAATGGCGATGCTACGAACAATTCTGCCAGTGGAGGAGAATGCCCGATAACCCCAATTACAGATGATGGTGTTGATGTTCTACCACCCGACTATGACGAGGTTGAAACGGCCATTTTAAGGCTGAAGAACAACAAAGCTGCAGGTGCTGATGGCCTGCCTGCCGAGTTGTTTAAGACCGGAGGCGATGAGCTGCTCACCCGCATGCACCAGCTCATAAGCAGAATATGGTCGGATGAAAGCATGCCTGATGATTGGAGGCTCAGTGTTCTCTGTCCTGTACATAAAAAAGGAGACCCCACAATTTGCGCCAACTACCGTGGAATAAGTCTCCTGAGCATCGCGTACAAGGTTCTATCGAGCGTACTCTGTGAAAGATTGAAGCCTATGCTCAGCAACCTGATTGGACCTTATCAGTGTGGCTTCAGACCTGGTAAATCCACCATCGACCAGATTTACACACTGCGCCAAATCCTGGAGAAGACCCAAGAAAAACAGATCGACACACACCACCTATTTGTTGATTATAAAGCCGCTTTCGACAGTCCGGTAAGGGATTACCTCTACGCAACAATGTCTGAGTTCGGTATTCCTGCAAAGCTCATTCGACTTTGTAGAATGACACTGCATAACTCCCGTTGTGCAGTGAAAATTGGGAAGGACCTCTCCGCACCGTTTAATACCGAACGGGGTTTCAGACAAGGTGATTCGTTATCGTGCGACTTCTTTAATTTTATTATGGAGAAAATAATACGAGCTGCTGATCTACGACATAATGGCACTATCTTCAACAAAAGTGTCATGCTGTTAGCGTATGCCGACGATATTGACATAATCGGCATGAACACGCGAGCAGTCAGTGCAGCATTCTCAGAGTTGAAAAGAGAGTCGCGTCGGATTGGTCTCACGGTGAACGAGGGCAAGACGAAGTATCTAGTGTCAACAAACAAAGAGTCCCGGCGTCTTGGACAGCACGTCACTGTTGACAACTACGCTTTTGAAGTAGTAAGGGACTTTGTCTATCTTGGAACCAGCATTAACAGCAGTAATGACGTCAGCTTGGAGATCATGCGTAGGATAACTCTTGCTAACAGGTGTTACTTTGGGCTGAGTAAGCAATTGAGAAGTCGAGCCCTCTTGAAGAACGAAAACTACACTCTACAAGTCTCTCATCATGCTTGTCCTAACATATGGCGCTGAAGCCTGGACAATTTCCACCTCGGATGATCGAATGCTTGGAGTTTTCGAGAGAAAAGTCCTACGCAAGATCTTTGGACCTATTTGCGTTGGTGGCGAGTACCGAATAAGGTACAACCATGAGCTGTACGAGCTGTATGCCGATATTGACATAGTAAATCACATCAAAATCCAGCGGCTGCGCTGGCTAGGTCATGTCGAGCAATTGGAAGAACACGCTCCAGCTAAGAAGGTGTTATATTCGGAACCCGCTGGAGGACGACGCAAAAGAGGAAGACCAAACCTCCGGTGGAAAGACCAAGTACTGGAGAACCTGACGGCGCTTGGAATTTCTAACTGGCGCCAGCTAGCGAAGAACAGAGATGGCTGGCGAAGCATGTTATTTTCGGCCTAAATCGATATTCGGTTGTTATGGCCACATAAGTAAGTAAGTAAGAGATTATAAAAAACATGACGATATTAAGAGCAGGAAAACCCGCACTTGATTATCGAAAAGACAATGCATCCAAAGAGAGTGGCAGTTTGATGTGGCACATTCTTTTTTTTTTTCACAAATGCTGCTAGGAATTCCATCTCAACGGTGAGTGCTACAGAACCATGATTGTGAACGTTTTGTATGCTGAAATTGAAAAGCTAGACTTGGATAATCTTTAGCTTCAGTCCAAAAGCCCACCATGCCATATTGCCCTATAAGCAATTGATACACCTTCGCGCACTAACTTAGGTAATCGTGTTATCTGTTGTTTTTGCGATGTCAATTGGTCGCTCCGAAGGTGCAATTAGATTCCATAAAATTTTTTTGGGATTTCCGTGAAGGATCGATGCTGCGCGTGTAATCCAGAAATGAAACGAAAGGTATACCATCCAAGCCGAGCTCTCTAGTGTCCGCAATATTACTGTCAAAACCTTTTTTGAGTTTCCGTAAAGGATCGATGCTACGCGTGCAATCCAGAAATGAAACGAAAGGTATACCACTAGAGCCGAACTCTCTAGTGTCAATTTAACAGTAAGTGTGTAATTCGGTCTTCCTCCTACAAACAAAAGTTTTTCGCCTGCCTGCCTGGCTAAGTAATACCCCAACTGGAAAACCAAGGCACACGTTACAATGAAATTACCTCGGCCGTATAGCGAGGTATGAGTATATTTGAAAAGAATTAACCCAAAAGTCAATAACATCCACATAAAAGATACTTTAGGTGGAAATATAAGCCCCCAGATCCCCTTAATAGCAAACTATCTGCGATATAAAGCAAACGAAGTTTCAAAAATAATACCGAAAATATCCAGAGACGGAGCTAATGGAACGTTACGAATGAAAAATTTGTACTTGATGGATTTCTGTACCATTAGCTATCAGCAGCTCAGGCACAACTTGAACGTAATAATTGTTAAAATAAAACCTCTCCTCAGAGTATTCAAAAGTGTTGGGAAAGAATATATACATATTTATATATGTGTGGTACTCTAACTCCTAATTGGAGCATTGGGCGTCAAGTACACCTCACCGCCAACGAACTCGGTTTTGTGCAAGGGATCGCAGCTCATTCCATGAAAGACCAAGCGCACGAATTTCAGCTTCCGTAGAACGGCGTCAGGTAACACGCGGTCTACCAATTCCTCGGCCTGCTTGTTGAAAAGGGTTCCAGCGTAGGACCTGCTTTGACACATTATCGTGACACACTTTCTTAGCGTGTGACCGATCCACTGGTATTTCCTTTTATGGATATCGAGTGCCACATCTAGCTGGTTGGTCTTTTTCAGCAGGAAAAAATTCGCAAAATACGTCGGAGACAACAATTAATGAAGGTTTGAAGGCATTTGCTAATAATTGGGATATAACGACACTCATGCTTTTGTGCGGAGGTAAAAGGGCTCTCAAGATAAACATATTGTATTTCCGAGGTTTCTGTACAACAGTGCTGCCGACAGTTTTGGCACATTTTGAAAGAAATTGTATTCTCAGCGAGACCATCACGGTTGTGGGAAAGATGACGGATGACTCCACAGCGGAACCGATAGGACGTTAGGGGATAAATCTTTGTACCTCTAATTGATATTTTGCTTTGGCTACCAGCAACTCCAGCACTTTTGAGCCTACAAAGCACTATGGGATAAAATATATTTATATGAACAACTTCAGAAACTATAATTGCACGAAAATGTTCCGCATTCTCTGGTTTGTACTTGGTACTTTTGATGCATTCGTGATTGTATGGAGAACTTTGTATTATGTAAATATAACATATATATATATATATAATAGAGTTTGTATATATAATGTCACGCTTGCTAAAAACACAATCTACCATGTATATACATTCTGTCAAATAAGTACCCGGAAACCGGAAATTCTCATTTTTAATTTTCCCTCTGAGAATATTTCAAAAAAAAAAATTTTCCCAAGTTGGCACAACTGTCAGCCACTAATCTGTGTGGCGTGAAATTTTTGTGTGTTTCAAACGAAATTTCTTGTGCCAAAACGTTGGAAATGTTGAAAAAAACATTTGGTGATTCAACCATGTCGAAAAAAAATTTCACACAAACTCTTTGTTCGATATTTTTATCCATAGTAAAAATCGCAACGTACACAAAAGGTTGACTTGTTCCTAATGACGCCTAATTTTTTGAAATATTCTCAGAGGGAAAATTAAAAATGAGAATTTCCGGGTACTTATTTGACAGAATGTATGATACAATACATGCTCACTGTAATAAATTCATATGAAACAAAACCAGCTTCAAAGAAAATTAAAAGTGTAAAAAGTAAGAGAAAAGAAAAAGAATTATAACAATTTATAGTACTTTATTAAGCTGTACAGCAAGCAAATCTAGCGCACATGTAATACGAGTAAGTGCAACACTTTATTATAGCTGCTACGTTATGTGTGCACAACCAACCCATGTGGATTAGCTGCTATTTACATTTAAACAATTACACAAGTTTAAATAAAAAAAGGCTTTCGCTTATTACTTACATACATGAACACTGGCGTACTAACAACAAAGTGCATGAGCATATCAACAAATGTTGTAATACGCATACATTGAGAATGGACGAAGGAGTTGGGCCTATGTTTAATTATCAATGTACTCCAACGTATGTTGAGTTTTCCACTTCCTTATTCTTTATGATTATAATATCTGAATCAAAAGAAAGCACCACTACTTGCTCACTTTTCATAGAATTAATTTACTTTATAATAGAAAAGGTGGCCTAAGCCTTTTTTCAGTTTTACATACACTTTATGAATGATGAAACAAGCGAAGAAAAAAAAAATGCAATCTGCATACGAGTCCATTGTAAATACTTCGACATAAATAGACGCCAATAATTGACACAAATTATTTATTGTTTCAAACTACATACTTACGACATAGTAGCAGCGCAGCAATGCAATGATCTAACAATAAGTAATGAAAAAAGACAAGGCATCGCAATGGGTGAGTAATGAATTTATAAATGTAGTACATGTAACTCATGTTCGTATGTACAGTATTTTCAATATGAATGCTCTCAACTGTACAAATGAAAAAATTCTCAAAATGTACGAAAACAGTTTTTGAAATTGCACGGATCCAAAGGGACTCAAATGTTAAGAGTATAAAGCATTTAAAAGTCGAAATCACTCGTGAAAATAAAATATATATCGTAAAAGCACCCTAATATCTATAAATTTTAGAATTGTAGTACTTCCAGAGCAACCATAAGAAACTGAATACAATTAAAACAGCTCAGAGTCAACCAAACCTGTAAAAAACTAGAATTCTAGATCCAGACAAGACTTCTCTCAGAACATATTGAATTTCTAGTACCATAAAATTTGCCTAATTCACAAACAGCTCTTATATAGTTAGCGCTTATAGGGTCCAAAAAACCTCTTTGGACGAGCTTCTCTCTAATATTAGATTCACAGTACTATAAAACCAGCCTAGCTTACCAAGTGAAGTTCTACATAGTAGTTGGAATTTATAGGCTTCGAAGAACCCGAGCATCCTAAGGTACCTAATTATATTGAGCGATTCTGCACGATGGAACCCTTGTGATGTCACATTTTCTGAGCTTTTAACAGAGCTCTGTCAGAAGTTTGTTTTCTTTATCACAAATTTTTTTGCTAACGGAAGAATTGCCAATTATTTGCCGACATGTGGGCACCCAGTTTACAAAATAAATGTGAATTATAGTACTTCCAGAGAAACATAACAATAAAACAGCTGAGGGTCAATTAAGCCCGTCAAAAACTAGATTTCAAGAGCGCACAAGACTTCTCTCACAACATATTGAATTTCCAGTACCATAAAACTTGCCTAATTCGCAAACAGCTCTTATATAGTTAGCGCTTGTAGAAGCTGAAGAACTTTTTGGCCGAGCTTCTCTCCAGTATTAGATTTCTGGTACCATAAATACAGCCTAGTTCACCATGTGAAGTTGTGAATTGGTCTGTGTAGGCTTCGATGAACTCGAGCTTTCTAAGGTATCGAATTATATTGAGCGATTCTGAACGGTAGAACCCTTGTGATGTCACATTTTCTGAGCATTTAACAGAGCTCGGTCAGAACCTTTTCTATTTTTATTACAAATTTTTTGCTACCGGAAGAACTACCAATTATTTGCCGACATGTGGGCACCATTTTACAAAATAAATTTGATTTTTTATATTAGAATTGTCACGGCCGTAGTTCGAAATCATGTCTCATGCAGCGAAGATCAATTGAGCTGCGACACCCACACTAAATTATGATTCAGAAATCAATTAAGCAATACAAACCTATACTTCTGCGAAATTTTTACCAGGATTTAGTCCAAGCGGACTCTTATTGAAAAGTCTGTGTATCTATTTGTATCATCCACATCATACAATCACAATGCTTCTTCAGCACTTATTGATATTGTATTCCTTTCTTTTTTTTTTTTTTACACTCTGGTGATGTGCCTTTGTCAGTGCTCTACTTTGCTGAGAGGCATACTACCAATCGTACAAAAACGAACAGATTCATGGAGCCATTGCAATGCATTGTCTCTCTCTCTCTCGCTCTTTCTCTTTATTTTACTTTGTCTTCATAGTGATATTAATTTTTCTTACTTCCAATAAATAAAAAGGGTCATTAATGTTATTCGACTGATAATTCAATTAGTGTATAAATATTTCAATTTATTGAGGCATTACAGCGTAAAAGCATATTACAACAATGCAATTGCAAAGAGATGTTGTAGTACTCGCATATTACAATTGTGCAATTTGCAATTAATTGTATGTTGCTCATAGTGTTACTATTAATTCAATTTACAATTTTTAAGTGTTTTCAATTTCAATTAAGTAATTAAAAGTCGATAAGGAAGATGATTCAATAAAAATGATTATAAATTTTTGATTTTGAAATATTTTCTATTCTTTTTGGAGAATAATCTGATTAATCAAAATACTAAATAAAGAATTATTTGATTAATCACAATATTGATTAATCAAAAAACAAATTAACATAATTTTAAATAATAATCATGAAATTATTCGAATAAAATATTTGAAATATTGAAAAAATTTTCTTCAATGCAAAGAAGACAGTTAAACAGATAGAAGACATAAGAGTGCACTTGATTAATCTTATTAATTGAAAGATTAGAGTGTTCGATTTAATATTTAATTGCATCGAATTACTAAAAATTTATTAAAAGCAATGGACAAATGATTGTTCCAGGAATTTTAATTCAACTTTTATTTTTTGTGATATTAAATCGAAATCAAAAATAACTTCCATTTCTGAGCAAAAATCATAATTGATTGGCAAGCGCTGGAGGTCAATTTTATGAAAATAGAGATTTTATAGGGAAGCCTCCTTAAGGGGTGGAAATATGGGATGAGCATATTCCAAAAAAATGTTGAGGAAACATCGGTCGGCCCTTCATCGCACCCTTCTAGAGACGATTCCTGGACAGCTATGTAATTATTTGTTTATTTTCAAGTGTTTTAAATTCAATTTGTATTGGTGGAGGTCACCTAAGTGGGCTGGAGTTTAGAAGTAAGTTCAGGGAAAATTCTGCAGAGTACAATTAGATGAAGGTCATTGATATAAGCCATCCCTGTCAAAGCATCTTGGTAGCGGTATAGCCATTTATATATGAGAATATCTATTTTATAGGGGGAGCAGCCTTGATAGGTGGAAATAGATGTTAAGATATTGGAGAGCGATATATTCAACCTCTACTCCGGCACCCTAGGATAGGATAGGAGCCATTCTAAGAGTTGGAGATAGAGGGTAATTTGTAATTTGTTTAGGAAATCATATTATTTAATAAATACGTGACATCTATAGGCCCCAAAGGGCCCTTTAGCGAAGCTTCTCTTCCAGTACTGTTATGTGTGTTAAATTTTTTGACAGTATTAGATGGGAGCTACTTATATTAGCCGGTTTTGAACGGCAGAACTAATATGTCATAATTTTTTTTAGAGCTTTGTCACCGAGCTCTGTGTTTTCATAGCAAATTGTTACTATCAGAAGACTTGCCAAATGCGTTCTTGCTGACAGGTGGGTACAGATCGCAAAAAAAAACCTTTTCGATATTAAAGTTTTACTTCAGCAGGTGACAGAGCCCACGAAGGTCCACGCACTAACCGCTAAGCTACAAAAAACATTGGAAAGCAATAATAAATGTAGATCTCTGATATATTAAATCACAGCGCGGGCACCTTGGGCGCGGCTAGAGCCAAAAAAAAAACACAAAAAAAAACCTCGAAACACGTGCCCCGCACTAATGCAAAAACGAAAGAAACACCTAGATGAACATCTACTAACTAATGGGGCAATCAGACTTGGGAATATAGGCGTAATACTACATTTCATTGAGGATGTTAGACTCAAAGAAATACATTGAACCAAAATGAAGGGAGCACGATAGAACTTATAGGTCGCGGTACTACATCGACATTAACAAAAATAATAATAATAATAATAATAATAATAATAATAATAATAATAATAACTACAACTATGACATAAAATGAAGAATATTTCATTTTATAACATGAAATTCACATTTGCAATTTTCACTCGACAAAATAATTGCTTCGTATGCAACCTTTTTATGTAACATCAAATTCCAACAATTTCATCAGATATTATCCATAATTATTACTGCACCTGTTGTTGGCACTTTTATTCATTTATTGCGTGCTTTTATACATTAAAACACAGTTATTTCTACATGTATCTATATCCATAATATCCAATAAGGAGTAACAATCAATTCGCAATAGCATTTAAAAGAAATATGCATATCAAATGTAAATTCATACAAAGCAAAAATTATTAAGGTTAAGATAATTAATATGCAAAATTAAAAATATTCACATGAAATATTTCATTATTCGAACATATTTCAATATTGTTCGTGATGTAAGATATCTACATAAAGGAGAGTATACATTCTGTCAAATAAGTACCCGGAAACCGGAAATTCTCATTTTTAATTTTCCCTCTGAGAATATTTCAAAAAAAAATTTTTCCCAGGTTGGCACAACTGTCTGCCACTATCCTGTGAATTTTTATTGCTATGTGTCATTTAGTTTGGTTACGGCGTCATTAGGAACAAGTCAACCTTTTGTGTGCGTTGCGATTTTTACTATGGATAAAAATATCGAACAAAGAGTTTGTGTGTAATTTTTGTGTGTTGCAAACGATATTTCTTGTGCCAAAACGTTGAAAATGTTGAAAAAAACATTTGGTGATTCAACCATGTCGAAAAAAAATTAAAAATGAGAATTTCCGGGTACTTATTTGACAGAATGTACATATATAAGAAAGTATGAATATTACAAGAAAGTGGGTGGAATAGACTCTGTCTGATCATAATACCACCTTTCTCCTATATGTACATACACTTGCATACTACTTTATAAATTATTATACAATGTTAATTGAATAAAAATAATAAAATATCCGCAATAAAAAAAAAAAAAAATTAATTTACATTATATTACAGCTACACCCTGTAATAATGCTTGTATGCAAAAAAAAAATTACAATAATAATAATAATAATAATAATAATAACTCAGTATGAATCATAGATACTCCCGCCGTCTCATATGAATATGTACATTTTATTACAATTGAACAAAACAAAAAAAAAATTGTATATAAAATTATTTAATTTATTTTTCTATTCCATTTTTTTTTTTTTTTTACATACGAGTTTAAATATGAGCACTCATATATATGTGTCTGTGTGTGTGTGTGCCTTTTGTGCGGTTTTATTTTTTTCTTAATTTATTCATTCAACTTATTTTCAAACGGCATGTCCGGTCAGCCATACGACAAAAATTGTTTGTGTTGTTGTTGTTAATTTTTTTGTTTGTTTTTGCATTTATTAAATTCATATTTTTTAATTCTGTTTATTATTTTTTTTTTTTTTGTTTTAAGTCAAATTTAAACCGCATATATGAAAGTACACATATTATTCATATACATAAATCATATGTAATAACAACAATAACAACAGCAAGCTTATGATTGGTACGTACTTAAAAAAATATATATGTATATAAAAAAATACCATAAACAAAGAATGACTGGAATAGAACTACAGACAACAGTAGAGAAAGGTAACCAGTTGGGAGCACTAAATTCTTTTACATTGAGTTCTCTCGGGAGCTGCGTTATTATAAGATTATTTCTCCCTACGATATTAATCTACATGCCAAATATAGTTGTTTTAGACGGAGGACTACATACATTTGTCGATTTAAAGTTCAAAATAATTCACGATTTTGTCTGGTAACAACAAGGATTTCAAAGCGGTTGCAGACATTCATTAACCGCTGCCTGCTCTGTATACTGTGAATTTTCCGGCCCCGTTCCATATCTAATGCAGAGTTGTTGATGAAAGCGAAGCAGACTGATATTGTGACTGTAATCCGAAAAAGGAAGCGGCAATGGAACGCTCACACGTTGCGTAAGGAAGACGAAAACATCGCCAAACAGGCACTGCGATGGGATCCGTTCCAACAATCGGGGCGCAGTGTTGGCAGGCAACGCATCACCTGGCGCCGCCCAACTGAAGCCGAGATGAAATTGCTGAATCTTACATGGAATGAGCTAAGGTCCCTAAGAGCGCAGAACCGTGTCCGATGGCGAAGAGGAGTCGTTGACGCCCTATGCTCCAAATAGGAGTTAAAGGAACACATAGACATTGTATGGGAACAACATTAAATTGTGGATGTGGTTCGCCAAATTTTTCCACAATTATCTCTACCTGCAATTCTAGACTACAAAGCGGAAGATTTCCTAAATTATGGTGGTTCCCAGTTTTTAAAAATTCGACTTTTTTATATGTTAACTACAGTAGTGGACGTGACTCGCTGATTTCTTTCAAGATTATTACGCATTACAATTTAAAACGACGTCATGTTGCAGTGGTTTACAAATTTTTTAAAATTCCGTCACTTCGTAATAATCGGCTTAGCATCCGCATTTTTTGCGAAACACTTTATGCGAATTAAAAAATAAAAAAATTAAAAAAAATATATATATGGCACTTATAAGCCCCGAAGGAACCTCTGGCGGTGCTTCTCTTCCAGTATTGTTGTTGCGTGTTAAATTTTGGACAGTATTAGAAGTGAACTACTTATATTAGCCGATTCCGAACGGCATTACTCTTATTCCTTGCCGACTGGTGGATACGGTTCGAAATAAAAATCTTTTCGATATTACGGTTTTGCTTTAACCGGGAATTGAACCCACGACTTACAGATCAGAACAGGTCAACGCACTAACCACTGAGCTGCGGCACCCACAAATTATAACTTGTTAAATTTGTTTTCCAAAATGAATATGGTACCTAGAAGTTGTTCATTTAAATCAATCGGTCGAACCCAATTCCAGGATTTTTGTACATCTTTAGGGCGAGGCTCCCAGATACCGATTTTTGAACATCATTACTTGTAACGTATTATTGAAAGCACAAGTCACTTATATCTTAAACAAATAAATTTTCGTTTAAGCTTAAAATTTATGAAAAATATTTATTTTCGATTATTTTAATGGTCCCATTTTTCGATGAATTTTCGCTCCAATCCAATGCTGCAATACTTGGAAGATTTAGTACAACAATTTTTAATGATTTTTTGTAGAAAATTTGTATAAACTTCTCAATTTGAAACTTCCGAAAAAACAACAACAACAATCAAAGGTGAAAATGTTCGAAATTAATTTTCACAAATTTTTAATGATATTTTAACCTATGGACAAAATTTTATTCATATAAATTTCTTAAATATTAGAAACAAACAGCTCAACTGTCAACCCTAAAAACAAAATCCAGCCCAACCTACTGACCTTTACCCTACATATGTCACATATACTCACATACCTAATTGAAAATAGTAAGTATGCAATCAAAATAGAGTACGAAGACAGAGAGCGCGCGAAACCGTATGGTTTGCTGCGAATACGTGTGTTGTGAGACTCAACAGCAGCTATAGTATTTAATTAAGAAAAAAAAAAATTGTATTTTTGTTTATTTCAATTGATGATAAAATAACTTGCTTACTGTACACACACACACACACACATATTAGTCATTCAGGGCATTATAAAAATAACAAAAAAAAAAAAAAAAAACAAAAAACAAAAAATATATATAAAATTTCTATTAAAATTAAAATAATATAAACATTAATTTAATTGATAAAAATCGAAAATAAATAAATAAAAATTAAGGCAACAGAAATGCATATTATTATATATGGAGTATACAACAAATACAACAAAGTGAGCATCAAAACAAATAACATGAGATGAGGAAAATGCAAAAAAATTGACTCTTAGGAATTTAATTTATAAATACGATTCAAAAAATATGTATTTGTGCATATATAGGGTGTTTTTTTTTCAGAGATGTTTTGTGAGCACTTCTGACAATCAATTAAGGTAGCTGTCGGCTGTCAATTGTGAAAGTAATTTTTTTTTACCTAAATCCATTAAAAATAGTATCATCACTGGGTATTTTCAATAAGCCAATATCACGGGCAAAGAGCAAGAATTGTCAATCTGTCCGTCATTGAACGAATCACGACAGAAATAAGACATTATTAGCTCAAGAAAGTTGTGTATTGATTTTCCGATTTCAGAGTGTCCGCAATAGCTGGGATAAAATAACCGAAATCATATTTAAACATTAGAAATAATGTGAATAAACGTATTTTATTTTTTTTTTATTTTTAGCCTTATCACCCTCTTAACAAAGACCAACCTTAAAAAGTGAAAAAATAAAAATAAAAAAAAACAAAAGTTTCAGAAATTATTGCATAAATTTAAAAATTGTATATTATACTAAATGACAAAATCTCGTTCAATATGGCATACTTAAATGACTTTTTATGAATAAATAAAATTGCATTTTTATTATCGTTAACTAATTGTTATAGTTTTATATAACAATATTGATGTGGCAGTAAACTTGTGTTTGTATATTAAGTAATTAACGCAACTTAACAATTCTTATAATTTATAATCAATTTGCATATTAACTCAGGGACTAAAAATAACAGTTATTTCAAAAATGTTGAACACAATTAATTAACGTCTTCTAAGCGATTTTGTGGTGTATAATAAAACATTACTGATGCCATTGCTCAATTAAAATTAGCAATGATTTATATTTCTTAAACATTACCCATAAAGAATAAAGTGAAGAAATTTTGCTAAGAAATAAAAAAAAAAGTTTTTTTGATTTTCACTTTAAAATATCTTTGAGGTGTCGTCTTTGAGTTATATTTTTTTTTCTCAGCTATAAAAAGTGTGATGATTTTCATTATTTGCTAAGAAATATAAATGATTTTTATTTTTTAAGATTTATTTTTGTGCTCTAAAATAACAATTATTTGTGATTTTTTTCTATTTTTGATTAAATATCATTGTTGATATTGATTTTGAGTTATAATTTAATGCTCGAAAATAAAAATTATTTTTGAATTATGATTTAAATTTTTGTGCTCAGAAAAAAATCAGCTATGACGTTTTTCACTTTGTTGCTTAAAAATTTAAATTGGTATCATTGAGTAATATTTTTTTTCTAAGATATAAAAATCACACATTTTTATTAATTGCTAAGGAATATAAATGATTTTTACTTTTTAAGATTTATTTTTGCGCACCAAAATAAAAATTATTTGTGATTTTTTTTCTATTTTTGGTTAAATATCATTGTTGATAATGATTTTGAGTTATATTTTAATGCTCGAAAATAAAAATAATTTTTGAATTTTGATTTAAATTTTTGTGCTCAGAAAAAAATCAGCTATGAATTTTATGTCTTAAGCATTGCCACTTACTTAAGTGATTGCTATCAGAAAAAAAAAAAAAAAAAGAATTATTATTGATGATTACGAGTTATATTTCTGTGCTGAGGAATACAAATTATTTTTGAATTTTCAGTTTTACTTTCGTGTTCAAAAATAATAAATTTGTGATTTTTTTTTTTTTTTTTTTTTTTGTAATAATAATTATTTTTGATTCTAAGATCTATTTTTATACTCAGAAATAAAAATTATGACTTTTTTTTTGTTTGAGAAGAATAAAAGGTGTTTAAATATATAATATTTCTGTGCTCAGGAATAAAAATTATTAATGATTTTTATTTTTTACTGAGGAATTTATTTTTGAATTTTCAGTTTTACTTTTGTGTTCGAAAATAAATAAATAAAAAATAAAAAATAAGAAATATTTTTGATTTTAAGATCTATTTTTATGCTCAGAAATAAAAATTACCAGATTTTTTTTTTTTTTTTTTTTTTTTGAGAAGAATAAAAGGTATTTAAATATCTTTCAAAACAAATAACTTATTTATAAATTAAATGCTATTATCACCTTTCTCACACAAATTGAGTAACTTTATAAGGTTTTTTTTAACGACTTTGACAATAGGAGTACACAATCCGATCGGTATTAAATATAAATCCTTGTACCAGCAAAACTTCTAAAGTTTATCCGTTATCAATGATTCTTTTTGTCCGGGATAGGAACTGTTTCAGCTTGAAGGCTGAAGTAAATTACATGTCCTTGAGTTCTCGAAATGCCACCTTCATGTAAGAGCAACACATATTTTTTAGGTTTCCTTTCCGATTATTGAAATCCCACATCAGGCCATTTGCAAGCTAACACTATCTATTAATTAAAGGTGAAATGGAAGTAATTTCAAGTATATTGAGAGTGTTTTATTGCAATTGAAAAGTGCAACTCTTCAATCATAACATTCCTCTCAAAACTACTGTTCACCTGTCAAACAATTTCAGAATTACAAAATCCAATCGTATATATACTGAATGCTTGCATTTGAAATGCATCGTCATAATATTTTTTTTTTTTTTTGTTGAACGCATTTAGCAAAATTGCTTGTCAGCATGAAATGAGCCATAAATTAATTGAAATTGAGCATTGTAGTACAAACGTTATGTAGCTGGTTGTACAATGTATAGTCCATAACGGCTTATCTTATAGCTTTTCATACTTTTTGTGCATTACGGAACATAACAGCTAGGCTGCTGGTGCTAAAAAAAAAATATCAAATTTGTTATTTTACTGATTTGAGCATGTCTTATTTAATTATCTTCACCTAAATGTAGTGCTACGTATACCTCACCCTCTCTCTTTCTTTCATACTTGTCGTATGTACGCTCATGTATAATTACTAGGAACATAAAACGCTTGTCAATGATTATGAACACAAAACAAAAGTAGAAAATGCTATTAAAATTTTCACAAGCATGCAAGTATTTCAAGCACTCGCACATATATTTTATTAATATGCATGTAACCATATCTACGGTACGGCAAGTTCGATTATGTTGGATTATTCAATAACAAGTTGTAGCATGTTCGATGCTCTCTAGTCTTATTGTAATAAACTGATTTATATTCTTTGATTATAACACAAATTTATTAATCATCATTATGAATTTCCTATCACTCTCCCTTTTTTCATAGATGAACAACTATCAAGTTCCAACATGTTCGCTGTTCTTTAATTTTGTTGCAAACAAATCAAAGTAGATTCTTTGGTTATTCGTTACTGATTAATTTCATTTCCAGAACAAGTAGAGGGTACGGCACGTGCAGAAACTTACATTAGGTAACCAATTACGACGACATAGACCATCATTTTCTTAGATAAGTGTATTTCCTCATATCTTCTTTAAAGATAATAAATATCTTACACAATTGGACATGGACATGTATGAGTGTGAGCATGAGAGTATGTAGGTAATTGTTAATCTTTGCTTTTTTTTTTTTTTCGTCTGACCAATTTTCAAAGTAATTATAGGTCAAATCGTAACATTCCAAGAAAATCTATGTCGACACATTTGGTTGCGTAAAATCATTTGACAAATTGGTAATAGCAAAATATGATTGACACTGTTCAAATATCAGAAAAGGGTGTAGGAAAAAAAAGAGGTTCATGCTTTCACATAAGTAAGACTTCTTCTTTCAGCTTCCAAACTGCATAAACTCTATCTCCAAATCGGAAGGTTTTTTCTCGAAAATTACTTGACTTCTTGGAGAATTCATAATTTTAGTTGCTAAACATACCACTATAATAAATAGAGACACAAAATAACCTAGTCCAAGTTTCAAGTCCAATATTTTTTGTTGGGTGTGTTAAATTTTGACAGTACTACCTACGTACATCGTCCGATGCCGAACAATAGAACTCTAGTGATAGCATGCATTTCCGAGCTTTGTCACAGAGCCTTTCAGCGGCTCATTCATAACAGAGCATGCTACTCTACACTCTACCTTTCTTGACCTATTTTTAGCCTGATGGGTGCCGTAGCTCAGTGATTAGTGCGTTGGCCCTTCTAATCTATAGGTCGTGGGTTCAATCCCCGGCTGAAGTATAACAAAATTTAACATCAAAAATGTTTTTCTTTCGAATGGTAACAACAAGAATTGACAATTTTTTCGGCAGTAACAATTTGCCAAAAATGCTTCTTAAAACGATATCTGTGACAAAACTAAGTTAAAGTGATGTCACAAGGATTCTGCCGTTTGGAGTCGGCTAATATAAGTAGGTCCCTTCCAATGGTGTCCAAATTTAATACGCACAACAATATTGGAAGAGAAGCTCGGTGGTATCACAATGGGTCTTTCTGGCCTAAGTGTATCCTCTCAGAGAGAGAGGGCAGCAGCCACATAACCTAACCTAACCTGATGAATAGCAAATGTGTTTTTATATTCAATTGAACGTTCCCGATCTCGAGCATGGAAACTCAAGTCCTGAAGCGCAATTCACTGCGCTAAGTTGGTGGTATAATTTTTTCGCTTTTTCCGGATCCATTGTTGAATATATGGTAAACAAATTTTTATAAATTAAGTACAGAAACAATTTTGTTTTTCTTCCTGCAAAGAAAAATGGAATCTCACACCTGGCAACAACACTAAGCACAGTAATGTTGCAGATTGCGTGTTTGGAACGAATTTTCAAAGGAAATAAAATTGCTACAAAAAAAACTCGATGATATCGAAAAAAATCGACAAAAATTTATATAACCATGTCGAAAAATTTGCTTGGAATTGCATTTTGGATATTATTGCAAAATAATTTTTGAAAACATAATGTCGAAACGAAAATGTATGAATTTACAATTATCGAAATTATTGCAAATATTTTTGCAATATTGCAAAAATGAAATTTCGACATTATTGCACATTGTTTCGACATTAATGTACTCTATCATTTCAGTGCTTGAAGGCTGTCTAAGCACTAAATTTTAAGAGCCCAACGAAAACAATTCGTTATCGTGTGACTTCTTCAATCTTATTATGGAGAAAATAATACGAGCTGCTGATCTACGACATAATGGCACTATCTTCAACAAAAGTGTCATGCTGTTAGCGTATGCCGACGATATTGACATAATCGGCATGAACACGCGAGCAGTCAGTGCAGCATTCTCAGAGTTGGAAAGAGAGTCGCGTCGGATGGGTCTCACGGTGAACGAGGGCAAGACGATGTATCTAGTGTCAACAAACAAAGAGTCCCGGCGTCTTGGACAGCACGTCACTGTTGACAACTACGCTTTTGAAGTAGTAAGGGACTTTGTCTATCTTGGAACCAGCATTAACAGCAGTAATGACGTCAGCTTGGAGATCATGCGTAGGATAACTCTTGCTAACAGGTGTTACTTTGGGCTGAGTAAGCAATTGAGAAGTCGAGCCCTCTCTCGAAGAACGAAAACTACACTCTACAAGTCTCTCATCATGCCTGTCCTAACATATGGCGCTGAAGCCTGGACAATTTCCACCTCGGATGAGCGAATACTTGCAGTTTTCGAGAGAAAAGTCCTACGCAAGATCTTTGGACCTATTTGCATTGGTGGCGAGTACCGAATAAGGTACAACCATGAGCTGTACGAACTGTATGCCGATATTGACATAGTAAAGCGCATCAAAATCCAGCGGCTGCGCTGGCTAGGTCATGTCGAGCGAATGGAAGAACACGCTCCAGCTAAGAAGGTGTTATATTCGGAACCCGCTGGAGGACGACGCAAAAGAGGAAGACCAAACCTCCGTTGGAAAGACCAAGTACTGGAGAACCTGACGGCGCTTGGAATTTCTAACTGGCGCCAGCTAGCGAAGAACAGAGATGGCTGGCGAAGCATGTTATTTTCGGCCTAAATCGATATTCGGTTGTTATGGCCCCATAAGTAAGTAAGTAACGAAAACAATTACAAAAATGCAATTACGGAAGGTAGAATTTGACCAAACATTTCTTGCTAATTATCAAGTTTTTTTAAGATAACAGAAGTTGTTTGAATAGTTTTCTTTTACAAATATTTTGCCAAATTAATTAATTATTTGCAAAATTAAACAAAACGCATGTTTTATTCAATGTGTAAAACGAAGCTTAATTTTTTCCAACATTAACATTTAGAGTCACTTTTGGAACACCCAATATGTATCCTCTATAATTTACAAGCTTCAAAACATATAATTACATATTACTGCTCTGTAAAGGCAAAGCTAATATTTTAACCAAAAAAAAAAAAAAAAAAAAAAAAAATTCGTATGATTGACTGGCACGTGTTCTAAGGGCATCCGGAAGTTGTGCCCTTAGACAATGATGCCAACGAAGTAAAAAAAAAAAAAAAAATGGAAAACAACACCAAAACGTAGTATTATATTTTATGGTTGAGGCACACAGACCGTCAGACAGAAAAACACCAATTTCACTCCATCATATGTTGTCTTATTTGTTGCTTTTTTCTGTCCCATTTATTATATTCATATGTTCATACATAATTATAAATTTTGATGCAATTAAATGACTTCCTATTAATTGAAAGCCATTTCAACTACGCGCTCTCGTATTGTCAAAAAACAAGCAAAAAAAAAACAAAATGTTAAACATACAACAGCAAAAACTTTAATAACAATAGCCCAATTCAATAACAACAATACTGTATGAATGCTTATTCTCGTCATAGTTCGCCTATTATTATTATTATTATTATTATACGTAAGGCTCGTCGCACCACAAATACATACAATACTGGTATATGGGCTCTGATGGCCATAGTCACGAATTGTCTGTCAATATGACTGTCTGTCTGTCTGTCTGTCTGTCCGTCCGTCCATACATCTGTTCATCATATACTTTTTTTTTTTTTGCGATATTATAATAACATCTAGGAGATAACGAATATTGTTAAATTCGATGAGGGGGAAGGGAATAGTCGAACAACTGGAGTTAGAGAGCTAGAAGCACAGCATTAAAGGCTGAATGAGCCAAACAAAGAAATTTATTCTTTTATGCAATTCCATATACCTACAAATGGAGTAATATATATTATAAATTTGTTTATTTCGATTTGTTTATTCTTTTTTTTTTGTATTTATGTCGTTGAACTTTTGCTTTAGCCGTTGTCATGACAATAAGGTTCTCTTCATATGTACGCATAAATACAGGAAGAAGGGTGCTGCTGACTATCTGCTGATGAGTTCACCAGTAATATGGTAATGCAATATGGATAGTATCTTCTTACTATATCTTATAAAATACTCTGCAATATAATGCAAGTTCTTCGTCTTTTATCCGAGTGTCGATCACATTAAATTTGTTTGACAATATTCGAAATCAGACCTATCCAGTTAAACAAGGTCAACTTGCTTTTGGGAATCGCGAACTCATGTTTCTTCTTCTTCTTATGTGGCCATCTCAACCGATAAACGATTTTGGCCGAACATATAATGCGGCGCCAGTCTTCTCTGTTCTGCGCTTGCTGGCGGCCAATTAGATATTCCAAGCGCAGCCAGGTCCTTGCACTCATATTTACTTTGATTTCAAAATTGCTGCCGTTGCTGAGGGTTCATGCAACCAATCCAAAATATCAAATTTCTTCTCATTCAGTGTAAAGCGACCTTCATATGAGATTCAATTGATACAAAAGCTCAACCTCTAGAAGCACGAATGGCATAGCACGTTTGCTAAATGAGCCCTGAAGCGTTTGTAAATGGATCCAAGTTTGGGTCACTTGCGTCACTTGGTTAGCTCAGTGTTTTGTGTATTGGCCTTCTGATCTGTAGGTCGCGGGTTCAATCCCCGGCTGAAGCATATCAAATTTAATATCAATAATACTTCTCTTTCGAACGGTACCCACCTGTCGCCGAGCAATTGACAATTCTTCCGGCAGTAACAATTTTCCATGGGAAAGCCTTCTAAAAGAACTCTGCGATAAAGCTCAGAAAAAGTGATGTCGCAAGTGTTCTGCCCTTCGGAACCGGCTAAAATAAGTAGGTCCCTTCTAATACTGTCCAAAATTTAACACGCACAACAGTAATGGGAGAGAAGCTCGACCAAAGAGCCGATTTGCAAGCGATTCTCAATTTTTTTTTTTGTTTGCTTACAAAAAAGATCATGAAAAAATATCATAAAAGAATATTGGCGAAAACCATTGCCATTTTTACTTTTAACTTTTTAACTATCATTCAGCCAATAAAAACAAATGTCTACTTTTCTTCAGAACTTTCCAGAACAATATTGGATTTTCAAATATCATCGCCGTCTAAAATCAGAATGTTATACGACTCATATGACCCTGATTTATTTGCAGTCAAGGTGGTACTTTCCCATTGATATTTGAACATAGCCTGTCCGACACTTGCGAGAGTAATAAAGTCTGACCAGGCTACGGGACGCTGCCCTGGCGGCCCATCGACTGTAAGAGAAATGTGAAAATTAAACCAAATAACCACACAGAAGTCGAATAACGGAAAACGGGCTAAATGAGGACCAGATGGGACAGAAGATATGATGGGCGAATAGCAAAGAAAAGAAAAACAACCCACCGAAGTACAAACAATACCGTGGGGTGCCGTAGCTCAGTGGTTAGTGCGTTGGCCATCTGATCTGTAGGTCGTGGGTTCAATCCCCGACTGACGCATAACAAAATTGAATATCGAAATACTTTTTCTTTCGAACCGTACCTACCTGTCGGTAAGAATTGGCAGTTTTTCCGGCAGTAACACAAGCCAAAAATGCTTCTTAAAAGAGCTCTGTGACAAAACTAAGTTAAAGTTATGTCACAAGAGTTCTGCCGTTCGGAACCGGCTAATTTAAGTAGGTCCCTTCTAATGCTGTCCAATTTTAACAGTATTAGAAGAGAAGTTCGGTGGTATCACAATGTGCCTTTCTGGCCTAAGTGTGTCCTCTCAGAGGGTGGGCAGCCACAACAACCTAACCTAACCTAACAAACAATACTAGAGTCCTACCTACCCTCGGCAAGGCACTATTCACCCTAAAACTACGGCTGGAAGAAATCAGAGCAAAAAATTTACAAAGAATACTGAAGAGAATCTGAAGACCATCTAAGATTCTAATCAAGCCCGAGATATGCTCGAGTTTTGTCATATAAAAGTAGTCAACCGGACAAAGTCCTGAACAGGAAACCGTGAATACCTATTAGGTCATTTCTAAAAAGTATTCAACTTCGCAATACAATCACCAGCTTGGAATTGTAAGCCAATTTTGCAGTATTGATTAATTTCGAAAATTCAAAATCGATTAATTATATTTATTTTTCCTAGAGGGTATTTAAATAAATTTTGAATAATACCTACATAAATTTAATAAATCACCTAAATTACATGTGTCCCATATTTCGGCATATGCTATAGATATATAATGCATCATTTACATAGAAATAATACCAACCTTTGTAATAGGCGCACAGTGATTTAGATCATTAACTCATAAGAGTATTAACTACTTAGTGCGGTATTGTCTTTTTATATTGAAAAATAATATTTACATTGAGCTTTTATCATTAAGTCTATATAGTATATGATATTTTAGATATTATATGGAAGAAAAACAGGAGAAAGTTTTGTCTAAAGACAAACGAGGTGTATAGCGATGTAGTACCTTGTGTGGTTTATTTGATTAATAGCGCTTTAGATTGGTTGGTGGAAGGTTGATTTTTTTTTTCCCACTCTTTCAAGCATATTAGTTTTCAAACATTTTCTCATTTATGATATTTGTTTGGAATTTTTTTTTTTTTTTTGAAATACGAGAAAAAAAAAATGATTTGTGGTTATAAATTTAAAAAAAAAATTTAAAAGTTATAAATTTATAATTTTGCCTACATTTTCTACTCAAAATTTCTGGTCGCAGTATAATAACAAATAAATACATTAATTATTAATTATATTTATGCGAGCGTAAATGCGCACGATTGTGTAAGCCACCTTTAAAGCTTGTCAAAACAAGGTACAATATTTTCTAGAAATTGAAAATTAATTACAATATAAGGCGGTGTTTCCAAAAAGAGGATTACTTGTCTCAAAAATAAGATTTTATAAGATTTTACGAAGCGAAGGTTAGTTTATAGGGAATCTCCATCATTAAGGTCTGAATAACATCATCTAAAACTTGTTAGACCCCAGACTATCACTTCCCTTTAAAATGGTTTAGAGCCATAGGACAGTTCTATTTCCCGCATGCCATAGATTCAGCATTTAGTGTGGTTTTGGAGATGCGAAAATTAAAACCGAGTTCTACGACAACTACGCTTTTAAAGCAGTTGGTTCTAAGTAGACTTTGTCTATCTTAGAACCAGCATTAACAGTCAGCCTGGAGATATTGCAAAGGATCACTCTTGCAAACTTCGAGCCCTCTCTCGAAGAATGAAAACTACATTCTACAAGTTTCTCATCATGCCCGTCCATACATATAGCGCTGAAGCCTTGACAATTTCCACCTGGGATGAGCGAATGCTTACAGTTTTCGAGAGAAAAGTCCTACGCAAGATCTTTGGACTTATTTGTGTTGGTGGCGAGTACCGAATATGGTACAACCATAAGCTATACAAGCTGTATGCCGATATTGACATAGTAAAGCGCATCAAAATCCAGCGGCTGTGTTGGCTAGGACATGTCGAGCGAATGGAAGAACACGCTCCAGCTAAGAAAGTGTTATATTCGAAACCCGCTGGAGCACGACGCAGAAGAGGAAGACCTAACCTGCGGTGGAAAGATCAAGTACTGGAGAACCTGATGGCGCTTGGAATTTCTAACTGGCATCAGCTAGCGAAGAACAGAGATGTCTGGCTAAGCATGTTATATTCGGTCTAAATCGATATTCGGTCGTTATGGCCCCACATAAGTAAATGAAGTCTTTCCGAACATAAAGATGGTGGTCAACGTTACCATGAACGCAAGAAATTAAAGAGTTGAATTTGGCAGAGCTCTGACAACAGCAACATAAATATTAAGTTCAAAAAGCAGTCATTTAGATACCGCGGAGTTTTAATTTGGCGCCAATTAGCTTGTTTTGTGCGACGCCATTCAAAAGCAAATACTATACCAACCATTCAGCAAGATTCTAAGTTTAACAATCGCATAATATGTCTTTTGGCGGATGTCGCTTGAGCTTCGAGGGCCTTCGATTTGTTCGATTTGCAGCCAATTTTTTTTGTTATGCTTTACCATCCAAAGTCGGTGTTATGACAATAATCACGTAATTGCGTCGTTTGAGCTCAGAGGGGATCCCAATTGGATGTCACTTAGTTTTTGTTGTATGGCGCCGCTCAAAATCAATGCTTTGGCAAGGACTCAGCAAGCATGCACATAATGTTCAATAATCAATTTGACGCCAATGAGCTTCCTTTGTGCGTCGCCATTCAAAAGCAAATATTATACCAACCATTCAGCAAGGTTCTAAGTTTAACAATCGCATAATCTGTCTTTTGGCTGACGTCACTTGTGGGCTTCGCGGGCCTTCCATTTGAAGTCATCTAGTTTTTTTTGTTTGTGCTTTACCGTCCAAAGTCGGTGTTATGACAATAATCGCGTAATTGCGTCGATTGAGCTCAGAGGGGATCTCAATTGGATGCCACTTAGATTTTGTTACATGGTGCCGCTCAAAATCGATGCTTTGGCAATGGCTCAATAAGCATGCACATCAAGTTCAATAATCGCATAATCATATTTCTGGGTTTCGCGGAGCTTCAGGTTCAACGCATTGGACTTTTTCTTTTTTTTGGAATGTTGTTTACAGATCGATAATAATGTCGACAATCTGGCAAACATGCGAATAAAGTTCACTAATATATGGATGCGATCACTTTGACGTCGCGGAGCCTCAGTTTGATACCATTGGGCTTTTTCTTTTTTTGTTGGACGCCATTCAAGATTGATATCATGCCGACAATTCAGTAATCCAGTGATCAACCTTATCGGTGTCGTCCCTTGGGCATCGCTAAGCCTCTGTTCAAAGCCACTAAAATTTATTTTCTGCGGCACCGTTTAAGATCGACCATTGTCCTGACAATTCAACAAGAATTCAAAGGCTTAAATAGAAACTGAACTGCCGAAATTAACACCTAAAGCCTCTAAAATGTGCTGCTATGAAGCTAATAGAGACTAAGCGTATGAAAATATATTCCAAAACTTACTTCGATACTGTTTTTTTAACAAATAAACATTGGAAAATGTTATGTAGTGTTTATTTTATGGCACATTTAAACGGAAACCAACCGATCGCCCAATATTTATGCATCTAAGGTGGTGTTCATTTATCTATACGAGAACATATGCATTCATTTTTATTTTTAATACTCTTTCAAACGCCTGCGCACATCAAACAATGTGTGTGGTGGTGGTGGTGGTGGTGGTGGTTAGAGCGTGACCTAATAAAAACCGATATAACAACAAGCAAAGGCATCTATCTATCTACCTACCTACTATTCGATCATATACATGATACTATACATACATACATATATTAATCTATGTATATGTATAAAACTGTCAACTTACTCGTATGTTAGGTGTAACTGTTTTTCTTGCTACATTTAAGCAGCTTGCCACAAAAGCCAATAGGCGCTACGCGCTTGCGCAAGGTTTATACTTATCATTAGCATCAGTGGTGTATAAATGTAAGTTCTTTTTTCTAAAATGATCAAATTGTTACTAGTACTCTTTTTTTTTGCCACTCTTTAGCCTAGAATTTATAAAAACTTGTTATTTTTTGCATTTCCAACAGGGTCACATAGCAGTGTAGATATTTTCTTTATGGCGCCCTTACTTATAAATTTTCCTTTTCTATGTCTTCTTCGTTTTTCTTTTTTTTTTTCTCTCTTACCTACTTAATATTAAATATTGGGTTACATGTATTACTGTTAAGCATTAAATTACTAAATACTCGTTAAGGTGATGATGATGATAATGATGATGACGACCGACCGACCGACTGCCTGATTAGAAATATCTCTTTAATATGATGGAAAATATTTTACATTTTAATTTTTATAATACACGAAAGATTGATGATGACAGCTTAGCGGAGAAAAAAAAATACAGAAGTTAGTCGAAAAAGTTAGCGCCGATATTTAATTTTAAAGTGGCACACCTCTAAATTATAGGAATATACAGGTTGAATGCTACCATTGCAAGCAGTTTTGGAACCATCTCTTTGGGCAATAGAAAAACTTACTCTTGAGACTTTTTACAAATTATATCATCAAAATTCGACTGTTCGGAAGAATTCTTCCAAGTTACCGGTGTTTAATTTTTAATAAATTACCATGAAATTGATTTAACTTCTTTTTAAAAATCTCCCTTATAAAACCTGCAAGCAAGTTACATATCGGTATCGGTTCCTAAATTCAAACTGATCCCGTACGAAGACAAAAACGGTTTCTTTTCGATTTATAAACACACTTATAAACCCCGAAGGTCCCTTTGGACGAGCTTTTCTTGTTCTACCATTGTTTTTGTTCAATTTTTGGACCTATTGACCTATTTGTATTCCGGCGGTTCCGAACGGCAGAATCCTTGTGACATCACTTTTTCTGAATTCTGTCACAAAGCTAACAAATGCTTCTATTTTTTAGGGCAATTTGTTACTTGCCAAACGTGGTGGGGGGAGGGATTGAACCCAAGACCCAAGAAGACCAACAACACTCTAATCTCCATCGAATTTTCGACATTCCGACAACCAGCATTCTTTCTGTGTTGATTTTGGATTTTTATTTGAATTTTTATAAACCTATTAATTTTATTGAGAAAAAGAAAATCAAAACGATTTAGATGTTCTTTTTTCGCAAAACTATCAATTTTTTTTTTTTTTAAATTTTTTAAATCGAACTAAATCTCCAACCAAAATATCAAGCTTTCAAACCGAAACTTGCTACACAAGGTCATTTTTACCTACCACGCTTGCCTTCCATATAAAAGTAACTTTTTGAACGTTTGTTTATTAATTTGACCCACCCAAAATATAAAGCTTTCATGCTAAAATGTTCTACATAAGAATATTAATACCAATGAACGATTGATCTTGAAAGTGGGCGTATTAGATTAAAAAATGCGCCTACTTGTCATTCGAAAATTATGTTTTTCTACTAAAAAATAAAAACAATTTATATATGTGGCACTTATAAGCCCCAAAGGGCTCTTCAGCGCCGAGCTTCTCTTCCATTACTGCTTGTGCTTGTTAAGTTTTGGACAGTATTAGAAGGGACTTACTTATATTTTAGCCGGTTCCGAACGGCAGAGCTCTTGTGACATCATTTTTTCTGAGCTTTGTCACAGAGTTCTTTTAGAAACTTTTCCATGGCAAATTGTTACGGTCGGAAGAATTGCCAATTGCTTGCCGACAGGCGAAACATCCGAAGTTTACAGTCTTCAATTCTTTACTGTTTTTTTTTTTGTGGGGGCATAATAAAACGGCGGAAACTTTTTCGACAATTTTATAACAATACATACATAACACTAACCTAATTCAAAAAAAATGCATATATGATTGTCATTAATCTATCATTAAGTACATATGAATATCAAAAGTAATCAAACAAATAGTATATTGACATCGTGGGAAGAACTTTAAAGAAATGATTCTTTAAAAAATCGAATCTAATCTAAATTAGTACCAAAAATTTACCAGATTTTCTTCAAGAAAATTATTTAAAAAAAAAAAACCATGCAACATCAATTCATTTACAAGTAATTTTTTCACATGCACCTATGTATCATGCTAAGTTAATGTTAGAATGGACTATTTTATTTCAAGAAATTAGTTCCACTGTATGTACATATATATTGAGAAAATGCATTTCACAAAAGAACAAATAAAATTTTATATTCTTCTATTGCTGTGAGAGTTTATCTAACCAAAGGATAAAAAAAATCACTGCAAAGAAACTGGCATATTGCAAATATTCCCACCATTAAGTTATGAATGTAGTATGTATGTACTTTTACACGTAAGTAGTCTGTTAAGGATAATATGCGCAGACGCTGACTTAAGTAGTATCATACTATTATTTGTTAATGTGTCTGTCTACCGTCTCAAATGTATACATTTGAAGGAACTCTTAACAAATACAAGTACCTACATACATTCTGTCAAATAAGTACCCGGAAACCGGAAATTCTCATTTTTAATTTTCCCTCTGAGAATATTTCAAAAAAATTTTTTTTCCCAGGTTGGCACAACTGTCAGCCACTATTTTGTGAATTTTTATTGCTATGTGTCATTTAGTTTGGTTACGGCGTCATTAGGAACAAGTCAACCTTTTGTGTGCGATTTTTACTATGGATAAAAATATCGAACAAAGAGTTTGTGTGAAATTTTTTTTCAACATGGTTGAATCACCAAATGTTTTTTTCAACATTTCCAACGTTTTGGCACAAGAAATTTCGTTTGAAACACACAAAAATTTCTGAGAATTTCCGGGTACTTATTTGACAGAATGTATGCAATGTACAAGAAAATTCATAGCCATATGACATTTAAAAAAAAAAAAAAAAACGTAGCAATGACAGTGACAGTAATGCATACGTACTGTGTGTGTGTGCTAATATCTAAAACGAATACATTGACCCGTACGATGGTCACGTTCTTATAGGATTTCTATAAAATATGCTATGACTGTATGAAAATTGTGTATCCATTTGTATAAGAATTTCTTGGAAATATAATACATCATAATTTGTTCGTATGAATGTATGGATAATACATAACCTTAAGCAAAATATGAATGCAAGAAATATACAAATAACAAATGGAATACCAATACTAATTATTCCAATAGCAAGGATAGAAAATTTCAGAGTCAATGGGCTCTGCTATCTATTCAGATAGTCAAGCTGCATTCAAAGCACTAACGTCTTATGCTTTGGAGTCGAAACTAGTGAAGGAATCCTTTAATAACATCCAATCCCTAGGTACAACGAATACGGTTGTACTCTGTTGCGTTCCGGGCCATTCTGGGATTGAGGGAAACGAAATTGCTGATGAGCCGGCCAGGGCCGATTCCGCAGCAAACCTTACAGGCCCAGAGCCATACTGTGGTATCAGCTGGGCGGAGGCTAAAACGAAGGTGAATAAATAGGAGCATATCCTCAAAGTGGGAAGGGGTACAAAAACTTCGTCAAGCCAAAAGGTTGGTTAGGCCAGGCCATACACCTACAGTGGGGAACTGCGCAATATGTGCAAGACAAATATCAGAAAAATTTTAGGTTTCCTTTTAGGACATTACTTACTTACTTCTGTGGCCATAACAACCGAATATCGATTTAGGCCGAATATAACATGCTTCGCCAGCCATCTCTGTTCAAATGCCAGTTACAAATTCCAAGCACCATCAGGTTCTCCAGTTCTTGGTCTTTCCACCGGAGGTTAGGTCTTCCTCTTCTGCGTCGTCCTCCAGTGGGTTCCGAATATAACACCTTCTTAGCTGGAGCGTGTTCTTCCATTCGCTCGACATGTCCTAGCCAACGCAGCCGCTGGATTTTGATGTGCTTTACTATGTCATGGCATACAGCTCGTACAGCCCATGGTTGTACCTTATTCGCTACTCGCCACCAACGCAAATAGGTCCAAAGATCTTGCGTTGGACTTTTCTTTCGAAAACTCCGAGCATTCGCTCATCCGAGGTGGAAATTGTCCAGGCTTCAGTGCCATATGTTAGGACAGGCATGATGAGGAACTGGTAGAGTGTAGTTTTCGTTGTTCGAGAGAGGGCTCGACTTCTCAATTGCTTACTCAGCCCAAAGTAACACCTGTTAGCAAGAGTTATCCTACGCATGATCTCCAAGCTGACGTCATTACTGCTGTTAATGCTGGTTCCAAGATAGACAAAGTCACTTACTACTTCAAAAGCGTAGTTGTCAACAGTGATGTGCTGTCTAAGACGCCGGGACTCTTTGTTTGTTGACACTAGATACTTCGTCTTGCCTTCTTTCACCGTTCACTTTCAGGACATTACTACCTGAAATTTCACCTCACTAAAATCTACATTCTTGACAATACGGAATATCGGCTCTGTCTTGAAGACGATGAAACTACAGAACACATACTGTGCGCAACTGTATTGCATTGGCAAAAAGAAGAATGCAAATTTTCCACCATGCTCGACTAGATCTCGAGGAAACAAAAAAAGGCTACTGTTGTGGACATAATCAAATTCATTCGCAGAGCGGAAATGATACTGGAAGAACATGGATTCCAGCTGATACCCTTCCTTAGACAGGTAATATCAAGGTAGAAAGGGATATAATGCTATAGCATACTTGAAACATTGGTGCTTGGCCTATAGGGTATAGTAGATTGGATGGTTGTGATCGCATGGATCACAATTTTATAAATGTAGAGGGACACAAAAGATCTCATGGGTCGTAGTGTCGGCTTTTGGGTAACCTATGACAATAAATTATTATTTTCTATTATTAAAGGTAGAAAAATTATGATTATTTTATATTCCAAACAAACGTGAACGTCAATATTTTAATTCTAATAATAAATAGGAAACATTCCCACATTTAGAGTATTAACTGGTGTTACTAAATTGCGCCACTTGCTCATAGTTTTGATTTGGATATTACGGTTTTACTTGTCATTTTCAATAAAATGCAATTTTCATCCTAATACTAATTTTTCAATTACGAAATTCTCTAATGTAAAAATAACCACGTGATGGCATCAATAAAATGCTGAAAAATCAGCATAGATCAGTCATTTTGAGCCATCCTGGTGGCGCCTAGGCAGCTGCATAGTCGATTGTCGATTTTCGCTTCAACTTTTTGTAAACTATAAGATCGATGCGATGACATTTACCATCACCTCAACCTAACAATGACGCAATGACGCGGCTGACGCATTCGTCGGACCAGATAATTCAAGTTTAATAGATTTTGGGTCGTTAAATCCGATCTATCCGAATGATATGACACAAACCACTCGACCACAAATTCGGATTCAGCGAAAGAAAGAATCATCACCCTCAGATTGCTTTCTAACCTCAAAAAACCTGCAAAAATACACGAAAACCGACGGTTTTTTTTTTAGGTTAGAATGAAACCTTAAACCGAAAACGATGTTATTTGAGGCTAGAAAGAAGCGTCACCCTCAAGTTTCCTGCGAACCTCAAAAAACATGCAATAATACACGAAAACCGTCGTTTTCTTTTTGGGGTTAGAAAGAAGCATCACCCTCAGGTTGCTTTCTAATCTCAAAAAACCTGCAAAAATACACGAAAACCGACGGTTTTTTTTAGGTTAGAATGAAACCTGAAACCGAGAACGACGTATTTGAGGATAAAAAGAAGCATCACTCTGGGGTTTCTTTCTAACCTCAAAAAAACTGCAAAAATACACGAAAACCGACGTTTTTTGAAGTTAGAAAGAAATCTGAAACCGAAAATGACGTTTTTTGAGGTTAGAAAGAAGCATCACGCTCTCAGGTTGCTTTCCAACTTCAAAAAACTTGCAAAAACACACGAAACCCGACGTTTTTGGAGGTTAGAAAGAAACCTGAGGGTGATGCTTCTTTCTAGCCTAAAAAAAAAACCTGAAAGCGAAAACGACGTTTTTTAGAGGTTAGAAAGGAACATCATCACCCTCAGGATTCTTCCAAACCTCAAAAAAACTGCAAAAATATACGAAAACCTACGTTTTTTGAGGTTAGAGCGAAACCTGAGGACGATGCTTCTTTCTGCCCTAGAAAAATGTCGTTCTTCGGCTATTTTTGCAGGTTTTTTGAGATTAGGTGTAGGTGATTAAATTCAACACATTCTCGCCATAATACCTACACTTTTCACAGCAGTTCACAGTGCAATGAACTTTTGTATTTCGTTTTTCTTCCATCCATTTTTATGTATTAATGCTGAAAAATTCAAATTCAAATTACAACAATATCGTCAGTTAGTTCATTACACTTCATTATAAGAATCGTAAAAAAACAACTAGATTCTCATATATTGACACTTTTGGTTAATATTGAATTAATATGTAAATTACACATGTATACGGCGAGTAGGTCTTGTATAAAAAAATTATTCCAATAACTGTCTGTCACACACCATAAGCTGATTAAAAATAAATTTTAAAAATTAACACAAAAACCATAAATATTCACAGTCACAGTCGGGTCCCAAAACAAATTAACGCCTACGATTTAATCAAAAAAAGAAGAAAAAACATTAAATGAATAATGAAATGAGATCGTTATTGATATTGAGTATGCGTTTTTTTCGGCTTTGTAAAAGATACATACAAGTAGGTAGATACTTGTATTTGATTAAATTATTATGAGCTGCTTACCCATAAGAAGCCACATGAAAAATAATGAAAAACGTAAGATCACAGTAGAAAGGTAGAACTCTATTATATTTACTCACTTAATAAGATGAACGTGATCGCTTGGAAATCAATTTAATTTTGAATATGGTCAACAAGCTACCATAGCTTATGGAAAATCTTGAAATTAATACTTACAACTCATGCCAACTGTCACCAATTGTGCATGGAAGTGCACTGCTCAATAAGCAATGCAGTAGTCATACCAAAATAATGCTTGGAGCAAGCGTATATTTACAATTAAAATTTGTAAGCGTTTCGTGAACATGCTTATAAAATGCTTACAAATCAGATAAATCAGGAACCGGCTAATATAACACTGTCCAAATTCAACACACACACAACAGTATTGGAAAAGAAGCTCGGTGGCATCACAATGGGGCTTTCAGGCCTAAGTGTGTCCTCTCAGAGAGAGGGCAGCCACATAACCTAACCTAATCTAACTTAACCTCCAGGTACTAACTAGTACACTGAGATGTAATGCAACTATTCTTTATTTCTTTGATTATTTAGTTTGTTTTCTCAATGAAATAAAGAGTCGTTGGCATATCTTCATACTACATAGTATGCAGTCATGTCAAAATACAAATACAAATGTATAATATACAGCACAATACTGTATTCAACTTGTCACAGATTTTATCATTGCATTTGTTATCTTTCATTGCAGAAAAGTATAATTTCTGTTTTTTGCTTTTCACTTTATTTTTGTATTTATTTTTCATATTTCCATAAAACTTACATTGCCTTTTTTCTTTATATTCTACACAAATAAAATCCTTTATTTGTCACAAACAACTTTTTCAAGTGGCACATGTTTGAAATTTCTATACATTAGGTATATCCTCCACTCTTGCTTGTCATAGAAATGTATGCGACGATATTATGATTGTAAAGGACGTTTTTTACGTTTACTGCTACTACTACTACTACTACTACTAACATATAGTACCTATACTTAAATGTACAAGTGGGAATGTGAATGAACTTTTATATTATAAAAGTCGATCGCACTCACTGACTTGCTGCCAAATTGCAAAATAATACTACCATGTGAAAAGCAGAAATGCAATATTTTTACAATCTTAAAGAAATAACGATACAAACTCAAAGTAGAAAGCACTATGCGTAAGGATTATGGGCACGAGATCATAAATTCAAACACATCCGATCTTCATCACCACAATGCAGATTTGTTGTGGTACTTGCATCCGTCTTTCGGTAATTAAAAACCGTGCCACAAAAAAGCTTCTGAATTCCAGTCCGCATACCACTATTGACAATCATACAGCTTTGATGTTTTTGAAGACGACTATTCCATTCGGGGTATAATATCAATGCCACAGAGAGAAGATGGAATTCTTCGCTGCACCAGTCAAGAATATATTTTGTATGAATCACTCTTTTTTGAACGCGCCCACAGATTTAGAAAATCCAAATATCCGGGTAAAGTGCCGTAGACCTATACAAGAGATCTGCCCATCACATATTTGAGATTTTTTGGAACGACTTTAACCCACTATGGGCCCAGAATCAATGCCAAAAATCTAAAGTTGTTCTCTCTTTATGCCAACATTGTCATAATTCAATGCGTCAAAATATAGCGGAAGCGCTGTCTAAGAATATGTTTTACTTAGATCCTCCGGTCTGAATTTTTAAGAGGAGACTAAAGTCTTGGTGTAGAGTGATCAAATACAAAAAGATCACCAAATGCTCTATATTTGGTTATAATGAAATTATCTACTAATTATTGAAGCAAGTGCGCAAAGAACTTTCAGTCAACTTTTTGGACACGAGCAAATAACTCCGGGGCGAAAAAGGGGAGTAAATATATTCAGGAAAAATGTGGGGCATCAAAAATTCATAAATCTCGGTGATATAAGGTATTTTATCTCCTTGGGGGGGGGCGGGCGCCCGTGAAGTGGTGGCAGCGAATTTTATAGAAACATATACTTTGTGTGAGTGACCCACTAAGGGATGGATATAGAGGATAATTAATAGAGGTCAGTCAGACTCGTACATTTAACACCTCTGGAAGCGATTTTTGAGCAGAATTTATTTCTCGATTTTCAGTTAGGTAGGTAGGTAGGTAGAATGGCTGCGACCCTGGTCGCTCAAGTAGCAAATAAAATGCCGTTTTGAGCCATAAATCTCGCTAAGACCTACAGAGTGTTAAAGGATATGTTACAACAACCAGCCGGAGTTGTTTATGAATTGAAGAATATGGGAGATCTCTATTTTAGATACCTGTCTTAGATTATCAAAGAAAGGGCTACCTAAGGATGTTAATCGGTTTCTGGATAAGGCCGGGCATTTGCACAAGAAATGCTCTATCATCTCCTTAACGGTTATATTGTTACAGCTTCTGCAGTGGTCGTTGTGCGGAATACCCATTTTCACAGCATGTGTACCAATGGCCCAATGGCCTGTGCATACTGCTATTAGTTTGTGTATGACGGCCCTAGGTCTACTCAGAAGGCTTCTTGTCCTCTTCTCGTTGTAGTCTGGCCAGGTGGCTTTTGAAATTACGTAGGTTGTGGTGCTTGTCCGTTTCCGCTGCGCTGTGTTTAGGTAGTATTTTTGAATGATCCCCTTGGCTTCGGCTAGGAGAACACCTACATCGGCATTGGTTGTTCGTTCATTGTCTGCAGATGAGCCCCTACGAGCTAGCTCATCAGCATTCTCGTTGCCTACGATTCCCTTGTGTCCTGGAACCCAGATAACTGATACTTCGAGGTTGGCAGTTATTGTGGTTATTATTTGTTTACGTTCTCCGACCAGCTTTGAGCTGGCAGTTGGTGGGGCTAGTGCCTTTATAGCTGCCAGGCTGTCGGAGAGAATTGTTACCTTTCCAATTATGTTCCTCTGCTGAAGCAATTCGCATGCTTGCAAAATCGCGTATACTTCCGCCTGGAACACACTGCAGTTTTACGGACGTTGATATTCAGTTAAAAATGGAGAAAATTGTTTGTATTTTCGCATAATTCCTCATAACTTGGATATTTATCGGTAGGTTTTTCTTCATCAAAGTCTTCTTTTTTTCGGTAAAAGAACTAACTCGATGTAAAAATTTAAATATATAGAGTCTCTTATGATTAATATTTTTTCTAATATTTTTTACTCGATTTTCGATACTAATTATGCTCCATATTTTCATATTTTGGCCCATTGCATGCAAATCCCTGAACTAATTTAAAATATTGCTAGTAATATTTGATAGTGTCATACATGGGTTTGGGTACAAAAGATCGCTTGTGATTGGCGCTCAGCGGTATAAGCCGTAGGGCTCATATCCTCTTAACAGACTTCAGTCTGGTTTCGCGTGATCCACTTAATGAACAAGTAGTTTGTCCTTGCTTCAACGTTACACTCACTTTTGATTGATTGATTGAATATTCTTTAGTTTATTAGACTATATTTATTTTGAAACCCATTACTACTCCTACTTTGGAAAAAAAATTTTAAAACCTATTTCTCGAAAACTAGAAACAAACTTAAAAAACAGATTGAAAATTTTAAAAATTCCCAAAAATGTCATATAATAGTCTGATATGAGAGTGAGTGACAGTGTCGGAGAATCACGTGCGCATGATATTTTTTAATCAGTGCCGTGCGTGTGTGATTTTGCTCATGAACCAAAATCATCGAATCACATTCGTCTCATAAAAAATAACAATTTTTATAAATACATAGTAATTTAACGAATTCTAATAGCAACACTTAACAATATGATACCTTATAATAATAATCATATGGTTGTGAGTAGTTTCACAATAAAGCATACTTGTAATACCATCAAAGATAGCATAATGTAAGATGAAAAGAAGAAAATGAAAATCACCACAAAATATATTATCGGAAGAATGAAAGAATTATTGGAAACAGCAACGAATAACACGTACATACGACTGATATGTAAATATTTCAATTTAATGACGATATGATGATATTTATTTTTAGATTTCCTGGAAATGCTCATATGTAAGTATACAATATAAGTACAAAAGCAAAATGATTACATTTTATTTTTAAATTTATATATATATATATATATATATATATATATTACTATCGTACTACTGCTGCTGATTGGTAAATGGGTATAATATTACATACAATTTGCTAATTTTATAACAAAGAAAAGGGAAATTTAATTTAGAATTTAATTTAGAATTTAATTTAGAATTATAAAATTCTAAAATTTAATTTAGAATTATATGTGTACTAAATGTCGTTATATTTTCAATTGAGAAATAATTCATAATGTCAACTACTCATTGATCAATGACTCACTCACAATGAATAAATCATGATTACATTTTACAATCTTTTATAAATAAAACTCTATTTGCTTAGCAAATAATAATCAAAGCTGCAAATTGAGATGATCAATAAATAATTTTGAATTTAATTAAATACTTTCTAGTTATGAGTTTTACATTCTGTCAAATAAGTACCCGGAAATCGGAAATTCTCATTTTTAATTTTCCCTCTGAGAATATTTCAAAAAAAAAAATTTTCCCAGGTTGGCACAACTGTCAGCCACTATTCTGTGAATTTTTATTGCTATATGTCATTTAGTTTGGTTACGGCGTCATTAGGAACAAGTCAACCTTTTGTGTGCGTTGCGATTTTTACTATGGATAAAAATATCGAACAGTTTGTGTGAAATTTTGTGTTTCAAACGAAATTTCTTGTGCCAAAACGTTGGAAATGTTGAAAAAAAAAACCATTTGGTGATTCAACCATGTCGAAAACTCAAGTTTACGATTGGTATAAATCGTTCAAAGAGGGGCTAGAAGAAATTTTTGAAATATTCTCAGAGGGAAAATTAAAAATGAGAATTTCCGGGTACTTATTTGACAGAATGTATTATAAAAATAATGTGTGAAAAATAAATACAAAATAAAAATTAATTTGAAAACAATGAAATGCCCACAAACATTTGATGTTCGAATATAAACAAAAACAACATAATTCCTCTTCAAATTAATACCCCAAATATTGTGTGAGTGATACCGAGTATTCACTCATATTTGTTGGACAATGAAATCAATCGGAAAATAAAATATGTAAATAAACTGTAAAAAAAAGATAGTAGAAACAAAGGTACTCACTCGTATATATAAAGGAATACGTTACTAAGTAACACTACCTATGACAATGACCCACTTGAGAGTGTTCATGAAATACATATTCGTACATAAATATGCATTTCAAAGTGTTGCCACACAATTTCGTTTGATTTGATGTATGTAGTAAGTACAAGCATGATTATACATAGAAAATAATTTGAAAGCATATTATAAACTAATTTACCTATTAATTATATATAATTAAAAAAAAAGCTACCGACCATTTGTAATTACTTACACATTTACCAGTATTGTAATAAAAGATAATTATAAAGTATTGTATTTTTTAATTGTCTCAGATTATTAAATAATCGTTAGAGAAAACAATAACAAGGTCGAACAAAGAAAATTTATTCGCTTTTACATTAGCATTAAGTCTCAAGTCATTTCTATCCATGTCTATTACTTCAGAAGATACTAATACATAGTATAAAAATATTTTTTTTGGTGGGATTATATATTCAATTAAAGGAAATTTTTTATGAAATATGGAAATTTGTGGAGAAATTAATATGTTTGCAAATACAAAAATTTACAAAAATTTTCCAATTGAAATGAAAAGAAAATACCATCAATTTAAGTGGGAAATTTTTGGGAAATATATTTTTATAAGAAATTAATATTTGTCAATTCAGCAGAATTCTGCGGAAAATTTTCGCAGCACACACATATTATGCACTATCAGAGTGTAGCACTGAGGTGAGATATTTTTGGGATATTTGTTATAGGATAGTTGTTAAAGGAATCAGCAGTATATTTTCGAAACACACATTTTATGCACTATCACTATCAGATGGGAAATTTTTAGGAAATTTTAGGGAATTTTTTTGGGACATTTTAATTTTGTAACAAAATATGTATGTAAAAATGTAATTGCAATTAAAATTAAAAGAATATATTTGCAATACAAATTTTTGTACATTGTATTCATTTGTATGGGAAATTTTTTAGGAAAGGCTATTTGCTACTAAAATCAAAATCTGGAGAATATCTTTGCAACACATATTTTGTAATCAAACAGAGAGTACCTATGAGATGGGAAATTTTATTTTTTTTTGCGACAAAAATTTACCAACATTTTTGTTAAATGTATTTGCAATTGAAATCGAAAGAAAACACTCTTGTGAAAACACTGTGTGGGAAATTTTTGAGGAAAATATTTTTTGCAAAATTCATTGAGAAATTAATATTTGCTGATAGCAAATAGCATGCTATTTTCGAAACACACATTTTGTACACTACCATGGGATAGGACATTTCTGGAGAAATGTTTTTTTTTTTTTTGTATTTATGAAATGGGAAATTTTATTTCTTGCGACAAAAATTTACCAAAATTTTTACTAAATGTATTTGCAATTGAAATCGAAAGAAAACACTCTTGTGCGCATCACATCAGAGGGTAGGACATTTTTGGGGAAATATTTTTTTTTTTTTTTTTTTTTGAATTTGCTGTTTTTTTTTTTTTTTTTTTTTTTTGTTATTAAATTAGAATCTGCAGAATATGTTTGCAACACACATTTTTTAAACTATCATACAGTAGTACCTATGAAATAGGGAATTTTATATTTTCCAGCAAAAAATTTACGAAAATTTGTCCTAAAAATTTTCCATACGAGTTAACTCAAAATTCAGTAAGTGGAGGGGATTTTTTGCGAAATTATTTTACATATTTAGAAATTAAGAGAAATTATTCGTAAATTCTTTTTGTGCATTTTCCGTATTGAGAATACTCAGGAAATTTTTGGGAATATTGTTTACCTTCTGTAACCACAAGAAGTTTTCATGTAGATCAATTTTAAATTTTTTTTTTTTTTAGAAATCAATACAAAGTCTTCACAAATACTTTTTGTGCAGCTTCCATTTGGGACCCATTGTGTATTGAGAGTTTTAGAGAAATGTATATTTTTGCCGAACTTTTATTTTTATTGATAGAAAATATCAGGATATTTTAAATAATTTGTTGGAAAATAATTGTTTACTATTGAAATCGATGGAAAATAATCGTATCCGAGTTGCTGCTGGATTTAATGAGTGAGAGTGGAAAATATTTTCAGACATTTTCAGCGCAAAAAAAATCATTCGAAATCATAAGTAATGGAAAAGTATAAGGTATGCCAGGTGAATGCTTACATTAAATTATGTATTTTTTTAAATACCGAAATCGAGCGAAAATTTTTGGTAAATTTATTTTTTTTGCATCATTCCTGGAAGGGAAAATTAAAATATTTAATATATTCATTTTAAAAATGTGAAATATTTAAGATATTATTTTTTACTCCTGAACTTGATTATTAGTGGGAAATTTTTAGGGAAATTTTTAGGGAAATTTTTATTAACTACCAAAAATGTGAGAAAGCATCAATAAAGAAATTCTACTAAGGATTGTAAAAAGTTTTAGCTGATGGGAAATTGCAGTTTACTATCAAAATCTATAGAAAATTTGCATACGAGCATTTTATTGCGGAATTTTTTTTTATGAAACATTTTAGTTAATACCCAAAATGTTAGAAAGTATGCATAAACAAATTCTACGCATTATACAAGTTGTTGTTGCAATTGCTTTTTGATAATAAATTTTTCGTGATTTTTGTTTACTACGAAATAAATCTGTCAGTCACTAATTAGTAACGAGATGAGATTAAAAATAAAGACATTTGACATTAAGAATTGTGTGTTTAGATGCGCATAAGGAAATGTTGCAACATACAAACAATACATATATGCTCCATATAGTTGAAAAACGACCCCATATAAAATGCAGCAACTTCATAAAGTACACCTACTGGTATATTAAATTGTAATTAAATGTAGCCTTCAAAATGTGTACATGTGGTGTTTTCAAGTGAATGGTGATGGTGATGGTAATGGTGGTGGTAGCAGCATTTTACGACTATTATTGTGCATTTTATTCTCATATATTATATATAGTTGCTGTTGTTTTGTTTTGTTTTGCTTTTAATGTCGTAAGCATTTTGTTTTTATTTATTTATTCAGCTTTTATTTATTTTTACACCCATTTTCTCTCAACATATATTGTATATGAGAATATTATGGAATGCAAAACGAAATAAAAAAACCGAAAACAAAATAAAAAGCGCAAAATTAAATACACTCACACACACTAGCGCAGACGCGAATTGCAAATATTGACTAATTGAATTAATTTAATAAACTTTTTTTTTTTTTTTCATTTTTTATTTTGCAAAATAAACACAATTTAGTAATAATGTTGAACAATAATTTATTCATGAAATTATGATAAATTTAATCGACATGCGAAACGCAGCTAATATTTCGTAAATTGTATGGCTGGCTTTGAAGAGTTCATTAAACTTGAACGGACAAACATACAAAAGAGAAAAATAAAACAAAATAATAAATATGTGAGCCAACAATAATATATGTAGTTTATTAATAAATTAATAAATTTCTATTAATTATTGTCAGTAATTAAAATGCAAAAATTGCATAGCAAACATATATGTATGTATCACATAGCATCATTCCCATATCATTTATCAAACCTGAAATGCATCAACAATTGATAATTTCAATCAAATTCCATTGCTTCCTTAGTCTAGCAGTCTTATAGAAATATAATAAAGTAAAATCTAAATCAATTCATTTCAAATACAATTAATTCGCTATCAATAGCATAATTTCAATAAAATGCAATTACTTGCCTATAGCAGCTTTAAACAAGTCTTATGGAGGTATTAAGAGTTAAGTAAAACTTTCGTATTCATTTCAAATACAACTATTCGCTATCTATAACATAAAATATATAGCTATTGCACCGATTTATGGTAGCGAGTATAACGTATAACTACAAAAAAAATCCACCAGCTACTTATCGAAACTTTAAACAAGTCTTATAGAGTTATGAACATCATGAAAAAAAAAAATTCTTTTAAAATATTTGACATTTTCAATCATTACGAAAATTCGAATTTTTCACTTATGAATGACTTTTATAAAGCTACCGATATCATAGCAATATAAGGGTGGCTTGAAAAGCCTCAGACCGAACAAAGAAACAAGACATTTTTATTCAAAATTTATTGTCATTTTTCTACATAATCCTCTTGTAGGTCTACACATTTCTTCTGGTGATGTTTTCATCTATTTAACACATCCAAATAGCAGGCGAGTCAATAAGTCCGTAGGAAAAGTATGAAAAAAAAAAAACAAAATTTTGACAGAACTCGAGTTTATTATTCAACATAGTTGCCTTCGAGGGGGATTTTCCAACTTTTCGATATCACTTTTATAATACGATTTCTCTTTCTCATCAAAGTAGGTCTCAGTTTCAGTGATTACTATATGATTGGACTTAAATTTCTTTCCAGAAAGCATTCTCTTGAGGTCTGAAAACAGGAAAAAGTCGCCGATGGCTAAATCTGGAGAATACGGTGGATGGGGAAGCAGTTCGATGCTCAATTCACTCAATTTTGTCAATCGTTTTCATCGATTTGTGACACGATGCATTGTCTTGGAGAAAAAACACTTTTTTCTTTTGCAAATGTGGCCGTTTCTTTGCGTTTCAATCGGTCCAAAAGTTCACAATAGTAGTCTCTATTGATGATGGTTCCTTTTTGGATATAGTCGATAAATATTATTCCGTTCGCATCCCAAAATAGCGACGCCATCGCCTTACCGGCTGACTGTTGCGTCTTTGCTCGCATCTTGGATTCGTTTCGTCGACTGCTGTCCACTCAGTTGACTGTCTATTGGATTGTGGTGCGTAATGGTAAAGCCATGTTTCATCCATTGTCACATATCGACGATAGAATTCGAATTTATTGCGGTTCAACAGCACCAAAAACTCCGTTGTAGCATCGATACGTTGTTCTTTTAGGTCGACAGTGAGCTCACGCGGCACTCGCTTTGTACAGAGTTTTCGCATACCCAAATGTTGGTGTAAAATCGTAAAAACACTACCATCTGATATCTTTAGAATGTCAGCTAGCTCGTGCACCATCAATTTGCGATCGTTCATAATCAGTTTGTGGATTTTTAGGATGATCCACTGCATTCTCCATTGTTTGTGCTGCTGGTACGATCACGTTTAAATTCAGCAATCCACTTTTCTATCATTTGTCTCGATGGAGCAGAGTCCGGATAATGTTTATCCAAGCCATTGTTTAGTTTCCACTGTATTTTTTTTTGTTTTTTTCATCAAAAAGCAATGCTTTATCGAAACACGAAATTCACTCCACACAAAATGCTATAACTCACGAACCAATTGTCAGATTGCTGGCAATTTTATACAAGTGTCGTTTGAAGATTAGAACTCAAAAAAAATAATCATATAGAAAGAATTCTAATAACGCCATCTATGTGTCATCCTACACAATTAGTATTCGGTGCCGTAGCTCAGTGGTTAGTGCGTTGGCCGTGAAAAGATTTTGCTTTCGAACGATACCCACCTGTCGGCAACAATTTACATTTCTTACGGCAATTTTTTCTCCAATCGTAATTCGATGGTTATTTAGCACCATTGGATGAACTTATCTTCATCTTATTTTCTTCTGTGGTTGCAGTTTTAGGACATCCCGAAAGATCGTGGTCTGCCAAACTGAAGAGTTCATGGTAGCAAATGATGGACAGTGACCACTCTCATATTAATTTTTCATCGCAAATAAATTAGCTACTTACTTACACTCAATTAACAGCTATTGAAAGGTAAAATGATTGATTTAGGTAAACGACCACATATTAAAATCAATTTTGAAATGTGAAAAATATGTCAATGCCTAAAGACAATAGCAATCAATAGATGAATGAGTGAGTCAATTATATCAATTTCATATTCAAATAACAGAGTAAGAATTTTCAAAAAAAAAAAAACAAAAACAATTCTCAAACAAAATTATGACGATTCATTGGAATTGTCATATGTAAAAAAAATTGTAATTCAATAGAATAAAATATGACTAAGCTTGAAAATAGAATAATGTAAATGACGTTTGGAAAACGTGTAAGCATGTAACTACACAATACAAAGTATTTGTTACCATAGACCTAAGAAACTTCAAAGACATGAGAGTTAAGGAATTACAATTTTTTTTTTTTTTTTATATTTTACATATATAATTTATATTCACTCGAAACATGATTTAAGACCAAACACATGTATTTAAAAATAATCAAAAATATTTACATATATTTTATATATTTTTAAATTTCTTCTGTTCTCCCACTCTCTATGTAAAATAAAAAACACATAATCGAAATTAGTAAATGCTAATTTCATATGAAAACTATATATTGTATAAAGAAAAAAATTATGTAAATGGAAAGTGACATTTTCTCCCTCTTAGCAGTGTTAATAATTCATTTGAAATATTTACTTTGATGGCATAACACCCGCAGCATTAGGGTGTTCACACGAAAAAACTTAACACTTTATTACACGCATACATTAAAAGGCAACTTGGTGTTGATTGAACACAATTTATGAGATTTTATATCATCGAAAAAGTTCATGCCGTTCTTTCGTGATTTTTTTTTTTTTTTTTTTTTTTTTTGATCAAATGGATCAAACTAAAATTTTATATGACCATAAATAAATAAATTATAACAATTTTTAGTCAAAATGATTGGCATTTAAAAAAAAGTGTGCAAGCAAAATGCTTAATAAAGAGTTATAATCTTCTTAAGAAATGCCTCCTAAATCAACCTGACCAGCCAGCCAGTTGAAACCAGCTTTAAAGAAAACCCCCAAAAAAATGTATATTATTTCTAGTCAAACTAAAATTGTTTCCTCAGTGTCACAACGGACACTGGTATGGCCCTATTCCGGCTTTGGACAGCAGTGGCGTGGCACAGGCGTGAACTTTTTAGCAGACCGTCTATTATCGTAGTAGAAAAGCGGTATAAAGTAGATCTACCTGCGGCTAGCTCCTGGTCAGACCATAAGGCTGAGCCCGGTAGACTTTGCTTTCGCATTTTCACTGATGGCTCCAAGACTGAAGAAGGTTCTAGGTTCTTGAGTCTTCGTGGAAACTGACGGAACTCAACAATTATTTACCCTTGGTATGTATGCATCTGTCTTTCAGGCAGAGTTCTATGCAATACAGAGGGCAATCGATTATATCGTGGACACGAGGTTGAAGAAAAGCAAGTCTATTTGTGTCTGCAGTGACAGTCAGGCTGCGCTTCCAAGATAGTGGAGTTCTACAAATCAAGGCTAAATTATGTCGGAAAACATAATACTTTATCGCTGATGTGGGTCTCTGGCCACGTGGCAATCGTAGACAATGAGGCTGATTTAATCGACCCTGAGCCTTCTATGCCACTATCCGCTGGAGCCATCAAGGCAACGATCAACACCTGGGCTAATCTAGTCCATAAGTCGACCTGGCAGGTCGAGAGAGGCTGCAGATGGACGAAATCCATGTTACCTAACATATCGGGTAAATGGTCGCATTTCCTTCTATCTCTAGGTAGAGGTGATTGCAGAATGCTAGCCGCCGGTTTGATAACAGGCCATTTTCTATGGGGAAAGCACATGGAAAAGGTAGGACTAGATGGCAGTGCACTTTGTCCAGCCTGTGAAGAAGAAGATGAGATGGCGGACCACTTTTTATGTGGCTGCTCTGCTTTCGCTCGAATCACATATTGGCAAGCAATTGGCAATTCTTCCGGCAGTAACAATTTACCATGAAAAAGCTTCTAAAAGAACTCGGTGACAAAGCTCAGAAAAAGTGATATTGCAAGAGTTCTTCCGTTCGGAACCGGCTAAAATAAGTAGGTCCCTTCTAATACTGTCCAAAATTTAACACTCACTCATCGGTACCCAACCTTAGCCAAGCAACTTACATACAATTCTTCCTGGAATATCAATTTGTTAATAGATCTTTTCAGATTCCGACGCAGTCCCCTATGGCTTTGTTTTCTATTAATGCAGACAGAGTATCGCTCAACTCTTAAATTATTACAAAAAAAAAAATTAAAATTCACAATTTCTAGAAGAAGCAAAACAAATTGTGACACAAAATCAGGCTTATTCGTTGGATTTATAAAGACGTTCAACTTTAAAATGGAGGGATCTGAAAAACCAAACTTAGCTGTATAGAGAAGGCATCGACTTCCTTTCAAAGAATGGCTATTTAGTTGGGTTGGGTTGGATGATGCTCAACTGATGCGAGTGGACGAAGAGCATTACAGAGATATGACACCTAATCATCTGGTTTCAACAGAAGGGCGTAACATGTTGGATCCCAGAGTCATGTAAAACAATCGTTCGAATATGTGCCACCGCGAAATTTTTACCTAACTCTATTGAACTATCTTCTACAGAGGACCATAAAGGAGAATTCACAGCCATTTGAATTAAATTATTGTTCATAATAAAATGAAACTTTGAAATGTGTTGTGTTATATCAATATTGGAAAGGAGACTAACAGCTGGGCCCACCCTCTACATACAGGAATTTAGAAAAAACATATTTTTGAATATTTACCACACACAACATACCATAAAATTTACTAAACTATCCGACAATATTTGATATTCGTAATTAATTGAATTTTCCATAATGTAATTCAATTAGACAGGGTAATAGATATTTAATTTATTTTAATACAAGTTTTGATGTAAGTTGAGTTTCAATAGAATGTTGATTGGTTTATTATGGTACCCATTAGTTTTGGTGGTTAACTCTTCATATGAAAAGAATATCGCTACATAAAAGAGAACCACAACACAACATTACTACTCTAAGTATTTTTCTACATTTGCATTCATGTACTGCTGATAATGATGACTCCCTCCTCCTATTGATGGTGATAATATCGATGGTATCGATAACCATGATGATGATGATGATGATGGAAAAAATGTGGTTTTTATTTCAACCAAGCGACAGTATATTTGTATATTGTTCACCCCCCCCCCCCACCCCCCTCTCTCCTCAATAACATAAGTGGTTTTTTCGTTACCACATACTGCCCCCCCCATACTATTTATATTTATTTCAATGCGTGCGCTTGTAATTCGTATGAGCAACAACAAAACCGTAAAAGAGGGCGTGATGTGATGTGAGAGTGATATCATGAATATCAGAGTTAAAAGAAAGAATGAAAAACAATAATAAATAAAAACAAAATAAATATCTAGATACACCAAGTTTACCACCACAAAGGCATTGTTATTTTTGAGAGGGAAAGAATATACGAATATGGATGTAAGATGTAAGATATATACCTAGCCAGCAGCAAAAATTGCACAGTTGTCAATTTTTTTTTTTTTTTTAGTCATCAATTTTACGCGATATTTAAGATATTTAATTTCTACTTAATTGGGGTAGGTTTTCACAACAATTTTTCGAACCAGTTTTTCCTTAGATAGTAAGTAATTTGAGAGAAATCTTTTGAAAACTTTTCAAAATCAGGAATTGCAAAATAATGGCAATTTTCATATAATTTTGTCGATTTGTCTTTAAAAAACTCAAATTTTATATGCAAACTGTATTTGTTTTTCAATGGAATTATTTAAAATTTTGTGAGCAGTACTGTTTTGGTTGAAAAATAAGATTCTCAAAGTTTCAAAATGATGCATTGAAAAATAATTGTACCTTCCATACAAAAAAATGAAACTTCAAAAAATCACAAATGTGAACGAAATAACTTGAAATTTTTTATGCAGTATTATTTTGCTAGAAAAATAAGATTTCAAAAGTTGCAAAATGAATCATTTGCAAAAATAATGGTGCCTTTCATATAAGTTTCAAGATTTTTGTTTTTGAAAATGAACATTTTATATGAGCGCGATGTTTATTTATGAACGAAATGACTTCAAATTTTAGGTGAAGAGTTATTTCTGAAAAAAAAAAAAAAATATTTTCAAAATTTTACAAATTTTTAATTGCAAAATAAATCCACTTTTCATACAAATTTGTCGTTTCGTATTTGAATTTTTTGTTAGAAGTGAATATTCTAATGGAAAATAAGGTTTCCAAAAATTTCGAAATAATGAAATTGGCCTATTTTGTTTTTTTAAAGTGAACATTTTATATGAAGAATGTGTATATTTTTATGAACAAAAATGACTTCATATTTTGTACGAAATACTATTTTGATGTAAAAATAAGATTCACAATGATTCGAAATGATTTAATGGCAAAATAATGACACTTCCCATACAATTTTCGTGATTTTGTTTAAAGAAAACGAAACATTTTATATAAAAACTCATTATTTGTGAACAAAATGATTTTAAATTTTGTATAGAATATTATTCTACGGTAGAAATAGGATATGTAAAGTTTCAAAATGCTAAATTGCAAAAAAAAAATTTTTGCAATTTTTTTCCGGCTATGTACTTATCAAACAACCCTTATATGCAACAGCCGTCATTTGCTTGAATGGTTTGATTTGGTTGATTACTTAGTTCAATGGTTGTTTTTCTTGCTTGCTTACTTGCTTTTCAGTATACTTATGCTATATTTTGCTTGATGCATGCATGGATGGATATGATGATGTTCGATAAATGTTGCAATTTAATACTTGCACGCGTTCGAAATGATACTCTTTCGATCGATCGATCTGTTTTGACGATGATGATGATGATGATGATGATGCATCCATACATAGTTACAAGCATATTCGTGCGCATGTATGCAAACGTGCAATCATACAAGGCAATAGGTTATAACCATATGAGATACAATAATAAAACAAACCAGTGTGTACATGCGAGTAGAAACATTATGATGATAAAGTTGATGATGATGATGATGATTATGGTATAAAGAATTGATAAAAAATATAGAATAAAAATCTCCTTACAGTCGGCTGGGGCCGACCAAACTATACCCTGCATATGTAGATTTATATATAAAAAGTTTACAAGAATATCCAACTTTTCTTTTATTTCCACTTTTCGAGAAACAATTTTTGCATAAACTACTAATTTACACCCGAAATATGGTTGACTTTGACGAAGTAAAAGGATTTTAAGATAATTCCGAGGCTTAGTATGGGAGCTATATAAAAAGTGGGCGTGGCTTACCACTTTCTAGTAAATCCAATTAATTTTTCAATGTTAATCCACACCTTAAATTTGGTGTCCTAAGTTGAATAGTTTCTAAGTTATGGTGGTTAACATTTTTGTTTAATTTCCTCAACTTTGTATGGGAGACCCATGAAGGAGTGGGCGTGGCACACTGATTTTCTGCCAGATTTTTGCCGACTACGATATTAATTTAAGTGTCAATTATGGTTATTCTAGACAGAAGATTGCCGAAGTTACAGCTGTTTCAATTTAAAATTTGTATGGGGGCTACGATAAACACTGGGCGTGGTGCGCCCATTTTCTGTGAGCCCAGTTGCTCGTACAATACTAATCCATACCCTAAGTCTCGTTGTCCTAGGCTGAATAGTTTGCAAGTTATAACCGGTAACATTTTTTTTAATTTCCGCAACTTTGTATGGGAGACCCAAAAAGGAGTGGGCATGGCACATTGATTTTCTGCCATATTATTTCTGACTACTGTGTTAATCTAAGTGTCAATTATGGTTATTCTAGACAGAAGATTGTAGAAGTTACAGCAGTTTCAATTTAAAAGAAGTACAGACACTTTGTATGGGAGCTACGCTAGAAAGTAGGCGTGGCTCACCCACTTTTGGCGAGGTTATATAGTAGTATAATATAACTTTATGTGCAAAATATTGTTGTCCCAAGTGGTATATTGTGTGAGTTATAGCAAGTTAAAGATTTTGAAAATTTCGAGGTTAGTCGCTTTGAATGCTTGGTGTGGGCGTGGTTATTGACCGATCATGCCCAATATCAATCCCCTCCGTACCCTTGGATCATAGATTACTTATGCCAAATTTCATCGAAATAGCTCAATATTTACTCAAGTTATCGTGCGAACCAGCCAGGTGACAGACAGACGGACGGACGGACGGACGGACGGACGGACGGACGGACGGACATCGTTAAATCGAAAATTTAATCGACGCTGATCACGAATATATATCCATGTCTATATCTCCGGAGATTCCTTCAAGTGGACACAAACATCTGACCGAAATGAATATACCATGCATATTGCATTATGCAGGGTATAAAAATATGTATACAATATTTTGCTTCGTGCAATTTTCTCACTTTCATTTGGTGTTTTTATTTTATTTTATTTTCTAGGGAAGCAGCTATTTTCAATTTTTCCATATAAACATTTCAATTTTATTACCCGTTTATCCACAAAATTTAGGGATGCAAAAATTTGCCAAAACAACAGAAACAAAAAATTGCAAAAATCAAAATAAACAAAAATATATGAGAAAATCGATTAACATGTTAAGTGGTGGCTGGTTGCTAAATGGTGGTGGCAATATTGCAAAAATTCATTCAGCTTTTAACTCGTGTGGTATTCTTATGTACACTAAGTACATATACTTGTATACTTGATTGCGAGAATGTTTACAATAAATATAATGGATTTACAATTTAGAATGTTTTTTTTGTTTTTTCTCTTTCTCTTTTTACATTGAATTTTTTGTATGAGATTTTTTTATTATAATTTGCAAATATTTATAATGGGAAAGTAATTGTGCAGAGGTGAAATAAATTTAACGTAGAACATAATCAAGGTTAGGTTAGGTTATATGGCTGCCCTCTCTCTCTGAGAGGGCACACTTAGGCCAAGAAGGCCAATTGTGATGCCACCGAGCTTCTCTTCCAATACTGTTGTGCGTTTTAAATTTGGACAGCATTAGAAGGGACCTACTTATATTAGCCGGTTTCCAACGGCAGAACTTTTGTGACATCACTGTAACTTAGTTTTGTCACAGAGTTTTTTTTTTTCTAAGAAGGATTTTTGGCAAATTGTTACTGCCGGAAAAATTGCCAATTCTTGCTGGCAGGTGGGTACCATTCAAAAGAAAAATCTTTTCTATATTAAATTTTGTTATGCTTCAGCCGGGGATTGAACCAAGACCAAGACAGATCAGAAGGCCAACGCGCTACCACGGCGCCCACTGTGATAATCAAAGATCGACAAAATGATGATTATTCAGAGCCTAAAAGTGTTACGAAGGTTTTCTAAAAAAAAAAAGGTTTCCAACCTCAGCATGGATGTTGGCAGTACTCGTCAACAAAAACAAGAGAATGTGTTGCCGAATGTTTTGAAAAACAAAATTTCAGCAATTTTGTTGGACAATCGCTTAAGAGACACTCAATGTGTTTGGTTTTTATGAAAATGGAACAAATCAAGTATCGAGCTGGCATTAAATGCAAACAAAAAACTTTGTTTCACCAAGGCAATGCGTCGTCGTCTCCATACCTCAGCGATTCTTCTTCTTCTTCTTCTTATGACATAACAACCGATGATCGATTTAGGGCGGCGCTAGTCTTCTCTGTTCTTCGCTTGCTGGCGCCAATTGGATATTCCAAACGCCGCCAGGTTACCCAACACTTGGTCTTCCTCTTCTTCTGCGTCCTCCAGCGGGTGCCGAATTAAATACTCTCTTCGCTGGAGCGTCTTCTTCCATTCGCTCGACATGACACAGCCAGCGCAGCTGCTGGATTTTGATTCACTTCACTATGTCAGCGTACAGCTCATACAACTGATCGTTGTATGTACGTCATTCGATACTCGCCATCAACGCAAATAGGTCCGAAGATCCTGCGCAGAACTTTTCTCTCGAAAACCCCAAGCAGCCTCTCATCCGTGGTGAAAATTGTTCAGGCTTCTGCACCATATGTTAGGACAGGAATAATGAGGGACTTGTAGAGTGTGATTTTTGATCTTCGAGAGAGAGCTCGACTACTCAATTGCTTACTCAGCCCAAAGTAACACCTGTTAGCAAGAATTATCCTACGCATGATCTCCAGCCTGACGTCATTATAGTTGACGAAATCCTTCACCACCTCGAAAGTGTCAACAGTGATGTGTTGTCCAAGACGCCGGCACTCTTTGTTTGTAGACACTAGGTACTTCATCTTGCACTCGTTCACCGTAAGACCCATTCGACGTGACTCTCGTTCCAATTCAGAGGATGCTGCACTGACTGCTCGCGAGTTGATACCGATTATGTCAATATCGTCGGCATACGCCAGCAGCATGACACTTTTGTTGAAGATAGTGCCATTATGTTGTAAATCTGCAGCTCGTATAATTTTCTCCATAATAAGGTTGAAGGTTGATCTGTAGGTCGGTGGTTCAATAGCCGGCTGATGCATAACAAATTTAATATCGATAAGATTTTTCTTTCGAACGGTACCCACCTGTCGGCAAGCAATTGGCAATTCTTCCGACAGTAACAACTTGCCATGAAAAAGCTTCTTAAAGAACTCTGTGACAAAGCTCAGAAAAAGTGATGTCACAAGTGTTCTGCCGTTCGGAACCGGCTAAAATAAGTAGGTCCCTTCTAATATTGTCCAAAATTTAAGACGCACAACAGTAATGGAAGAGAAGCTCAGCCAATGAGCCCTTTGGGGCTTTATGTGCCACATATTTATTTATTTTTTTTTTTTTTTTTTAAGGTTGAAGAAGTCACACGATAACGAATCACCTTGTCTGAAACCTCGTTCGATATTAAACGGTGGGTAGAGGACCTTCCCAAAGTTCACTGCACAACGCGAGTTAAGCAGTGTCATTCCTCAAAGTCGAATAAGTTTTGAAGGCATACGAAATTCAGACATAGTTGTGTAGAGGTAACCCCTAATCGGACTGTCGGACTGTAGACTGTTGATTTTATAATAGGTGATGTGTGTCGATCTGTTTTTCTTAAGTCTTAATGATTAGCATGGCGAAAATCCACAAATGATGGTTTGAACTTTTTGACCATCCCGCTTATTAATCGAAAACGAATGGTTGAATGATTGGGAAAACAGAGATTTTCATTATTTGAGGAGATCACTTTTGTAAAGGAATATTTTGCAGAGAAAGATTCCGAGAACTATTTTGACAGATTAGAGATCGAATTATCGGCAGGAAAAATGTGTAGGAAATAAGTTTATAGAAAAAATGCCTTGTATCTTCAAACTACCAACGTAGTATCAATGCCCTTCCAGGATTTCGTGAAAATTCAAATCATTATGACTATGATTTTTTTCACACATTATTGCCCTTTTCAAATTTGCAATTTGATTAGATTTTTTGCATTATTTTTGCAAATTACAGCTCGTTGATAATGATAATCTCATGCAAGTTTGTAACAATATGAAATGATTACTATTACAGTACTACTGATTAAATCATATTATAAACTATCTATGCACATATACCTATTATTAAATAATTTGCCTTTTTCCAACAGATTTTTCCCTTTTCCTCTAATACATGCATGTGTTTATAATATAATTATAAAACTGATAAGGGATGACAGTCACGTCTCAAAAAGACAACAAACATACATACAATATAAATGAATATAAGCCTACTAAAGAAGCCCACTACTAACTAACAAGCTCGCTGCTATGTACGTACTATTCAAATAGGCAATGGCAAGGGCAAGGGCGCCATAAAAGCACGCACGCTCGCTCATACTAGAAAATCAGATAGCTCTAGCTATCGTAGCTACTAGCAAGCAGCATGTAGTCATGGAATGTAATAAAATAATAATAATAATGATGATGATGATGATGATGACGATGAAAAGAAAAACATCATAACAAGAAGCAAGTATACATTCTGTCAAATAAGTACCCGGAAATTCTCATTTTTAAATTTCCCTCTGAGAATATTTCAATCGCAACGCACACAAAAGGTTGACTTGTTCCTAATGACGCCGTAACCAAACTAAATGACACATAGCAATAAAAATTCACAAAATAGTGGCTGACAGTTGTGCCAACCTGGGGAAAAAAATTTTTTGAAATACATATTCTCAGAGGGAAAATTAAAAATGAGAATTTCCGGTTTCCGGGTACTTATTTGACAGAATGTACATATACGATGAGTATTGTAAAATGTTAAAAATACATTTTTCTTACATATGATTTCAAAGAAATGCATACAACAACAACAGCATATTTGTATATGGCAACAATAATAATAAAAACAAATAAAATTGAGGATACAGTGGTACTTGTATTCATGGTGATGTTGATGGCAATATGTAGCAGCAACAACATTTGGAATCTATGGAATTGAAACATGAAATGACGAACTAAAACGCACACACATACTCGACCATAAATGCAATTGTCAAGTTCAACGCCATTCAGGCTGTTGCCCAATAGGAAATGGTAAGGAAGTGGTAAGAGTACAGACTTGAACCTTGTTGCAAAGGCAACATTTTGTACTAAAAAGCGTTTTTTTTTAGAATTATTGAATGTAAAAGATGGAAGTTTAGAACGAGCAAATTCGATATATTTCACAATTTTACTTTAAGAACGACGAAAATGTAATAAGTCAGGCAGTTCGGTACTGGCACCGCCATTGATACGCAATTTTGGTTTCTTCGATCCCTTTCCGGTGGTATTTAGGCGATGTTAAAAATGCAATTCGCATAGGCTGGGTAAGCCTGTCGTCGAAAATGTCGTATAAAGTCATCGAAAATTATCCAAGTAGGCCAGCATATTACTAGTCTTAGCATCTTAGCCCTGAAGCTAAAGATCGCCAACAAAACAGATTGAAGCTCGTTGAAAAAACATTTCTATTTGCGAAGTCTTAGCCAAATGCAGTAAAATCGACATATTTCCTAAATACATGGTAACACATTGTGGGTGCGGTAGCCCAGTGGTTAGTGTGTTGGCCTTCTGATCTGTAGGTCGTGGTTCAATCCCCGGCTGATGCAAAACAATGTCACAAGGTTTCTGCCGTTCGGAACTGGCTAAAATAAGTAGGTCCCTTCTAATACTGTCCAAAAGATTTAACACGCACAACAGTAATGGAAGAGAAGCTCGGCCAATGAGCCCTTCGGGGCTTGAAGTGCCACATATTTATTTATTTATTTATGGTAACACTGAGGCTGGGAAATGGAGTAAGTATGAAAAATTAAAGCGAAAACGATCAGGATCACGGCGTGACAAAGCGATAGCCAAGCGAGGGCTACAGCTCAGAAGAGTTTTACTACATAATTGGTGGGGGACTAGAAACGAATCGGTACTATGAGTCGCTCCCGTATAAAGTGTGACTTCTACCGTCAACAATTGCATCGTTTGAAGGTGGTTCTTTAGAATAACGCCAAACCAGCATATGCCTATAGCGACTCGCTAGAAGCTCCGGAGACTGGGTTGGAAAAACGAGACGAGTTATTGTACCCGGGAGATGTGAAAGGAAAACTACTGTCGTGGAAGCCAAGGCATCTACGAACAGTGGTGATGCTTCATTGTCTTCAAACGAAGCTCCAAAAGTCTAAGGCTACCACTGCGTCCCACAAATCCCAGGTAAGAATCATTATCGGATGCGACACAAACGCCCACCACACAATAGATAGGAGAAACTGGGATAGTTATGAAGGAGATGAGTGCCCATTAATTATATTCTAGCAATAAATCTAACTGTATGTAATTTAAGAAATGATCGTAGTAATTTTATCACAAAATCCAGGCAAAAAGTTTTCGTCGTAACCGTTGCCTTCGAGCACATTGTAGACCTTAAGAGTTCAGATCTCATACCAAGCGATTTTCATTTATTTTGATCGTTGCAAGAAATTAGTGTCAAAAAAAGATTATGAAATTCGCTTAGTCAAAATTTTCGTCAATAAACGTGCGGGCTTTTATGAGAAAGGCAATAATATGAAGTTACCATTAAAAAGGAAACAAATTATTTTGAAGAAAAAAGGTTCCATATTTGACCCAAATCGAACAACAAATCGGAATAATGTTAAATAAAATCTTGAAATAAACGTCAAAATAATGTAATTCTTTTTTCCCCACACCGAAATGAACCATGGATGAATATGCTATATTAAAAATTATGAACGTGAAATTATAAGGTAAACTTTAAATTGCCAAAAAATTATTAATGAAAATGACGGTACAAATCATTTTAAATTTGAATATTGTATTTTCTATATTAAAAATCATCAAAGCTGTTATAAATATTGTAACGAATATCGATGGTTGGTTACTCATAACTAATTATGAATGACACGAATATTGGCGGCATCGAAACGAATGTCACCGATAACCAGAACAAGCCAACGAGAAAGAAAGAGAAGAATCTTGACTACGATAAAGGAAGATTCTGGAGTGTTGCCACAGAGTATAAATAAGACCAGTGTTGACGAATGAAATCAATTGAAACCCGAAAGTGATCGCGCAAACATGGATACAGTATCAGAGGCAAAAGTTGCAAGTATATTAAATTGTTATTGTAGAGTTGATTAAATAAATTGTTACTATCTATAGTTGTACAAAATAAGTGTTGCAATTATTATTGACAGGATCCAGTGATCGAACAAGGTTGATTCAAATTGAATTAAACGTCGTTCACAAAATGTTGTTCATAAACAATTTTAATTTCTACTGGGCAACATGCATCACAATTTTATTGAAAAATGCATACATTCATATATTTCGAATACATACATACATATGTCAATGTTTGTCCATTTGTCTGGCTGGCAATAATAAAATCAATTTTAGTATTTGAAACACAAAAGAAACAATAGTGACAAACAACAAAATGAATTTCATAGGGAAGCGCGACAATGACGGCTAGAACTAATTTCGAGCAAAAGATAAATGTGTACTTCATCGAAACATATGTTAATTTTAGATATACAAATACTCGTATATGAGTGGTATGAACAAAAGAATGATGAATGTGTACACAATGCAATTTGATTTAAAGTAGCATTTTTTGCAATTTTTTTTTTTGCAATTTTTACGAATATATTTTTCTAAAAAAAAAAGAACACTTTAAATGGTATTTAATTTGTAAAAAGTATTTAGAAACATAAGGATTAAGAAAATTTATATACAAAACCGAATATCACATCGTTCTTTCATGTCTAATTTCGAAGAAATTTTACATGATTTCAACTTCCAATGCAGTTTAGAATATCTTTAAGATTCCAATATGCGAGTATGACTCAATAATTTGAACAATGGAGCAGCAAATGTAGCAAAGAATGACTGAAATGAAAATAATAAATGGAATGTATATGCATACAATGATGCCACAATTTTTGCATCACCAACCAAAAAAAAAAAAAAAAACACGAAAACGTCCAACAACAGCAAAGAGAATTCAATAAAACAGAATGAATAAGGCAAATATAAAAAGCAACTAAAAATTGCATTATATGGAACGCTAATTCTCAGGAGCAGCATCCAATGATGCTGCAATCGAAAAGGGAACACTAACACATTTATCGAAATATAATCCAGTAGGAAAAATTAATAGATATAATTTCAGTAATTTCAGCTTGATATCTGCATATAAGGTCTAGTAAAATGAAATTATTTTTGCATTAAATTGAAGGTCAAATATGCAACGTTTTGTTCGATAACTTGTTGCCATTTTGAAGGTAATTTCATAATGCCACTCTCATAGAAACCCTCGTCCCTATTGGCAAAAAACTGGGACAGTCGATATTCACAAGCTTCTCTTGAGGTGAATTTTTCACCATCAAACTAATTCGCCATAGACAGAAACAGGCAGTAATCACTTGGTGCCAGGGCCGGTCTATAAGGTGGATGCATAAGAACCTCCCAACCGAGCTCCCGGAGCTTCTGGCCCGTCATCGATCGATGTGTGTGTAGCCTGGCGTTGTCCTGATGGAACACAATAACTCTCCTATTGGCCAAAGCTATCGCCGCTTTTGGGCGATTCTTAGGCGATTGCTTCCTTCAGACGGTTGAATTGTTAACAGTACAGGTCCGAATTAAGAGTTTGACCGTAGGGGAGCAGCTCATAGTAGATGATTCCCGCCTGCCAATCCAACCAAACACATAGCAAAAGGTTTCTGACCGTCAATCCTGGCTTGGTCACCGTTTGCGCCGGCTCACTGTGATTCGACCACGACCGTTTTCGCTTCGCGTTGTCGTAAGTGACCCACTTTTCATCACCAGTAACCATCCGTTTCAGAAATGGATCGATTTTGTTGCGATTCAGCAGCGATTCGCAGATAGAAATTCGGTCCATGAGGTTTTTTTTTGCGTTAACTCGTGTGGCACCCATACATCGAGCTTCTTTTGGTATCCAGCCTTATTTAAATGGTTCCAAATGGTTTTTTATGCAATGTTTAGCACCTGGGCAATAGAAACAGACGGCTTACATGACGGTCAGACTCGACGATTTCCATTATTTTATCGATATTTTCGACAATTGTCCTTCCAGAGCGTGGTGTACATCTTTGACAGCAAAATTACCGGAATGGAATCGACGAAACCAAAATTGCACATGATTGGCTGTTACAGTAGTATCAGGACCATAAACACTATTCACATTTTCAGCCGTCTGGCTTACGTTTTCGCCTTTATCGAAGAAAAACTGTAAAATATGGCGTATTTTCTCTTTACTGGTGTCCATCTTTGATGCGTGCTCAAACAATACTGAGGCAAGCAATCACAAAACTGTCTGAAAAGTTTAATTAGTACGGAATCCTATCTTTCTAACGCCATCTAGCGTTACTAGATCGCACTTATACAACGCAAGATACAGATTATTAAAGACATCTACTGGAGGAAGTCAGAATTTATAGGCATTTCATGAAACAATGCCCAAGTGGAAGAAATTACAAATTTTCCTAATGGTTAGATTTGAAAAATAAACAAGTTAAGAAGGCACCATATATTCCCATGGGGATGGGTACCACTATATATGTAAATATATAAAAATATATTAAAGAAAAATATATATATATATATATATATATATATATATATATAGACAGAAAAGGAAGGAATGAAGGTACTGATCATAATCATGATGATGATGATGCTGCTGTTGCTGCTGCTGTTACTGGAGATGGCGATGATGTGATGATGGCAAAACAGAGGTGTTTGTAAAGGAACACCCATGAGTCATATGTACAGAAATAAAATTCAAAGTACTGCTTGATATTCTGATTATATGTACAACAGTATTCATTTTCTTATTTTTTGATGTTAGTTTCGAGTTGGAGATTGGCATTTTGTTGCGATTGTGCAATTTGTGCAGCAACAAATTGGTAATATAATACTTTTGAATGTGTACTGCGTACGCGCTTCCATCACTCACTTCATTTTCCACCAGTTTGATTTAATTCTATTTGGCATTTGAAGTTGAAACGCTTAAAATTAATGTATATGCGCATTTGTCATTCAGACGCTTCAAGATCGATCTTTTAAATATTTATATATAAAACCTTCCATAATAATGAATGAAACCAGACATGCAAACAAAAATCTCAACAACAACAAAAAATGATTTGTATGAATAAAATGACAAAAAATGAAACTGACTCCATGATCTCACATTATTTGCTTTCTTTAAATATTCATTCGTATATACAAATTGTCGTATAGAAACACACCCACATTTTTTTTTTTTTGTCGATTTCATAATTTTTGCAAAAAAAATTAATTTCACAATAACAATTCACTCTGTCAAGACAAAAAAAAAACGTTACTTTTGTTCATTTTGCTACATGTACATTCTGTCAAATAAGTACCCGGAAACCGGAAATTATCATTTTTAATATTCTATCTGAGAATATTTCAAAAAAAAATTTTTTTCCAGGTTGGCACAACTGTCAGCCACTATTTTTATTGCTATGTGTCATTTAGTTTGGTTACGGCGTCATTAGGAACAAGTCAACCTTTTGTGTGCGTTGCGATTTTTACTTTGGATAAAAATATCGAACAAAGAGTTTGTGTGAAATTTTTGTGTGTTTCAAACGAAATTTCTTGTGCCAAAACGTTGGAAATCTTGAAAAAAACATTTGGTGATTCAACCATGTAGAAAAAAAATTTCACACAAACTCTTTGTTCGATATTTTTATCCATAGCAAAAATCGCAACGCACACAAAACGTTGACTTGTTCCTAATGACGCCGTAACCAAACTAAATGACACATAGCAATAAAAATTCACAGAATAGTGGCTGACAGTTGTGCCAACCTGGGAAAAAAAATTTTTTTGAAATATTCTCAGAGGGAAAATTAAAAATGAGAATTTCCGGGTACTTATTTGACAAAATGTATACAAATAAAAACAATTTTGCACAGAGTTAACAATGAAATTTTACCTCCACATAAGTCCAACGAAATATACAGAAAGACTCGATTCGCATCATCACGACATTAGGTCAGATGGACCAGAATTTAAAAAAAAAATTTAACTAATTTATTCTAAACGAGACGTTGGCCTGAAGATTAATTACACGAAAACCAAATTACTACGCCTTCAGACTGCTACTGTATCCCCTATAGCCGTAGAACTCAATGGCGAAACTGTCACCATCCAGGACGTGGACGAATTTTCCTATCTCGGTAGTCAATTTACAAAAAGTGGAGGCGCCACGTCGGATGTAGCCGCACGTATAAGCAAAACTCGCACGGCCTTCCATAAATTAGATAGAGTATGGCGCTCGCGGTTCCTGTCTCTGAAGTCTAAATTACTGAAGTCTTTAACACCAGCGTGAAGAAGCCGGTATTACTATACGGCTCTGAAACCTGGATGGTAACTGAACGAATTTGCGCGTATCTATACAGACATTTGTAAATAAATGCCTCAGAATCTCAGAATGCTGAGTTTTCTGGCCTCGCACCATCACAAATGCAGAGTTGTTGCAACTTACCAACACAGTCCCAATTAACACAGAATTCAAAAGGCACAAATGGATCTGGATTGGTCACACTCTGCGTAGAGAGGATGACAACATAGCAAAAATGGCGTTTCAATGGAATCCTCAAGGCAGTCGACAACCTGGTCGCCCACGCCAAACATGGTTAAGGACAATCCAAGCCGAGACCCGCTCTAGTGCCACTTGGCACGAAATCAGGTATATGGCCCGGAACAGGACTCGATGGAGAGCCTTCGTTTTTACCCTATGTTCCGATTAGGAGCCATATTTTGGATGCGACCCTGTTTTCATTTGTTCTACTTCCAGCATGGATTTTATGACAGATCAAGCTGTCAAATTTTCAAAATGTCATGGTACTTTCATTTTATATTCTTTGGCATTCCAATTTCCAATAAAATTTAGCCCCAGCACAGGGTCTAAAAATGATTCAGCCTGTATTATGACAAACAGCGCTCTACTAGGAATGTGTTTCATGCGTTTAGAGAGAGCGGCGATAGCTCCTCAACAGCTTGACTTGTCATATGCAACAGCTTGGCGTGTTTTATGTAAAAATCTTGATTCAAAAGCATGTAAAACTCGTGCAAGAACTGAAGCCGGCTGATGTGCTGACTTGTAATCATTTCAGTATTTAGGCTCTTTTCGAAAAAGCTTGAAGAAGATTCACTGTTTTCGATCAAAGCTATATAACACGTCTATCGTACTACACTTGGGGTCCATTTTAAGTCTGCCTGATTTTCAAAGTAGCAGATCTTGTGGTATCAAAAGCGCCATGAGAATTGTTCCTTAGAACATCAGTACCAAAAACTTTAAAACTGATTCGTGGAAAAGCAGGGCAAACACACACATTGCTTGTTAATGACTTATCCATAGAGAGTGTTACGTTGCCAGATCGACTAATGTTTTGCAGTTCTCAGTTCCACAGAGATAGTAGGAAGTGTGCCCACTTGACAGAAATGTTAGGCAGCATGGTTTTTTTTACCATCTACAACCTCTGTCGGGACGCCGCCAATTCTCCCTGTGGATTAAAGCCATTAAACAATTAACTGTGACCTTGATGGTTCCACAGGGAAATGGCAAAATGTGCTAGAGAGCCGATAAGAACCTCCTCAGATCCATTCTCAAAGGTCTCATTGTACAAGATACCCATGTGCCCACGCTAACTTTTCTCGCTTAATAGCTACGTCAACAGGCAATATTCGCCCTATTCGGGCTGAAGAGCAATCCGAAGAGTTATAGAGCTGCCATTACAACCAGACAAAACAGCGATTTGGTGTGGTTTATGAACCGACGGAATCGAAATCTATTCGTATTTCTTCATAACATGACTATGACAACAGGCTATTTGATGCCTGAAATTCAATCTCCAACAAGATGACGCTACATACCACACAGCAAGACCAACAATTTCATTATTCCGAGAACAATTCAGTACACAGCTGTTTTCGGCGCTTCGGACTGGCAAATTGACTGCCAGAAGCACCTTCAGACACATTTTCTTTTTTGGATCTACGTAAAATCCAAAGTCTACAAGCATGTTTAAGTCGGCTACGTTCCAGTAATTGGAAGCCAATATTGGTTGCGTCATTCGATAAATATCAGTTTGGACAACAAAGCACTATGTCGATATTCTAGCATAATTCCGCACTATCACTTAAATCTGAGGGGACCCAAAAACGGATTGCTGGCAAAAACAACTTCCCAAACATCATCGCTACTCAATAATGGACGTCAAATCGTCTTAGTATGAACTGTTTTAGAGTCAATTAGTAATTGTAAGAATTCTTAATAGAAGAAAATGCCACAAGACTCGGATAAATAGAATATATTGGCAGCAGGCCGTCAACGAACTAGCAAAATTCTGCGATATCATACAAATCTAACGCTAATAATGAATATCAAATTTTTTTTTGAACATGGATTGTACTGGAGTCTTCAGAGCCTGCACTTGGACTCTCTCAAATCGAGGAGAAGAGTCAGTAATTATGAGACTAATTGTAGTAATATTATCTACAAAAACTACTCTGAAGTCTTGTGGTGCTACACAATAAATATAAAATTTTCCCTGAGTATTTTTTGCTTTGCAGTCACTAGAGTCTGCTTTTGGAAGCTCTCCAATCAAAGAGAAACATCGTAATGGCAAATGTAATTTATTACAAAGTTATAAGAAAATTCTACACAATTTTTGGGGTTTCGATGGAAACTGAGTGAAGTTTACTGAAGCTCACATTATTTTCGAAATTGTATAAATAAGGCGCCTCATTTGTGAATCGTGTACCATTTTACTTCTTCAGCATCACAATATTTTGTTCGATTGTTGAGCTAACAACAACACTTATATATAATACCTACCATATGACACTGACACACACTTCGAAAAGATGCTACGGAGGTCTGTCGACAGGCCCTTGATTGAAACCCCCAAGAAAGTCATAAGAGGGGTCACCCTAACTAAGATCATGTGGAGGAGAACTTTACAAACAGAAATTGACGTATTCGGAAAATCGTGGAACAAACTAAAGATATTAGCAAAAAACAGGCCGGATGCCGTAGCTCAGTGGTTAGTGTGTTGGCCTTCTGATCTGTAGGTTGTGATTCAATCACCGGTTGATGCATAACAAATTTAATATCGAAAAGATTTTTCTTTCGAACGGTACCCACCTGTCGGCAAGCAATTGGCAATTCTTCCGACATTAACAACACTTGCCATGAAAAAGTGACGTCACAAGGGTTCTGCCGTTCGGAACCGGCTAAAATAAGTATGTAGGTCTCTTTTAATACTGTCCAAAATTGAACACGCACAACAGTAATGGAAGAGAAGCTCGGCCAATGAGCCCGTCGGGGCTTTAAGTGCCACATATTTATTTTTTTTTTAGGACCAGATGGTAATGATTTATTGAGGCCCCATGCTTCAGTGGGAGATTCGGGAAACGATGATGATGAAGATGATATGACTATTGTATAATCTTATACCAATATTTTCAATTCCACTATATACATATGGACATGCTCATGGTGGATATATAGAAGACTATCGCACTTTCTGCAAGCAACTGTAAGCAATGAAAAACTGGATTTCATCATATATATGCAATGCATACAATCGCAACTCAACGCAAGTGGAGTTAGCACGCCAACACCAACCAACACTCAACATTAAATGAATGCAACTGCAAAAAGCTTGCCCCAATATGGATATGCAACCGTATCGTAATAGTTAGTAGCGGTATAATATGGATACTCATACATAAATACTCTAAACAAACAAAAAAATGCAGCAAAATTTCAAAATTGTTTAAAAGATATTTTAAGAAACCCTCACACTTACCAGACCAAGATTCACAATAGCAACAACAAAAATCAAGTCGAAGAAACAAGAAAGATGAAACCACAACAGAACAGAAATGAACATCTTCTTGCGGGTTTCAAATCTTTACGACATACATATTTACTTTTGATATACTAACTGGGCGACTGCATGACTGAATGAATGACTAAAAATGTAAAAAAAAAAAAAAAAAAAAACTGGTTTCCTCCATTAGAAATATGAGCTAACCGATACCTACTGCTCATATTGTTTAACTGAGTTTAAAGCTAAATGCCGATTCACATTCAAGAGAAAAAATATAGATAAATATGAAAAGAGAAGGAGATACAGAGAGACGAGATAGTTAATAACAACAATAAGTTAAATTGGTGGCATATGAACAAGCATGATCGGAGGAGTATTATATTCGTCGTGTATGAGCCACATTTAAATAGCAAATAATTTTATAGTTTTTATGCATGACAACAGCAGACACAGTAGAGATGCTGCACATGTAATTTCAGTAGAGTCAAACTATAGCTTTGTTAATCCATGTGGGATTAGTGGACCATATAAACAGGTATTGAACAAAGGCAAAAAAAAAAAAAATATCCATATAATTTCGTATTAACATTCTTTAGATTACGATGACTCTATTAATACTGATTCCACATTTAGTTTCATGACTGATATTTCAACGCATTTCACCAATCGTTATGATCTTTCCGCTACAGATCGGTTTACCTATTCATCGATGACCATCGCCGGCTGCCGCATAGAGCACCATTTTGGGTTGGCGCAATTCATTTGCTCCTTATCACCAAACAATCACCAAACGTGCGAAACAATCAACAAAAATTTACCAAAACTACAAATATGTTCTAACTCTGATTCCATGCCTCAAGAACTACGCTTTCGCAGGCGCTTCTTCACAATCATCCCAGACAGACTGAAATGGAAAACAAATAGCAAATTAATGCTCTCAGAACATAACTGCGTTTGGTTTACAGACGGATCGAAGACAGACAAAGACACAGGCGCCGGGCTATACGGTCCTAATACCCGCATATCCGTGACAATGGGCTCGTGGCCAACTGTCTTCCAAACAGAAATACACGCCATAGAAATTTGTGCACGTCACCTACATGCCAAAGGGAGTTCTCTTCCAAATTAGTCGCCGAATGCTTCCTTATCCTATAAAAATTTTCTATACAGAATAAGGTCACAATATGTTGGGTGCCAGGGCACAACGGAATCGGGGGCAATGAAGTGACGGACGAACTAGCGAGAGCTGGCTCATCTTCTCCACTGGCAGGCCCAAAAACCTTTCTGCAGTATAAGCTGGGCATCGGCCAAAGCTATGATAGAAAAACATTACAACGACAAATACCCACATACAATGGACAAATTCGACAGGTCTCCGCCAAGCGAAAACTGTCATCAGTTTTGATACAGCTTTTGACAGAATTAGTCTTAGCAGAACAAATCTACGCCTAGCAACCAGCTATCTCTCAGGACATAACTAGTTAAAGTACCACCTCCACAAAATGGGATTATCCTCTGACACGGACTGTAGACTCTATCTGGAGGAGGATGAAACATCGATCTACATCTTTTGCGAATGCCCAGCCTTGGCTTAAACACTTTCAGCTGAGTTTCCCCAACACCAGCTTCAATCATCAAAAGTTCGACAGGATGAATTTTATCTTTCATTAAAAAGGTAGGAGGGATTCTAGTGTCATAGATGGGCTTGCGTACAAAAGGCATCGAATGTTCGCAGTGCCCGTAACGCTTGTGATTGGCCCTCAGAAATATCAGTTCATATCCTCTAACAGACTTCAGTCTGGTTTCGCGTGGTCCACTTGATGAACAAAGAGTTTGTCCTTGCTCCAACGTCACGCTCTCTTTTGATTGATTGATTGATTCGATACTCGCCACCAACTCAATCATCATATCTTCAGCTATATTTGTAATTTTTTTGAGGTTAGAACAAAACCATATGGTGATGACAGTACTTCGACCATGGATTTGGATTGAGCGACCTAAAAACGCATAGTATATGACTAAAGTGATATGTCTACTACTGGACTACTACTGGTATCTTTAAATTAAAATTATTACAGAAATGTGTATCAGTATCAATACCATCGTCGTCGTTCTCTTCTCGCGATTTGAGTTGAAGTAAATGTGATGTATCCATAAGGAATCAAATATCAGACTGATCGGTTTCTCTGGGCAACACTTTCGGAGTTGATGCATGCCATGTAGTTGAACAAGGTTCTGCTGGTCCCCAGAGTGAAATTTAGCCAGCGCAGATCTGTATCAGATGAAATTGGCGAATGACATTTAAAACACCACGTTGAGTTAGAGCTTCCGCATTGTGTTTGGTGTGGTGTAAGTAAGATGGTATAAAATAAGGTGGGGAGCAAGCGCGCCGATTATAGCTGCGTTCCCAAAGCAAAGATCCAAAAACCTGTTTCCAGGTCCATGTGTAAATGTTTGACGTTGACTTGTTGCTGAGTTTACATTTCTTGCCAAATCACTGCAGCACCGACGAATACTTTCTACTTCTCCACCTCATAATTCCATATGCCCAAGGAAGCAAAGAGCTCTAAACTCTTATTATAGTCCAATGATCAAATTCTTGCTACCGCAATCAAGAATAGGGGCCTATTTGTACTGTACCGCCGGGTAGTAACATAATAGAAATATTCTTCCTAGTCCCTGTGAGAGAACCTCAGAGTGCATGTTTACTAATAAAACAGAGACAGAGATTAAATCGTTATAAAACGTTTGAACGTACGAAGTAAATAAGGTGGGATAAGTCTTCCAGGTCTTGGAATTTTTTTTAGGCAGCAGCTGTAGTATTTTTATTTTTCGGATGCTGAACAAGGGCACCTAGTCTACCTGTTTACCAAGCTTCCTAACAATCAATTCGGTGTTAGATGTCGACATCTACGATTTTTATGCGGTTCCCAAGGAAATATCCTAGGTTCTCTCTGGGTTTTTCTCTGCATTGTACCATGCACACATATTTTTCGGCACACATCTTGATCTCACGCATTAAGATTGCCATTTTTTCTTGATTTCATGTAAATTTATTTCCGTCTGTTATCTCTTCTAAATGGTGTAAGTTTGATTAGATTGATTTGAAGCGAAAGAGTCACAGCTTGTGACTATTTATCGCGCGAAATATCTTCATATATTCATTTAATTATCATTTTTAAAAACGGAATAAATTTTATTCTATCTCTCTCTCTCTCGCTGTCTCTGTGCCACCTTTATATTATGAATAAGATGACCTACAGTGAATACCACAATGTCATAACCTTTGACGTAGTTATGATCGAATATTTTAATAAAAATTTAGCCGTGGACAATAAATGATTCGATCAATTTAAAAATTATTTAATTGAATTTATCGCACACAACAAAAGTATATATAAAGAAAACGAAAAAAAAAAACAAAATCAACAAAAGATACGAATATAAATAAATGAATGCCTAAGGCTGACTGAGCTGAGCTGAGCCTGCCTTACGAATATTTCATTCTTGATTGAAATGACAACAGACCGTCAGGGAGACCAGCAAGATAGACAACAGCATTTAGTTATTATATGCTTCACACACTTGACATGCATTTAAACGAGAATTGAATTGTTGTCATTTCAACCACCCCCCCCCCCCTGTACCCCTCCCCCTACTCTTTAATTTCATTTACTTGTTATAATACAAGGCATATTGTAGGCACATCTTTATATAAATTTGTTCCTTTATGCAAAAATTCAACAAACAAAAATAAAGACGGCAATTCAATTGAAATAAAATTAAACTCGAAAAAGGAAACCTTGAAATCAAATCAACAATATTTATAACTAAATAGGTACGTGCAGTTTTTTCCATTATCTGAGTTGGCGCACCACAAATGACGGCATCAATTTCAATTTCCAACAAACTTAACAGGCGATCAGATGATCAGGAGGTCACATTATTCATTGTGTAAATGTAGCTTCACTTCATCGAAATGGCGCAGAACATTTCTTAAGCTCTAATTAATATGACAATTTGGAATTAATCCAATAAAATGCTCTAAGCTTTAAAAAAAAAAGAACCGTAAGAGAAGCAAGAAATTTAATAAATAAATTGTCCATAATTTCAAATGGCTACGGCTATATAAATATTCTCTCGTTATGCTCAATTGAAATATAAAAAAAAAAAAAAAAAATGTTTAAAATTTTATTTTTACCAGATGATCAGATCAGAGTTTGCGCCACATATGGTGGTTTTTAAAGCAACCGCAGACAATGTAATGTATAAATTAATATGCTCAAAATATCGTATCCGAGTGCAGTCCCAGAACTACCCGACCTGACATATAGATGGGGGGAGTAGTTTGAAAAAAATTACTTTGGTGAAAGGTGGCAACCTTATAAAACATATGTTTTAAGTTTCAAGGCGCCACGTTTAGTATTTTTTTTTTTTTTTTTTTTTTTTTTGTAGTCATCGAAAGTTAACGACCTCAGTGAATTTGTGGAAAATGGAAAAAATTGGTAACCGTTATGTAATGAAAGGTCTCAAAAGTCCAACGAATATTAAAGCCGAACTAGATTCTACTCTGGGGGGAGTCTCCTCCTTCGTTTACGACCATTGGGCGGCAGAGTTTAAACAAGGTCGTACGAGCTGCCAAGACGAACACCGTAGTGGCCGACCAATTGAGGTGGCCATGACAGAAACGGTTAAGTAAATCCACAAAGTGGTATTGGATGTTCGCCGGCTGATATACATCGTATATTGACCGAAAATTTGGAGATGAAAAAGATGTCTGCATGATGAGTGCCGCGTTTGATCACAATAGAACAAAAACAACGTCGTGAAGATGTTTCTATAGAGTGTTTAACGTTGTTTCACAGTAATAACGCCGAGTTTTTGCGTCGATTCGTAACCATGGATGAGACAAAGGTCCACCACTTCACACCTGAGACAAATAAGCAGTCAAAACAGTGGACTGAAAGGGGAGAATCGTGTCCAAAGAAGGCGAAGACAGTTCCATCTGCAGACAAGGTTGTATATATATATATATATATATATATGTTGCACTAAAAGCCCCGAAGAGCTCATTGGCCGAGCTTCTCTTCCATTGCTGTTGTGCGTGTTAAATTTGGACAGTATTAGAAGGGACCTGAATACTTATTTTAGCAGGATCCGAACGGCAAAACCCTTGTGACATCACTTTTTATGGGCTTTGTCACAGAGTTCTTTTAGAAGCTTTTTCATGGCAAGTTGTTACTGTCGGAAGAATTGCCAATTGCTTGCCGACAGGTGGGTACCGTTCGAAAGAAAAATCTTTTCGATATTAAATTTGTTATGAATGAGCCAGGGATTGAACCACGACCTACAGATCAGAAGGCCAACACACTAACCACTGAGCCACGGCACCCACACAGGCAAGGTTGTGGCGTCTGTTTTTTGGAATGCACGTGGGTTAACTTTTATTGATTATCTTTAAAAAGGAAAAACAAATCAACGACGAGTGTTATGCTAATTTGTTGCAGCATTTAAGTGATGAAATTAATGAATAAAGGCCGCATTTGGCGAAAAAGAAAGTGTTGTTTCATCCAGACAAAGCACCAATTCACACATCCACTATTGCGATGACCAAAATCAATGAGTTAAAGCTCGAATTGCTACAGCACGCATCTTATTCGCCAGATTTAGCTTCTTCGGATTTTTTTCTATTTCCAAATTTGAAAAAATGGCTTGGTGGTAGAAGATTTGCAAACAATGAAGAGGTGGAGTCTGAGGTAGATGGCTATTTTAATGCGCTAGATAGTTCATACTATAAACAAGGTATCAAAGCTATAGAATATCGCTGGGAAAGGTGTATAGAGCTAAAACGAGATTGTGTTGAGGAATAAAGAAAAATAATTTTCCCAAAATTGTTGTTTTCTTTGTTAGGTCGGGTAGTTATGGAACCGCCCTCATATATTCGTTTACAAAGAACAAAACTATCTGAGAAAATGTCAAATTGAATTCAATTTCTTTAGAACATAAAAAAAAAAAAAACCTTCAAAAATAACTGAAAAACAATAACTTGAAAACAGTTTCGGAGACCTAGAATCCATGTAGAATGTGATTACGATGGTCCGTCGGATATCCTCGAGTAAAATCTACTCTAGATGACTCAGTAATATAATGATTTTTGATTTTCACATAAATTAAATGGAAAAATTGCTATCTTTTCCATATTTTGAAATCAAAATTGGCTATTACACATTTTTTCTTCCAAAATTCTTAAAATTAATCTACTATGTTTTGTAAAATCCGAAATGAATTCGTTAAAAATCTTCTGAAAGCTACACTAAATGTCACTGTAATACAATAAATATTTTGTTTTGTTTTCATATTTTGAAATGTGGACGTAATATTCTGAAATATTTTTTTTAGGAAAAACTTTGTGAAAAATTCATATTTTAAAAGTTTTTGTTTGCAAAATATGCTTTTGTAGCACATTTTGGATTTGGAATGTTCGTTAAAAACCTTCTGAAACCTACACTAGATGTTGCTATAGTGTAATTTTAATATTTTTCACATATTTTGAAATTTCAAAAAAATAGATATTTTGGAATATTTTTTAAGGAAAGATCCAGTTTTGTTAAAAAAAAAAAAGCTATATCTTAAAGTTTTTTGCTATAAAAAATTAATTTTTGACTTGGATTTTATCTTAAAACCCGAACTGAGAGACTATGTAGTACAATAATTTTGTATTTTAATGGCATTTTGAATAAAGAATTAACTTTTTTTTTATGTTTTCATTTCTAAACCCTACACTAGATGTCGCGGTAGTACAAAGGGTTAAATTTTCGAATTTTTTTATGTGAAAATTTATTATTTCGAAATTTTTTTTTTGGCACGAGAAATTTTTTTTTATATCTATTTAGTTCTTCTTTGGAAAAAGTTGTGGATAACTACATCCGGACCACAGTTTTAGTGTGAAATCCGCTACACTCTTGTCAGCATGCTTATAGAGCAGGGCACTCCACCGGAACTGCTCTACATCAACTGACGAGCTTACTGCAGGACAGTCTAGAAAAGAAGGAAACTGCAATATGCGCCTTTCTAGACATAGAAGGTGCCTTCGACAATACTTCACATGATGCTATCAGAAGAGCTCTTACAAGAAGAAGAGTTAATTCTTGGATGAGTAATATGCTTCTTACCAGGAAGGTTGAAATACCAAGTGGTACAGGAAGTATAATTGCAAACACCACAAGGGGTTGCCCACAAAAAAAAAATTGGAAAAATTGGAAACCAGTGGTTTGTCATTTCAAGGCTGGGCTGAACATCAATCCAGCAAAAACAACGATTGTACCATTCACACGGAAGTATAAACTTACGAATCTTAAACCTATCCGTTTAGACGGTGTAGAGGTAGAACTCCAGAAAGTAGTGAAATTATTGGGTACCCACTTGGACCAGAAATTATTGTGGAAAACCCACATTGAGGAGATAAGACAGAAAGCTATCAAAACATAAACATAACGTGTAGAACTATTGCGGGTAAAAGCTGGGGTTGTACCCCAAAAATTCTGCGATGGATATACACAGCAATTGTCAGGCCAACGATAACCTACGGGGCATTAGTCTGGGAAAAGTGCACGAAGCAGCAGACAGTAATCAACACTCTTAGCAAGCTACAAAGACTTGCATGTGTATGTATCACGGGAGCCATGCGAACATGTCCAACGGCATCATTGGAGATACTCTTGGATTTTACTCCTCTCCATATTTACATCCAGTCTCAAGCGAGGAGGGTATTTGGATTTTGAGGGTAGCTGGGAACAACGTCAGCACAGGCAGTTACCTCAACCGAAGGAAGATACAACTTCTGGCTGAGCAACTTCCTGAAATCTCGATGCCAAGGGACGTGATACTCCCAAGGTTCAGCTTTAAGAAACATTTTAAAACTGAGCTTAGTAACAAAAAACATTGGGAAGGTATATCGAAAACATACAAGATAAACCAGTACATGATAACATGGTACACTGACGGTTCCCTCACCGATGACGGAGCCGGGGCAGGTGTATTCGGACCAGGGAAAAAATACTCTGAACCATTAGGTAAGAACACCTCTATCTTTCAAGCGGAAGTCTACGCGATAGATAGATGTGCGCACTTTAATCTCGAACGGAATTACCGGAATCGCAGAATAGCAATACTGAGTGACAGCCAGGCGGCTATCAAAGCACTCAAATCCCACCAGGTTACATCATATCTGGTGATGGAGTGCATTGAAAAACTGAACATCCTGGGCCAACTCAATCAGGTGTGGCTTCTATGGGTTCCGGGGCACGTAGGGATCGATGGAAATGAAATGGCAGTTAAGCTTGCCAGGAAGGGAGCATCAACCCCATTTGTAGGGCCTGAACCATTCTGTGGATTAGGATCGGGTAACATCTCCCGTATCATCTGGGAAGAAGAGAATAGACAAAGAAGCTTATACTGGGAAAACTTACCGGGGCTAACACACTCCAAACTAGCGCTAGGAACATACAACCTGAAACGCTACGAGGAATGTATGTGTCTAACGAAGAACAACATGCGAATCATTACGGGATTATTAACAGGGCACTGTAGGATAAATTATCACCTAAAAAAACTGTGAATTTTCTCTGATGCTCTCTGTAGGTTCTGCAGGGAAGAGGACGAGACCGCACAACACGTGATAGGAACTTGTCCTGCACTGATGCACAAGAGAAGGAAATACCTGGGAGATTTCATCATACCCGAGGATGAAATTAGACTCTATGAATTGGGACCAATACTAAAATTCATCGAGGTAACTGAGCTGAGAGACACACTCTAGCTCTGCGAAGGGGGCACAATAGATCTTATAGGTCGCGGTGCAACATCCCCACAACGATAATAATAATAATAATAATAGTTCTGATAACGACACTGGATAGGGCTGTAGAATAATTTTTTTTTAATTTTCCAAATTTTTTTTTTTTGTGTAAAATTCTGAGTTTTTTAATAAAAAAAAAGTTCAATTTTGCTGAATATTTTGTCCTAAAACCTATGCTTTCCACATTTTTAACTGAGAAAGGACTATATGAAAGCTTTTGATAAAAAAGAAAGGAATCCAATGTATACTATTTTCTTCTAAAATCTACGCTAGATGGCGCTATAATATAATATTTTGTATATTTCTCGTAATTTTAAGGGGACATTTACATTGGTGAATTTTTTTTTTTTTTTTTTTTTTTTTTTTGTTAGCTTATTTTTTTTTATTGAATCTTTCTTAAATATAAGAAACTAACAATAAGTATTAAAATCTTACAAACTAAATAAAACTATGTGATATCCCCTACGTTCCATCACAATTTGGTGAGTCGCGAGATGTAGCAATTTTACAGCATATTCAGTGTGTCTTTTCTTTTTAATCGACGATGCCCCTTGCTCAGCAACAATTGCCTAGCAAGGGGATTCGGATGATTGTGTAATTTTTGAATGTAGCTTCTGCAGGACATTGCAACTTCCTCAGAAATTGTGGATACATTTAAATCTCGATGGATGTTAACGTTCCTCATATACCAAGGCGCGTTTACAATAATTCGCAGACACTTGGATTGTATTCGCTGCAATTTTTCGATATTAGAGGGAGATGCGGTGCCCCAAAACTGAATACCATAAGTCCAGATTGGTTTCAGGATTGCTTTATATAATAGCACTTTGTATTCAAGATTCAACTTTGATCTTTTGTGTAACAGCCACCATAACTGATTCATTTTAAGCTTGATCTGAGTTTTCTTTGCCTCTATGTGATTTTTCCATGTCAGCCTTCTGTCGAGGTGAATACCCAAGTACTTTGTTGAGGAACATTGTGGAACTGATTGGCCATTAATTTTAAGTGGGGGACATGTATCTAGCCTTAGCGTGAAGGTTACATGTACGCTCTTTGATTCATTGACTTTTATACGCCATTTTGCTAGCCAGATTTCGAGAGAATCGACATGAGTCTGCAGGAGTTTAGTAGCTTCTATGGGGTTAGAGCGAGAGCACAATATTGCCGTATCATCAGCAAAGGTCGATATGAATGTATAGTTATTGTTGGGCATATCTGAAGTGTATAAGAGATACAGTAAGGGACCCAAAACGCTTCCTTGAGGAACGCCAGCGTGAATATCCAATGGATTTGTTGTGTAATCCTTGTGATGTACGAGAAATTGTCTTTTCGTGAGGTAGCTACTAAGCAATGAGGAGACATTTGCAGGCAGTAATAGTTTGAGTTTGTAAATAAGGCCATCGTGCCATACTTTATCGAAAGCTTGAGTGATATCAAGAAAGACAGCTGAGCAATACTTTTTTTCTTCAAAAGTGTTCCTTATCAGAGTTACAATGCGGTGGACTTGTTCTATTGTGCCGTGCTGTTTTCTAAATCCAAACTGATGTTGAGGAATCAGTTGGTTGAGATTAATAAATGGAGTTATATTCATGACAAGTAGCTTTTCGAATACTTTAGAAAGTAGAGGCAGGAGGCTGATAGGTCTGTACGATGCAACTTTTGTAGGGTCTTTTCCTGGTTTTGCTATCATAATAATTTTTGAAGTTTTCCAGCATTTGGGATAGTGTTTAATACGAAGGATAGCATTGAAAATGTGCATCAGATGAATTACTGAAGCCGGAGGTAGCTCTTTTATCATTTTACCGGTAATTTTATCTGGACCAGGTGATTTTTTTAGGTTTAAATCTTTATAAATTGCTTTGAATATGTCCTTTTTTTTAATTTTGAGCGTTATTGAGCAAGGTTGAGAAGTTAATATTGGTAATGAGGACTGTGAAGAGGGTGGATTGGGTGTAAACACACTTTTTAGGTGGTTTGCAAAAGCCAAACCCTTCTCACAGTTGCTTCTAGCCCAATTACCGTCACTCAAACGGATGGGGGAATCAGTGAGAATTGGCCGATTTGATTTTTTGCTGATTTCCACAAAGAGTAGTCTGACGCTTCACCAGGTGTTAATTTCGCTATGTGCTCTTCTAACTCTTTGTTGTTTTTATTTTTTAAGGCTTGCTTTAACTTTCGAGTGCAGTGCTGTAGCTGTGTTTTCAGATTCGGTGATCTGAATTCTTGCCATTGTCTTCGGAGTCTTCTTTTCTGTCTTACTAGCAATTCAATATCGGCTGGTGTGTATGGGCTATAGTTTGATTGCTTGCATACCTTTGTGCAGGTGGCTGAGCTGAGAGCTAATGAGAGCAGCTGGTTGAATTTTTCGAGTGCTGAGTCTACATCGTGTCCATTTCTTAATACAGTACTCAGAGGAAGATGGGAATTTATATATTTCTTGAATTTTAACCAGTCTATTTTCTTTCTAACGCAATTGCTTTGGGGGCTTGGTGATTTTATAGATATTACCGTGGGTGAGTGGTCAGATGATAGATCATAATTACACTCTGTGGAGATATTTTCCATCTGCAAACCTTTGGCGACTCCAAAGTCTATGAGATCGGGTATTTTCCTCTTGTCCGTCGGCCAATATGTCGGTTGACCATTTGAAATAACATCGTAGCCGTGGTTAGTGATGATTGAACATAGTCTTTTGCCTTTTGGAGTTATTAATCGGGAGCCCCAGTGAGTGTGTTTGGCGTTGAAATCGCCAGCAACCAAGAATTTGCTACCAAGAGTTGAGAAAAATTCTTTATATTGCTGTTCGGTAATACTGTATCTTGGGGGACAGTATATCGCAGATATTACTAGCTTAGAGATGTATTCTTCCAGACATATAGATGTTGCTTGCAAGTAAACGCTACTAAAATCTTCAAGAACATGATGTTTTATTCTGCTTTTTATCAATATGGCAGTTCCTCCGCGTGCCTTACCATGCGGATGATTTGTGGTGTACAGTTTGTAATATGGTATTTGGTAGCAATTTTTGTCAGTGAAATGGGTCTCAGATATCATCATTATGTCGATTTGGCTGGATTCAAGGAATTGAATTAGCTCCAAACGGTGGTGGCTTAAGCCGTTGGCGTTCCAGTGGCATATCTTGAGACAACTCATGGTCTGGATAGCAATGTTTGGAGTAACATCGATTGATTTTTCATCATTTCTTGCATCATTGTTTGCATTGAGTTCATGAATTGGTTCATATTCTGAATCAATGTTTGAAGCAAATGTTCAAGGGTACTTGGTTGTTGGGTGGGCAGTGAGTGTTTCTGCTCATTATTTACATTGCTTTGTTGGTGTGGGTTTTGTTTTAACACGCTAGCGTATGAATTGGTTTGATTCTTGTTTGGGATTGCAGAGAAGAATTGTGTTGCATCAATATTTTGTCTCTTACTTGAGTTGGCTATCTGAATTTGCTCAACTGGTTTTAGAGGTTGATTGCTAGCGGAGAAATTTAGCTTTAGGGTTGTATATACTGGGCAACCTCTATAATTTGCGGTGTGATTACCTCCACAATTGCTGCATTTTTTCATGCTAGCATCGCCTTTAGATTTTGGGCATATGTTTGATTTATGGAGATCTCCACAAATCACACAAACAGCTGGCAGGGTACAATATGTCTTAGTATGTCCATATTCTTGGCAGTTGCTGCACTGAGGAGGTCCAGTTCTCTTATGGGGTTCTTCGATTGTGATTTTGCGATGCAATAAATATCGAATTTTATATATGGGGTGTACTTCACCTTTTTTTAGGGGTTTTGTTTCAGGCTGAAGCTCAATACGATATAACGGTTGAGGTATATTGCTCTTGTTGAGAATGTTGAATACTGTTTTGGCTTGAAACCCTTCTTCCTGGAGGGCAAGTTTGATTTCGTTAATATCAACGTTGGGTTCGACGCCTTTGAGTACAACGATTAAGCCCTTACTACTTTTTAGCTGATATGTGTAGTAATTCTTTTTTACAGCATCAAATTCCGCTATTACTTTGCGATAATGAGTTTCGCTGTAGATTTGCACTTTTGTTTCCTCAATTTGGCCTTTGCGAATAGGAACAACATGGAAATTCTTTGGTCCTATAAGACTTGTAATTCTAGAAATCAACTTATCTGAGTTGCGTTCTCTCAAGAAAATGGGTGGGGGTTTGAAATTTTTCTTGGAGATAATATTTTCGTCACTTTCATCACCTGAAAGCAGAGCGTATCTATTTTCCGAACTAATAGGGACAGTGTTCTGTTTTTGAATTTTTGTTGAATTCATTTGTTTTGAATTTTGCGGACTTCTCTTTCGCTTTACTACAGTAATGTAGCGATCAATACCAGTTTGAACAGCAACTGGTTCTTTATTAGTCATCGCACTAGTTGCTTTAACTACTGGGTCATGCACTTCAGTAGAAGTGCCGTTATTTGATTGCTTTGATGTTGTAGCTGTTGGTGTTACAGCAGGAGAAGCACATTGTACACTCCACGGTATAGAGGGAGATAGTATATCACGATAGAACAAATTATTTTTTTTGTCTGTATTTATTGTTGTTGCAAAATTTGATGAATTTTTAATATGTGCAGGCAAAAGATTTGCACTGTTACTTTCACTTGTGCAGTGTGTATCAACTGTTTTATTTGATAATGCACTTATCGGGGGGGTTTGCGCGGGTGACTGCAAATTATTGTTTACACACACATTAACAGGCGATTGCCGTTGCCGGAGAGGAGAGCGCTGAACACTCATACTGTAAACAAAATGTTTGCAAATTATGTTATTATTATATTTGTTTTTTTTTTTTTTTTTTTTTCTAAAAATCAAAATAAAGACGTCCACTCTTATTGGTGACTTTCGCAAATTCACATTGGTGAATTTACAACAATTTTTTTTTTAAATATTTCTTATACAAGAAATACATTTTTTTTTAATTTTGTATTTTCTAAATCACACGCTAGATGTCGCTGCAGTACAATCCGTCAGCTTTTGCTATTGTGAAGTGACTATTTCAACGTCGGAAAATCAATTTTTAATGTTTATTTAGTATTTAACCCTCTGCTAGATGGTGCTGTAATACGATTTGTTGAATATTTCCCATATTTTTAAGTGGAAAAATTTTTTAAAAAAAAAATTTCAAATAGTAATTGAAAATTTTTTTTTTTTTGTTAAGAAGGAAACCAATTTTTCTATTTATTTTATTCTAAAACTTATGCTAGATGACGTTTTCACTTGTAAACTTACGAAACGATCTCACTAAACAGATGCTTAGTCATACTTAAATGATTATTATAATTCTCCATTTCGACTAGGAAATATGAGGTCTTTTCCAAAATATCAATTTGATTTTAAGAATATTTGAAAATAGTAAATATTCTTATCAGATGTAAAAAATTACTTGTTACTGTTGCTCTATTATTTCCTTTTTGTTTTTTTTTTTTTTTTTTTTTTTTTTATAAATTCTTTTAACATAAAATATAAATGTATCATAATCGGGGAATGTATGTACAAAAATATATGAGAAATAAAATATTTGATGATGTCAACATTTGTTGTGTTTTCGAAAGATTAATTACTTTGTATAAATTTTGTTGCTGTAAAGCAATCTAAATGTAAGAAAGAAATAACGAAAAGCAAAAAAAAAAAAAAAAAAAAAAAAAAAAACAATGAAAATACATAATCAAATTCCAAGCATTCAGAAGCTCTAATCTTGAACCTGTCTTTGAACAGGCAGACACATTTGTACACATGTGTACATATGTACAGATAAACGTCCAAGGGGCGGAGAGTTCAATGAGCAAGTGTACTAAAACTGTCACGAAAAATGTATGTACTCACATGCATACTACATACAGGGTGATTTTTGAAGAGCCTTCGGATTTGATTTAAAAAAAAAAAAAAAAAAAACATATAAAATTTAGAGAAATCTTTATTTGAGTCGATAGAATGATCTATATAATTCAATTTTTAAAGATGATTTCATGTAAATGTTGACCGCGGTCCAATTTTGGCATACTCTCTCCAACAAATTGGCCGGTATCTCACGAATAAATTCTTCAATATTGGCTTCCAGTGCGTCAACCGTTGCGGGCTTGTCGCTATAGGCATGAGTCTTAACATAGCCCCACAAAAAATAATCTAAAGACGTTAAATCGCACAACCTAGACTGCCAATTGATCGGCCCCAAACGCAAAATAAACTGTTCATCAAACTCGCCTCTCAATTTGGCCATTGTTTCGCATGCTGTGTGGCATGTGGCATCGTCTTGTTGAAACCACATGTCATCCAAGTCCAGTTCTTCCATGTTGGGCCCAAAAAAAAGTTTCTAATCATCGCACGGTAACGCTCGCCATTCACAGTAACGTTCCTGCCTTTGTTTTCTTTGAAAAAGTACAGTCCAATAATGCCACCGACCCATAAATCCACACCAAACAGTGCATTTTGTCGGGATGCTCTTCACACCAAATACGGCAATTTTGATTGTTCACGTATCCATTCAACCTGAAATGAGCTTCGTCGCTGAACACAATTTTCCGACAAAAAAAAAAAAGTGAATCTTCATCCAACTTTGCCAGCGCCCATTCACCAAAAGTTAGCCGTTGTGGTAGGTCGTGTGATTTCAATTCTTTCACCAGCTGTATTTTAAAAGGTTTTACACCCAAATGCTTCCTCAAAATTTTCCACGTAGTGGAGTAACAGAGGCCCAATTGCTGCAAACGGCACCGAATCGATAATTCACGGTCATCAACAACACTGGCGGATACAACTGCGATATTTTCCTCTGTCCGCACTGTACGTATGCGTGTTGGTGACTTAATGTCCAATAATGTAAATTTGGTGTGAAATTTAGTCACAAAATTTCGCATAGCCGGCTCGGAAGGTCGCCCAAACTGATGATAAAATGGAAGAAGTGCACGATGCACTTTTTTAACCAAGCAGCTTAAATTTTGATCATAAAATTCAATAATCTGCAAAGCGTTGTTCGTTTGTAAGTCGATTCATGGTTAAATTATAGACCAAACTGAACATGTTTGACAGCAACATGTTACACGAAAACAGCTGAGCTGTCAAAAACAGTGTTGCCAAAAAGAGAGTTGCTAAAAAAAATCACCCTGTACTTATTGTTCATTCCGGTTCCACTGTAAGTACTATAATATTATGTGTTTTTGGTAGAATTGTCGTATAAATAGATACAATACAAAAAAAAAAAAAAAGAATCTTATTAAATTAAATGACTTTGAAGCATATAATTATTCTATGAGAGAGAAAAACATGTGTAGCAATTAATTGTTTTATATTTTTGAGATAAAAAACAAACAAAAAATTAAAACAAGATTCTCTAAATATTGTAAAATTCAACAATTTCAATATAATCGTTTCGTTTTTAATGATGATCACGAATTAATCTGTCTATTGTGAATACTATCACGTTCGTATCATCATGTACATATCCTAACCAAATAAGTAATATAAACCAGAAAAATAAGATCAAAAGATGTATATTTAATAAGACAACAAAAAAAATAAGACACACAAAGACTTCTCCACACCCTCAGTGGAGCAAATTGAGATTTTTAATATGAACAACATCATTGTTTTTATTGTGAACAAACCTACATGCTCATTTACTTATATGTATAAGCAGATAAGTTCACAAAGAACATTCCTGCATCACAAATATAACTTCAAATGGAGTATTTCATAAAAGTAGAGCCTTCATTTTAAAATAGAAGCTTTTTGGTTATTACCTAGTCAAGTCAAAAATATTGATACACAACTAAACGCATACATTACGAATGCAATATAGGGCGCAGCCATTTCATCTTGACTGCGATTTCACAGTTGACATTTATGCTTCATTGTCACGTAAAAAGTTTTTGGCATTAATTGTTTACAATCATGGAAAATCGTATTGTTGTAGTTGGCCTGTTAAAATGCAACATGGGAAAAGGCGATATCTTTTGGACGTTGCGACCGTTTGGAATCACTCGCAATTTTGTGTATCGAGCTGTCAAGTTGTTTGAAGATACGAGGTGGAGTACGAAACTGTCAAAGATCCGGCCGTCCGTGCATTGTGAGAACTCCGAAAGCGATCAAAGAGGTAAAGAAACGTATCGACCGAAAACTGCTGCAAAAACAGAAAATCTTTTCGCGGGAAATGCAAATTTCGCAAAAATCAATGTCTATGAAGATTTGGGACTCAACGCGTACAAGCGACACACTTGGACACTTACTCACGGCCGCATTGGAGGTAAAATGCAAGCGAAAATCGAAAGCGTTACGCAGCCGGTACGCTCACAGACAAATTCTATTTAATGACGAGAAAATCTTCACCGTAGAAGAATCGGTCATCCAGAGAAGCATTCCCAACTCATCCCAAGGATCCAAAGAGGCCGCTGCTTCAGCTCACAAGGCAAAAAGGACTCAACTGTGGCTAAAAACCAACATTTCGAACTTCATTTCAACGTATGATTGGCCAGCTGGTAGGCCAGACCTCAACCCGTTGGATTGCAAGTTGTGGTCCGTATTAGAGGGCATGGCTTGCTCTACTCGACATCCAAATAGCGAGCTCTTGTCCATGCAGTGGACAATTTCCTCATGCAGTGCACCCTCATGAAGTGCATCTCGTGATTGATGAGTGACCAGATCATCTCAAGTCGTGCTGGAAGGTAAATGGACGTCATTTCGTATAAGTTGTTCCAAGAATCAGTGCGAATTTATTCCAACAGAACATGTTGGTAATTGAAAAACTTCCAAAAAAAAAAAAAGCTTCTGACAAAGCTCGAGCAAGAAACTACAAATTTGATTGTAAAAAGAGAAACTCCCATTTAACAAAATCTTAGATAATAAAAATGAATTGTGGTCGCTGATATACTAAATCGCTATAGGGGGAAACGATGGGAAGGGATTTTTTCTTTATGTCGGTATTTTGTACGGGAACCCCTCTAATGGATGATGGGTCGTGTTAGCATGTTTAGAATAAATGTTAAGAGAACAAAAATAAATGGAAGTCGCTGATAAATCGCTGATAAAAGTTTATGTAGCGACACCCCCTAGGTGCGATGGAAGGCAAATTCATGTTATAAATCTCAATTTTTTACGGGAACCCCGCTAATGGGTGGAAATAGAAGATATGTTTTGAAAAAACATTAGTGAGCAAAAATGAATGGAGATTGTTGATATCTTCAATCCATGTAAACACACCATGGAAGCGGTGGGAGCCAATTTTATTTCAAAAACATAAATTTCGCACGGTAGACCCTAATGTGTTATCTTTAGAAAAAATGTTAGAGATACGAGAATGTTGTTGTTGTTGTAACAGAATATTATCATCATTTCGAAAAATAAGTCTGAGGTTGCAATCCTTGGTTCCGGGGCGGAGACCCGATTCCAGTGAGTACAGGAAACCCAAGGAGGTAATTTCATTTGAAGTATTTCAATATGGTAGAGAAATCAAGCTAAAGAATGGAAATAGAGGGTCCGAAATAATATTGTGGGGTGCTCAGTCGTCATACATTTCTGACCCTTCTAGAGGCCATTCCCGGGCAGCCATGGGGGAATCTTCGACGATTTTCGTTTTAAAAATGGCAAAACTTTAAATTTCACACACTTTCACATAATTCCTCATAATTTGTGCCTTTATTCATAGATTTTATTTAGCGATACCTCATTTTCTTTATAAAAATTTGAGGTCTAAGCAAAAATTATAAAAATTGTTTTCAATTTTTACGATTTCTATTTTTTCTGATTTTATTTTTACTCTAATTTCGTGTGGACCATTCTAGTGAAAAATCAAAACAAAGCACTGAAATTATTGAAATTATTGTTAGCAAATATTTCGGAGCTTATTGGAATATATTCATGATGATCCCTTTTGTAATCAGATCAAAATTACTTCGAAAAGAACAATGTTTTAAAAAATTATTTCTTCAAAAACCCGGTAATAGAAAATATTTTTGAATGCGATTTTCGAATTTAGGCGCTTAAAATTGATTTTAAAAAGGGATCGCTTCGATGGGTAAGTTTTTTTTAAGCTTTCCTTGAAACACCCTTTTGTACACACACACACACATATGTATGAGTGTACACATATGAGTGTCAATAGTTCAGCATATACAACATAATTTTATCAACAGAAAAGTGGGGGAAGTAAGCAAACAGCCGGCAATCAAACACCCAACAACAACAAATTACATATTTTTTTGAATGAATAAGGAACATCAAAGAGGAAGAAACTAGCATTTCTTTTTGAATTTAAATTTAAATATGAAATTATTTTGGAAAAAAAAATGCAATAAGATTTAAGTACACACACGCAATTGTGCATGCTTATTAATTGCATATATTATATACATACATACATACAAAGATGTATTTATGTGTATGTATCTATAGGAAAATATGAATAGTAACAACACCAACGACATAAGATACAGAGTATTAAACATTAAAAATATAAGTACACATTTCAAGTACAAAGTCCAGTAAACCAAACACGGAGGAACTGAGACTCATACATACAAGCATATATACAAACATATACATATATTACATAGCTATTGTACTCTATGCATGTTTATGCACTCTTGACAATATATATTGTAAAATATCTATGTACATTAAGGCGGGTGAAATTCTATAAAGTACTAATTTTTACCATCTACTTTTGAAAAAAACATTAAATTTAGATAATTTCAAGTATTTCTTCCACGGGAAATATAAACATAAATTTCTTATTTGAATTTCCGGAAATTCTGGATTCGCAAAATGTACGTAAAAACACAAGAAAATCAAGAAATAGCCCCAAATCTTGCCTTTAGAAGGATAAAATATATAATTGCCATATAGTAATTTCCTCTCTACAATATTTTCTTAGAATTCACTTCGAAAAATTATCTATAAATCGACAAAAAGCCCCACAACAGACAAGGAATTGCCTCTAGAGCGGTGAAATGTATGACTGATCTCTATTATTTTTCGCTTCTCAACATTTCCTCTAAATATATTTACCCTCTAGCTCCATCACTTAATGGGAATTCCATACAAAATTATGGAAAAATTATCTATAAATCGACAAAAAGCCCCACAACAGACAAGGAATTGCCTCTAGAGCGGTGAAATGTATGGCTGACCTCTATTTTTTTCGCTTCTCAACATTTCCTCTAAAGATATTTACCCTCTAGCTCCATCCCTTAATGGGAATTCCATACAAAATATTGGAAAAATTGTCTATAAATCGACAAATAGTCCCACAACTCAATAGGATCTTCTCCTAGAGAAGTAAATTGTATGACTGACCCCCAATTTTATTTCGCCTCCGAAATATTTCCTTCTAACATATGTACTTACCCCTTATCTCCAGCCCTTAAGGTGACTTCCATTCGCAATGTACGAGTGCAAACTTGAAGATCGACTAACAACGCCAGAAATCGCTTCTAGAGTGATGAAATATATGGCCTGCCTTCAAAAAGTTTTCCTCTAAATATCCTGAACCTTTATCTCCAACCCTGCCGTACAGAAAAAAAATTCATACAAAAAAATCTGACCCGCCTTAATGTAGATTTACAACGTAGGTACTACGATGCAATATACTATACGTATATAGCCGACTAAAAACGGAAGAGCCGTTTTTTGGGTTGACATTTTCCTTTTGTTGTTGCTGTTGTTGCATGTTAATGGTATTATTATCGTTTTTCGTTCGTTTAGGTTGTTTTAGTTATACACAATTATACAATGAAAATATGATGTTTTAAAAAAAAGTGACCGTAATTATTTGGGTTATAAAATATCACAATTGAATAATGATCTATTCATGATTGATTTTTTAAAAATTGCAATTTGCTTGCAAAATTTGTGTTTTTTTTCCAATTTCATTATGTTAGGTTGTGACTTACCAAAACCTTAGCAAATCGGCGATCCAATTCATCAGTTGTGGGCATGGGCTGTTGACTACGACTACGTACGCTCGGCTGTCGGACATGATGATACTGTGAACTAGTGCCAATGTCATAGCGTAGATCGTGTTTTTGTAGAAAACCCGTAGTTGCAGCACCATTTCGTGGTTGCTGATGTTGTAGGGCTGCCCCCGATGAACCACTCGCTATGCCACCGATGCTTCCCTCCTCGACCATGGCATCGGTGGCCGTTAGAGGGCGAGACTTGACCGCACCCATAATCGATGCAAAACGGCCTCCTCCACCACCACCACCACCACCCGGCCCAGGACCCGATGCAGCTCCAACACTAACGCCTCCTTCTCCACCGCTGCTATCCGGTGCAGTTAGAGCAACGCTGAGAGATGATACGGCGCCCCAGACTGTTGTCTGGACAGTACGGCAAAAAGCGCGGGTTTTTGCCGGGCAACTTGAAAGTTGCTCCTTCAATTCGTTGAACAGATCCAAAATTTACGTTTTCGTTTACTCGTGGGGAATTGGAAAATGAACACTCTGCTGTTGGCGGTACAATAACGCTAAGATGATGCTAATGCTGATGATTGGACAATTGACTGCAAACATTTGTCGAGCAAAAATATATGTACAAAAATTTAGCTTGTTGTATAGGAAGTTAGAATGAAAATCTAAGCTCTTCTTCTCTCTTGTTATTGCACTTTTCTTTTCTATTTTTTTTTTTTTTTGAATTAATCAATTATGGAAATTCATTTACACTAGTACAGCATGCTTTTGTATGTGTTTTAAACAAATAAAGCAACAACAACAAAAAGACCATTCCAATTCAGTACAAATAATTCCAATTTGAAATTTTCTAACACAAAAACACAAAATTTAAATTAATATGTATATTTTTTTTTTTCATTTTTCCTTGTTCTTGTTTAACAAAAACCAAATGTAAACTTCAATATTTCAATCTTTAGAAAAAAAGCACTGTTTTCAATTTGGCATTAAATTTTTGTGTAGACAAAATTTTGTTTTTTATTTGAAATTATAAAAAAAAAAAAAAGGCAACAGGTTCAAGTAAATCATAGGATAACGGTATGCAAAATTTCCGCTTCCGTTATTTGTGGTATGCGATATATTTGCCGCCCCCCCCCAACCAACGTATAATTGTACAACCAAAGAGAGAGGGAGAGAGAGTCAAAAAGACGATATGCAGCAAACGCGCAGTAGCCAGCCAGCCGGCGTTTGTGACAACAATGCCAATATCCTTGTTGTCGTATTTGCTATATGAATAGTCAAAGTAACGAGTGTTGAATGTGTCTCGTCGGCTTTTCTCCTCTCCTACTTTTACATACATATGTGTAAGGCTCCTCTTTTTTTCTCACTTCACTTAAAATGCATCTAACAACCGAAATATAAATTGACTATTTCTTGTAATAAACTTGTAATAAAAAAAAAAAAAAAGAAAATTGAAACACAAGAAAATACAACAGCAACGCACACACTCATTAAATTGTATCCACTTCCTTAGAAAAACCCAAGAAAAATAAATGAAAAAAAAACAACCGAAAACAATACCAACACACTTTTTCTATGAATTTCAAATTTCCTTTTTCGAATTTGCTATCTGTGCGATATATTTGCTGCTTTATGATAATCTTCTTATTAAAATGCTTTTTTTTTTCTTTCTTTCTTTCTTTTCCAAAATGTTTACACAAATAAATGCATTTCTGGATTTAATTTCTTTGCATTCAATTTGATATATATGTAAACATATACATGTGTATACCACTTCAAACGCAACTACACCAAAAAAAAAAAAGCACGACCACTCACAAATACGACAATTTTCCAACTGAAAAACATCACATTCAATTCATCGTAATTGCGTGTGGATTATGTGGAACATATTTAGTTGTCAGATAAAAACGTATATGCTTGAACATAAAATTATGGAGATTACAAAGTGCTGCACAACTTCACTGCGACAGCCACATTACAACACGTCAACAATGTGACGTCAGGAGTAAAAGTTACTCTAATGTCTGCGACTCGAAGTAACTCAACGCAATAACGACAACATGAAAATTTTATTGATATATATTTTGTACAAGTAAAACACAATAGCCCATTATTATAGTTAAAGTTAAGATCATTTAAAATTTACATAGGCAATATGTCAAATAAGTCGATTCTAAATTCAAGATTATGCTAACTTTGGTTGTAACTGTGGGGCAACAATTCTTAGTAAATGTTTCCCTTAATTCATTAAATGATGACCGTCATTCGTATTCATTGTGGTTACGGGCGGGCTTCATGTCTTTAAATTGATTATTGAAAATGCTACTTTTAACATCGCACTACAAAGACAATTTAAAAACGCCACCAATAAACATTGGAAAAAGTAAATAACATTGAATTTCAATTTTATTATGAATATTTGACAAATAATTGAGGACATTATGTCTATTGGAAATATTACACTTTCAATCTTCTGCTGTCACTGTTTCTCTAATTTGTCTTTTACTTAAAAACTTAATGGCAGCAGTTATAATCAAAGTTGTAACAGTTTTAAAAATTAGAATCGACTTATTTGAATATTTCCTGTATATGAATCTGTCAAATGATCGATTCTAATTTAAGCTGTTTTGGTTATGTTCCAAATTTATGTTCTATGTTTTGGATAATCGGTTATACTGCTTTGGGGTATGGTAGCTGACATGTCAAACTAATTACGTTTCGAGTAACTGTCGTTTTACTTGGGTATGTCGATAGTCAAAACTCGAGTTTTTGTCAATTTTTATATGGGAAATGTCTATTTTTTGACACATTCGATAATCGATAATATCTAAAAATCGATTATGTATTGACTATGTATATACTAATATGTCATATGTTAATACTGTTGTTTTTTACCATACAACACAAAAACAATTACTTAAATTTTCAGCGGGTTCAAGTTAAAAACAACCAGCTGGCATTCGGTTTTTTTGTTTTTCAATCTTCCATAACACCAATAGAGTACAACAAGAAGTATGGCAACCCTAAAGAATATATACACAAAAATTGTCAATTGTCAAACAGACGAGAATTTATTTTGTAAATATTTCGAAGGAAATAAATAAATTTTTTTTTTAGAAAAAATATCAGCAATAATGTCAACTCCGCGCCGTAATAATCAATGCTACGATTCACCGTATGCTAAATCTGTACAGCAATATCCATCACAATCGGAAGATTTTTTATCATTGGAAGCGAACAAAACACCGAAGCAAGGTCCACAACAGCAACATCAACGATCCTTTTCAACACCGGGAAAATATTTCAATCAAAATTTCCATCAGCGTCATAGGGGTCAACATCAGCAACATTTTGGCGGAATTCATAGTACTCCACAAAGAGGAAATTCCTGGAATGAAGGAGGTGATGTGCAATTCAATCAAAACCACCAACAACGACGAGGGCAGCAGCGCTGGGGTGGTGATGGTGGTGGTCATACCCCATACGGGCAGCAACAAAATCATAGATGGGGTGGATCTGGTAGAGGTGGGGGGAGAGGGAGAGGTGGAGGACAGCAAAAATTTACCAAAATGGTAAGTGCTTATAAGTGCTCTACAAATACAACAACGAAAGTGATTAAGTTGATATGTGCTCTATCTTGCAGGAAAACCCTAAAAATAGTCAATTTGATTTTCCGTTATACTTTCATCCTACAATGTTGGAAGATCCTTGGAGGGATCTGATGGAACGTCATAATGCAATAAGAAGGAGTGAAATCGATATGAAAGCCGATATTGCGAGTCAAGAACAATCTAAATCATCAGTGGAAGATCAATCAGAAGATGAAGGAGGAGATAACGAGCAAAATGCGACGAATACTGCATCAAGAGTGAACCTTACTTAATTGCTAATATTTAGCAATCGATCATAAGTATATACCTACCTATAATTTGTATTGTAACATTTTAATAAAACTGAAGAAAAAAAATTTGCCTTTACATACAAAATTTTTCAATACTCATATTCTTTGATATCCTCCATTTGGATATGGTAGTACAAATTGTAATTATATAATAAACAACTTAATCATGTAGTTTAGAAAAATTATATTTATATAATTGTATTCAAAAAGTGATTGGACCTTTTTTGCCGAACACAATGACCATTCTTAACACTGCATTTTTGTATTACAATTATTTTACAAAATATTTTAATATCAATAGTTATTGTTTATTACTGCAAAGTGAGTCTCTATATGTGTAAATGTAAATAAATATATTTTTGTATAAATTAAAAGCAATTTCCCCAATTTATGTAAATAAAACAAAACAATAATGAATTTACACATAGGTGCATACCAGCTCTGTATGTATTCAAAAAGAAGTTAAACAAAGAATTAAAGAAATAAACAAATATCATTATCAATATAAGTGAACTCCATTGATGGTGGTGGTCATCTGATTACCATTTCATTTATGGTGACTATGACCTCTATGATGTCTGCGCTCTTGCAAATACAATTCCCAATCACGAGAGAGACGATTGTATATGCTCATCACAGCACGCGCATCTTCCACAGAGTTATGTTCACCGGTTTGAATTTCTTGACCGAGTATTGCTAGTGTTAGGCGTTTCAAACTAGGTGTATGACCATTCGCTACTAACCGACACAGCGGTTTGTATTTCGCTGTATCACGTATATACATATATGGATGTTTTATATGTAACACTGCAAGATCTTTACGCAAGCCATGACCAATTAGCACTTTTCCTACAAAGAAACAAACAATTTACATTATAGAATATTTTACAAAAAACAAAAAAAAAATTACAGAAAATATTACACAAATATAACCAACCTTGTAATAGTTGTACCACTTCATCTTGTACCACATTAAATTCATCAGCATTTTCAATATCACGTGGACGTATTCCGGAGATACTTGTTCTATAGTCGATTACTTTTTCAGTTGGCTTAACAAATTTATCCAACAGCACTATGCCATTTTTATTGACAATGCTAACGCGAGCCAACATATCATCTTGCCCATTGAATCCAACACCGACCATCTCACAATCCATAGCAACGTATTTATTGACTTTTGCAGCCTTACGTCTTTGACGCAAACGTGCCGCCTTACTTGGCTCAGCCACAGTACTATCATCACATTGTACAACATCATCCACTTCATTGGCTACGTGATCCTTGGGCAACGGTGTTACAGTTGCCTCGACATTAGGCGTCGCACTCTTACTACTTTGATGGGCATCCCAGTTTGAACCAGCATTCTTTCTGCTTGCATTGGCTAAAGGGTGCAACGATTTAGCTCCATCTGATTGACCATCTGCAGCTTTACGCTTGTGACGTTTTCGTGCCGATTTACTTAACGGCGCACCACCATTGTCATTACATTGTGAGACACTATTTTCTTCGTTGACTACTTGATGCTTCCCCACCGTATTGTGCCAATTTGTGCCAGCATTTTTTCTGCTTACATCCGTTGGCAATGATGTATGCAATGATTTGCTTTCGATCACATTACCTTCGGCAGCTTTACGCTTATAAAGCTGTCGTGCTGCTTTACCTGGTACCGCAGTTTCACTTCCATTACAATGTTTGGCATCATTTTCTTCATTGGCTTGCAGATCTTTGCTGCCGCCAACAATATTGCTGTACAAGTGGCTATTTCTTCTATATGCATTTGTGTTATTCGATGGAGACAGTATTTGCAATCGTTCCATTGATGTATGTAATGATTTGCTAATGTTTGATTTACGTACCATAGCTTGACCCTGGTCTCCTTCACCTTGTCGAATGTGGCCGGGCTGATGAGCATCTCCATTCACTCTTCCTGTATTTTTATTCTTCTTCATTTTGCTGGAGCATATATTTTGCTGTAATGATGGGATTCCTATATGTATGTTGATTTCGAATTTCTTTTTGGAATTTTGCATTATTTCTTGAAACTATCAATTTTATTAATATCTTCTCAATTTTTCATTATTTCTGAATAAATTGTTCAACAAAATACTTCGTAAACGTGCAATATAGGAGCAAGCAGAAAATGGTTTATCTCGCTGGCTACTCTAAAGCCATCGTTCAATATAATCCGTCATCCGTCATTCATTGCGTTTTACGTTTGACAGCAAGTTGAAATACATACATACGCTTCTGAATCAAGAATGATAGAAATAAAGATAGCGCACTGTGACGTCATAAACGAAACAGTACGAATAGTAGGTGAATAAGAAGTATCAATATCTCATACAAAAGGTAAATAAAACTGCGAACATATATTTAAAATGGCAAAATAAGCAATATTTATTACTTTATTATGAAAAATATTAAGAGAAACAATTAAATAAATTACTACGAAAATATGTATGTAACCTAAAGTGACCAGAAGTTGTCTAAGTGGAAAAGCTGTGCACCAAATAAAATGCAAAAAAAAGCGAAGTGGTTTCGTGTTTTCATTACATGTTATTGTGCGCATATGTATAGATGTATGAATATTAAAAAAGAATTAAATAATATCAATACTTAAAAAAAGAATTAAAAAAGAATTAATAAAAACTAAGTTACTATTTTAGTGAATTTTCTTTTTTTTCTTGTAAGCGGCTTCAATTTCTTTGTTTAGTTTTCTAATCTTGAAGAACATCCTCGCCCGGAAGAATAATTTCTTTACCTTAATATTGCAATTAATACTGGAAGATTGTTCATATGTTTTTGTACAAAATTATTTGTTATGAGCAACCCGTTTCCATTAATTTTTTTACATTCTTGGACAAATTTTGCAAAACTCCTTTTTAAAACTTGAATGTTATATACATACTTTCTTTCCGTCTGTTCAAAAGAGAGCTTCAAGGCGATACACTTATCTGAACTATCTAATCCTACCTCCACTAATAAGTTAATTTAAACAGTTGAATATTTCCATACAATAACCAACGATTTTTTGTTACCATTAACTGCAATTTCCGAACTTTGTTGATGCAACAACATAGCAAGGATGTGCTTATTTTCTCTCCGCTGAACCCTCTGTTCCCGAAGAGTTCTCCCACCAGATACTCGATAGACAGTTGGCACAACCCCGCGCTTCAATTTATATTTGGAAGTAAAGCCTGGAAAATTAGGAACATTTAAGAAAAGCGAATGCTGTGCAAATAAAATAAATAAATTTTACCCATTTCATAATCCTTGAGGATTACAAAATCATCATTTATGAAATAGTCCTTGCAAATTACACCTTTTTTGTGGTTGAAAGGACTTGACCGCCGGCAGAAACTAATCCACTTTTTTGCCAAAGCCACATAACAGGGAAAAGAAAAATAGTTCTTTAATAACGATTTGTCGAACCATCGTCAGTGCAACTCGTCACTGCACACTTCATTTATAAAAATCACTTTTCTTCAATCAAAATTTGTTTTTAAGTTACCGCGTACTATACAAATGCAATAATTATAAAAATTGATTTGCCCTCTTTGGTTAATTTTCGTTTCTTTCATGACGTCACCATACGAACTCGAACCAAAAAAAAAATAATGTTCACTCAGGGCGCAATCTCTATTTCCACCATTCTCGCTTCTCAATAGTAGGTCCGTTCGCTGCGTAATAGTTTTTACAAATTATTACAAATTTTACCAAAACAGTAAATGAGTGGAAATTGAGAGAGTAAATAATTTCCTGTCTGGCAATATTTTTACTAGTAAGAATTCATGATATAGAAAAAGCAGCTGTTCTTACTGGCAAGTGACAGAACTGAAGGAGTTTGGAAATTACTAGTAAATCTTTGCACATGAGTTGCAAAGGAACACTCGCTTATTTATCGAATTGCATGCAAAGCAACAACAAAAATAAGCGAGGTCGGTTATTGTTGCATAAAACAACAAGTTCAATTGAACTTGCTTATATTGTAACGAGTATCGATGGTTGGTTACTCATCACTATTGTCACTGACACTATTGTGAATAACACGAATATTGGCAGCAACGAAACGAATGTCAGCAAAAAGAAATAGGCGATAACCATAACAAACCAACGAAAAAGAAAGAGAAGAATCTCGATAAAGGAAGATTCTAGAGTGTTGCCACAGAATATAAATAGGGCCAGTTGCTGACAAATGAACTCAATCGAATTCCGAACGTGATTGCGCAAAAATTGGTACTGTATTAGAGGCAAAAGTTGCAAGTACATTAAAGTGCTATTGTAAATAGAGTTGATTAAATAAATTGTTGCTGTATATAGTTGTACAAAATAAGTGTTGCAATTATTATTAACAGAATCCAGTGATCGAACAAGGCTGATTCAAATAGAATTAAACGTTCACAAAATCAGTCATGGAGTGGGATATGTGTGTCCACCGTCTGCATGTATCATCAATTTGATCTATGATGGTTTAGCAAAAAAAGAAAGTTTATAATTTAAATTTTTTATAAATCATATACAATACATTCGAATTGCCTTCAGCTTTAAAACGTCCTTTCTCTTTAGGCGGATATGTTTTTGGTAGGCGTAACGCCAACGCCCTAGAATGCCTCTCAAGCTCAGCTATATAGTTCTTAGCAAGTTTGGAATCCTCATCACTTACAATATGAATGTGTCCCTGTGGATATTAGGGTTTTTAATGTACCAAGGAGCATAGGTAATTATTCAAATGATTTTCGATTGGATTCTTTGGGGTATTTCCACATTTGATGGTGCTGCAGTACCCCAGAGTTGGATACCCATATGGGTTTAATAACAGCCTTATAAAGTAGTACCTTATAGTTCAGTTTGAGCTTGGGCTCTCCAGGCCAATTCATCTACTTTAAGGATAGCCACGTTAGGGGTAAACTTGCAGTAGGTTATTGGCAAAAGTAATTCCCTTTTCAGCTTCACTTCTTGAGTCAACATATTCATGAAATTCAGAGGTTTCTTTTACTTTTAAAAGACGATGACATTTTTTGGTTCGGCTTCTTTTTCAGAGGTGGGGATCTATACATTTACAATTCACGCCATATAGATCTTTTTTCAGAGGAGCTCTAGAATTTCTTGGGGGTACGTTCTTGGCGGGCTGATATGGCTCAATGTAGAGTGAGGCTATTTTTACTGCTTGGGAAAGTAACTCCGGGAGTAATGTTAATATCAAGATGAGAGCTGATATACACTTTATACTTGAGTCAGTCTCAAAAACCTGAATCGTTAATACAAAATCATCCTTCCACCATTTAAGGAAATGTTATTTACTAATATACCACTGCTATTATCACATATTTTTTTGATTTTTATACCCTGCATAATGCAATATGCATGGTATATTCATTTCGGTCAGATGTTTGTGTCCACTTGAAGGAATCTCCGGAGATATAGACATGGATATATATTCGTGATCAGCGTCGATTAAATTTTCGATTTAACGATGTCCGTCCGTCCGTCCGTCCGTCCGTCTGTCTGTCACCTGGCTGGTTCGCACGATAACTTGAGTAAATATTGAGCTATTTCGATGAAATTTGGCATAAGTAATCTATGATCCAAGGGTACGGAGGGGATTGATATTGGGCATGATCGGTCAATAACCACGCCCACACGAAGCATTCAAAGCGACTAACCTCGAAATTCTCAAAATCTTTAACTTGCTATAACTCACATAATATACCACTTGGGACAACAATATTTTGCACATAGAGTTATATTATACTACTATATAACCTCGCCAAAAGTGGGTGAGCCACGCCTACTTTCTAGCGTAGCTCCCATACAAAGTGTCTGTACTTCTTTTAAATTGAAACTGCTGTAACTTCTACAATCTTCTGTCTAGAATAACCATAATTGACACTTAGATTAACACGGCAGTCAGAAATAATATGGCAGAAAATCAATGTGCCACGCCCACTCCTTTTTGGGTCTCCCATACAAAGTTGCGGAAATTAAAAAAAATGTTACCGGTTATAACTTGCAAACTATTCAGCGTAGAATAACGAGATTTAAGGTGTAGATTATTATTGTACGAGCAACTAGGCTCACAGAAAATGGGCGCACAACGCCCAGTGTTTATCGTAGCCCCGATACAAATTTTAAATTGAAACAGCTGTAACTTCGGCAATCTTCTGTCTAGAATAACCATAATTGACACTTAAATTAATATCGTAGTCGGCAAAAATCTGGCAGAAAATCAGTGTGCCACGCCCACTCCTTCATTGGTCTCCCATACAAAGTCGAGTGAATTAAACTAAAATTTTAAGCTCCATAGCTTACAAACCATTTAGCCTAGGACAACGAGACTTAGGGTATGGATTAGTATTGTACGAGCAACTAGGCTCACAGAAAATGGGCGCACCACACCTAGTGTTTATCGTAGCCCCCATACAAATTTTTAATTGAAACAGCTGTAACTTAGGCAATCTTATGTCTACAATAACCATAATTGACACTTAAATTAATATCGTAGTCGGAAATAATCTGGCGAAAAATCAGCGTACCACGCCCACTTCTTATTGGGGCTCCCATACAAAGTTGAGGAAATTAAACAAAAATGTTAACCACCATAACTTAGAAACTATTCAACGTAGGACACCAAATTTAAGGTGTGGATTAACATTGAAAAATTAATTGGATTTACTAGAAAGTGGTAAGCCACGCCCACTTTTTATATAGCTCCCATACTAAGCCTCGGAATTATCTTAAAATCCTTTTACTTCGTCAAAGTCAACCATATTTCGGGTGTAAATTAGTAGTATATGCAAAAATTGTTCCTCGAAAAGTGGAAATAAAAGAAAAGTTGGATATTCGAGTAAACTTTTTATATACAAATCTACATATGCAGGGTATAGTTTGGTCGGCCCCAGCCGACTGTAAGGAGATTTTTTGTTTACAAATATTTTCAGCAATCTTGCAGCATTTTTATTTCAGCTTCATGCATTATATCGAAAATTTTACGTTTAGTTTCCAATTGTAGTTGCAACGGCATTTTTTGCAACACCTTTGCATAACCTAGGAACATCAATTCCAATGAAGTGAAATTGTCGAAAGTTAACGAAGACGATTTCGTCTGTATATCATCACGTTGTGTGTTTGCTGTTCCTTCAGTTTTTGAGCCATTCGATTCTGTGGAGTCACTTTCTTCGCATTCATCATCATCATTATTATCATTCTTATCAGAGTTGAGAATTTGCTGCAATTCTTCTTCATCTAATTCCTCTACATCAGAATCTACACTATTGAAGGAATTACAAGATCGAATAAATTATATTAATATATTAATGAGCGTAAAAAGATACACATACACTGGATGCATTAGGTACGGTTGTATAAACTGCATATCGTTTGCAAATTCAAATGTAGTTCCATGCTGTAAATAATCCAAATATCTACCAACTAAACTGTCCCACCATTTTTGTGCAGTTTTGGCTAAATAAATAGATCATAATAAATTATCACTACATATTCCACATAATAGAAATTAGCAGCATAAACCTACCGCTAATACTCGACCCATTCGTAAACTTGGTCCATTCTTCCAAAACACGAGCGCTATCCTCTATTCCATTATTTACATACAATATTCGACGTTTTTTTACCCCTTCAATAAATAATCTTTCTGGATTCATTGTTATGCTATTTATATTTAAATACGAAAAAGTTAATGTATTTACTATCAAAGTATTGCGGTTTTATTGCCGAAGCCCATAGAATACTTTGTTCCTTTGCGTAAAAGCATATAACTGACAGCGACGGAAAAAACGGTGTAAGCTGGCCCAGTGAATACGTTTCACACCAGATACACTTCTAGTAGTTCATATGCAAATTTACTATTTAGTATTTATTATGTATTTTATTTCACTGAAATAAATGTATATCACTTTTATTATACATTCAATAACTATTTGAACATCCATTTAATGCAATATTTAATATTAAGTTTTATAATAATTATTATTGTTAAAATGCAACCGTGTTTGCTTCACGTACGCTAAAGATTAAAGTTTATACTTTGCGTTGAAGGACACGGAGTGATTGGGCATCACTTCATACAAATTCATGTATTTTAACTCAGTTGTCAGTTGTGTATGACGGATTGGCTATATAAAGTATTCTATGGACTTCGGCTATTTGTTCCTATGCGTTAAAACATATAACTGACAGCCACGGAAAAAACGGTGTAAGCTGCCCCAATCAATACGTATCACAACGGATACAAAATCACCTGTTTCTTTTAAACGTACTATACTATTTTTGTACTTGTATGTATATAGTGTTTGATTTGTATAAAATGGAGGAAGATATTTTGGAAATTATTTTATTTGGTAATATTTTTTTAATTTTATAAGAATTATTATTGTTGAAATGCAACCCTGTTTGTCTGATGTACGCTAAAGATACAAGATGGCCATCTTTTATACTTTGCGTTGAAGGACACGGAGTGATTGGGCATCACTTCATACAAATTCATGTCTTTTAACTCAGCTGTCAGTTGTGTATGACAGATTGGCGTACATAAAGTATTCTATGGGCTTCGGCTATTACTAAACAGCTGATTGCTGTTTTATTTGGTCTCCTCTCTTTCATTACTATCACTATCAATTTCTGTCATCTGTCACTCTCGATTTGAAAAAATCTACAAGTAGTACGTGAACCAAAAACTATCAGAAACTTGTAAATTTACATTCACAGTTCGTAATTGACAGCTGGATTTATTTGATCGCCAACGCTTTTCATTTCGAAAACTGAACAATTGTTGAAAGTTTTTTATAAGCGAACACACCTATTGTTTTGTAATTTGGATCGAGAAAAATTCACAATAGAAATTGTTCAGCAGTGTTGCCATCGGAAATTGCCCTAATCTTCTTTAATTTTGAGGATTAACACGTTGAGTTAATGCGGATTAGCTGTTAATTCGAATTAAATCGTTAATCCGGATTAACGTTGCCGCGTGTCTAGGCTATTATCTTTCATCCTATCGTCGGGTCACAATGTTGCTGGCGCTGTTGTCGTTGTAGCAGTAACAATACGGAAATGTTTTGTGAAATGGCGATTGCTTCCGGGACGAAGACTCGTCTATTGTTAGAAAGTTCCTACTATAGTATCATATGTAACTGTATGTAGAGGAAGACTCGGACCTCATATATATTGTTACGTTTTTATTCTGTGAGCGTTTAATTCTATTTGAATTACCTTGTTCGATCACTGGATTCTGTTAATGATAACTGCAACACTTATTTTGTACAACTATATACAGCAACAATTTATTTAATAATTTCTATTTACAATCAACACTGTTTACAATCAACTATTTACTATAACACTTAAATGTACTTGCAACTTTTGCCTCTGTATCAATGTTTTCGCAATCACGTTCGGAAGTAGATTGATTGTCAATTCTCAACACTAGCTCTATTTATACTCTGTTGGCAACACCCCAGAATCTTCCTTTATCGAGATTCTTCTCTTCCTTTCTCGTTGGCTTGTTCTGGTTATCGCTTATTTCTTTTTGTTGACATTCGTTTCGATGCTGCCAATAGAGTCAGTCACAATAGTGATGAGTAATCAACTATCGATACTCGTTACACTGCCCTCCTCTTAACCTTGTTCGTCCCGAACAAGTTTTTATACTTCCCCTCGATATGGCGCAAGTCGCTCCAAGTGCACTACTTTAAACTTTGCTCTTTTATTCCAGGCACGTTGAATGCGATACACTACGTCATTTATCTTTGCTATAATCTCATATGGTCCTTCCCAATGAGTCTGTAGTTTAGGAGACAGGCCTTTCTTTCGTTGTGGATTATGAAGCATTACAAGCTCTCCTTCATAGAACCCTTTTGAATTTGCTTTCAAGTCATACCTGGCCTTCATCTTATCGCTTATCATCTGCGACCGCTCTCTGATGAACTGATGTACTTCATCCAACTGTTCCCGCTTTTCGCTAGTATAATTTCCTTCGGTTGATCTCGTTGGTGTTACAACTCCAAATTTTAAATCAGCTGGCAGTCTTAACTCGTTTCCAAAAATTGCCATTGCCGGTGTAGTAGCCGTCGTATCATGTTGTGCGCATCGATATGCCATGAGGAACATTGGTATATGTACATCCCAGTCTCTTTGGTATTTATCTACGACTTTTCTCAAATATTCCTCCAAGGTACGGTTAAATCGTTCTACCATGCCATCAGATTGTGGATGCAAAGGTGTTGTACGAGTTTTGTATATACCCAGCATACGGCATATCTCTTGGAATACAACTGATTCGAAATTTCGACCTTGGTCTGAGTGTAACTCCATCGGTACACCAAAACGAGTAACCCATTGGTTGACGAATACATCCGCAACTGTACTAGCTTCCTGATTTGGAATGGGGTATACTTCAGGCCATTTACTGAAGTAATCTATAACCACCAGAACATACTTGTTTCCTGCGTTGCTTATTGGAAATGGCCCAGCTATGTCCATAGCAATTCGCTCAAATGGAGCACCCACGGTGTATTGGTGCATCTTACCTCGACTTTTCTTAGTGGGACCTTTGGCCATTGCACATTGCTTACATTTCCGAATCCAATCAGCGACATGGTCATGACATCCAACCCAATAAAATCGGTTCTTTATTTTCTCGACGGTTTTGGTGATTCCCAAATGCCCTCCACTGGAGGCATTGTGATACTCAGCTATCACTTCATTTATTCTCGCCTTGGGTACCACTAGAAGATCATTAGTGATTTTTCCATCCACACTTTCCCATGCTCGGAATAAACATCCGTCTCGTAAGTGCAGGCTTTGCCACTGCGCCCAGTATGCCTTTGCTATTGGACTCTCATTAGCCATTTCTTGCCAATCTGGACGTATGCCCTGCTTCTTGTATTCCATAATCTTTACGAGATCTGGGTCGTTCCGCTGATCTTCTTGCACTCGTTCGGTGGTCCATGACTCCTCCGGCAATATATTCGTAAGTCGTATGTCGACAATGTGCTCCTTGCTTTCCACTCGAGAACAATGTTTACATTCCATTTTGCAAGGACGACGAGATAGAGCATCCGCGTTGCCGTGATGTCCTCCTTTACGATGTTCGATGGTAAAATCATAACTCTGCAGCCTTTCAATCCAGCGCGCCAATTGTCCTTCTGGGTTTTTAAATTGCAATAACCACCTTAGCGCTGAGTGGTCAGTTCGTAGATGAAATGACTGACCGTACAAGTATTTATGGAAATACTTTACACATTCCAGTATTGCGAGCAACTCTCTTCGTGTGACACAGTAATTTCTTTCTGACTTCGACAGGATTTTACTGTAGTATGCTATTACTTTTTCTTGCCCATCTATGATCTGAGAGAGCACACCACCTATTCCATAGCCACTCGCATCTGTGTCCAACACAAACTTTTGACCAGGTACTGGATACGCTAATATTGGTGCTGAACAGAGTTTTTCTTTCAGCTGTTCGAATGCTTTCTGTTGGTCCTCGCCCCACACAAATGGTTTGTTCTTTCTTGTCAACTCATGCAGACTGCTGGCGATGTTTGCAAATCCAGGAACAAATCGTCTATAGTAGGTGCATAAGCCTAGGAAGCTTCTTAGCTCGTGAAGATTCGACGGAATAGGCCATTCTTGAACTGCTGCTACTTTCTCCTCGTCGGTATGTACCCCTTCTGTTGTTACTTTATGACCAAGATATTTAACTTCTTGCCTGAAGAGTGAACACTTTTTCATATTCAGTTTAAGCCCTGCTGATTGTATACGCTCAAATACTTCTTTCAACTTTTCCAGGTGGTCGTTAAAATCTTTTCCCATCACAATAATGTCATCGAGATACACCAAGCACGTTTTCCAGTGTAGTCCTCTGAGTACACGCTCCATCAAACGTTCGAAAGTAGCTGGCGCATTGCATAAACCAAATGGCATGACTGTAAATTGCCATAGACCATCGCCAATACTGAAAGCTGTTTTCTCTTTGTCTTCCTTACCAAGTTCCACTTGCCAGTAGCCACTTTGCAAATCAAGAGTTGAGAACCACTTCGCACCAGATAGTGTGTCCAGAGTGTCATCGATTCTTGGCAGTGGATAGCTGTCTTTTTTCGTAATATCATTTAGCTTTCTGTAATCCACACAGAATCGAGTACTTCCATCCTTCTTCTTTACCAGCACAACTGGTGAACTCCATGGACTCGCTGATGGTTGAATAACACCTTGTTTCTGCATATCGGAAATCAGCTTAATGGCTTCGTCTCTTTTGGCCAATGGAACTCGTCGTGGTGCTTGACGAATTGGTCTAGAATCACCGGTGTCAATGTGATGCTTCACGATGGTTGTTCGTCCTCCAGTTTTTCTATTTGAAGAAAATATTGAACTGTACTTCTCCAATACTTGTAAAGCCTTTTCTTTTTGCTGTTTGGTAAGCACACCTGCCCATTCCTCCATGTGTGCTTTTATTTCCGCCTTGCCAGTTCCTGATCTTCCACTTTTTATCGACGAACCCTTTTCGCAGTCTACTACGGCAGTAACTTCCTGGCAATGACCAATCACCATTCCTTTCTTTACAACTGTAGATGTATTAGTTGGATTTAAAATTCGCACAGGTACTATTCCATTTTCTTTAGGTTCCACTAACGTCCTACCAGGTATGATGTTTTTATTTTGTATTTCTTCATCTGCTTCCACTAACCACAACTTGCCTGTCCCATCATCCACATTCATCTGTGCCCATATCACCGCTTCTGATTTTGCTGGAACCTCTTGGCGTTGACATGCCAGTACTCGTTTGATGTTCCCACTACGCTTGTAACCGATGTTCAATGGTAGTTCGACATTTGCATAGCGCAGAATCCGTTGATTTAAATCTAACGTAAATCCGTTGTCAATCATAAAATCAACACCAATTATTACGTCATCGATGATGTCGGCCACAATGAATTCATGTTCCCATGTGCAATTTCCAATAGATACTCGTTTCTTTATCTTGCCCAGAATTTGTGCATCCTCACCCGTTGCTGTACGCAATTTTATTCCCATTAAAGGCTCAAACCTCCTTACCAAATCGCTCTTGATTATAGAATGTGATGCACCAGTGTCCAGAGTTAACATGAATTCCATATTGTCCAATTTTCCATCAATAGTCAAGCTGCTTGGCACACGCTGTAGTTGTGAAATGTGAATGATGGGGCAACCCACTGTTGGAGTCAGTTCACGCCCCGCTGAACTGACTCGATTTAGTTTAACGATGGATTTGTGTTAGTGGAGCGATCGCTATCCATCTTATTCTCCTTCTTTTGTCTTCCTGGAGAATTCGATCTTGATCGCTTTCGTCGTAGACGGCAGTCACGCGCCATGTGTCCTGGTTTGTCGCAAATAAAGCACTTACCAGTAAATTTGATTTCGCGTCGACCTGTTGTTCTTCCTTCAGGCTGCACTACAGATTTGAATGCCTGACACACTGCTTCAACCAGATCTGCTGTTTCTGTTTCTAGTTGGCGTACACGTGGCATTGGTCGACACATCAAACTGGCGGCTTCAAACGTCAATGCACTACTGACTGTTTCGGCATAAGTATTTCTTGGTGACATGACTAGGGCACGCTTTGTCTCTCCATCACGTATGCCATCTATGAAAGCCTCTATTTTGATTTTTTCGACGAACTCTTCCGAATTACCGGAGAACGCTAGATGACATAAGCGCTCAATATCGGAAGCGAATTCCTGAAGGCTCTCATTACTCCGTTGCACTCGCGATCTCAATTCCACACGATGTAATTGACTCTTGTATTCATTTCCATATTTCCTTTGGAGGGTGTCCATCAGTGACTGGTAGCTACCACGATCTTTCTCTGGAACCATCTGTAACACCTCGGAAGCATTACCTTTTAATGCGACTATTAAAGCAGCAGTCTTGTCGCTATCATCCCATTGATTCTTCGAAGCTGTTGTCTCGAATTGAAGCTTGAAGATATTGAATGGCGTACTTCCGTCAAATATTGGTGGCTTTAATTTGATTGTACTTGAATCTCTAATCACTGATGTGGCTGGTCCATTTATTTTTAGTTGGTTGAGATCGTGCTGTAATTTCTCGAACTTATCTTCCAAGTCATCTACATGTTCCTTGAGATCCATGACTTTTTCATTAATGGTTCCGGAAATTTCTTGAAATCTAATCTCAATTCCTTTTTGCAGATTTTCGATGACGTGTTCTTGTCGAGCCGAACCTTCTTGAATTTCCATACGCAATTCAGCCGAATGTTCTTGAAGCTTGTAGTCAATTGTTTTCTGGAATTCTCCCATAGCGTTTTCTTGACGTACCGAATGTTCTTGAAACTTGGAGTCAATGCGAGACGCATTTTCTTGTAGCTGTTGTTGCTGCTGTTGCATCATGGTTTTCATGAATTCCATGAGTTGCCCACTCGAATCTATTTTGCTCTCTTCCTCAGCGTGCACAACTGCTTGTATATCGGCTTCCTCAAAGAACTCATGTTCTTCTACATTAATTCCCTTAGCCTCCATAGCTTGCCTCAGCCTCACCAGCAGTTCCGCCTTTGCACCTGATGACGATAGATTCATCTCTACCAACAGCTTTTTAAGCTGGTCCACTTTAAGTTGGTCAATTTTCACCATCTTTACAGAATCCCACTTCTGACACCAATTGTTACGTTTTTATTCTGTGAACGTTTAATTCTATTTGAATTACCTTGTTCGATCACTGGATTCTGTTAATGATAACTGCAACACTTATTTTGTACAACTATATACAGCAACAATTTATTTAATAATTTCTATTTACAATCAACACTGTTTACAATCAACTATTTACTATAACACTTAAATGTACTTGCAACTTTTGCCTCTGTATCAATGTTTTCGCAATCACGTTCGGAAGTAGATTGATTGTCAATTCTCAACACTAGCTCTATTTATACTCTGTTGGCAACACCCCAGAATCTTCCTTTATCGAGATTCTTCTCTTCCTTTCTCGTTGGCTTGTTCTGGTTATCGCTTATTTCTTTTTGTTGACATTCGTTTCGATGCTGCCAATAGAGTCAGTCACAATAGTGATGAGTAATCAACTATCGATACTCGTTACAATATGTTTTTGTACAAAATTATTTGTTATGAGCAACCCGTTTCCATTAATTTTTTTACATTCTTGGACAAATTTTGCAAAACTCCTTTTTAAAACTTGAATGTTATATACATACTTTCTTTCCGTCTGTTCAAAAGAGAGCTTCAAGGCGATACACTTATCTGAACTATCTAATCCTACCTCCACTAATAAGTTAATTTAAACAGTTGAATATTTCCATACAATAACCAACGATTTTTTGTTACCATTAACTGCAATTTCCGAACTTTGTTGATGCAACAACATAGCAAGGATGTGCTTATTTTCTCTCCGCTGAACCCTCTGTTCCCGAAGAGTTCTCCCACCAGATACTCGATAGACAGTTGGCACAACCCCGCGCTTCAATTTATATTTGGAAGTAAAGCCTGGAAAATTAGGAACATTTAAGAAAAGCGAATGCTGTGCAAATAAAATAAATAAATTTTACCCATTTCATAATCCTTGAGGATTACAAAATCATCATTTATGAAATAGTCCTTGCAAATTACACCTTTTTTGTGGTTGAAAGGACTTGACCGCCGGCAGAAACTAATCCACTTTTTTGCCAAAGCCACATAACAGGGAAAAGAAAAATAGTTCTTTAATAACGATTTGTCGAACCATCGTCAGTGCAACTCGTCACTGCACACTTCATTTATAAAAATCACTTTTCTTCAATCAAAATTTGTTTTTAAGTTACCGCGTACTATACAAATGCAATAATTATAAAAATTGATTTGCCCTCTTTGGTTAATTTTCGTTTCTTTCATGACGTCACCATACGAACTCGAACCAAAAAAAAAATAATGTTCACTCAGGGCGCAATCTCTATTTCCACCATTCTCGCTTCTCAATAGTAGGTCCGTTCGCTGCGTAATAGTTTTTACAAATTATTACAAATTTTACCAAAACAGTAAATGAGTGGAAATTGAGAGAGTAAATAATTTCCTGTCTGGCAATATTTTTACTAGTAAGAATTCATGATATAGAAAAAGCAGCTGTTCTTACTGGCAAGTGACAGAACTGAAGGAGTTTGGAAATTACTAGTAAATCTTTGCACATGAGTTGCAAAGGAACACTCGCTTATTTATCGAATTGCATGCAAAGCAACAACAAAAATAAGCGAGGTCGGTTATTGTTGCATAAAACAACAAGTTCAATTGAACTTGCTTATATTGTAACGAGTATCGATGGTTGGTTACTCATCACTATTGTCACTGACACTATTGTGAATAACACGAATATTGGCAGCAACGAAACGAATGTCAGCAAAAAGAAATAGGCGATAACCATAACAAACCAACGAAAAAGAAAGAGAAGAATCTCGATAAAGGAAGATTCTAGAGTGTTGCCACAGAATATAAATAGGGCCAGTTGCTGACAAATGAACTCAATCGAATTCCGAACGTGATTGCGCAAAAATTGGTACTGTATTAGAGGCAAAAGTTGCAAGTACATTAAAGTGCTATTGTAAATAGAGTTGATTAAATAAATTGTTGCTGTATATAGTTGTACAAAATAAGTGTTGCAATTATTATTAACAGAATCCAGTGATCGAACAAGGCTGATTCAAATAGAATTAAACGTTCACAAAATCAGTCATGGAGTGGGATATGTGTGTCCACCGTCTGCATGTATCATCAATTTGATCTATGATGGTTTAGCAAAAAAAGAAAGTTTATAATTTAAATTTTTTATAAATCATATACAATACATTCGAATTGCCTTCAGCTTTAAAACGTCCTTTCTCTTTAGGCGGATATGTTTTTGGTAGGCGTAACGCCAACGCCCTAGAATGCCTCTCAAGCTCAGCTATATAGTTCTTAGCAAGTTTGGAATCCTCATCACTTACAATATGAATGTGTCCCTGTGGATATTAGGGTTTTTAATGTACCAAGGAGCATAGGTAATTATTCAAATGATTTTCGATTGGATTCTTTGGGGTATTTCCACATTTGATGGTGCTGCAGTACCCCAGAGTTGGATACCCATATGGGTTTAATAACAGCCTTATAAAGTAGTACCTTATAGTTCAGTTTGAGCTTGGGCTCTCCAGGCCAATTCATCTACTTTAAGGATAGCCACGTTAGGGGTAAACTTGCAGTAGGTTATTGGCAAAAGTAATTCCCTTTTCAGCTTCACTTCTTGAGTCAACATATTCATGAAATTCAGAGGTTTCTTTTACTTTTAAAAGACGATGACATTTTTTGGTTCGGCTTCTTTTTCAGAGGTGGGGATCTATACATTTACAATTCACGCCATATAGATCTTTTTTCAGAGGAGCTCTAGAATTTCTTGGGGGTACGTTCTTGGCGGGCTGATATGGCTCAATGTAGAGTGAGGCTATTTTTACTGCTTGGGAAAGTAACTCCGGGAGTAATGTTAATATCAAGATGAGAGCTGATATACACTTTATACTTGAGTCAGTCTCAAAAACCTGAATCGTTAATACAAAATCATCCTTCCACCATTTAAGGAAATGTTATTTACTAATATACCACTGCTATTATCACATATTTTTTTGATTTTTATACCCTGCATAATGCAATATGCATGGTATATTCATTTCGGTCAGATGTTTGTGTCCACTTGAAGGAATCTCCGGAGATATAGACATGGATATATATTCGTGATCAGCGTCGATTAAATTTTCGATTTAACGATGTCCGTCCGTCCGTCCGTCTGTCTGTCACCTGGCTGGTTCGCACGATAACTTGAGTAAATATTGAGCTATTTCGATGAAATTTGGCATAAGTAATCTATGATCCAAGGGTACGGAGGGGATTGATATTGGGCATGATCGGTCAATAACCACGCCCACACGAAGCATTCAAAGCGACTAACCTCGAAATTCTCAAAATCTTTAACTTGCTATAACTCACATAATATACCACTTGGGACAACAATATTTTGCACATAGAGTTATATTATACTACTATATAACCTCGCCAAAAGTGGGTGAGCCACGCCTACTTTCTAGCGTAGCTCCCATACAAAGTGTCTGTACTTCTTTTAAATTGAAACTGCTGTAACTTCTACAATCTTCTGTCTAGAATAACCATAATTGACACTTAGATTAACACGGCAGTCAGAAATAATATGGCAGAAAATCAATGTGCCACGCCCACTCCTTTTTGGGTCTCCCATACAAAGTTGCGGAAATTAAAAAAAATGTTACCGGTTATAACTTGCAAACTATTCAGCGTAGAATAACGAGATTTAAGGTGTAGATTATTATTGTACGAGCAACTAGGCTCACAGAAAATGGGCGCACAACGCCCAGTGTTTATCGTAGCCCCGATACAAATTTTAAATTGAAACAGCTGTAACTTCGGCAATCTTCTGTCTAGAATAACCATAATTGACACTTAAATTAATATCGTAGTCGGCAAAAATCTGGCAGAAAATCAGTGTGCCACGCCCACTCCTTCATTGGTCTCCCATACAAAGTCGAGTGAATTAAACTAAAATTTTAAGCTCCATAGCTTACAAACCATTTAGCCTAGGACAACGAGACTTAGGGTATGGATTAGTATTGTACGAGCAACTAGGCTCACAGAAAATGGGCGCACCACACCTAGTGTTTATCGTAGCCCCCATACAAATTTTTAATTGAAACAGCTGTAACTTAGGCAATCTTATGTCTACAATAACCATAATTGACACTTAAATTAATATCGTAGTCGGAAATAATCTGGCGAAAAATCAGCGTACCACGCCCACTTCTTATTGGGGCTCCCATACAAAGTTGAGGAAATTAAACAAAAATGTTAACCACCATAACTTAGAAACTATTCAACGTAGGACACCAAATTTAAGGTGTGGATTAACATTGAAAAATTAATTGGATTTACTAGAAAGTGGTAAGCCACGCCCACTTTTTATATAGCTCCCATACTAAGCCTCGGAATTATCTTAAAATCCTTTTACTTCGTCAAAGTCAACCATATTTCGGGTGTAAATTAGTAGTATATGCAAAAATTGTTCCTCGAAAAGTGGAAATAAAAGAAAAGTTGGATATTCGAGTAAACTTTTTATATACAAATCTACATATGCAGGGTATAGTTTGGTCGGCCCCAGCCGACTGTAAGGAGATTTTTTGTTTACAAATATTTTCAGCAATCTTGCAGCATTTTTATTTCAGCTTCATGCATTATATCGAAAATTTTACGTTTAGTTTCCAATTGTAGTTGCAACGGCATTTTTTGCAACACCTTTGCATAACCTAGGAACATCAATTCCAATGAAGTGAAATTGTCGAAAGTTAACGAAGACGATTTCGTCTGTATATCATCACGTTGTGTGTTTGCTGTTCCTTCAGTTTTTGAGCCATTCGATTCTGTGGAGTCACTTTCTTCGCATTCATCATCATCATTATTATCATTCTTATCAGAGTTGAGAATTTGCTGCAATTCTTCTTCATCTAATTCCTCTACATCAGAATCTACACTATTGAAGGAATTACAAGATCGAATAAATTATATTAATATATTAATGAGCGTAAAAAGATACACATACACTGGATGCATTAGGTACGGTTGTATAAACTGCATATCGTTTGCAAATTCAAATGTAGTTCCATGCTGTAAATAATCCAAATATCTACCAACTAAACTGTCCCACCATTTTTGTGCAGTTTTGGCTAAATAAATAGATCATAATAAATTATCACTACATATTCCACATAATAGAAATTAGCAGCATAAACCTACCGCTAATACTCGACCCATTCGTAAACTTGGTCCATTCTTCCAAAACACGAGCGCTATCCTCTATTCCATTATTTACATACAATATTCGACGTTTTTTTACCCCTTCAATAAATAATCTTTCTGGATTCATTGTTATGCTATTTATATTTAAATACGAAAAAGTTAATGTATTTACTATCAAAGTATTGCGGTTTTATTGCCGAAGCCCATAGAATACTTTGTTCCTTTGCGTAAAAGCATATAACTGACAGCGACGGAAAAAACGGTGTAAGCTGGCCCAGTGAATACGTTTCACACCAGATACACTTCTAGTAGTTCATATGCAAATTTACTATTTAGTATTTATTATGTATTTTATTTCACTGAAATAAATGTATATCACTTTTATTATACATTCAATAACTATTTGAACATCCATTTAATGCAATATTTAATATTAAGTTTTATAATAATTATTATTGTTAAAATGCAACCGTGTTTGCTTCACGTACGCTAAAGATTAAAGTTTATACTTTGCGTTGAAGGACACGGAGTGATTGGGCATCACTTCATACAAATTCATGTATTTTAACTCAGTTGTCAGTTGTGTATGACGGATTGGCTATATAAAGTATTCTATGGACTTCGGCTATTTGTTCCTATGCGTTAAAACATATAACTGACAGCCACGGAAAAAACGGTGTAAGCTGCCCCAATCAATACGTATCACAACGGATACAAAATCACCTGTTTCTTTTAAACGTACTATACTATTTTTGTACTTGTATGTATATAGTGTTTGATTTGTATAAAATGGAGGAAGATATTTTGGAAATTATTTTATTTGGTAATATTTTTTTAATTTTATAAGAATTATTATTGTTGAAATGCAACCCTGTTTGTCTGATGTACGCTAAAGATACAAGATGGCCATCTTTTATACTTTGCGTTGAAGGACACGGAGTGATTGGGCATCACTTCATACAAATTCATGTCTTTTAACTCAGCTGTCAGTTGTGTATGACAGATTGGCGTACATAAAGTATTCTATGGGCTTCGGCTATTACTAAACAGCTGATTGCTGTTTTATTTGGTCTCCTCTCTTTCATTACTATCACTATCAATTTCTGTCATCTGTCACTCTCGATTTGAAAAAATCTACAAGTAGTACGTGAACCAAAAACTATCAGAAACTTGTAAATTTACATTCACAGTTCGTAATTGACAGCTGGATTTATTTGATCGCCAACGCTTTTCATTTCGAAAACTGAACAATTGTTGAAAGTTTTTTATAAGCGAACACACCTATTGTTTTGTAATTTGGATCGAGAAAAATTCACAATAGAAATTGTTCAGCAGTGTTGCCATCGGAAATTGCCCTAATCTTCTTTAATTTTGAGGATTAACACGTTGAGTTAATGCGGATTAGCTGTTAATTCGAATTAAATCGTTAATCCGGATTAACGTTGCCGCGTGTCTAGGCTATTATCTTTCATCCTATCGTCGGGTCACAATGTTGCTGGCGCTGTTGTCGTTGTAGCAGTAACAATACGGAAATGTTTTGTGAAATGGCGATTGCTTCCGGGACGAAGACTCGTCTATTGTTAGAAAGTTCCTACTATAGTATCATATGTAACTGTATGTAGAGGAAGACTCGGACCTCATATATATGTTACTTTTCTAGATTAAAATTTACAAAAGATCCAATTCAATTTCTTGCAAAACTGCTAATAGTTTGTGCATATAGGCCGAACTTGGGTGATTTTAACATTGCTACCATTTTCATATTTAAAGGAAAATATTTAAACATTTTAGAAACATGACTAAAGATAAAGCGACTGTTTGTTAATAGCCGAAGCCCATAGAATACTTTGTTTCTTTGCGTTAAAGCATATAACTGACAGCGACGGAAAAAACGATGTAAGCTGGCTCAATCAATACGTTTCACAGCGGATACAAAATCACCTGTTTCTTTTAAGCGTACTATACAATTTTCGTATTTCGTACGTTTAGTGTTTGATTTGTATGAAATTGTATTTTATTTAAATGAAATATGTGTATAGCACATTATACATTCAATAACTATTTGAACATTTATTATCATTGTTAAAATGCAACCCTGTTTATCTCACGTACGCTAAAGATAAATGTTGGCCATCTTTTGTAGTTTGCGTTGAAGGACATGGAGTGATTGGGCATCACTTCATACAAATTCATGTCTTTTAACTCAGCTGTCAGTTGTATATGACGGATTTGGCGTACATAAAGTATTCTATAATTCGCAAATAACTAGCAAAAACCATCCGAGGGTTTGCCTTTATAAACCCGTCAATATAACATACCTGATATATGACTCCACTGAAACAATTCACACTGAATGTCAATAGTTGAAGAGGTGAATAAGCAACACTGCAAAATATTCGTCTGCCAATCGAGCTCGTCATCACGTTCCGTTCGTCATTGATTTTTTTATTTTTTCCAACGCAGTTCTAAAGTCAATAGTGAGAAATTAGTGTGTGAACCAACAAAAATTCCTTAACGCCCATAATTGTTGCATTTAATTGCAAATTTTGGTTACAAAGAGAAATTTGCGATTATGGGTGACAATGAGCAAAAGGCGATGCAGCTAATGGCTGAGGCCGAGAAGAAATTAACACAACAAAAGACTTTTCTCGGTGCGCTGTTTGGGTAAGTATTTGTCTCCATATAGATGTATGAGTGTGTCTTTTCAACTTTCCTTAATCTTCCGAGTCTTTTGTACATTATTTATAGGGTTTCCAATTTGTATTATTTTCATCTTTTTCATAGTAATAATTAATTTAATACGGAATAGTAAATTTATGTGCATATACGCCAGTTGAGCGAATGCATGAATTACGACAGCGCTGTCGCTGTACAGTACAACATCAAGTTGATGTACATAAGTGTCGACGTCAACTTTTGAAAATTCGATTTTTCGCAAATTTCAATCATTCCCTCAACTTTGTACATACAAATTCCCTTTTCTTCCTGTGTATACCAAAAGCAATGTCCCCCTCTTTTACATTAAGATGTGACAATTGTGTTGGGCTAGACTAGCAACAACAACAAAAATTGACAAAATAATAGCCAAATGACCTTTATGGAAATTATGAAATCAATTGCAGCTGATTTATTTTATATCAATTTACATATATTGATTATCATTGTAGTAGTTCGAATAAAGTCGAAGAGGCAATCGAATGTTATCAACGCGCCGGTAATATGTTTAAGATGTGTAAAAATTGGGCAAAAGCTGGTGAATGTTTTTGTGAAGCAGCCGCTTTACATTCGAGAGCTGGTAGCCGTCATGATGCCGGAACATGTTATGTGGATGCATCAAATTGTTATAAAAAAGTTTGTATTATATCATTAAGACATTATGAAACAGGTTTATTCAATTTCCTCTTGCAGATTGATGTAGATAGTGCTGCTTCATGTCTATTAAAGGCTATAGATATCTATACGGATATGGGTCGTTTTACAATGGCAGCAAAACATCATCAAAGCATTGCAGAAATGTATGAAGGTGATCCAAATACATTGGTAAGTGTGGCCAAAGAAAAAAAAAGTTGAAAAATCTATATCGGCAGATATTTGAAACATTTTCTTTTTTATTTTGGTTTTTCAAAAGCCCAAGTCAATTCAACATTATGAACAAGCTGCCGATTATTTTAAAGGTGAAGAATCGGTTAGTTCAGCTAATAAATGCATGCTTAAAGTAGCACAATATGCTGCACAGTTGGAAGATTATGAAAAGGCAATTTCTATCTATGAACAGGTGAGTTTCAATAATACTATGAGCAGTGTATGCTTGTGGGTATTCATAGAAAATGCTTCAAAGTACTTATCTTACTTTTAGCATATCCTGATACTACTAACTTTTTTTTTGCCAATCTTATTTAGGTTGCAGCATCATCGCTTGAGAGCTCACTACTCAAATATAGCGCAAAAGAATATTTCTTCCGTGCTGCGCTGTGTCATTTAAGCGTGGATCTATTGAATGCTCAACATGCCATTGAAAAATATGCCAATCAATATCCAGCATTCCAAGATTCTAGAGAATATAAACTTATTAAGGTAAATATATACAAATTTATTTTACATTTTATTTCAATAATCGTATTTTTGTTTTACCTTTGAAGGTGCTTTGTGAACATCTTGAAGAGCAGAATATTGAAGGTTTTACAGAAGCGGTTAAGGAATTTGATAGCATTTCACGTTTAGATCAATGGTATACAACCATATTGCTGCGTATAAAGAAAGCGGCCGATGAAGATCCAGATTTGCGATAAATTCAAAAATTCAAAAAGATTACGCATAATAATTATTTTGAAAACATTCTCAAACATACACACACACACACAGACACATTTATTATAACAACAAAATTTTAATTAATATCTACATATACATATATATATATATATATCGAGAGAAAGAGAGTTGTTATGATTGACTTGACAACTCTTATTGCTAATATAAATTATAATATATTCCATATTGTGCAATTTTAGTGGTGTGTTGAAGAAATTATATGCGAAGAAATTATATATAAATTATAACAGGAATAACAATTTAATTTAAATAAGAATTTGCATAATTTCTATGCTACACTTGAGTATATAAGCAAAAATATAACTAACCATAGAAAATGATATATACATATACATATGCATTAAAATGTTGGTGTACAGCTTTTTTGCTTTAATTTTGTAGTTTTCTTTTCTTTATGAAATATTTTAAATAAAGCATTAAAAAAAAATTGTTAAAATTGTTATACTATTGGAAATTGTTAATTTCTTTATGCATTTTTTGCTGAACTCCATATCGCGTGTGTGGAAACTCAAAATAATGGAATTGCTTGTTATTGTGAATGCTTATGGTTTTAAATTAATGATTACACTTGTTATAACTATTAGCTAAGTGTGTATATGTTGCAAACATTTTAAATAAATATTATTGTTGGGAAAAAAATATATATATAACAAAAATGTATCAAGTAAGAAGTGAAAAAAGAAAACATTTTTCAATACGGCGACGTACCAATAAACAACATAGTCAATATGACTCTTTTTATTTGTTTATTAAAGTAGCAGCGACTAAAATTAATTCGTAGTTATAAAAGCAAACAATAACTATGGTAGAAAGAATTATATAAATTATATATATAGAAAAAAAAAAATTAAAAAACCAAACCCATCTGGAACGGCAAGTGTAATATTTGAAATGAATTTGAATCTTGATTGAGGAAAAACAAAACAAAAGAATCTAATTATAGTCCAAAAAAAAAATTCATAAATATAATATTTTCTATATTCCAACTATATTTATACTCATATAATAACTATTGGTTATAAATTAATATCGATTCTAATAAATATGAAAATTCAACATGGCAATGCTGGCCGTAAATTAATTGTATATTGATCATTGAAAGACGATTGAAAGCAGCCATGTTGACATGATGACATTTGGAATGAAATTTAAAGAGAAAATATGTTGAACAAAAAAAAAAAAACAAAAAAAAACACTTATCTATATAATCTGATTCGTGCGTAATACAGGCATAGAAACTCGAGCATGCTTTATGAATTATATAACTACCTATTAATCATTATTGGAATAAAATATTAAATACAAATACAACGACAAGACGAAGACATTATTGAACCTTTTCAAATTAACATCACAAAAATAATTTTATTATTCATAGTGTTTAGTAATGCACTTCTTTCTACATAGTAGTATATATTATACATATATTCGAGTACTCACTCGTATAATATGCACTTGAATTAACCTTGATAAAACCTTTTCAAAAACAATATATTCAATATAAGTACAAGCATAGTAAATAAAAACCCAGAAGTAATTGATTTAATAATTTTCTTCTTTTTATGTCAACTCCTAGACACATAAAATATGCATAATTCAAGTTTGAATAATTGAATTTGAATTTTAACCTAGAAATTTTCAAGAATTACAGCCGAGTTGCTCTTAGTACATATATGCATATAAATATATAAATAGTAAAACAATTATAAATTTGTACTGCTTTCTTATTCATGCAAAATGAAAATAGACAATGCAGAATTAAATAAATATTTGAATAAAAAATAAGCACTTATAAAAACCAAACATGTTTTAAAATGATATATACATAAATAATATATAATTCTCTTTTTATGATAAATGTTTCTTAAGTAAAAAATAAAAACAAAAGACGCAAACCACATAAAAATATTAAAAAAAAAAAAAACAAAATTCAAAAATTTATTAAATTTATTGCGTATTTGCATAACAATAATACAACATACTATTATAATGATATTTAAAAGAAAACATCAATAACAAATAACACAATCAATTGACAAATTAATATGTGCAAATTGTCCATCTCAATATTTCCTATAATAATTACATACACATATGTGTGTGTACTAGATACTAACTTAACATTTCCTTTTGAGGGTCACAAATATCGAAATTCCATCTCTTTCTCTATTACTTATTACCTTACATACATATAGAATTACATAAATATACTCATAATTCAATTGTAATTGTTAATTATAGACACAATTAGCTAGATGAATATTGATACACAGGCATCTATGCATATTACAATAAAAAGCACATAACTAACATACAACAAACAACAACAAAACGTAAAAGGTGAACCATTAAGTAGACACTTTATATCAATTACATATACTACATTTATTTGAATCATTCTCATAAATATATCATCAACTCATTCTCATATGTAATTATTATGCACCAAAATGCATTCACAATGGACAATTCAATATTGAAAGTGAATTGCTAAATGAAAGAACAGAGAATGTATAGCGAATAGGTAAAGTGTAGCATATGAAATATGTGAAATTCTTATTTAGAATCATCATTTATTGATATAAATACATATACACATGCATATATATGGTAAATAACTACATACTTACGATGTAATTGTCATGTTACCCACATGTAACCAAAATGTCGAACACAATATGGATGGATATGCAAATTTAAATAATTCATAATACAAAATTATTAATAAAGAACACAAAACAACAATGATAATGATATTTTTAATCAATATTTTTTGCATACGCTAGTGTACAGGGTGATTTTTTAACAGCCTTCGGATTTGATTACAAAAAAAAAACATAAATTTAGAGAAATGTATGAAATCTTTATTTGAGTGGATAGAACAATCTATATAATTCAATGTTTAAAGATGATTTCATGATGTAAATGTTGACAGCGGCTGCTTGACCTCAGATGGTTCACACGCTGGGTCCAATTTTGGCATACTATCTCCGTTGTGTGCTTGTTGCTATAGACATGAGCCTTAATATAGTCTCACAAAAAATAGTCTAATGGCGTTAAATCGCACGATCTAGGCGGCCAATTGACCGGCCCCAAACATGAAATAAATCGAACTCGCCTCTCAAATGGGCAATTGTTTCGCGTGATGTGTGGCATGTGGCACCACCGTCTTGTTGAAACCACATGTCAGCCAAGTCCAGCTCTTTCATTTTGGGCAAAAAAAAAAAAGTTTGTAAACATTGCAAGGTTGCGCTCGCCATTCACAGTAACATTCCTGCCTTCGTCGTTTTTGAAAAAGTACGGTCCAATAATGCCACCGGCCCATAATCCACACAAAACAGTGCATTTTTCTGGGATGCATTGGCAGTTCTTGCAATGCTTCTGGCTGCTCTTCACACCAAATACGGCAATTATGATTGTTCACATATCCATTCAACCAGAAAGGAGCTTCGTCGCTGAACACAAGAAAGTGCACATTGCACTTTCTTCACCGAGCATGAATTTTGATAATAAAATTCAATATGTTTGACAATAACATGTTACACGAAAACATCTGAACTGCCAAAAACAGTGTTGCCAAAAAAAATCACCCTGTACAATAAAAACAAATTGCATACAATTATTGGATTATCCAAAGCGCTTGCAGTTATATTCCATCAAATGCAATGGAATATTTCAAATAAAAGTAATAACGACCTACGAGGTTGGTCCCAGAACTACCCGGCCTAACAAAGAACACACAACAAATTTGGGAACATTTTTCTTTATTTCTCAACATAATCTCGTTTTAGCTCTATACACTTTTCCCAGCGATATTCTATAGCTTCGAGTATGAGCTCTGTATAGCTCATTAAAATAGACTCCACCTCTTCATTGTTTGCAAATCTTCTACCACCAAGCCATTTTTTCAAATTTGGAAATAGAAAATAATCCGAAGGAGCTAAATCTGGCGAATAAGGTGCGTGCTGAAGCAATTCGACCTTTAACTCATTGATTTTGGCCATCGGATGTGTGAACTGGTGCATTGTCTTGATGAAACAACACTTTCTTTTTCGCCATATGCGACCGTTTTTCTTTAAGTTCATCAATTAAACGCTGCAACAAATTAGTATAATACCGTTGATTGTTTTTCCTTTTTGAAGATAATCAATAAAAATTGCCCCACATGCATCTCAAAAAACAGACGCCATAACCTTGCCTGCAGATGGAACTGTCTTCGCCTTCTTTGGACACGATTCTCCCCTTTCAGTCCACTGTCCACTGACTGCTCCTTTGTCTCAGGTGTAAAGTGGTGGACCTATGTCTCATCCATGGTTACGAATCGACGCAAAAACTCGGCTTTATTACTGTGAAACATCACCAAACACTCTATAGAAACCATCTTCACGACGTTGTTTTTGTTCTATTGTGAGGAAATGCGGCACTCATCTTGCACACAGCTTTTTCATGTCCAAATTTTCGGTCAATATGTACGATGTATAGCACTTTTTGAAATGCCTGTAATTTCGCCTAGCTCACGCACCTTCAGCCGGCGATCATCCATTACCATTTTGTGGATTTTCTTAACCGTTTCTGGCGTGGCCACCTCAATTGGTCGACCTCGTTTAAACTCAGCCACCCAATATTTTATGGTCGTAAACGAAGGAGCTGAAACTACCCCCAGAGTAGAAACGAGTTAGGCTTTAATATTCATTGGATTGAGACCTTTCAAATGAAAGTATTGAATTACACAACGGTGACCAATTTTTTCCATTTTCCACAAATTCACTGAGGTCGTTAACTTTCGATGGCTCCACAAAAAAAAAAAAAAAATACTAAACAATGTGGCGCCTTGAAACTTAAAACATAGTTTTATAAGGTTGCCACTTTTCACCAAATTGATTTTTTTCAAACTACTGCCGCCATCTATATGTCAGGTCGGGTAGTTTTGGGACCGCCCTCGAAAGATCTAAATTTTTTGCATACACAAATGGAAATATATATAATACGTTTATTACCTTTCCTACCTTTTTCAGCTTAAATGATCTGCTACGTATTATTGATATACGAAATTGAACACAACAGCGTTGAATATATAATTAATATTTATGCATTTGCATCTAATTTATTTTCAGCTGACTAAGAAAAAAGTAATAACTTGATATACATAGAAGGTAGTACAACCACAGTTGGGAAATTCCCAAATTGTTGTTGTTGTGTTTGTAAGCAAGTGCTTGTGTGTGTTGGTCATAGCGGCAAACTTTCTTTCATACAATAAGTCGTAGTTTCTGATTGAACAAAAAAAAAATATTCATTTATTTGGATTGTTCATAATTATTGCAATATTAAATATTTTTTTTATTTATAATTTATAAACATTGATTTAGCTACTTTTACTTTCATTATATCATACATATATCATTTCATATATCGTATATCGTATCTACGATATCGCCTTTTGATGTCTGTAAGATGTATTTTCAATATGATTTAGTGTTACTAATTTTCAATAATTGTTTTTTTTTGTTTATTTATAGAGGATTTGCACATTCGATTAAAATAATAAAATATTGGGATTTACCAAGAACATTTGGATTGTCATTAGCAAGCATCAACAATTACTGGAAGAATTCACGAAATGTCGTCAATGATTGATCAGAAATTGAAAGTGCGATCGAGATTGAAGAGAGTGTGAATTATGATAAAACTCTTTCGACAATGAGGGAGCTTCAATGTTTGTCAATTTGCTTAGCAAATTTAGATTTCTGCGGGAAACAATTGAAAAATAATATATTCACTTTTGAAGTAACAATTTTTCCAAAAAAAAAAAAAAAAAGTAAGAAAAAAATATAAAAATTCTATTCAATTAGAGTAACACAATAATGCGACACCAGATTACAGGATTCCAAGAATCATCCATTGTAAATTTTTTCCAGCCCGGCTAGGCCAAAGAACCCTTCAGGGCTTTTTTTTTTTTAAATTTTTTTCCGAATCCAATGCACTCGTTTTTGGAATAATGCGTGCCAATATTTCACCTTTTTACAAGTAAATCTCTCGAAAATGTTTGCGCAAGTTTTCCATAGAATTTTCAAACAAAATGTACCCCAAAATCAATATAAAATCTTCGTGTAAACACTTTTTCAACGACTTTTCGAAATATATGTAAGATTGGATCTTGCAAAATCGAATCGAATCGAATAAAAATGCAAAAATTTTAGGCCATTTGACCAAGTTTGGGATCAAATTCCAATGGCTCTTTATGACTTGGGCCACATTTCGTTGATAGAAATTATGCAGCAAGACCAAATCGTTTTCCAGATAATAGTCTTAATTTGATGATGAAACGTAAAAAAAAAAAAAACGTTCAAATTTTAGCGTAATATATTTGCATTTTTTTTTTTATTCGTGGTACTTGGAATCGCAAAGATTGGTCCAATTTTGTATCACTGTGTAATATTTATTCAATCAATCAAAAGAATTATTTTCTGCATTTATTTTTTTTAAGGATTATTTCTTTTAAATGACGACCAAGACCTTCAAACTCCCCATGAAATGTCAAATATACTGAGCAAAAATACTATGAGTATTTAAACATTTGACGGCCTGATCTGCCCTAAAATCCTTACTGGAAAATGCATCTTTCAATGAATCCCCAGAAAAAGGTACGAGATGTTTCCACAAAAAAAAAGATTTTATATTCACAATGTCGCAAAAATACCAAGACAGTTGTTGTGACAATTTGTTGATCTGATCTGTCTTAAAGTCTACTACTAGAAAAAGTACCTTTAAATGAATCCCTTAAGAAAAAATCGCCTCCATTGGGGTGATGTTTCTTTCGACAACATTAGAAGGGATTCCATCTGATATTTCCTCAAGGTACGAGGTGTGTCAGCAAAAATAAAAATATATATATAATATTCAAGATGTTGCCAGCGGTTTGGATTCTATGGATTTTGTTGGTTAGCTAAATCCGAATGCATGGTCAGATTTACAACATAATCCTTAGGTGACTTAATAACATTAAAAACATAATTTTTCTGCTATTTTGGAAGTTTTTTATTTCAATGTTAGAAAGAAACTGCAGAGCGACGACATACTACAGACAATAGAAAATTCGAATTTCAAGTTAGAAAGTGATCGTGCAAGTCCGACCACGGATTCAGCTGTCATAGTATCAGAATAAAAAAATAATTGATTCTGATGCACGACGGATTAGAGTAGTCATATTATATGGATTTTAGGTCGCAGAAACCGAATACATGGTCAAATTTTCACCATCACTTTCTAACCTCAAAATAGCAACGTTTTTTTTCAGGTTAAAAAGTGGTCAGGTCTTTTTCTAACCTAAAAAAAAAAAGAAAAATCTGCAAAAATAGCTGACAACTAAGTTTTTTTCAGGTAGATCTCTGGGAGTAGCGGTGGAATATTAGGTTTTAGTAGTTATGAGTCACGCATCTAGTACTTCTTTTTTAATTTTGACATTTCTCGATCAAATTCGCTCACCATAAATAATTATTTGTGTAAATAACAATTTTTTTTTTGCTTTGTGAAAAATGGAACGCGACAAATAGAATGTTATGTGGTGATCATCAGGGATCAGCAAGGAGTGGTGTACTACGAGCTGCTGAAATCAAATGAAATGTCAATTGAACAAATTGAATGATGAGCTGTTGCGAAAAAGATCAATAATAGCGAGTAACAGGCGCAAGGTTATTCTCCTTTACGATAACGCTCGGCCACACACTGGAAAAATCATCAAAGAATCACTTACGCAGCTCGAATGGGAAACTCTTCCTCACCGGGCGTACTCACCAGACATAGCGACTTCTGATTTCCACTTGTTCAAATCGATGCAGCACGGCTTAAGTGATACACGTTTCCGAAATATTGATGAAGTGCGCAAATGGTTGGACGAATGGATTCCTACGAAACCGACTTCGTTTTATTAAGATGGTATCGCTCATTTGCCAGAAAGATGAAAAAAAAAATTGTAGAAAGTAATAGAAATTACTTTCATTGAAATAAATTGTACAAAATTTTTTCCAATAAATGATTTTTTCCCCAAGCCTTTTTGGGCGGAAATTAAGTTAAGAACCGGATGAGTCTTACGGAGTCCCGGCGTCTTGGACAGCACGTCACTGTTGACAACTACGCTTTTGAAGTAGTAAAGGACTTTGTCTATCTTGGAACCAGCATTAACAGCAGTAATGACGTCAGCTTGGAGATCATGCGTAGGATAACTCTTGCTAACAGGTGTTACTTTGGGCTGAGTAAGCAATTGAGAAGTCGAGCCCTCTCTCGAAGAACGAAAACTACACGCTACAAGTCTCTCATCATGCCCGTCCTAACATATGGCGCTGAAGCTTGGACAATTTCCACCTCGGATGAGCGAATGCTTGAAGTTTTCGAGAGAAAAGTCCTACGCAAGATCTTTGGACCTATTTGCGTTGGTGGCGAGTACCGAATAAGCTACAACCATGAGCTGTACGAGCTGTATGCCGATATTGACATAGTAAAGCGCATCAAAATCCAGCGGCTGCGCTGGCTAGGTCATGTCGAGCGAATGGAAGAACACGCTCCAGCTAAGAAGGTGTTCTGTTCGGAACCCGCTGGAGGACGATGCAGAAGAGGAAAACCTAACCTCCGGTGGAAAGACCAAGTACTAGAGAGCTAGCAAAGAACAAAGATGGCTGGCGAAGCATGTTATTTTCGGCCTAAATCGATGAGCTCGGTTGTTATGGCCACATAAGTAAGTAAGTACCTAATACATAGAATGTGCCTGCTCTGGTCCATCAAACATTCTATTTTTTTTTTTTTTTTTTTGTGTAGCTGTATTTTGGAGTAAAACTTGATCGTGAAAAAATTTTCTAAAAGAGCTCTCCGTCATTAAGCTCAGACCAGATTAATGTCAAATGGGTTCTATCATTTGAAAATGGCTTACATACAAAGGCGTAGGCGTTGGTCCTTCCTTCCAGTAATATTCAGACTGGAATAGAAGTTTGGATAAGAGATTCTGAAAAATTCTTGAAATAGCATCACAATAAGTTTTTGCCGAATTGTCGTGCCTCAAGCAATAACAGAGCAACTGTTCGAACATATTGATCGAATGTGAGTAAATCAATATGGCTTCAAATGCCGGTTTTTCATGTATCCGCTATGGGAGTTTATACTGTACTATCACTGTACTACTAATACATAAATGATTGTTATATTTGTATTTTCTGCTATGTATGAATTATTGTTGTTGTAGTAGTCGATTAACTTTTAATATATTCGTAAATATAATCGCTCACAGAAATTACAAAAAAAAACTCTCATTGATCTCATCGCATAAACGCACAATTCTCCTGATGAGAATATACCTACCTACCTAACAGGGAAATATTATGGGTGAGTGGGATACTTATGAGTATAATCGTTTAATGACAGTCATTCAAACAGTTGTGCTAGGCTTTTGTCTCAGTTGATCCGTAACATTTAACTCGTGTGGTTGTGATTTAATTCATTTCAAAAAAAAAAAAAAAAAAAAAAAAAAACATAGTCTATATGTACAAAATCAATAATTATAGTATTCATTATTATTATTATTATTATTATTATAAATAATATAAAATAACAAAATAAGGCTAAATATCAACTGTCGGCAATAAGTAAGAAGACACACTCTGCTCCAAGTTTAAACCGAAAAAAAAAGAATTGTAAATTGAAAATCAGATTGCACAGTCCACCAGTCCGGTTTGCAAACCTTTGCGACAAGCAGGGAGAGTAGCAGCAGCAGCAGCAGCAGCAGCAACAACAGCAGCATCAACTACAATCGAAACGCGATTAGAAATAATATAAATTAATTTTGTTTCTTAATACAAAATACAAAAAAAATATTATCAAAATACAAAAAACAACAAAACAACAACAACAACAAAAAACACATCGAAAAAATCACACACAAAAACAAAGAGAACGTGTGTAATAAATAAATTTTGAATTAATTCCGAATTAAAAATATACTCGTACATATTTACATACATATTCATCCTCATATGAATTCCCAATGACGAAGCTTAAAGTCACAAGCAGCAATTAAATACAAAAAGTCTCTGTTTAAATGTGTTTGTGTTGTGTGTGTGTGTGACTGTGTGTGTAAATTCATTGAAATAACACTACATACATATAGTGAGCATTAAGTATAAGAAAAAAAAAAAAAAATATATAACAACAACAACAAGCAAAACATCAACCAGTACTGATCGTAGACATGTTATCATACAAAGGTGGGTTATAGATGTCGATGTAGAATGAGTACGTAAAATTTCATCAAATTCTAATTCGATTTATTATTCTCAATAACAAGTAATAATAAAAATAGGATCAACAAATACTAAGATTTTAATGCATATACCATATACAAGGTGATTTTGTAAGAGACTTCGGATTAGATGAAAAAAAAAAAAAAAACACATAACATTTACAGTAATGTATGAAATCTTTATTTGAGTCGATAGAATGATCTATATAATTCAATGTTTAAAGATGATTTCATGTTGTAAATGTTGACCGCGGCTGCGCCTCAAATGGTTCATACGCTGGGTCCAATTTTTGGCATACGATCTCCGTTGTGTGCTTGTCGCTATAGACATGAGCTTTAATATTAATTTTTTTTTTCTCCTTTAAACTCTTAATTGGAGCCTAGGGGCCTCCACAAGACTTCTCCATCGCACACGGTTTTGGGCAGTGTTGTTCTAGCGTCCTCCCATGTGATGTTGACCTTCTCCAGGTGTTTCTTGGCCGTCCGCGGCTTCTGCTCCCTTGCAGGTTCCACTCAAGCGACATTCGTGTGATGCTATCTGGCTGCTTTCTTAGCGTGTGGCCAATCTAGCGCCACTTCCTACGCTTAATCTGGATCAGTATGGGCTTTTCGCTCGTCAGACGCCATAGTGTCTCGTTGGAAATAGTGTTAGGACAGAAAATTCTACAAATGATCCTCAAACACTTGTTGACGAAAGCTTAAAGTCTCTGCATGATGGAGTTCGAGATCAGACATGTTTCACTTACTCCCGTACAGTAGTGTCGATTTCACGCATGCGTGATTTGGGATTTGATTTTAGCCGGCCAAATGCTGTTTTTGCTTTGTTTAGCCTGCAGTTAGCATCCTCTTCAGCTCCCACGTCCCCACAAAAAAATAGTCTAAAGGCTTTAAATCGCACGATCTATTCGGCCAATTGACTGGCCCCAAATGTGAAATAAACTGTTCACCGAACTCGCCTCTTCAATGGGCAATTGTTTCGCGTGCTGTGTGGCCTGTGGCATTGTCTTGTTGAAATCACATGTCAGCCAAGTCCAGCTTTTCCATTTTGGGGAAAAAAAGGGTTTGTAATCATCTCACGGTAGCGTTCGCCATTCACAGTAACGTTTCTGCCTGCCTTGTCTTTGAACAAGTACGGTCCATTGATGCCACCGGCACATAATCCACACGAAAATAGTGCATTTTTCGGGATGCATTGGCAGTTCTTGCATTGCTTCTGGCTGCTCTTCACACCAAATACGGCAATTTTGATTGTTCACGTATCCATTCGACCAGAAATGAGCTGCGTTGCTGAACACATTAAAAAGTGGATCTTCATCCTATTTTGTCAGCGCCCATTCACCAAAAGGTCGTGTGGCTTCAATTCTTGCACTTGTTGTATTTTAAAAGGTTTTACACCTAAATCCTTTCCCAAAATATTCCACGTAGTGGAGTATCAGTGGCCCAATTTGTGCGAACGGTGCCGAATTGATAATTCAAGGTCATCAACAAACACTGGCGGATACAGCTGCGATATATTCCTCAGTCCGCACTCTACGTATGCATGTTGGTGGTTTAATGTCCGTCCAATAATGTAAATTTGGTGCGAAATTTAGACACAAGATTCCAAATAGCGGTCTCAGAAGGTCTCCCAAAAAGACCATAAAATAGAAGAGGTGCACGATGCACTTTCCTAACCGAGCATGAGTTTTGATAATCAAATTCAATAATCTGCAAGCGTTGTTCGTTTGTAAGTCGATTTATGGTTAAATTATAGACCAAACTGAACATGTTTGACAGTAACATGTTACACGAAAACAGCTGAGCTGCCAAAAACAGTGTTGCTAAAAAGAAAGTTGCCAAAAAATTACCCTGTATTAAAGTGGCCATTATTTGGAAAATTCGTTTTTTTCTTGTTTTCTAACTCTCCTAGACTAAAAATATTTGATTTAATGAAAAGAACTACAAAATCGAAAGTTGCGTCTCAGTTGATGGACGTTTTAGAACTCGATCGCAAGCTTTCCCACCAAACATATTTATCCCCTATACCCACCAATTCGGGAGATTATCATGCAAAATTAGATATGTGATCCTAGTTACACAGAGGTGTGTAATATTCCGACCGTACCGTATTAATATTTCCCTTAAACGTATTTGCCTCTTATAACCATCCCTTAAGGGGTTGGTTGGTTGAAGTGGTGACTCATCCATAAGTCCAAATAGCGCTTACGCACCGTTTTGTTAGCACATCCTCGCTTCCAACTATTCGTTAGATTGTTTGTGTGAGCAGCACGGTCAGATCCAGTTCGTACTGTTTAGAAATCTCAGGAGGTCGCTGATGCTTATTTCCGCCAACTCCTCGATGTTATTGAAGAGTGGTGTTCATTCTCTGCTTCCAAAAGGCAGGACATTTACAAAGGAAGTGGAAGACCGTTTTCTTTTCTTCCACTTGGTTACAACTGTGACAGAAATCGTTGTGGGACATCCCCATTTTGGCCGCCTGTTCTCCAATGAGCCAGAAGCCAGTAATGACTGCCGTCAGTCTAGAGACGTCTTTTCGGTTCCTGTTTATCAAAAGTGTTGTTTGTTTAGGATTGTATCTAGGCAATAGTGACCTACTAGTCGTATACCTTGTGATACTTTTTCACTTGCAATCCGCTATTTATAGAAATTTTATATTGATAGCTCTTTTAGCCAGATTCAGCCCTTAAGGGGACTCCCACACCCATTATTTTTACCTTCTATATAGCTCTTACAACAACAACAACAACAACAAACTCCTCTTCAATATTTTTACCAAACTTACTTATACTCTATTAGTTGAAAATTGACAAATTACCCCATTGCTACCCAGGAATTACCTGTAGAGTAATCAAATGTATGACCGATCTGCATTAATTTTTCCTCTCCAACATTTCCCCCGAATATACTTATCTCATATCTCCATCACTACAGGGGACTCCATTACATATACATGCATGCGATTTTTATAAAATTTACTCCCACCGGTCTCCTAATAAAAAAAAAAAAAGCAAATAAATATGTGGCGCTTATAATCGACGAAGGGCCCTGTGACCGACCTTCGCTTCCAGTACTGTTGTGCGTGCTAAATTGTGGACAGTCTTAAAAGGGAACGAACGGCAGAACCCTTGTGACATCACTTTTTCTGAGCTTTGTCACAGAATTATTTGAGACACTTTTCTATGGCAAATTGTTACTGCCGGAAGAATTGAAAATTGCTTAATTAGGGTCACCCTTGAGAGGTTGTCATTTAAAAAAATTTTAATTCACATCAAAAATTGGCCCCCACCACTCTTAGTCCTAAAAAAAAGGGCAAACAATATTACCGACCCTAATTTATTCGATCGCTCCAACATATCTTTCCAACATACTTACTACATATTTCCGATCCTTAAGAGGGCTTCCATAGAAAATGTCCACGAAAAAAAGGAAAACCTCATTCTTTTTTATATATTGTATATTTTCCGTTGTACCTAGATGGAACATAGGGACTCCAGTTTCAGTAATCCAGAAATTTTAGATGAGTAATTTATGGCTTTCTGCATCCGAGTCTGGGTCCATCCGGCTGCTGGCTTTGCCTCCAGGCTGGCGAGGTTATAGAAATTTTCTCACTTCGTACGGTCGACAGAGTCTCGTTGGCTAGAGCTACAAGGAGGGGGCACCAAGTTTTAAAAGGACAGTGGGTGAGATTGTCAATTGAAAAGCAGATGCTGTGTTGTACGCATCACTTTCCTATTAGGCTCCCTGCAATTCAAATTGAGCGTGATTATGTGAAAATGTATCATTATTCGAAAAGGTGAGTCAACAATTTTGACGTGTCGCACTGATGATGCGAAATAAAAATTGTTGTAGGACCATATTTGAATTCAATAAACACTATCTGATGATTAATATCAAATATAAAAAACGCAAATATGGTTATTATTTGTTATTATTAAATTTTATTGTATTTCTTCAATAGTTTGGCCTCCAAAACAGGCACATTATCATCGTGTTGCACTGCTATTTCTCCATAGCAAACAGTTAAATCAAAAATAAATAATAATAATAATAATAATAATAAAGGCTCTTTCCAATACATTTGGGGTTGTTAATGGACAGTGGAAATATGTATTAGCTGATTCTAAGAGATGTAACTATTGTGACGTCACTTTTTGGAGCTTTTTCATAGAACCACTTCAGAGTTTTTCTCTGGCAAAATTTTCAACCCACTGCAGTTGGTGCTGTTGCGTAATGAGAAGAGTGCCCGAAAAAGATACTCTTCTTCTGAAATAGCTAAATGACAAAGCGTTGTTTTGCTTGGAATCTACAAGTATAGGCCTGATTTAGATTTAATGCTAAGTTTCTTCGGAAATTATTTTTCGCTAATTGTAAATTAAAGATGTAATTAAGTATGGATGAATATATTTTCTATTACTACTCTTCCTTTACTTGAAGCTTTTATTCTGGCTGCTCTAAGCATCGCACTGACATCCGATAATGTTGCATCACAGAATGTACAATTGACACCGATTAATAGCCATGGTGGACCGCATACATTTACTGTGCGAACTAATAATGGGCCTGCAACAGCAGAACAGGCAGCATTACAAGAGAGTTTCAAACGCGTCTCACAGGAAGCACAACAATTTTCATTCGATTTAATGTCGAAATTTTCGGATAATTTTCAAGCGGCTTTAGAACAAACTGGCAAGCGACAAGACTTCATGATCTCACCGTTTACCATATGGTCATTGCTATTGTTGCTTGTAGAGGGAGCAGCCGGTGAGACGTTACGTCAATTACGTACCGCACTGCACATCGATACCGATCAATTGACACTGAGGAAGGCCTTCCGTGAGGTGCAGTCTTTTTTGAGGTTCGTATTTAAAAGAGAAATTAAACAAGAAAAAAAAAAACATGTCTAAAATTGCATGGCATTGCATTTGAAACAGTTTAAATACCAGCACTGTTGAGGTGGCTTCACTGCAAGCCCTCTTCACCGACATCAATCGACCCGTACAACGTGACTATGAGAATATTATCGAGCGGGATTATAATTCGAAATTGATTTCGGTCGATTTTCATGATCCCTTCACAGCGTACAAGGTCATCAATGATGAAGTGCATAAGGCAACTCGTGGCCTAATACCGTATGCAATTGTGCCACAGGATATAAAGGATGCACGACTATTTATGCTCTCATCATTGTACTTTAAGGGACAATGGAAGACACCATTTAATAAATCTTTCACACGTAGTGAGCCATTCTTTGATGAAAATGGCACAATGATCGGTAACGTTGATATGATGTTTCAAGATATCCATGCCAACTATGTGGGAATTAATGAATTGGAGGGACATGTCTTAGAATTGCCCTATGGCAAAGAGGATCGTCTATCGATGTATATTATTCTACCGCGTAGAGGTAAGGTCTAGTTTTTATAGTTAATACATGTCAATTTAAATAATTCATGGAATTTTAGGTGTGACACTAAATAAACTATATCAAAATTTAAGAAGGCTTCGTATTTCGACAATACTTAGAGAGCTCAATAATCGTGCAATGATGCCCGGTTTTGATGAGACTACCGTTGAAATTTATCTACCACGCTTCAGTACCACATCTGATTTTTCGCTAAACGGTGTCTTGGAACAGGTTCGTATAGCTTTTTCGATGAATTCCATTCTATTTGTTGATTTTGTATACAAATCTTAATTTATTACAGTTGGGCATATTGGATGTATTTAGTGAGGATGCAAATTTGAGTAAAATGTCATCGGATGTTTTTGTCGCCAATATTATACACTCAACGAAAATCGTTGTAAACGAAGAAGGTACAACAGCGGCTGCCATAACGGCTGGTATATTCGCAAATAAAGCGACACCGCCCAAATTTTATCTGAATCGTCCCTTCGCCTATTTGATAATTGAAAAGAAAACCAACTTATTGTTATTTGTTGGGCAAGTGACCAATCCAAATAATGTCTAATAAATATGTGATGATTATTAAATATGTACATGTAATATCTTAATTATAAAATAAATGTTAATACTATAGGTATATACTTGGATTTATGGGTCTTTCTTAAGATCTCCATGATCTTTGGAATTGCGTGCTGCCGCCAAGAAAGACTTGAGATATCGTTTTGAGAGAAAAATTGCTCAAAAGATGTTTGGATCTCTGACGAATTACGTCGATTAAGACACAACTGTGTCCAGTTCCAGTCTAATGAATAGAGCAACCTCTAGTGGGTTCGTAGTGGGATGCAATGGACAGTGGGTGCCGTAGCTCAGTGGTTAGGTTAGGTTATGTGGCTGCTCTCTCTCTCTCGAGAGAGAGAGGACACACTTAGGCCAGAAAGGCCCATTGTGATACCACCGAGCTTCTCTTCCAATACTGTTGTGCGTATTAAATTTGGACAGCATTAGAAGGGACCTACTTATATTAGCCGGTGCCGAACGGTAGAACCCTTGTCACATCACTTTAACTTAGTTTTGTCACAGAGCTCTTTTAAGAAGCATTTTTGGTAAAGTCTTACTGCCGGAAAAATTGCCAATTCTTGTCGTCAAGTGGGTACCGTTCGAAAGAAAAATCTATTCGATATTAAATTTTGTTATGCTTCAGCCGGGGATAGAACCCACGACCTACAGATCAGAAGGTCAACGCACTCAGACCACTCAGCTACGGCACTCACGGGTTTTCCGTAAGTTCCAGTCCAATGAATAGAGCACCCTCTATAGGGTTCGTAGTGGGATGCAATTGGCAGTGGGTGTCGTAGCTCAGTGGTTAGTGTGTTGGCCTTCTGGTATGTAGGTCGTGGGTTCAATCCCCGGCTGAAGCGTAATTTCATTATCGAAAAGATTTTCTTTCGGACAGTACCCTTCCGTTAACAATTCGACATGGAAACGACAGAACTCTGTGATGAAACTCTAAAAAAGTGATGTAACAAGGAGTCTGCCGTTCGGAATCGGCTAATATAAATAGGTCCCTTCTCTTGGGCAGTTAAACAGGTGGATCGAAGATTGCGAAGATTGATCGCAATCGGGGCATTCTTTCAATATATTGTCATCAATTTTAGTAAGATAAAAATTGTGAAACTCGCTCTATCCCGATCTGAGCTGTGCCAGGGTGTCCCTTATTTTCCTAGGCAATAATTCCTCTACTTTAGCTATAGGTAGAGTCGTCCGTTAAGGACCGTTTATCATAAATTATCAGATCGTTCCTGATGTCTCGTGATTGTGCGCTGCGAGATGAGATCGCTGAATCTTACATGGAATGAGCTAAGGGCCCTTGCGCAGAACCGTGTCCGATGGCGAAGAGGAGTTGTTGATCCAAATAGAAGTTAAAGGAACACATATATATTATTATGCTGTTTCATCTTCAGCAATCTGGTGATCTTAATGTGTCACCAGGTGGCAGCCTTAGGCATTGCGTATCAGTAGTGCTGGCTGTTCAGACGGGAACCGCATAGCTGAGCGCTATGCGATCTTCCAATAGCTTTTTAGAGTTTTTAACGCATTTTGAGCGTGAGCAGCAAATGTGTGAAGACAACCAAAAGTGATGCCCAATAATTTTGGATATTTCAGTAAGTCATGTGGACCGCTGTCTTATGCTGGGCACTTGTATTGTGTTTCAGAATTGATGCGTGACATGTAGTTATTCTGCTCCACCCACCCGCTAGATAAAGCTTGCGGGCAATATTTAAGCACAACGTTAGGCTGGAGTCTCTTTATGGTTTCCAGTGTGGCAGACAAAACAGAAATGAATTTCAAATTGGCGTCAGCGATTGAAAGGTAAAAACACAGCTCGAGAAATGCTTTACAAGCTGGAAAATTAATGATTATACCTAATAATTGCTAAATAAAAAAATATTAAATAGATCATTATTAGGTTCTTAAGGCTTGTCTCCCATCCTCACACTGTCTGACACCGACTTTTGGGCTACCGCTAGAGTTTACCACCTAAGCCACAAGTATTAGCTTCTACACAATTTCTAAATGCAGTACCATCAAAAATACTCCGACTAAGATGAGAATTACAGAATATTTAATTGTAAAATGTAATAACCAAAGATAAAACTCTGAGTTGAGTTGAGTTGAGAAATTTATATTTCTTTAGGCATAAAATAAAATAAATAAAAATTTCCACCGATATAAGGCTGTGCTACTTTTTAGGTCTACCAGCTGCTTTTTTGCCACCCGTCGGTTGTTTATCCTTATTTGTTTTGCTTGAAATTAGCGGATGTGTTTCTAATATGGGAATAAAAAGATTGTTTAAATAACAACAAAAGTCGAACAAAAAGTTTTAAATACATACCATCTATAGGCGCATCAGGTAAACTGATATCGTAATTACTCGCTTTACGTTTTCTCACTGGCGCAACAATATCATCGTAGTCTTGCGGAGTGCCACTTTCACTCTCCTTGGAAATATTTGCAGCCTCTACACTATCTTGACCGGCCCAACCATCTTCAGGATCTTCTACTTCTGGTGCCATTGGTAGAAATTGTAATGCATTTTCATCTTCACCTTCTTCATCGGATGAACAAAATGCTGCTACCGGTTCAATTTTTTGTACATCAACCTCAATTTCCTCATCATTCTTCGCGTCGGCATTCAAATCGACTGATTTATCCTCATCGGCAATATCAAATTCCGATTCACGTTCCTCATATTCGACATTTTCGTCCAATTCTTTAAAATCTGGTGCGAAGGCTGACCAATTTTCAACTTGATTTTGTGCCCATATTGAAACTAGACCAGAACTAATGCTGGCTATAATTGGTCGCACCGGATGCCACACCACATCGAGCAGCAGTTCACCTTTTGTACCATGGAGTATTTTAACTAAATTTCCTATTGATTTCTCCCATATATAGAGTGCATGTTGTCGTGCACTGCCAGCACATATGTATTCACCATCACCCGAAAAGCAACACTTCTTCCAAGTAGTTCTTGTAATGGGTAACGAAATCAAATAGTCAATAAAACTATATTAAATAATAATGTAAAAAAAGTACATACTTATTTACTAAATCTTGCAATTTTTGTATTGGTTCTGGTTCACCGTCCTTGCCCAGCGCAATAATCTCTTTCGAATCGTATACACGTATTACACGATCTGATGTGTTGATTAAAAATGCACTGAAAGGCAGTCAAATTTATAACATAGTTACACATGTATTTCAAATTATATTCAATAAAAGATACTTACTCTCCTCGTCGTGCAAATTCAATACTCTTTACTGCAGTAGCACTAGAAGTACCAACAATAATACGAAAACTGGCTACAATTTTCAAAGACTCAACATCTAAAACGAGTATTTTGCCTTTAGCATTGCCAGTATAAATATGTTTACCACGACGATCGAATGAGCCGACAATATTTAAATCACCCTATAGAGCATATGTAAGTACAATAATTATTTCAAGTTACGAGACAATATGAGCTTACATCCGAATCTACAGGCAAACATTGATGCATATCGCCGACTTTGACTAAAACTGCAGCATAACGCATGGGACAAACAAGAAATCGTTTATCATTACGTGGATCAAATTGTACTTTCAGTATAGGTGAGGGAAAACGATATTTATGTTCACATTCGCCAGAGAGTACATCCCAAATGCAAACATTATTGTCGGTTGAAGCAGATAGCAGCTTAAATTTGCAACAAAAGCAAAACATTTACAAACGTATTAAATACTAAATAATTTTTGTGCTATTACTTTATGTCCATTTCGTGTCCAACTAAGACTGCACACAGGATGCACATGAGCAGATATGATTTTCGCAATACCACGCGTCAGAAAATCCCATACAACCACACGACCATCATTACAACCAACTGCAAGTAGTGTTCCATACTTGTTGAATGCGCACGTCACTGCTAGAGAGATGCAATCCAGTGAACCATCAAATTCTTCCGGATAGTTTTGACCAAATGATTCTAGGTTAATTACAAAATTTGTATTACTGATGATCCGGTTGATCATTTAACTTGAGTCGAATCGCAGCACTTACCCAATAATTCTAAATTCATTGTTTCATTAATAATGCATTATTTTCTGCAGCATGAACTGAGAAATTACTAAAAACCGCAAAATATATATACAATTACAATCAACAAACATGTAAATCTATCAGCTGATATAAAAATATCAAAAAAAAAAAAATACAATCAAGGTTGCTAAATTAACTAGTTTGTAAAATCATCGATTTCTTTGTTTTAATTTTATATTTCCTCTTGCCCTAATACATATTGATTAATTTCTTATATTCAACTATATTTATTTGTTCATAATTATAAAAACAATCGAGTAAAATCTTTAAAATTAATCACCCACAACGTATACTTATTATTACATTACTTTTCAAACACTTTTCACATTGTTCGAATTCCAAGGCATTCCTTGAAATCGTACTTCATTCTCCCTATGTGTTCCGTTGAATGTGGAATTTGCTCTGTTCTCTTTTCCTTTGAAATTGCACATGGCTTGAGAAATTCACGAAAAATTTCTTTGCTCTATCTCAAGCCAATTAATTGCATTTCAAGTCATTTTCCATAAATTGACTTTAGTGAATTATCAAGAATAAGCTGCCATTACGTGCATGTAAGTAAAGAGCCGTCTCTATTTGATTGAGTTCATGTGAAAAATTAAAGTTCAAAAAAATCCTCGAAGCAATAAAAGTGATACGTGAAAAGAAAATTTCGTCTCAAGATTCCAATTTGTTCGCTTGTACGTCATCATGAACTGGTTTTTTTTTTTCTTTTTTTGGTTTTTGTTCCCATTTTACATGACTTGAAATGTGTCGCGTGTGTGTGTTTTATCAGTTGACAGTAAATTGGAACAAAGTTGACGAAATTCAGAGTTTCTGTGCGTTGTTATTATGAATGTAGTATTTAGTATGCTTTTCAAAATTATAAGATTGATGGTGTAAAGGCTTTTTTTTTCATGATTCTGAACTATTGGCTTGCAGTTTGTTTTTTCAATATTTTAAATATTTCTTTGACACATCTCATGTAAAAATCTGTCAGCAAACGGATATTAAATTAAAGATGATATTAATTTTGACTATAATTACGAACCATTTGGTTTAAGAAGTAATATTCGGTAGAAATATCAATTACATTATTGTTGTTTCTATTAAAAATATCGCAAAGCGAGTTAATTATTAGTACAGAGATTGGTTGTTTTTTTTTCTACAACAGTGCTATCCAATTCTACTTGAGCTCCTTTTAAGGTTAGTATGTACAGTTTACTCTTCCCAAAACTATACAAAAGGGAATGCTAAGTGTCAAATTTCATATTTTCAAATTTTCCGACTTCTTAATTTTCACTCAACAGATTTGTGCACCATTCTTTTAATACCTATTTGGTCTTATACAAATAATATAAGCTGACATATTCACTGACATACTTTTTACAACATGTTCGTTGATTTACTGTGACATTTTTTACTAGTTGCAATGGCACTTGATCGCTGTTATATATATCAGAGCATTTTAGTACAAAATTTATAAAAATAACACAAGGTATAGGACTACTAAAAAAAATTTTGATTTCATAATATGTGCAATTAAATGCAACTCTGGTGTTTTTCTCAAGTTGATTTAGTCAAAAAAATTTTTTGCGAATCGCAGTCATTTATTGTCATAGTAGAATTGAATAGGCACACAAGCAACTCGAGGAGAGTGAAGTTGAACGAGTTCGTGATTGGCATAACGCAACAACAACAACAACAACAGTGAATAATCAAGAGTGTGTGCTTCTGTGAGTGCGAGTGTGTGAATATTAAAAAGCAAAAAAAAATTATATGTATAGGAAAGAAAGGCATTAGAAGAAGATTAAATTGCCACGAAAACAGATAAAGGTGTAAAAAATATCAAAGAATATTTTGTATAAAGTAAGTTAATATAAAAAAATGAAGAAAATAATTTCATTTTCAATTTGAATAATTCAAATATTTGGGGGAAAAAGTGAAAATTTCAATTTGATGGCAAAATACGAAATAAGAGAAAGAAAAATGGGTAGTGGGGAAAAACCAATGCAAGTTAACCCAACCTTGTTCCAATTTTTATGTGTTCCTATTGCAAAGACGATGCGAGTGTATGTTGCTGTGCTGTTCATCACACTCGCCAAATGTGTAAAATTTTGAAATTTCCCTTCATCGGATTTTTGTCTTCATTTTCCGATGTAAAATGAAAAAAAAAAAAAAACTTGATTATTTTCAATTTGATCTGCTCTTATTTAAGTACATTTTGAGTTTTTCAATTGAATTGCAGCATGTTTTTATTGTTCATAATTATTTATGTGTTGTAACTTATTATTATTTTTTTTTTTTTTAATTTTTCATTTTACAGTGTGTTCAAAACCACAAACATCATCACCACCTCCACCACCATTATCAGCACTGCGTTAAACGAAGGAGCAGGCGTGTAAAAGCAACAACATTGAAGCAGTAAACAAGGAGCGCAAATATTGAAACGGCTAAATAGAAGAATAAAGAAAATTTTGGGTGACAAACAAACTTAATTAAACCACCACAACAGGGCGATACTTGATCAAGCAAAGAAAGCACGAGAGATTGTTTCAATCAACTAATTCTATATAATATAAATAAGTAAAAACCACAACAACAACAAACATGTCTGGAGAAGAAACGTCCGCTGATCGTAATGTGGAAATTTGGAAAATCAAAAAACTCATAAAAAGTCTGGAAATGGCACGCGGGTGAGTGAACCTTGACAATAAATATGTATAAACATCTTTGTACGTTGCGCTCCCTTATTCATTCGCAATTTTTTTTTTTTTTTTTTATGTAGGTATGTAGCCCATTAGTCATTGTTATATTTTCATGTATTTGAGAAAAGAAAAGAGCAAATATTAGAAAATGAAAATGAAAATAATTTCGCTAAATCATTTGCAACATATTGTGCAATTATCAAACACAATGTGTGTGTGTGTTTGTACGCGGCTCATTCCATTTTCACGCATGCATAATAATTGATTGTGTATTAAGGTACTTACATACATATGTACATACATATATTTGTTTGCTCACATTTACCTTCTAATACAAATGTGTGTATGATTACTTTCTGCCATTGCATGATGGTCGTTCTTATTATTTGATGCGATGTAAAAGTGTCGGGACAGCCATTGAACAGAGAAAAACTCAGCATAAGGCAGAGTTGAGTACAGTTTAACTAGGTTGGGGAAAAAATATTGGACCCATTTTTGCACCGAACGTTAAAAATTGGCTATGCATTGGCCTTCTGATCTGCAGGTCGTGGGTTCAATCCCTGGCTGAAGCACAACTAAAATATAGAAAAGCAATTGGCAATTCTTCCGGCAGGAACAATTTGCCCTGAACAATGGAAATAACATATTAACAAACACACAAAATAGGAATATTTGTTCTTTTTATAGATTTGAAATTTGGAAATTTTAAAGTTCAATTAATGAAAAAGGAGATTTTTTCATCAGTATCATCAACTAGATACAAGGTTTGACCATTTTTTCCCCCGAAATCAATATATACATGTGACTAAATTGCGCTTCCCAAGAATGGCCGAGTCTACGTTCCGAAAACACTCGACCACGTGGTCGATCAAAGTCCTTTCAACTGATCAGAGTACGGAAATGTTTTGTACGAGAACAAAACAAAGCATTTCCGTATTCTTGCTGCTACAACAACAACTAGATTGTTGCATTACAACATTGGTTATTACTCACAAAAGTGGTGTATTGATTTGATTACCAACAAATTAGTAAACAAATGGAAAATTTAGAATTTTTTTTTTTTGCATTTGTTGATCATTGACTATGCTCTCGTAATCGTAATCGCTTTGTCTGTCGTCTAGTAGTCTATGTATGCGTTGGTTGTACTCGTAAGTGGTGCGGCGGAGGTGTTAATTGCAAGTTGTTTCACGTGGCTTTACGTTGCAGTATTATTTGCTTTTATTTGCGTTACTTTTTTCTAAAGAAATTTAAAGAAAATATATATATATATATATATTTTAATTATAGACATATACTAACTATACAAAGTTGTTCTTCTTTGTTAGTCTTTAGATGTATTTCTTCTTCTTGATTTCATAGACACATACACGCGCACACACACACACATACATGTGTTTATGTATGCATATTTAAAATGCCACCATGTGAGCTCTTTCACATCAAATTAAGAATATATATATGTATGTATGTTAATATAAATAGCCACCTTTCTTTTACTCTTGTGATTTACTACTTCACATGAGTTTTTTTGATTTTTTCCCATTTTTCTTTTCATTTTTATTCGATAGCATTTACACTAACTTGAATATTTCTATGCATTAAAACCCATACGCAACAAAAAAAGGAACATGAATATATTTGTATGTGTTGTCTTTTCTTTCTTTTTATTATTTTTTGTATATTTTTTTTTATTTTTATTTAGTTTGCAACTCTACGCAACAAGTTTTTATCTGTTATTTTCAGTTAAAACTGGACTGACTCGGACTTAGCCACAGTAACAGCAGTTGTGTTTCTTGTTTCACATATATTTTTTTTTTTGTGTGGTTGTTGTTTGTTTTGGTTTGACTACTGTTAACCTGAATACGAAGTCGAATACAGCACATCACATCGCACTCAATTTTTCATGTTCTCATTTGCTCACTTTATCATATCCGCACACTTGCATACACACACACACACACACACACACATAGAAGTGGTACAAACACACCTGTACATACATAATTTTGCTAAATTTTGACATTTTCTTTCTGACTCTTTGGTAACATGTTGTCTTACCTTTATGCTTGAATTGAATTTCATAAAATTTCTGTACAATTTAAAAGTGTATGAACTGTATGCAAATCTAAATGCACACACACACACACACACACATTCATACAGGTGATTCAATGCCAATTATGAGTCATATGTGCTAAAAGACAGCTGAGTATGCGCTTAGAATGAGAGCATGCGTCTTTTTGTTTTTTTGTTCAAGCACTATTATACCATACATCCAGAGACTAAGGGTTTTGTATTACACCAATAAGGTCTGGCGGTCACGATTCAATCAAGAATTACAATATTAATGTTGCCAATTGTTGCATAATTAAATTTTCCACCAACCAGAATAAAGGAAATAGGCATAATAAGATAAAAACCATATTTATAGTCCATACAAAAATCTTTTTTTTTTTTTATTTTGCTCAAAAAAAAAAAAATTTAATTATTTGAGATAAACCTATTTGAATACAAATATTTTTATCATTAAATGTTTGAGTTCAAAAATTGTAATAATCATTTGAAACCCACACCTATCTACAATATGAAAGTTGGTTTTCGAACATACTTTTTTAGACTTTGTGCGTTGAAATATAAAGCTATCATTATGATATTCGATTCACCTATCAATGAGCTCAATAATAAACGTAATTGAATGAAAATTACACCTACGATTCATACAAAACTATGTTTTCGAACATGAGACAAAGAGAAAATTTACAACTATTTCAATTCAAATTTTGTTCATATCATTAATTTTTGCCAAATAACAGACTAGTTGAAGAAAATTGAATGAAATCCACAACTGCCGACTACCATACAAAAAAAAAAGTTTTCGAACATTTGTTTTCTAACCTTGTCATGTAAATCTTATGCTTACGCTAAGCTGAAATGAGAATGGGATAACTACTCTGACCTACTATACTGAAATATTTTTTCGAACATCTGTTTTTCAATTTTCTGCGCAAAAAATATAAAACTATCGCACTGAAAATTTGCTTATAAAATTATTTTCACTAACTATCGGATGAGTTCAAAGAATGAGCATATTGGGATGAGACCATATCTATCCACCCATACAAAAATATATTTTCGAAAATATTTGTTTATTTTTTTATTTTTTGATTATAAATCTAGCTGAAATTCTCATTTCAATAATTTAATAGCAACCGCATTTGCCCACCATACAGAACTAAGTTTTCGAACATCAGTGTTCAGATTATGCGCGCAGTAATAAAAAACCAACGCACTGAAACTCAAATCCTAATATTTTTTTTTCACCATTTGGCAAATAAACTCAAGAACAAACGTCATTGGACGAAAACCACACTTAGCTACCATAGAAAATCATTTTTTCGAACATCATTTTTCAGACTTTGCGCTTGTACATATATACACAGCGTTATCCAGCTGAAAATAAAGTAACAAATAATTAGATGTAAACCATAACTGACGCAAAAAACATGTTTTCGAACATAGGTTTTTAAACTTTACTCACGTAGTTAAAGTGCTATTGTAATAAAGCTCATGAACTCACATGAATTTGTTTAACATTGTATAATTTAGACCATAATTGAGTAAAATCGCATGAAAATCTCATCTACCTTACATATAAAAACAAGTTTTCGAACATATTCTTTTAGATTGCGTTTGTAAATATATCGGTATCAAGCTGAAATGAGATCACACAATAATTCAATGAAATACACGTCTAAATTCTATGCAAACTATATTTTCGAACATAGATTTTCAAACATAACTTACATAGGTCAAGAATGAACAATATTAGAATAAAAGTGCATCTACCATTAATACAATTTGTATGTTTTCGAATATGTTTTTTCAATATGTTTTCGAACATAGCTTTTCAAAATTTGCGCAGTTGTAGTGCTATCGAGCTAAAAGTTGCAACATATGATTAATTTGAACATGAAACCAATTTCGATCAAGAATGAGTATAATTGGATGCAAATTTCGAATATAAAAATATATTTTCGAACATAAATTTTCATTAATCTCTTTTTTATCTAATTGCAGCAATGGTACAAGCATGATATCTTTGATTATACCACCAAAAGATCAAATTTCTCGTGTAAGCAAAATGTTAGCCGATGAATTTGGCACAGCGTCCAACATTAAATCACGTGTCAATCGTTTATCTGTGTTGGGTGCAATTACATCGGTACAACATAGACTTAAATTATACACCAAAGGTATTATCAATTTGCTTTTTGATTTTTTTCGAAATTATAATTTAATAAAAAATTCCCTTTTTTTTTGGAAATTTTTTTTACAGTGCCTCCAAATGGTTTGGTGATCTACTGTGGTACTATTGTCACAGAAGAGGGCAAAGAGAAGAAGGTCAATATTGATTTTGAGCCGTTCAAACCAATTAATACATCGTTGTATTTGTGCGACAATAAGTTCCATACTGAGGCGTTGACAGCCTTATTAGCCGATGATAATAAATTTGGCTTCATTGTGATGGACGGTAATGGCGCTCTATTTGGTACACTACAAGGTAATACACGTGAAGTGCTGCACAAGTTTACTGTTGATCTGCCAAAGAAACACGGTCGTGGTGGTCAATCAGCATTACGTTTTGCCCGTCTGCGTATGGAGAAACGTCACAATTATGTGCGCAAAGTTGCCGAAGTGGCAACACAATTGTTTATAACAAATGATAAACCGAATATAGCGGGCTTAATATTGGCTGGTAGTGCTGATTTTAAAACTGAACTGAGTCAATCTGATATGTTTGATCCGGTAAGTAAAGAAAAGTGATTTATCTTTTTGGAAAAAAAATTAAATTATAATGTTTGTTGTTGTTTGTTGTTCTGTTTTAGCGATTGCAAGCGAAAGTTATCAAACTGGTGGACGTATCGTATGGTGGCGAAAATGGTTTTAATCAAGCAATCGAATTAGCTGCCGAATCTTTGCAAAATGTGAAATTTATTCAGGAAAAGAAATTGATTGGTCGCTACTTTGATGAGATATCTCAGGTAATAAAGCAGCTTTAATTGATTTGTCAATTCATTAATTACTAATATGAATATTATAAACAGGATACCGGTAAATACTGTTTTGGTGTTGAAGACACTTTACGCGCCTTGGAATTGGGTTCTGTCGAAACATTGATTTGTTGGGAGAATTTAGATATACAACGTTATGTTTTGAAAAATCATGCCAATTCGACGTCAACAACAGTATTACATTTGACGCCGGAACAAGAAAAGGACAAATCACATTTCACTGATAAGGAAGTAGGTTTATATTGAAATTTTTGTTGATTTTTTTTTTTTTTCAAATTTATATTAAATTATATTAATTTCCGAATATAGAGTGGAGTCGAAATGGAATTAATCGAGTCTCAACCGCTTTTGGAATGGCTTGCGAACAATTATAAAATGTTCGGTGCTACACTTGAGATCATTACTGATAAGTCACAGGAGGGCAGTCAGTTTGTGCGAGGATTTGGTGGCATTGGAGGTGAGTAATACAAATTTATTGCACCAAGTAAATATATCTTGATACAAGTCGATAATTCACATTAAGAGAAATAATATGAAATAATGTAAAATACATAGAAATGTATATCCATAATATTGAATAACATTATTTGGTTTTTTTCTTCTTTTATTCCTTTCTTAACTGCTGCACACTTGTAAATGGCTAATAATAATAAATTATAAAATTCATGTATTGTAATGTAATATGCTAATAATGTATATTGGTCCAATTTTCCTTTTTGACCTTGCGTTGTGTTTTTTTTTTGTATTTTTTTTTTTTTTTTTTTGTACAATCGTTAGGCATTTTACGTTATAAAGTAGATTTTCAATCACTACAAGCAGATGAACCATTGGAAGATGTTGATCTTGATGATTATTAAGCGAGTGTGAAAAAACTATGTATAATTTTTTTTTAAATTAAATTCATAAAAAAATATGAAAAATGAAAAATTCGGAAATAAAACATAGAATGATGCTGATGATGAGTGGAGTGAAGAAGCTACATGCATATATAATGAAGTACTAATGTATAATTAGAAGCAATAATAAACCAAAAAAAAAATAATTCTTTCACCCAGTGAGAATGAATACACATAATTTCGAAAAGTTCGGCATAACTTGATGAATAAAATCAAAAATTTTGATTTTTCTTACTTTCCTTACTAATCTCTTCGTTTTACTATGGAATGCAAAAATGTCATCACTCAGTTATTTTCTTCTCATTGTGACTGTGTAGTTAAAGACGACGAAGAAGAAGAATATATTATTTAATTATTCTTTAATTTAATTTATTGTTTTTCTTTCTTCTAAAATGTAATATACATAATTTTTAGAGTTTATTATTGACAAGAAGTACTTCAATTCAAAATATGAAAAATGTAGCTGTAGTTATTTAAAAGCACAATATGGCGGGCAAGTGGTGAGAAACAGACACACCATATAGGTTGTTTGTAAAATGACATGAAGAACAAAAAAAAAAAAACACAAAAAACAATAAAACTATGAAACAATATGCCATGTTCTGTATCTGAATTTCAATTGAAATTGATCTGTTTTGAAAATTTCACAGAAATTTACAATTAACATCGCTAAAATTCGTGGTCTTTTCGAGTACTTATCCCTATAATGTAATACATCACTGATAAGAAATAACTTTAAGAGAGTCCGAAAACACAAATGGCGTCGTACTGTGGAGTTGAATCAATTTATATTGAAATTGATATTCAGAACATGCCTGCTGAATAACACAATAATTACAAATTATTACAAGCGTATGAAAAAATTTATATATACAAACATATATATAAAAAAAAAATAATAATAATTGAAAGGGATATAAATAATCCATACTGATGAAAATGTATACATAAATAATAAAAAACCAAAAAAAAAAAAAAAAAGAAAGATGATATGAGAAATAAAATTAAAAAATGCCACATAAAATATATATAAACAATATGACTCCGTTCGTTTAATTACGAACAACAGATTTCTTTTAGTAAAAAATTCTATTTTTTTAGAATTTTCATTTTTGTTTACACCTAAATTGAAATTATAAGTTCTCATAACAATTTGCTCAAGTAATCATCATTTTTAGTCCCCAGATTTTATACATTTTCTTTATTTTATTTAATGGTTATACTTTTATATGAAAAATTTACGATTTTTATAATTTGTACATAACGTATATTTATTTGAAATGTGTTTTCAAAAAATCACAATTCGCTTTTTTCATTTATTTCTATTTTTCCTGTTTTTTTTTTGCCCTTGCGTACATCTTGCAATATTTTAGTCTATTGTGAATAGTTTTTTTTTTCTTTCCTGATAAAATTTATATATTTAATATCGACGTCTTGGATTGGCACTTCCATAATTAATGTTGTAAGCATTTTTTTTTCAAAAAAATGCGCAATAATCTCTAATAACTTTTAATATATTTCACACTCGGAAGAAAAATGAATAAGTTATTCACAGGAATGTACATTCGTTTTTATTGCAAGTGTGAAATATCCACTTGTATATGACAGAGTTGCCAATTTTTGAGAAAATTTTTCGAATGATATTTTTAGAATATTAAATTTTTATTATTGGTGGCATATAAATTTCTAAATTTTAGAAAAAATGTCAGTTGATCGTGTTGTGTCAACCTAGGACCAACGATATGATTTTTTATTCAACCCTATCATAGTTGTCGATCGTTTTGTGAATAATAAAGCAATTTTAATAACTGCTTAATTCGATATTATAAATTTGTAGACAACGTTATTAAGGATGATTTTGATTCTTTACTGCTTTTACCCATGGTTTTTAAGCAAAAAATCACCTTTATTACATATATAAATAATTGTACCTATATTTATGTTTGTAAATTGTGATTATTGCAACATCACAAAAGCAACAAAAAAAAAAAAACTGATGCAAAATTGTATTGCTTTAAACTAATTTTTATTTTCTCATTTTTTCGTTTCTCTTCTTTTTATTTTGATTCATTTCAGGTATTTTGCGCTACAAAGTAGACTTCCAAAGCATGCAACTAGATGACTTGGATAACGAGTTTTTCGACATAGATGATTATTAGAAAATTTCTTATATACAATACATATATTTTATTTTGTTTCTTCTTGAAATAAAAACGAAACTTCTTCCAACAACAACAACAACGCAGCATAATATCAACAGAACACATATAAAAAAAATGTTTACAGTCGTTGAATATCGGATTTTTTCGTTGCACCCATTAGAATGAAAATAATACCTCAAGAATAGAAAAAATTTAATTAAAATTGATGATTGAACGATATTAACATTATATAAAGACATCCATGATCGATCACCATGTGCCCTCTGTAAAAACAATAAGATTATGGAAAATAAATATTTATCTTCGTCGCCGCCACCATATCGCATTCGATTCCACCAACAACAATAACAACAACGAACATTGTCATCGCTGTTGTCGACATTGTCATCAACAGCGAAGCTGTAACTATTGATAGTTGCGGCGTATGAAGATAGCTAAAAACTTTTATAAAGCAAAAAAAAAAAAAAAAATAAAAAAATTTAAATCTAAAAAATAATTTTTTTTAAACATATTAATGAAAAAAAGAAATACATATAATGATTATTTATATATATTGAAAAAAAAAATAATAATAAACAAAAGGAAATACAACATACACATTCTTTTTAACTAAGTGGAAAAAACAATAAGTAAATAAATGATTGGTTATAATATCGAAAATTAAAATTAAAAATTTTTTTCTGTGTTCAAAGCGGATTTTATATAGTAAATATTAGTGTGATTAGTCAACACGGATAGTTCAGTATCTTGGCTCAGCCCATAAGCTCTTTGAGTAGGAAAGAGATAGCTAGATATAATATAAATTGTAAATATGATTGAGCGAAAATAGTGTCTCATTTTTTGACATTCGCTCCATTGCAAATCTAATTTCTATAGATTCTAACGTTACGTTACCTTCCAATCCCATTTGACTAATTGCTTTTATGTCATTTGTATGAAATAGATCGGAACAGTTAATTCGTTACCTACCGATACGTGTTAAGTATTCGCGCCATATGCGTAGATTGGGCATTTCGGAAAAGTTGAAAGTTTCGTCGTGTTATGAAAAACGCTTGAAGGCATAAGGTCCGTTTTTGTACTTTTCCAGTAAAAATTATCCAGCAAAAAAATTTCTCAGAAATTGACAGCATTCGCTTGCAGAGAGAAAAATATACGAAAAAGTACGAGAACGCAAAACCAGTAAAAACTTGTAAATTTCACTAACATCTGATATTCCACTAAGTAAATTGCAATTGTTCGTTTGCTTGCGATCAGGGCTATTTTTCTAGCTTGCAAGTTTCTACAATTACAAATTTACCCAGTAAAAATTTGCAACTTCCCCTTAAGCTGAAATGTCATTATTTCCCTCTCTATTTCCCCTACTTTGCAAGTTTTTGGGGAAACGAGAACGCACAAACTGTAGGTCCGTTCGGGTAGTTTACTAGTAAAATTTCTCTATCAACACGATTCAAGAGAGTAAGAAGTGAAAAAGTACGCGAACGGAAAAATTGGTAAGATTTACTAGTAATTTCCAAACTCCTTCAGTTCTGACACTTGCCAGTAAGAACAGCTGTTTTATCAATGTTACGAATTCTTACTAGTAGAAATATTACCAGTAAAAATTTGCCAGAATTATCATAGAGAGAAAATAATTTGCTCTCTCTCTATCTCACCTCTTTTATTGGTTTTTGGCGTACGCAGAGGCATTTCCAGTAAGAAATAGTAAAATTTGTAATAATTTACAAAAACTATTACGTACGCGAACGTAATAGTTTGTAATAACTTTTGATAACTTGGAGATAATGAGAACACTCTTATATTCGAAGAGAAAGTTGAAAAATGTCTATGTATTAAGTACAATTCACAGAATTCATATACACATGTGGATGAATTAAGATGCTATATTTCTTAAGAAAATTTCTTACACTTCGATATAACAGACTGCTAAGGAAGGTAAGTTATAATAGGGCAGGTAACAAATATAGTATGCCGATTTGAAGGTCAGCAAAATTTTATCGTTAAGGTACTTGTGCGCAAATAAGATTATTCCTTTTTCATTGTCAAGTTCAAAAATAAAAAGTACAGCCATGTACAACGCGATGCAATTAGTCACTTTGTTTATTCAGGATATTTTGATATTTTCCCAAAACATAAAAACAATGAAGACAAAGCCATGTGTGTTATTGCGTCTGCCTTTAGATGGGTGTAAAAGAGAAAAAAATAATATGTAGACAATGCAGACAAATTTTATTATCTGCTGTCGGCCGGAGAAACGACCAAACGAAACAAAAACAAAAACATCAAATTTAACGAATCGATATTTTTATCGTATCTCTACGTAGAACTACATAATAAATGCGTTGCGCTGAAATCTAGAGTACACCATTCCTTCAAGCACTTATTGTGAGTTGTGCACAATTGTGAATTGAATTTATTTAAGAAAAAGAAGAAGCATTGACATTTTATTTACGTACTTCAATAATTTCATCAAATAGTTTCATTTGTTATTTTACATCGTTTGGATATTAAAAAGCTACACAAATATAAAAATGGGTCGTGCAGAAGTTGGAACACCGAAATATCTTGCCAATAAAATGAAGGCAAAGGGTTTACAGAAATTACGCTGGTATTGTCAGATGTGTGAAAAACAATGTCGCGATGAAAATGGTTTCAAGTGCCATACAATGAGCGAATCGCATCAACGACAATTGTTACTGTTTGCTGATTCGCCAGGCAAATTTTTGCACAGCTTCTCCAAAGACTTCTCCGATGGCTATATGGAGCTGCTGCGTCGTCGTTTTGGTACGAAACGTGTCAATGCGAACAAAGTGTATCAAGAATATATTGCCGCAAAAGATCACATACATATGAATGCAACACGTTGGCTGACCTTATCCGACTACGTCAAATGGTTGGGACGCACCGGACAAGCGGTGGCCGATGAAACAGAGAAAGGTTGGTTTATTACCTATATCGATCGTAGTCCCGAGGCGTTGGAACGGCAAGCAAAGGCCGAACGTAATGAAAAAATGGAAAAAGACGATGAAGAACGCATGATGGAATTTATTGAGAAACAAATTGAAAAAGCTAAAACAAATGATCCAGACTTTGTAGAAGATGTCGCAGAAAAGTACACAGAATTAAAGCGACCTGATGAAGAACAACCATTAAAATTAGATATTCGATTGGAGAAGAAATTTCAGCCTGAAAATATATTGGGTAAATCAGCATTGTTACTGAAACGTCCGAAAATCGAGAAGGAGGAAACTATTATTGAAGAAGACGATAAGGAGGGTATAATATTTAAAAAGCCAAAACTTGAATTTACACATACGCGCAAAGCAAAGTCCACAGAATTGAAAAATTCCACCACATCGGCATTGGATGAGATAATGCGGCAAGAAGAACAAAAGAAAGAACGTACAAATCGCAAAGACTACTGGCTACATGAGGGTATTGTTGTTAAATTCGTCGATAAATCAATGGGTGATAAATATTATAAGCAAAAGGCGGTTGTAAAAGAAGTCGTCGACAAATATCGTGCTAAAATTAAATTTCTCGATACAGGCGATAAGTTGAAAGTTGATCAGGCACATTTGGAGACTGTAATTCCAGCATTGGAGAAACCCATTCTGGTTGTCAATGGTGCCTACCGTGGCAGTGAGGCAATTCTAAAGAAATTAGATGTAGATAATTATTGTGTAACAATCGAAATATCACGTGGCCCACTAAAAGGTCGCATCGTTGATAAAATTCAATATGAAGATATATCAAAAATATATTAATTCCATTTGTAAATAGATTTATTTAGTTCATAAGTCATCTATGTTATATTACCTATAGATTTAATGTGTGATTTAATTAGTGAAGCATTTTATTTCTTTTTCAAAAGTATTTTTAAATAAAAATAGTTTATTTTATATGTACATAAAGTATATGTATAAATATTATTCTTATTGACATATGCAAGAAATTAGGATAATACATGTTGAATCACTTTCATTGATGTCTCAATTTAAGATGCGCAATAAAGTGAAAAGAGAATAATAGAGTCCTCGTCTAGTATAATCAGGTACTTGGTTAATTTGTTGTTGTTGTGATTTGATTAAATTATGCCTTCCTACGTCTGGTTTAAGCCAATCGTATGCAGCGACCGTTTTAGTCGTTTCCAAAAGAATTTTCGCTCCTCTGCCTTGATTTGTTGATTTTCTCCTTTAGCTGCCGGCCATTTAATGTATGTCTTCACTTCCATAAGATATTGTAAACTTTTTGGACGTTTATTGCGTGGTATATCTTCTAAAAAGACTATAATTAAATGTTCTCTGCTAACTTCAAATATCCTAATTGGAAGGAGAATAAAAAATCAATTGATAAATAAAAATTGACTAGTTGGCTCAGCGAAAACCATAAAATTTGAAAAATGTCAAGCATTTCTTTGGCGCAAAGTATAAAGAAACCGCTACTTGTTCAGTTTGTTTGCAAAATCATCAATTTTGTATGGGAGATCTCGTAAGCAGTGGAGATAAGGGTTAACTAAGTTCAGAGGAAATGTTGAGGAGGTAAAATTAAAGGGGGGTCAGTCATAAATTTTATAACTCTAGGGGCGATTCCTAGAATTATTTGTCGACTAGCAGATGTTACTTATTTTTTTGTATGGATGTCCCGTTAAGGTAATCCATATATGAAGCGAAAAATGAAAAGGATCAGTTATTCATTTCATCGCTCTAGGTTAGGTTAGGTTATGTGGATGCTGTCTCTCTGAGAGGACACACTTAGGCCAGAAAGGACCATTGTGATACCACCGAGATTCTCTTCCAATACTGTTGTACGTGTTAAATTTGGACAGCGTTAGAAGGGACCCACTTATATTAGCAGGTTCCCAATGGCAGGACCCTTGTGACCTCACTTTAACTCAGTTTTGTCACAGAGCTCTTTTAAGAAGCATTTTAGGCAAATTGTTATTGCCGGAAAAATTGCAAATTCTTTCCGGCAAGTGGGTACCGTTCGAAAGAAAAATCTTTCCGCTCTACGAGCTCGAAATATGGTAGAAAAAGGTCACAAAAATATTTAAAACTCGGCAAATATCCCCAAAGCTATTCAAGGTTTCTCCAGATTATCCTTCTCAACATTTCTTGTAAAAATACTTATTCCTTTCTCCACACCTTAAGGGGAATCCCATATAAACACAGCTTAAAAACACTTGAAAATCGATACTAAGAAAACGAAACCCTCAAAATTCGCCTTTAGAACGGTGAAATGCATAACTGAGCCTCATTAAACTTCTCTCCTCAATATTTCTTTCGAACATATTCCATTCTAAACTCCATTGTTTTAAAGAACTCCCATACAAAAAGTACATATAAAACACATGAAAATCTATAAATAACACATGGAATCTTCCGTACAAAGTTTTTTTTCTCAATAGTTTTTCCTTCTCAACATTATCTTTAAACATATTTGCCTTCCATTCGGGCCCCTCAAGGGGAATTCCATACAAAAAGAATGTCAAAACACATTAAAATAGTAAAATAACAGTAGGAGTCGCCTTTAGCGAGATGAAATGTACGACTGACCCCCATTAATTTTACTTCTTTAACATTTTCTCGGAATATACTTACTCCCTATCTCCATTTTTAAGGGAACTCCCACACAAAAATAATGCCAAAATACTTTAAAATCGACAAATAACACTAGAGGTTGACTATAGAGTGATAAATGTTTGACAAGTCCCTAATAGTTTCTCATCTTTAACAGTTCTTCCAAACGTACTAACTTCCTGTCTCCAGCCCTTAATGGGGATTTGCCATACAAAATGAATAAAAAACACCTAAAAACCAATAAATAACACCAGAAATTGACATTAGATCGGTGAAATGTACAACTGTTCCCTATTAATTTTACCTCCTAAACATTTTCTCCAAACATACTTAGCTTTTATCTCCACCCCTTATGGGGATGCTTTTGTGAAAAACTGAAAAAGACGAAATTCCTTTATGATTGCTTGAGAAGAAATGCTTGAAATGATGACCTAGTAAGAGTAGCCTTACCGATGCTGTGCCAAATGCATTTCAAATTGACACCAATGACTCAAAAGGAAATTTCTCGATATGATTAACATTAAAGCACGCGATCGGTCCATACATGATATTATGTTATCTAATATTGTTACGCCAATCTAATAAAAGAAAATTTATTATATAATTTATTTTATATTATATCGATTTTACTCACTTGAAAATCACGTTCATGCATACAAATCGAAATATCACCGGCTTCTTCAACATTTGGCAACAGCTCATCCAATATCCATTGTCGATCATCTTGACAATAGCTAATGAATATATCATAGAGATGGTTGGGTTCATCTTCGGCGAGTCGATTGAACTTGTCAATGGAATTCTTTGTTGCCACTGAGACAAGGGCGGCCGATTTCAGGGATGTATAATAATAATGAATGTGCCAACGCTTCATATATAACACAACACCAAGAAGTATTAGGATGAGAATGCCTACCACACAACCGATAACATATTTGGTGAGTGTTTTTAGTTTTTCTGCAAATACTCCCTCGTCATCATCATCACCATCACCATTTGCATCGACAATATCACCATCATTACTATAATTCGATGCTTTACAATTGAGTTGTAGAAAATGCATACGTTGTGTATCATTGAAACACCAATATTGTTCTTCTTCATAGTCCAATAGTTGAAATTTTAATGTGACTGGGGTCTTCGTTGTATTTGATTTATTATTGTAATGTGTGGTGAAGAGTTCCGGTGCTGCTGAAGGACATAAAATATTTGCATCAGGTGAGGTGGTGTAACTTCTCATGGATGGTGAGAAAAATTTCAATTTTAATTTTTTCATTTTCTTTATGCTTTTCACTTTATATTGTTTCATATTATTATAGCTCATTTCCAATTTCGCTAAATGTCGTTTCCATATAAGACGATTTTGAAAATGCTTCACCTTGTCATCAGCATCATCATCTGTCTGGTGTAATTCATTGTGCGAACATTCGACCTTTTGATTATTCACCGCTGCAATATCAATCAATTCACGCAACAGACAATCACATACGAAATTATTCTGACCCAAACTGAGATATTTTAATGATTGAAAATCTTTCAACATTTCCAAATTGATAATATTGATATTGTTGTCGCGCATATTGAGTGCACGTAATTGTTGATTATGTGCGAATGCTCGATTATACCAATTACCCACATGATTTGAACTAAGATCGAGTATTTGTAAATTGCCGAGCACATGAAAGATATCCGCTGATATGGCATTAATATTATTCCCAGAGAGTCCGAGAACCCGTAACTGTGCCAAACAATGCACCCACGATAAATTCTTAATATTCGAATGCTCAAAATATAAATATTCCAATGTGCTGGCAACACCTTCAAATGCATCATCAATAATATTGTTAGCTGCCGATGGATTGCCCGACAAGTCGAGACCCATCAGTGTGGTATGCTTGAAGAGGGCATTACTCAACATCGGAAATGCCGTATAACAGAGACTCAACCATTTGACACTCTCACCCATATGCGTAAATGCCATTGCACTGTTGCGGGTCAGTTTTGTATGCGATAAATCGATATATTCCAATTTCGATAAATATCGAAACGTATTCTGTTCGATTCGAACACCATATATCATATTTAAAATGATCTCCAACGATGGCCATTGCATGCCATGATGATAATATACATAATCCATGATGTTCGTAAATGATAAATCGAGCAGCTGCAAGTGTGGTACATAATGAAATGATTCCGATGGTATTGTTAATATTTTATTATGCGACATATAGAGTCGTTGTAAATTTGTTAAATTGCAAAATACATTCTTTGCTATATGTTCAATGTGACAATCACTCAAATCTAATTCGTGCAATTGGGGGAGCAATGGAAAAATTGCCCATGCTATGCCTTCATCTAGATGTGAGAGAAAAGCGATAAACATACATATATGTTATTAGTATTAAATGGATTTTTAGGAATAATGGGTTCATAGTTGTAATCAAAGTTGAAATCATCATCTTTAATTTCGAATTAGATTTTTGACAGATTTTTTATGGAAAATATATGTCAAAAAAGTTGATTCGTTCGTTTCGGACATTTCGGAATTATCATAAAATATTTATATCAATATTATTTGTAGTTGGAAATTCAACATTTTTTTTTTTGCAGTTATATATATACTATAAACTATCTTGATGTACGTAATTTCTTATCAAATCATTAAAAATCAATCATTCATTAAGTTAAGATTTTTTTTTTCGTAATTAAATGAATAACGTTCTTTTCTTACGAAAGTAACATTTGCATTCTTCTTCATGCTTTTTTTTTTTTATTCTACTATACGCAATATGTGTTTAGTTAGAAGTCTGCTTCAAGGTATTAGTATTTCTGATGGAACAAGGTAGAAAATATTCGTAATGCAACGTGATTCAAAATGAGACACGTACAGAGGGAGAGAGAGAGAGAGAGAGAAAGAAGAAGTCAAGATGATTGTCCAAATGGGCTCACTTAAACTAAGAAGATTCATTGTTACCATTTTTTTAAGGGTGATGACCCACTGATCAAAGCACTGCAAACTAAAAGATTTTTCATGATAATAACATCCTTTGCTTAAGATGATTTGATGTCAGATGGAGTGAGAAAGTCCAAACGGAATGGTTGTGATGGTCTGATAAGCAGCCTGTGAGCAACCTTAAGTCATATTTGTTATTACCTATTTGATTTGGAACATATGTATACTTGGCCTGGTGAACTTTTTGACTTGCCTCAGGCCAGGAATATTGTTCCCGAGTTTTTTTGCCCCACGGTAAGCTGTCGGAAACTGAAGTAAGCTGTTGTGGATGCCGTAGCTCAGTGTTTAGTGTGTTGGCCTCTTAATCTGTAGATTGTGAGTTGAATACTCGGCTGAAGCATAAAATGAATGTCGAAAAGATTTTTCTTTCGAACGATACCCACCTGTCGGCAAGCAATTGGCAATTCTTCCAGCAGTAACTATTTGCCATGGAAAGGCTTCTAAAAGAACTCTGTCACAAAGCTTAGAAAAAATGATTTCGCAAGGGTTCTGCCGTTGGGAATCGGCTAAAATAAGTAGATACCTTCTAATACTGTCCAAAATTTTACACGCACAACGGTAATGGAAGAGAAGCTCGGCCAAAGGGCCCTTTGGGGGGTCTATAAGTAGTATTTTGTCTAACCATTAAAATGTAGAGCCAGTGGATCAACTGTGTATTAATTCTGCAAGTTCTATCAAATAATTTTTGATCAAATAGTTTTTTCCAAGTATTACACCAAATATTTGACAGCAATAACTTCCCCAGGAAGTGTAATTAGACCCAGGTCGGTGCGATATTTCTTCGTAAGTGGTACAAGGTCCATTATAACAATGTTCAAGGTGATTTCCAAAGGTCCATCGCTCAAACAGTTCGCACGAAAACGAAAACTTTAGTGGCACCCACCTCGTCCGTTCAGATTTTTTTTTTTTTTTTGATCTACGTACTAAGTTCAATCAAGTACTCATTCATTAAAATCGATAAGTCTCCTTTTCACAGTTAGTGTAACAGTTATAACTAATTGTCGATACACGTATGTCTTTATTTTTAGTTTACTTTCAGAGTCTGTCTTTCAACAAGTGCAACAAAAAGTTTACTTTAGTCATGATCTGTTACAAATCGCTTATATAAGAACATTTGATATACCTAGTCAAGTCATAAATATTGGTACACATCAAAATTGACGCCAAATGAAAACGAATTAATATTTTTCAAAACTTTTTCTTCTTCTTTTTATTGGGTTATTCAATGGCTACACATCTTAGAACAACTTATTCAAAATGACTTCCAATTGGCTTCCAGCACGACTTGAGACGATCTGGCCACTCATCGATCGCGAGACGCACTTCATGCACTGCACGGACAAGGGCTCGCTGCAAAGACTCAATATTTGGGAGTCGAGCAGAGCAAGCCATGCCCTCCGTTGATAAGAAGTCCGGAATGTTGTTTTTTAGCTACATTTGAGTCGTTTTTGCCTTGTAAGCTGAAGCAGAGGCCTCTTTGGATCCTCGAGATGAGTTTGGATGCTTCTCTGAATGACCGAGCATACACACGATCGTTTTGTTTATTGAATGATTCTTTTACGGTGAAGATTTGCACGTCAGTAAACAGAATTTGTCTGTGAGCGTATCGGCTGCGTAACACTTTCGATTTTCGCTTGCGTTTTCCCTCCAATGCAGTCGTGAGCAGGTGTGCAGTGTGTCGTTTGTACGCTCTGAGTCCCAAATCTTCATGGACATTGATTTTTGCGAAATTTGCATTTCCCGCGACAAGATTTTCTGTTTTCGCAGCACTTTTCGGTCGATTCGTTTCTTCACGGCTTTGATGGCTTTCGGAGTTCTTACAATGCGCGGACGGCTGGATCTTTGACGGTCTCGTACTCCACCTCGTATCCTCAAACAACTTCACAGCACGATACGAGTGCGAGTGATTCCAAGCGGTCGCAACGTCCGAAAGATATCGCCTTTTCCCATGTTGCATTTTAGTAGACCAACTATAAGACGATTTTCGATGTCACCCCATTCCATGATTGTAAACAATTGATCCCGAAAACTTTTTACGTTGCAATGAAGCATAAATGTCAACTGTCAAATTGCAATCAAGATGAAATAGATGCGCCCAATATTGCATTCGTAATGAATGCGTTAAGTTGTGTAGCAATATTTTTGACTTGATTTGGTAGTTCAACATTCCTAGATTTCTGGTTTGAAATCAATTTGTTTCATAATATCTGAAGCATCGTAACCATACATGAACTTTTCATGAAATAGCTTTTTTTTTGAGCTAACAATTAAAAAAGTTTATTTTCAAGATTTTTCCCCACACCAATTTTTCACGGTAACCTTGATTAATTTAATTGAATATCAAGAGAAAATACCGTGAAAACCACAAGTACGATACCTTAATGAAAAATGTAAAATAAATGGAAGTAAATTAGAATTCAATATTAGTTCCTATTAGAAACTTTTAACAGGAAGTTGTAATTTTTTGTAGTATTACACAATAAATTGAGAAAAAATATTCAAACAAAATGCCGCGAGTTTCATTCAAAATAATTTTGTGTTGGTATTTTCTTGATATTGCAACAGCACACTATCACCAGTGCCATCTAAATCAAAGCATGCGAGCGAAATCATTTGATTGCGTGTTTTCTCCGGACAAACTTAAGAATTGTTTGGCATGTCCATTTCAAATTGCATCATCAGTAATTGATTATATTTGTAAGCAAATGTTTTTGTTGCAAAAATGTATGCAAAAGTTCGAAAATACTTGGGTTCACACAGGACTCAAATTGAAATTAAACAAATCAACGCTGATATCGTGTTCTTAGAGTGAAACATAGAGAGAGAGAGAGAGAGAGAGAGAGAGCAATGAACAACAATGACTCTGAAGAATTTATATCCCTTTTTTTTTTGTTTTGGTTTTTTCATGTGCACATTAATTTGAGCAAGTCGCAATTAATTGCGTTGAATTCATAGTGTGAACGCACTTAATTTGGCGTACAGTGTGAATATAGTAATAATTGTCTGATTGTACAATGTCAATCGTGGGTGCCGTGGCTCAGTGGTTAGTGTGTTGGCTTTCTGATCTGTAGGTCGTGGTTTCAATCCCCGGCTGAAGCATAACAAATTTCATATCGAAAGCATTTTCTTTTCGAACAACACCCATCTGTCAGACAGATGGCAGCGTAAATCCGGATTACCGACGCACTTAATCCGAATAAAATATTAACCTGACAGGCGGCAGTATTGCGGATTAACTTAACGGCTGATTGCTGTTTTATTAGGTCTGCTCACTTACATTACTATCACTATCAATTTCTGTCATCTGTTACTCTCGATATGAGAAAATCTACAAGAAGTACGTGAACTGAAAACTATCAGAAACTAGTAAATTGACAGCTGGATTTATTTGTTCGCCAACGTTGTTCATGTTGAAAACTGTTAACAATTGTTGAAAGTTTTTTGTTAGCGAACACACCTAATATTTTGTAAAATGGATCGAAAAAAATTCACAATAGAAAATTTGCAGCAGTGTTGCCATCGCAAATTGCTCTAATCCTCTTTTATTTTGAGAATTAACTCATAGAGTTAATGCGGATTAGCTGCAGTTAATGGCCGAGTTAATTCGAATTAACTCGGTAATCCGGAATTAGGCTGCCGTCTGTCTAGGCTATAAAGGAATTCTCACGACAAAGCTCAGGAAAAGTGATGTTGCAAGAATTTTGCCGTTCGAAACCGGCTAAAATAAGTAGGTCCCCTTCTAATACTGTCCAAAAATTCAACACGCACAACAGTAATGGAAGAAAAGCTCGAGCAACGAGCCCTTCGGGGCTTTAAGTGCTACATATTAATTTTTTTTTATTTGTACAATGTCAATTAATAGAAAGTATTAACTGAAAATCCGATGCTTTACGAACTTTGTTTTTAATTTTTTTTTTTTTAGGTTCGCCAATATTGCGTATTTTTATGATGCCACCACTAATAAAGCCTGAACGGTTACAGTTCTATTATATTACACGTCGCAATGATTATACAGCACCATTATTAAATCCTCAAAAATTATGGCAAAATACCGAATTTGACAGATCGAAAAAAGTCGTCATTTTAGCGACAGGTTGGCTGGATACGATTAATACTTCACAAGCATTGTCATTGCTGAGACAAGCATTTCTTAGCCGGAATGATGTTAATTTTATTGTAAGTACACGTAAGAATTTATATAACACATTGATCAAAAAGTTCCCGGAATAACCATCGTAGTGTAGTGCTCCCATCGTTCCAATTTGAGTTCTGATGGCGTTTCAGCAGCCGAGAGGCAGTAATGGAAAAATCGCAGCAAGCACTGAGATAGATGTACTCTCGGCTACGTAACTTTTGCAAATGTCAAGCTATGATGCTAAGATTTAGAGGGAATATCAACAACAGATGTACCAACTTAACAAAAAAAAAAAAAAAAAAAACAGAAATCAAATTGTAACAATGGGAGCGCCACACGATGGTTATTCCGGGAACTTTTTAATCAAGGTGGTAATTTATATTGTTTAGCTCGTATTCAGAATTAAATCCCATTTTTTGTTTTCACTTTTCGGAAATGAAAATATTCTTCATATTTGGACTTTTAATGGTAAACCGAAGGTTGTCGATGTTGCCTCATACGAGCGCACATTATACAGTTGGGCTGCTTCAAATACGGACTTCATTGGCAAACAAGTTGCTAAGGGTTTGGTACAACTAATTAAAATGGTACCATTGCAGAATATACATCTAATAGGTACATACAATAATTATCACATAAATGTCCACAAATTAAATTAGCAAAGAAAATTATCATCATTTTCATAGGTCATAGCTTAGGCGCACACATAATGGGTGCAGCTGGACGGACTTTTATGCAATTGACCGGTCTCGAAATACCACGCATAACCGGTTTGGATCCGGCAAAACCATGTTTTAGCGGTACAAGCGCTTTGGCGGGCTTAAATAATGGCGATGCTGAACTAGTCGACGTAATACATACAAATATTGGCATTTTGGGCAAGACTGATCCCATTGGTGATATTGATTTTTATCCGGGTGGTGCGAATCCACTTCCGCCCGGTTGCTACACATTGTTTTGTGCTCATTTGCGTGCTGTCGAATATTTTGCAGAGAGTGTTTATCCGGGAAATGAATACAATTTCATCGGTTACAAATGTGCCTCAATGACAGCGTTAAGCGACATGAATTGTTTACACAATAACCATACTGCAATGACAATGGGCTTTTTTCTGCAACAACCGTTACGAAAGGGAATCTTTATTGTCGATGTTAATGGCATGCAACCATTTGGTAGATCCTTTAATTGAAGAAGCAGTACAGAAGCAGTATATGAAGCAACGAAAACGCTTTATTTCAACTTTATTTATACATATCTTACCCTTATTTCCAAAAATTTTATTTATATTCTCGCCTCCATTATCCATATTTGAATGATCATCATTCTCCATATTGTTGCGGTGGCCATCATCTTCCAAATATGCTCTAAAATGATTACCCTTCAATGTTAGATATTGCAGGGTGTTCGCCATTAGGGATAATGTTCGATATGGTACCAATGTCAAATTATTATAAGCCGCCGAAAATGCCATAATATTTTTACCATAGATAAAACTTAGGGCAAGCGATTTAATATATAGTCGATCATCATGCATTATATGGTGATAGGATAAATCCAAATAATTTTTAGCTGTGAATTGAAACAAAAATTTTAGTATTGTATTAGAATTATAGTACTTCTTTTAGTCGTATAATAAAGCGTATTATTTATTTCAAGCTGTAGGTGAGTGAGGCAAGCGAATGATTAATATGGGTTTGCATCTATTGTGAATGTATCAGGTCACTACATAGTTTCACAGTAGGCGCTTTTTGTGGAAGTGAAAAAAATGCAACACCTGTTGCTGCAGAAACAAACGCAACTCATGGGGAGAATACCGTGAGTGTAAGGACTGCGCCAAAGTGGTTTTCCAAATTCCGAAGTTACGATTGTGACGTTCGCCCACGCTCTGGTCGTCTTGAGGTCTCTAACTCCGACGTCTTGTTGCAACTCGTGGAAGCTGAATCAAGTTTGACAGTCGATATGATGACTGGAAGGTTAAATTCTTCACACGGAACAATTTACAGACACCTGGTTCAATTGAGCAAGGTTCCAAAGATGGGAAAAAATGGGTTCCGCATAAACATTCCGACGCAAACCTTCAGCAGAGAGCAGAGCTGTGTTCTCAGCTTGAAAATGAGAGTTTTTTGAAACGTATTATTACTGGGTATGAAAAATGGGTCCTTTACAATAATCCTGTTCGGAAACGCCAGTGGGTAGATGTTTAACCACGACAACGCAAGACCGCTTACTGCAAGACAGACCTTAGGCACGACCTGAACGAGCTCGGATGGCAGCTAATGCCGCATCCACCATACTCTTCGGATATTGCACATTGCGATTGTCACCTTTCACTTCCATTTAAGTAATACGAACCACACCTCAAAAGAAGCTATAAAAAGGGATTTCGACACATATTTTAACTCCAAGGACAAACAATTTTTTGAGCAGGAAATTCAAAATTTGCCTAAACGTTGGGAAGACATTGTAAATAATGCAGGAAAATATATGTGAATTACCCCCATACAAATAATAAACGCACCAACGATTTCATTGGTCCACGCTTAGTCATTGCATTTTGCATAAATTCCATGTTGTTGATACTTTTTCATCTGGATATCACAATTAATAGCAAAACAAGACTTCAGCTGTTTAATATTCCATCATTTCATTCATTTTAAGTTACTTACTAAAAACTTTTCTTTGGAAGCCAATTGAAATTGACGACGAAATGCAATGAAAATTTATAACGAAATGGTAAATGTGTTAGGTGAATCTGGTACTTCAAAATCAATGGTTTATAAGTGGACTGATTTGTGTAAAAGCGACCATCGTGCAAGCTTTCAAGGCGATCCCCACGTCCAGGACGTTCAAGCGTCGGTCATTTAGCGGAGGCCCAAGGTATTTTATTAGACAGACATTGTGAGCAATGGAAGAAGAAAAAAAAAACACATTCGAATGGGACTTTAAAGGAACATTTGGAGCCTTTTTAGTACCAGAAATCATATGAAAAATCGTCAATTGTAGAGACCATCACATTAGGCAGACAGTGGCAGACAATGGAAAAAAAAACCCATTCGAATACGACATTTGAAGCCTTTTTGGAAAGAATCACAAAAAATGTTGTGCATCGTTTTATCACTTTGGCTAAAACTTGGGTCTACCACCATGATCCTGAATCAAAACAAGATTCTAACGAGTGGTGTGAACCTTGTTGTATGTCTCCAAAGCAAGCCATGTGTTCAGAAATCGTCCAAGAAAATGTTAGTATCAATTTTTAGGGATGCAATGGAAAATTTGTCATTTTATTGTCTTTTAACGGATAAAATAATCAATTCAGATTATTATTATCACAAGGTTGCATTTTTGGATCAATTGAATATAAATATTCGTAAAAAATGCCCGATTTAATGAAGAAAAAAATTATACTTCATTAAAAAAATGCACCTGCTCAGAAAACCATCGCTAAAATCACTGAAATAAAGTATGAATCGGTGCAACATCCACCCCATGCATCAAGTTTATCACTATCTGACTTCTGGCACTTTTGACACTTGAAAAAAATTATTTCGTAATAAACGATTTACCACGAGATAACACATGCCATAAGGAAATGTTTTGCAGGCCTTTCGAATGTTCGCTTCAGGGAAGGGATCCATAAATTGGAGAAGTGCACTAAGCTTTAGAGAAAGTATACTGAAAAATGAAGTCATTTTTATACATAATTATGAATCTGTTGTTTAACTGGTAGTAGTTATAATTATGTCGATGAAGATTTTAAAGAAAATTCTAAGGTTATTCCCATTGATTGTTCCATATAGGTGTATGAGTTTATCGATCATGCCTGAGATTTCGATGCGTAACTTCGACCAATCGCCTAAAAAATTATGGTGCAAATCACTCAGCTGACAGAAAATGGTTAGAGGAACTGACTGATATCTTTAAATGTACAGAGTGATTTTTCAGCAATTTTCTTTTTGGCAACACTGTTTTTGGCAGCTCAACTGTTTTCGTGTAACATGTTACTGTCAAACATGTTCAGTTTGGTCTATTTTTTAACCATGAATCGACTTACAAACGAACAACGCTTGTAGATTATTGAATTGTATTATCAGAATTCATTCAATCATTTTATGATCAGTTTGGGAAACCTTCTGAGGTGGCTATTCGGAATCTTGTGACTAAATTTCACACCAAATTTACATTATTGGACATTAAACTAGCAACACGCATACATAGAGTGCGGACAGAAGAAAATATCGCAGCTGTATCCGCCAGTGTTTGTTGATGACCGTGAATTATTGATTTATTCGTGAGATATCGGCCGATATGTTGGAGAGAATATGCCGAAATTGGACCCAACGTATGAACCATTTGAGACGCAGCCGCGGTCAACATTTATATGAAATCATCTTTAAACATTGAATTATATACATAGATCGTTCTATCGACTCAAATAAAGATTTCATATATTTCTCTAAATTTTATGTGTTATACTCTTAAAAATCACCCTGTACTACAGTTGACGCTGATCAAGATTATATATACATTTCTATATCATTGGGCCTTCTTTTCAAACATCTGATCAAAAAAAAAAATCTCCTTACAGTCGGCTGGGGCCGACCAAACTATACCCTGCATATGTAGATTTGTATATAAAAAGTTTACTCGAATATCCAACTTTTCTTTATTTTCCACTTTTCGAGAAACAATTTTTGCATATACTACTAATTTACACCCGAAATATGGTTGACTTTGACGAAGTAAAAGGATTTTAAGATAATTCCGAGGCTTAGTATGGGAGCTATATAAAAAGTGGGCGTGGCTTACCACTTTCTAGTAAATCCAATTAATTTTTCAATGTTAATCCACACCTTAAATTTGGTGTCCTACGTTGAATAGTTTCTAAGTTATGGTGGTTAACATTTTTGTTTAATTTCCTCAACTTTGTATGGGAGCCCCAATAAGAAGTGGGCGTGGTACGCAGATTTTTCGCCAGATTATTTCCGACTACGATATTAATTTAAGTGTCAATTATGGTTATTGTAGACATAAGATTGCCTAAGTTACAGCTGTTTCAATTTAAAATTTGTATGGGGGCTACGATAAACACTGGGCGTGGTGCGCCCATTTTCTGTGAGCCTAGTTGCTCGTACAATACTAATCCACACCTTAAATCTCGTTATTCTACGCTGAATAGTTTGCAAGTTATAACCGGTAACATTTTTTTTAATTTCCGCAACTTTGTATGGGAGACCCATGAAGGAGTGGGCGTGGCACATTGATTTTCTGCCATATCATTTCCGACTACCGTGTTAATCTAAGTGTCAATTATGGTTATTCTAGACAGAAGATTATAGAAGTTACAGTAGTTTCAATTTAAAAGAAGTACAGACACTTTGTATGGGAGCTACGCTAGAAAGTAGGCGTGGCTCACCCACTTTTAGCGAGGTTATATAGTAGTATAATATAACTCTACGTGCAAAATATTGTTGTCCCAAGTGGTATATTATATGAGTTATAGCAAGTTAAAGATTTTGAAAATTTCGAGGTTAGTCGCTTTGAATGCTTGGTGTGGGCGTGGTTATTGACCGATCATGCCCAATATCAATCCCCTCCGTACCCTTGGATCATAGATTACTTATGCCAAATTTCATCGAAATAGCTCAATATTTACTCAAGTTATCGTGCGAACCAGCCAGGTGACAGACAGACGGACGGACGGACGGACATCGTTAAATCGAAAATTTAATCGACGCTGATCACGAATATATATCCATGTCTATATCTCCGGAGATTCCTTCAAGTGGACACAAACATCTGACCGAAATGAATATACCATGCATATTGCATTATGCAGGGTATAATAATCACAAGGGTATGAATATCGTTAAAATTCCATTCTGCATCATTAGGTTATCATATCAGCAAATTTTCGAACATCATTTATGACAACATTTTATATCATCGAATCGAAATTTATTAACACATGAAATTTCTGTGAAAACATTTTTATAATTTTTTTTCCAGCAAACTAAATTTTTGCCAAACACGGTTGATTATTCGCAAATTTTTACATTTTCTCATTCACTCACAGACCCCTACCTCTCAATCGCAAACTCATTCCTACTTACCTCTTTTGGTTGCATTCAAATTGACCATTTTAAGCGAACCATTCGTATGAGACCACCACATAAAATAATCCTTAATATCATCCAATATACATTTATACTCATCGTCGTTATGATACTGCTCTAGAAACATATCCATATCGATTTGATTAAATGAATAACGTAAGATATTCGTATTATCCATTAGCACATTATTGATGGGATTATTTTGCAATGTCATCATCGCGTCGTCATTTTTATTAATATTATTGTGATCTTTTACAATTCTATCATTATGCATATGCATATATTTTTCATCATAGAAATTATTAGAATTTTTTTCAATCAATGGCATTGCCATATTCGAATTATCATCTATTCTATCCGGATGTTTGATTTCATCATTGCCAGCACTAATGATGTGATATTTGTAATTGTCATTAATATTGCTCATATTAATATTATCAATATTATTATGAATATTATTATTATTATTATTATTACTATTATTAATATTATGATGACTATTATTATTCACATAATGGTTGGCAATACTACCATTATAGAGTATCACAGCTGTTTGTAATTGGTTAAATATTGTTGATGTAATTAATGGTGGTGGTGTTGTTGTTGTTGTTGGCATATTTTGGACGTTGGCATTATCGTTATCGCTGATATCAATTTTATTACGATCGATTAGCGGTATAGCATTTAAACCATTCAACTTCAAATAGAAAATCAATAATACAACGTTTAACTTGAATATAAAACACATAGCGATGGATCAACGGAAGTGATTAATGATGAAATATAATTTAAATTTTGTTGTTGTTATTTTTGTTCTTTTTATTTTAAAGGTTTTCGCACATAACCTATATTACACTTTTCGCGAATTATTATTATATTTGGTTTATTATAATTTTTATAAAAATATTTTTTTTTCATATATTCAAAATTTTCAATATATAAGCAAATTATTTTATTAATATTATGAAGATGAAATTTTTTCGCACAATTTTTTAAATTCATCTATTTAAAGTAATATTTACACATCTGTTTTCGTTTTTAATATCCTCAACTATATGATTTTAGATTATAAATTGCTACCAATTGATTTTAACTTTTATTCCAATTAAATCCGTTTTATTGCAAACGCTTAATGTTGCAATCAATTTATGACATTTTCTTGTCAACTTTAGAACATTATCGATTCTACACCGATTTGCACAGGATAACTCTAAACGCTTTGCAGACAAATAACCAACTGTCTTAGCAAATTATTCATATTTGGTTTATTGGTCAATAATCAGACAATTACTTTATGTACAAACTGGTAGCTTATCAGTTATTGCAGAAATATTTACAACAACAAAAAATAATAATAATAAAGATAAAAATCATAATAATAATGGTAATCATACTTTCTTAACCCTTTAATGCCGCAATTGAATTACAATGATATTCCAATAATTTTTGTGTCGCTGAAAACTCTGTGAATTCAGATGATTTTTAATTTTTAAATGAAGAAGAAATTTAAAATTTTGAATTATTTCAAGGAATATTTTCCAAGGAAACATCAAAAGGGAAATAAAAAAAAAAAAAATTTGGAAGCGCCTAATTGAAAGCAAAAAATTTGTAGGAGACCACCCCTAAGAAAAGCAGATGTGGGATAAATATGTTCGGAGAAAATATGAAAGAAGAAAAATTAATGGGGTCAATCATAGGTTTCACTGCTCTAGAATTCATTCCTGGGGTCATTTGGCGATTTTCCGACATTTTTCTATCATTTTGTGTGGGAGTCCCTTAAAAAAAATAAAAAAATATGTGGCACTTAAAGCCCCGAAGAGCTCATTGGCCGAGCTTCTCTTCCATTACTGTTGTGAGTGTTAAATTTTGGACAGTATTAGAAGGGACCTACTTACTTTAGCTAGTTCCGAACGGCAGAATCCTTGTGACATCACTTTTCTGAGCTTTGTCACAGAGTTCTTTTAGAAGCTTTTTCATGGCAAGTTGTTACTGTCGGAAGAATTGCCAATTGCTTGCCGACAGGTGGGTACCGTTCGAAAGAAAAATATTTTCAATATAAAATTTGTTATGCTTTAGCCGGGGATTGAACCCACGACCTACAGATCAGAAAGCCAACACACTACCACTGAACGACGGCACCCACTGTGAGAGTCCCTTTACTGTGTGGAAATAGTAGGCAAGTCTATTTGGAGAAAACGTTGAGAGAGGAAAAATTAATGTTGATCAGTTGTTGTTGTTGTTGTTGTAGCAGCAAAAAAACGGAAATGATGTTTTGTTCCCGTACAAATCATTTCCGTATTCTGATGAGGTGAATGGACCGGGGACAAGTGCTTCCGGGAGGTAGACCCATTCATTCTTCGGAAGCAATATTGATCAGTCATACATTTTACTGCTCTAGGGGCGATTTTGTGGAGTTATTTGTGTGGTCATTTGAATTATAGGCGTTTTTATGTTCTTTTTTCTTATGGATGCCACCTTAAGAAGTGGAGATAGAGGGTAATTACCATATATTCTCAAATATTGTGATGAACAAATCAGTAGGAATTAATCACACATTTCACCGCTCTAGAAGCAATAACTGAATTTCAAGAAACAGAATAGACTGGCTCACTGACAGAGCTCAATTTAATGGATTTAAGCCTCCTAAATTCGAATATCGTTGAATAGACTAAAATAACAATCGAAGATCTAGTAAGAAAATCGTGGAAAATGTAAATCGTAAGAATAAATTTCTTAGGCAAAGCTTGTTTTTTTGCAAAGTAAATGGGATATCGATGAGCAAATCTGAATAAATAACCCAAGCCATAAGCAACTATAAGCATTTTTGACCAAAAATTGCCATAAAAACCCCATAGTTGACAAGGCGCCTCCAGAGGGGACATATATATGACATTTTTAGGAACATACTTATCTCTTATTTACCCATCATGGGGGTATGCCTTACAAAATTGACTTTTTTAAATCAAATTGGCCATCTTTTTAGGCGATGATTTTCTCGTTTGATATGAATTGTTTCTTTCGGCGAATCATTTCTACATATTTGTAATGAGAATAAGTCGCAGAATGAGAGAACTCATAAATAAGGTGGACGCATCCATCAAATCGAGGACATTTGCTCACAAAATTGCCATGCATTGGCCTGATGGAGAGTATTTTCTTTTCGACAGATAGGCACCAAAGTCTTTCTGATCCTATAGATCAGAAGTTCAACGCACTAACCACTGAGCTGCGGCACTCGCAGACTGACTGATTGTTCACATAAAATTTCCACAAATAATAAAACATAATCGTTGTATTATTTCATTATTAAAATATATATATGTATATAATTTATTAATTTATATTTTTCTATAATAATTGCATAAATAATAATACTACAAACAGTCAGTATTTAATCAAACATACATACTATTGCCATTTAACCCACTGAGAAAAATGACAAACGAAATGCCATTTCGATCATATTCTGTGGTACATCGGGACGATGACAAACATAAACTTCTTTTGTAGTGGGCGCATAAAATAATCGTCCGACAACAACGAAACGTCCTTTAATTGCTGCACCATTGCCGCACGTATCATCAGCTTTCGTATTTCGTTCGCATATTTGTATTGTAATACTATGCTCTTTAATGGCTAACATGCCATTATTACCAGTACTGATACTAGTGCTGGTGCCAGCGGCAGCTCCGCTTTCTTGTGCCTGTAGCAGGCGTCGAAAATTCTTTGTACCCTCTAGAGTATTATGTATTAGATGGCAAGCTTTACGCATCTCACGCAGAAATGGAAATGACTCAGAATTGGCTTTTAGCGGACAAAATACCGAACCGTTTGCATTATCCACATAGACGTAATAGAAGATGGCATTCTTCCAACCGGCCGATATTTTCACCGGCACAACATTATTGATTTCCCTCCAAAGCGACTCGGTCATTTGAGTCTGGGTCTCCGCATCCAAACCGTAGTGCAGTGGGTTGTTTTGTTTGGTGAAATTTTCCCAATCCGAACCGCCGCTATCGCTGTCATTCGCTGCATTCTTCACTCGCTTACTGGTCGCATCATCTTCGCTGGGCGTTAAACTGCGTATGGAAGAACCACCCAATGAGGAGCACATGGTATGTGTAGCATCTTCATCGCCCATAGATGTGCTGCGTTGCGATTGCGCACCACCAATTGCGGTCGCAGCTGCTGATGCTGCCGACGATGATGTTGTCGACGATGAGGATGGTATAAGTTTTTGCTTCAGAAATGTTTCCAATTTGCTGCTGCTGCTGGCAGCCGTATTGGTCTGAGCCGTCTTCTCAATGCTGCTACCGTCGACATAGTCATCGCCGGCATCGACTTGATCCACAACTTCAGGACGTTTATTTGAGATGGACCAAAACATGGCCAACGATTCGATGCCGCATTGTATTAGATGAGCCAGCGTCTCTTGAATCTCTTCGATGTAGAAAAGCGATGGCGGTATTGTCGCCACTTCGCCATTTGACGGCATCAGGTCGGGTGCATCGAAGATTTTCAAAATAACAGCCAATATCAAATGGCTACGACTGCAAATAGTTAAAAAATAACGACCACTACTAGTGGCACCGGGCAGCATAATTTCTTCCCACACATAGAGCTCACGTACACTTTGCTCCGCAATGAAATCGAATATACCACGACAACGTAGGAAGCATTCAACCATCGATCGCATCTCAACGGGCATTTGCGATGCCAATAGAAAATGATCATAATATAGAATGCTGCCGTGTATGAAGAACTCACGATGCGTATTCAAGGGCTCATCGTTCCAATTGCGATAATCCATGGCTTCCATTTCGCTGAGTGCATCGAAAATTCGCAATTGTGCCTCCTTTGGCAAGGCCATTTGGCGTGACTCCTTCAGCAGTTCTTCGAAAAGAACCGCCGCTCCGGTGCATTTTCTCTTCGTATCGCTGTGCTGCTGTTGATGGCGCTGATGCGTCGTCAGCAGACGCGTTTGCTGTATCGTACAGAAATTATCGAGAAATTTCCGCAACATTATATTGCTGCTGGCGAAATTGTCCAAATTTAATGCGGGCAAAGTGAAACGCCAATACGCCGCCAACTCATCGGAGCGCAATGTGCACTCGGACATTGTCTGATAATCGGCTGCAAACGCAATCAACATCAGAAATCCATTCAACATTGTACGATAGCTCACATAATAGGTCCAATTGTCTATGAGCAGTTTCGAAATGGTGGGCTTTGTTTGCAGTTCAGCACTGAGAACCGCATTCAATGTCAGAAAACTGCCGCGTGCCTTAAACAGAAAATTCCTCTCCACATCTGCGGGATAGTAATACAACGAATCCTTATGCTGATCACTTTGATAATATTCTGGTGGTAAGATTAGCAGCGCAAATGGCATTGGAGCATTTGCTGTGGCATGCAACAATTCTTCTTCTTCTTCTTCTTCTTCTGCAACATTCGTTGCGTGCGTCGTGCTATGCAATAATGATTTTTCAAATAATTCTGCAAACATATTAAAATTTTCAATCTTTTTCAATACATTACTATCAGCGCCACCATTACTAGTATCGTTATTTCCAGTTTCGGCATCAAAACTGGGCCCGACAAATTGCAGACACACTTTTGTGGGTTCAACAAATTGCATTAGCAATTCATCAACATTGCTTGTTCGTATTTCGATGCCATCCAACGATTTAAACCAATCACCACGTTTAATTGCTGGTCCTCCCGTTGATGCTTCCTCTTCTGGAATGTTCTGATGTATAAAACTGTCAAACATTAAGCATTCCATTTGATCCGGGTAGGGTATAACACGGAAACCTAAAATTGATTCGACTGCCGTTGAACGACGACCGTAACGATAGCGATCCGTTGCCGAAATGATCAATTCCAGTTGTTTATGGTTGTTTTCGCTATGGCCGCTGCTGTTGTTGTTGTTGTTGTTGCGGTTAATGTGTGAAAATTTGCATTCTTCATGTAGTGGCTGATTAGCATTGCTTGTGCGGTTTGTGCCATTTGAATGCTCTGTATGATGCCGTTGCTGCTGATGCTGCTGCTGCTGCGGCTGTTTGTTGCGCTGTATTTTCTTTCCCATGCGCAATGACGAGACATTACGTGTGAACTGTTGTTGCTGATGTTGTTTGTTCTGCAGTGCTCCATTTGAGTGTTTCTTTAAATTCGGATAGTATTCGGCATAGAAGAGTCTGCCATCATCACCAACATATTCTTCCCAATTGGCTAAATCACTACTGTCATCATCACTGCTATACGAATCGGAAAATGACGAATTCGATGAATAACTTTCGGAACCTTCTGCACTGATTGGCAATCGTGTTGCAACATTATTATTATTATTATTATTATTACTATTTGACAATAATGGAACAGCATGTGGTGTTCTAGGCATATTTCTTTCACTTTTGCAAATTGTATTTTTTTTTTGTTGTACAAAATTAATAAACACCCGCCACAAACGGACAATCGACACAAAGACCACGTTCTACGAAATTACCTTTGAGCCAGACACTTTTGTACTGAAATCTCTTTTTCATTCTTGTATCGGTTCGATTTGTTTGTTTGTTGGCTGTTTTGGTGTTACTTTGTACATATGGCTGCACATATAACCAGTTTAACAACATATCGTGATCTGAGTAATACATACCCAAGTGGAATTGATCAAACACATGGATTGTCTTCGAAGACAGATATTTGAAGCAGTCGTGTTTGTCAAGCTGATTATTTGCATCAAAAACATTTTGTTTATTAGCAATGGTCACAGTGGGAAGAAAGGGGAGTTTTTGCTTCCCGTACATGTGACGCGATTTTTTCTTATCATTCGTAATCTCAAATATTAAGAAATCATACATACAAACGAGTTCACATGCCCGAGTAAACGCGAACGAAAGGAAAATTGAAAATGTTTTTGATTCAAATGTTTTTATGTCTAAATTGAGACTCGAGAAAGTCATTTTTTCATTTAATGTAATGGCTAACAGTTGTCAATTAATGTGACAACAAAGAAGTGACAATCGACTTTTTTTTTCATTAGATTTGGATTATCTCAGAAGTGGATTGATTGTTCTTTTTAAAAATGTAAATGTCTTCGGTTCGCAATTATAGTGAAAATCATCTTAAATTTAGAATCGGCTTTTTTTTTTGCAGATTCTTCTGTGGGAAATTTAAAATGATTTTACCTTAAACCATAACTACGTATTGGTCATACATTTTACCGCTTTAGGTGCGATTATGTTGCAATTATGGGATTATTTATCGAATTTCAGATACTTAAAACTTCATTTTATAGGGGAGACTACCTAAGGGGTAAAAATATTAAATAAGTATGTTTTAAAAAAATGTTAAGTAGTAAAAATTTATAGAGGTCGGTCATACATTTCACCACTCTAGGGTGAAATGTACTAGGTGTGTCGGTAATGAAATTACAATAATAAGATTCCGTTAATATAGAACCAATTCTAAGAATCGAATTCTAAGATCTGAGTCGTGAAGAATTAAATATGATTGGATCAACAAAAAAATGTTCAAAGACAGTTTCGTTGCGTTTCCTTCTGGGTAGTGCCATTTTGCATGAAGAGAATTTTTGTTTGAATTGAGCTGAATAGTTAAGCGACTCTTTGACTCTTTTTTAATTTTTCTTTTCTTCTATGAAATCTACAATTCAAAGCATAAACAAGTATGTGTAGATATTTATTTATTTATTTCCGACCTTATGATGAGTTCAAATTTACTCATTTATTGGTACATACATATATACATATATTACATATTACCGATGGTGGGAGCGAATATCTTCACATGTATTTATATGTTTTTATAGTAGTAGTGGTTGTAGTTTTACCTTTCCATTCTTCAGGTATGTAATACTTAGTCTACAGTAAATTTTGAAATCGTAATGTAAATTAGACTAGTTCATAAGTACATACGTATGTACATATACTTGAACCTATGATAATTATGAAATTGGAAATATTTAATGATTCGATGAAAAAAACAACAAAATATGTCAAAATCTCATGTTTGACTGTCAGTCGCTCTCTCTCTCTCTCTCTCTCTCTCACTTTCACATATAGGCTTTGAAATTAAAATGTGCCGATTATTTTGATGTTTTCCGACATAAATTTAGTATCACCTTTTCGACATATTTTTGTATGGGAAATTTGTCAAAAAAGTCGAGTTTTAAGCTCCAACCTAATTTTGACTAAGAATATGAACCAATATTTTTAGATTTTTCTAAAGATCATCGCTGTAATAATTTTTAAAAATGTTCATATGGCAATGCCTTTGATATGTCCTTTATAGAATTCCATATGTACTGAATATAGAAAAAAAAGTAGCATGCGAGTTTTTCCATCTGACATTATTCTACTCCACATATCATACGAAAATATCATACATCATTTGGACATGAACAGATATTACGATGCGCATGCTAATTCATATGATGTGTAGGCTTTTTTATGGATGGGGTAGGTCTAACAAAAAATTATGTTGACAATTAGTTTCATACAATGGCAATATAAATTTATATATGTATATGCACATATGTATGTATGATTTATAAATGTAGTATATGAAATGAAAGAAGAAATTTACGATGTGAAAATTCATAAATCTACATTTAAACATTTCAAGCAAATGATTTTGAACTAAAAATACATGTTAATCTAAAAAAAAAAAAAAGCATCATTAGCATCATTATATGAATAGGGCTTGTTGGGTGCAGGGGAGAAAGATGCGATGGAAAATTATGCCGTAAAATAATGTGTGAAACGACATGGGCGCCAAAATGTACACAAAATTTTTAAGAACTTTTTGCTTTTAGTAAGTAGGTATGTATATTCCTTTATTTAGTTTCCAAAAATATGCAAACGCGTGCGGAAGTTGCTATATAATCATTTAAACATTTTCTATAAAAATAAATTATTTCAAATGAAAGTCGTTTAAAAATTGAAATGATTAAAATTAAAATAAAAATTAAATAAAAAAAAAAAAAAAAAAAACATTACACAACACTAATCTAATTTAATCGAATAAATAATAATAAATAGTAATAAATTCAAAATAATTCTTAGTCAATAATAAAACACAATTGTCATATTAATACTATGCCAATACTGTTGCAACGCCACCAACTTCACCACCACCACCTACCATCACATGGGCGAAGACACCTGCAGCCGCAATTCGTCTCACACGGATTATTAACACGATTGCCAATATTATTATTATTTATGATGATTTATAATTGTACATTGTTGGCGAATGCACTTGAAATACTCCACCATCAAACGGTAGCGCCGCCGACATTGTCAACGTCGCTGCCAACGTCATCGCAATGGCATGTCACCGAAAATGCAACGAACATTGACGACGACCGTAAGTAGCAATGATGTTCGGACATACGAGTGTGTAGTGTAGAGGAAATTATGCACTTATCATAAGTATTTTCTAATTTTATAGTATTTTATTTGAAAATAAATGCTTTTGTTTCTTTTTTTTTTTTTGTTCTAATAGCAACTTCTCCTACTCAGCCATACAGCAGCAGTGATGCGAATGATGATGATTCGAGTCGTCTACCAAGTGAAATTCAAAAAGCTGTATGCACTGTAACTGCGGGCGAAGTTAAAGCTAGCGCTGAAGCGGTGACAACGAAAACACTAAAGGGCGTTTGTGGTTCAGGTACAACAACAACAACAACAATAACAACAAAAATATAAATGAAAACTATGCAAAATAAAATTTGTATATACATTTTTCAAATATATACTGTGCTAAGCAGCAACAATACTAACAAAAACAACAAAAATATGAAGAAAAACTAAACAAAATTTCATTTTTATATGCATTTTCTAAATAACGTGCAAAGCAATTGCTTCGAAATTTCAAAGCAATTGCTTCGCTCAATACATATTTTTCATCTATCGCAATATAAATATATGCTCGTAATTTAAATTATTGAATAATAATATAATTTTTTAGATGAAATGAATTTGGCATTTAGAAATTTGGAATTGAAACTTTATCGAGAATTGCAAGAAATTAAAATATTATTATTACAACATATGGGCATACAAAATTCGTTACATTGGAATATATCACCTCAACAGCAGCCGTCACAGCAGCAGCAGCAGCAGCAGCCGATACAACAACCTCAATATTCATACACAACGAGCACGACGACCACGACGACAGCGATGCCGACACCGACGACAGCGATGCCGACACCGACGACATTAACGACGACAACACCATCGGCAATAACAGCGAGAACAATACCGAAATCAATGCACATAAACAAATTGATGACAGATTTTACAAATACACCAATGTCTTCGGTAAAATTAAAATCTCTACCAAATACGAAAATTCATCATAATACGCATAAAACAGTGGCGAGAATACGAGAACAAGAAATTAATAAATTCAATAATACAATGTTAACTGATCAAGATTTGAAAATATTCACATACTATTGGAAATTGGAAAATCTAACACAACGAATTAATAGTGCACAACCATTCATGGTGGAAAGTCCAACATTTTCTATTAAAGGTTTGATTTATAGTTAAATCGTGTAATGAATAAAAAGCAAAAGTGTTTCGGCAGGTTTTTGAAAAAAAAAAGCAACTCTGTTATAAAACTTAGAAGATCTTACTTTAGAGAATTCAATTTTTCAAACGTTCAACGAGATTGAAAGAAATTGATTATTTAGTATTATGTACTTAAAGATTTGGTGTAAAAAGAGAATTTATTATTTTTTATTCATTAACCTCAATTTGCTACGAATATTAAAATATGTTTTCGATTTTTTTTTTTCTCAACTTCCATTAAAAGGCAAAGCATTACATATTAAAGCATATTTTCGACATTTACATCGTGATTTCTTATATTTACAATTGGAAAAATCAACATCGAAGACAAGCAATCGTAATAATATTATACTCGAGATGGGTGGCCTCTTTAAGGAAATTAACAATGATAAAATTTTGTTTAAACATAAAATCTCCATATTGGATCAGGTAAGTTGGTAGTGTGTGGATAATACTCTAGAATTTATATATTAAACATTTTTCCATCTTTCATCCTTCCATAGAATAATCAACGTACCAAGGATTTGGTATCACAGGAATTTCTTAATTTAGATATGGGTTTTTTAATACCAAATAGTGCTCTACTACATAGTCCATATGTGAAGAATGATACACTGTTGATACAAATATTTTTATATTTGTAGCGTATAAATTGTGGAACATTGGAAAAATATTGTGAAATGCTTGACAGCAGCTAGACACCGTCGGAATGAATAAATATTTATCTTTTTGCATTTAAATTCTTATTATTGTCGCATTTAACCATTTGGCCAACTGCTAATCATACTTACTTTGGTGTAAGACGAGACTTCTTTATATAGACCCTTGGCTTAGTAAAATCAATATCAAATGTTTTCGTTTTGTTTTTCGTCAATTTTTTGTTTCTATTTTTTTTTTTTTTTGTTCTTTCTCATTTTACAAATATTGGCATACATAAGAAGAATACAATATTGTAAAATACATACAATAATTTAAATATCGAATTGAGATTATATAATATTTGCAAATAAACGCGAAAATTTTTGTTATTAAAAAGACTTATTTGAAGCATAAATTTATTAGAAGTTATTCGTTTTTGTTTTTTTTTTTTTTTAAGTAGAACGCATTAAAGACCATTACCAAATTAAACATGTGTGTATATATTTTGAATAAATATTGTAGAAATATATTCGAATTAGCTATTTAATTTTACAATTTACTACGTGCACCTTTTGCTCTTATATCAAGGTATGGCAATGCAATCGGATATAATTCTTTGCTCGATTTGAATTTAACCAAATCGACAATTTTCTCATGACGATCCATATTTGCAATGGTATTTTCCTCTTCTGCTGTTGTATCTTGACCAAATTGTGATGATATTATATGTACAGCAAGTGTACGACGTTCTGAGCCATCACGTGAAATGTAATTCTATTTGGAAATTTCAAAAAAAAAAAGACAAACAATTATTATCTGGTTCATATGAGAAGAAATATGTGTGAGCTATTTACCTTAAAGCATTCAATCAACTCATCTTTAGTGATTTTTCTCAAAATAGCCACTTCAGCTTCTTCTCTTTCGAAATGATACTGTGCCAATGCAATTTCATTATAATAATGTTGAAATTGTTGATAGACCGTTTTTGGTTTTTCCAATTTCTTCAATGCCAATGCTTCCTTATGACGTTCAAATTCCTCCAAGGGCATTTCTTCAATGGTTTTCTAACGAAAAAAAAAATGCACATGTCTTACATACAATTTATATTAGTCCTGTTCAAAAACACTTACCAAATATGTCAACAGAAAATTTTCAATACGATCCTCTACAAATGATGGATGCCGAGAGGATTGTACAATAATACGAAAGCCAATTGCACCATTCACCTTGCGGACACCGCTAAAAACAATATAGCCCAATTGTTCCTGAAATGCAAAAAAAACAAAAAAATATGAAAATTATACCAAGTGACGCCCAAAAATACCCTAAGATACGATGACTTTTTCCGAATGGATTTGAATTTACAATATTTGAAAATCATTTTGAAACAATGTTCTCGGTTTTTATTTTTCGAAGGCAATTTTGCATTGCGTCCCCAGGTCTATTGTGCACCCCGGCTTGGACCAGCCTTCAGGAGGAAGTTTAAGGAAATTAGATTCTAGATTCTACCCTTTTGGATTGTAACATATTTTCGGTTATTAAAAATTCCCTGAGATTTGTCTTTTTTGCGTGCATTAGTGCTCGGCACATTCGCAACATATTTCGCAGTTTCATTTTCCTCCCTGCAGTGTCGGCAGGTTACATCCGAAAAGATTCCCAGTTTTCTTAGGTGATAATTCAACCTACAATGTCCTGTGAGTATTCCCGTAATGATTCTTTGATTATTCTTATTTAGGTTAATACACCTGTACGACCGCCGAAATGCTTGGGTTACATAACGACAACTGCTCGAAGCTGATTCTGTCTCTTAACAGAGTAGAGTGCAGAACTATGGTTGGCGCAATCACGGGACACTGCCTCACGGCATCCCACGCTCACAATATGGGTCTCATAGAGAACGACGGATGCTGGAGATGCAAAGATCCAGGTGTGAAGGAAACTCTGGAGCATCTGCTTTGCAGCTGTCTATCACTCTGTAGATCTCGCTTAAATTGCTTCGAAGCCCCGGAGTTTCGCGCTATAACTGAAGAAGCGGCCTTAAGCAATAGAGCACTCTTAAAATTCGCAATGAAAATCGAAATATGTAAGGATTTTTACAGCTCGTAACTAGGTCTAGACGTTTTGGTATCACTAAGGACTCATACAGGGTCTATGTGTGCCCTCTTCGCGGAGGTCTGCCAGTATGACCTAACCTAACTTAATACAATCCTCAAATCAATTTACATTGTAGATTCCTAAAACTGACTTGGGATGGGACAAACCTGGTAAGTTTTCCCAGTATGATTGTCTTTCTGATTCTTCTTTTTTCTTAATGAGTACGTACGAGGCTCCCTTGCGCAAACCACAGAAGGGTTCTGGACCAACAAAAGGTGTTGTTCCACCCTTCATGGCGAGCTTATCTGCCAAATAGTTCCATCCAACTTCAATTTGTCCCGGAACCCAACCCGGAACCCACACCTGATTACATTGAAGGCAATTTTACTATTTGTAAAATATGTCGAGCCGGAGTTGTTGTTGTTGTTGTAACAACATATGCATTCCACTTATATACTATGTAACGCCTCCCAAGAATGGACGGATCTGCTCCCTGGAAGCAATCGACCACGTGATCGACCAAGGTCCATTCAACTCATCAGAATACGAAAATGCTTTGTACGGGAACAAAACAAAGCATTTCCTTATTGTTGCTACTACAATAAAAACAACAACAACACTATGTAAAGTGTAATTATTGATGGTTATAGTTAGCGTTATTGTTGTCGTTGATGTCTGTGCTCGGGTCAAGCTCAGGGCATAAGCTCAAAATGATGGCTGCTTCCACCGGGTGCGTTGAAAAGGGGAAGAAGAAACGAGAGCAGTAGGCTTTGTTGGGAAAACGTAGGTCTATGGGAGGCTCAATTCAGCGTTGGCAATGGGCGGAGAGGCTACCATTTAGGACAATAGTGTTAGTGTGCTTTTGAGTGGAAGAAGCAACGGCGTTTTGGTGTGGGCTGTTCAACGCCACCAATCGAGATGTCTGATCAAATCCTGCGATATATTGGCTGATGTGTCCGTCAAACGATCGCATCGTTTTACTGATGTTACGTGGTGGTGCCTTATTTGTCACTAGATTATGATTAAGATTACCAGTAAGATGGCATATTAGCAGGAACTGTTATGCTAGGAGTTCATTATAACTTTTGGCTTTGAGCATCTGAGGCTCTGAGATGATCCTCATGTGCCATCTTATAGCATCCTGTTACGAGTCGTAGTACGGAGTTGTGTTTTGCCTGAAGTGTCCCTCACTGAGGGTTATGTGCAGGAGCATCTTCCTTATCCTTCATTACATTGTGGAGATTTTGTAGTTTTTGTGCGATGTTTTTACTATGGGCAGTGAACGTCATAAGGCCATCGAAAAACACCCCGAATGTTTTGGGATTTGGGGTATGACATTGCCATCCTCTTCTTTTTCTTATGTGGCCATAACAACCGATGATCGATTTAGGCCGAACTCTTCCTCTCTTCTGCGTCGTCCAGCGGATGCCGAATTTAATACCCTCTTCGCTGGAGCGTCTTCTTCCACTCGCTCGACATGACCCAGCCAGTGCAGCCGCTGGATTTTGATTCCCTTGACTATGTCAATGTCAGCGTACAACTCATACAGCTCATCGTTGTACCTCATTCGGCACTCGCCATCAATGCAAATAGGTCCGAAGATCCTGCGCAGAGCTTTTCTCTCGAAAACTCCAAGCATCTTCTCATCCGTGGTGGAGGAAATTGTCCAGGCTTCTGCGCCATATGTTAGGACAGGAATAATGAGGGACTTGTAGAGTGTAATTTTCGATCTTCGAGAGAGGGCTCAACTACTCAATTGCCTACTCAGCCCAGGCTGACGTCATTACAGTTGTTGATGCTGGTTCTAAGATCTACGAAGTCCTTCACCACCTCGAAAGTGTAATTGTCAACAGTGACGTGTTGTCCAAGACGCCGGGACTCTATGTTTTGACATTGCCATCCACGATAATATTTTTCTGGCTCAAGTTGTAAAGAGTATCGCAGTAAATTTTCCAGATGACAATTTGAGGTTTCTCGATCTAAAGAATTGAAATAACTCGGCAATAGAGCTATTGATCCTCCTGCAGAGCGACCCATTGTAGTAGTAGGGGGTAGTTAATTGCTATTTGCACTATGCAAATATTAAAATTACCTTTGAAAAAAACCTAACAAAAAATTATATATCGAAAACAGAAGAAAATAAATTTTTTTTTCAAATTTCCTGGCCTCAAGTCCATTAAAAAAATCGTCACATCAATGAATATTTTTTTTTGTATTTTTCTTTGCATTGTATTGTTGTATTTTAATTATTCCAATGATCGATATATAATTAAATTTATCAAATAAAAATGATCGGGAAAAATTATTACAGATGCATGCAAGCGATAATGGTTTGAAAAGGCATTTTCATCTAATTACATAAATTGACGTGACAGATTTTTTTATTTCCACTCCACTCAAAGTCGTATATAAATTCCATGATTTTATACGAAAATGTCAGTAATCTCGCAATTGCAAAGAAGAAAGCATTAAAATGAAAATCTTTTTATTTGCAACAATTTGCTTAACCATTTTGGTCGCAATGCTGGTGAGTTGGATGTTTGATTAATCATTCTCTTCAATAATGTGTTTTGAATAAAATTAAAACAAATCCATGTTCTAGACCGGTGCAATGGGACAAATGCCGCAACAACCACATGGTGGTGGTGGTGGTGGTGATGGTGGCGCTGGTGGACATAAGGGTCGTACGTTTAATGCAGGCTTTGCACAAGCTCAACATCCACAAGGACAAGGATCACCACGTGGACCACCACCACAAGGGCAACACTTTGATTAAATGAGTGTACTTCATTGTTGATATAATTGACAAATAAATGCTTGAGAGAATTAAATAAATCAAAAATACTATTTTATGTATTGGGTGATAGAAAATGGTCTCGACGATTGTTTGGTGGTTGATTTTTGATTTTTGAACAAAAATTTTCTTGATTGAAAATTCATTTTAATCAACTACATATTGACCATTATTATTTAAGACTTTTTGCCATTTTTCTAGCAGCTTCATAATCCATCCATCAGTGTAGAACTTTTGTGGTTCGACAACGAAAAACTTGGCCAAGTGGTTTCAGAGGCTCTTCGATCGGCCAATTTTTTTTTTTTTTACCATCAAGCGAATTTTGCAGAGACCGTAACAAATGGTAGCCAAACGGTGCAAGATCAGGACTATACGGTGGATCCATTAAAACATCCCAACCAAGTATCGTAATTTTATGCCGAGTTATCAAAGATGTTGGTGGCCCGGCATTGTTATGACGGAACACAGTTCATTTTCTGTTGGCCCAAATTTGGTCGCTCTCTCTTGATTGCTTCGTTCAAACGATCGAGCTGTGCACAGTAGAAGATTTTTTATGTGGTGGGTCCCAAACCAAACGCACAACCTCTAGCCGAGGAGGTTGTCGGCACCCACTTCAGCCGTGGGTACCGGGAGGACGTTGCCCGGTGGTCGCCACTTGGAGGACCCCCATTAATAATGAAGGTGCCATCACATAGTAAGCAGAGGAAGCTACAATGACTACCCCTCATTAACAAATAAAGTTGTCATCACATAATGCTCAGAACAGATTACATGACAGCCAATGAGTTGACTTACGATGAGTTCAACAAGGATTGCGCTAGCCCCACCCGGTTGAGACAGTTAGACACGTTACCTTACCTTACCTTTAGTAAGTAAGTAATATTCTCGTATTTAATCGCCTCAGAAATGGTTCGATTTCGTTGAGTTTCAGATGCCGTAATCTGCTGGTATTTCGTGTGATACCCAAAACTTCGAGTTTCTTTGAGTAGCCAGCCTATTTAAAATGATTCCAAACTATCATGTGGTTTATGTTTAGTGTCCCCGCTATGTTCTGACAGTTGGCATGTTGGTTGGTCTAGCTTCACCAGTTGCAAAATTTCATCGACATTTCCAGTAACTGGCCGGCCAGAGCGTGGTGTATCTTCAAAATCGAAATTACCAGAACGCAATCGAGTGAATCAAAGTTGGAATCCATTGCAGCATTCTAATCATTAACTACACAAATTTTTGTACATGTTTTTGGACCGGTTTTGTCTTTTTTATATAATCCGAAAGCATAACATAGTGTATTTCTTCAGATACTTCACTCATTTTGAAATCATTATAATTTTTTATATGAAATGTCACAATCCTATTAGTGTTAATTAGTGTCGGATATATGGGCATCAATACCATCTAGTTACAAAAAAAAAAAAAAAAAAAGCGCAGACTTTCTATATTAAAGATGGGCTCTTTGGCCGAGCTTCTCTTCCAGTACTGTTTTGCGTGTTAAATTTTAGTAGACAGTAGTAGAAGGGACGGCCGAACCCATGTGACATCACTTTTTTTGAGCTTTGTCCCAGAGTTCTTTAAGAAGTTTTTCCATGGCAAATTGTTACTGCCCGGAAAATTGCCAATTGCTTGCCGAGAAAAAAATCTTTTCGATATTAATTTTTGTTATGCTTCAGCCGGGAATTGAACCGACGGCCTACAGATCAGAAGGCCAACACACTAAACACTGAGCCACGAAACCCACGCCACAGTTCTCGTGAAACCCCCCTAAGATAGATTGCAAAATATCCATCAAGAAACACATCGTTGAGTTGATGTTCATGTAATAGCTTCTAGGGACTAGTCGTGCTTTCCTTCCTCTTAACTGCCAGAGCTGGGCACTCATAGAAGAAGTGGGTGAGTGACTCGTTTTGATCTGCGTTTTGTGCAGTGTGTATTAAAAGGTATATGAACAATACAACAGAGACCTGCGAAAAATGCCGTAAGCCAAGTTATGCCTATTGATTAATTCTAGAGATCTAATCTTGTTAAACTCAGGCAGTCAAGTCGAACGTCACATGTTACTGGTTTTGAGTGACGTCCACCTTCTATTTTTTCGTTGAAAATGGTACAGATAATTGCTTCTTTTGACAACCTCTAGAGGGACGTATGCCTATGCCACTACGATTATGTCTAGAAAAGCACCAAGGCGAGCTTATACGCCTGTCTTCGAATTCCCTTCAATATTCACACAGTCCGGAACCCAAATGAGGTTATTATCAGCGAATCTTAGCTTAGAATTTCTAGTATTACATTGGAGAGCTACCTTATTGCAGTCTGATTCTCGACTAGTGATGGATGTTAACTTAATAATCAACTTACTTTTGTACGCAAACAATCATAACATGGCTCTGTTAATATCTGACCGATTAGATGTACCATAATATTGGTACGATCCGTTTGTGGACCACATTGAAAATATAATTCAGCACATGAACATTTATGATATTCATTTTCTTTTTCAAATAGATAACTTTCGCCTAAAAAAAAAAAACAAAACACAATATTAAATCAATAATTACACTTCAAATATATGACTGCTCGTATTAAGCTTACCATTGGCCAATTTATATTCACGTTTTTTAATCATTTGACGTGCCAGTAGTGGTAAAATCATAGAGTTTGTACTCTCTAAACGTTTATTCACTAAACCGGCTATATCAAGTGCCTGCTGTTTTGTTACATTACCATAAATAAAACATTCCGTATGTAATCGTTGGAAGAATTCCTTTGCAAAATTCAAAACACGTTCATATGTGACCACTGCAAGCAAAAATGAGAAAGAAAAAATAATGAGAGTGACTTTTAAAATGTACGATTCAGAATTCTTTAGTGTTAATACTAATTTCATAATTTTTAAAATACCCTAAATGACACAGCCCCACTAACAAAAAGTATATAGTCACATGCTATGGATTTTGGATCGCTGAAATTCAATCCGTGGTCGGTTATCCATAATGACTCTCAAGTTTATTTCAGTATTCATTATTATCATTATCATATATTTTGGACTGTATAATGGAACAGAGTTAGGTTAGGTTAGGTCGCGGCAGTTGTCCGCTTGCGTTCACTCATTTAGACAAAGTAAAGTTCATTCTGATGCCGCAGATTTACCTTGGAAGCCAACTCAAGCTTAGGGTAAAGCGTAAATACTGTCCGCTGACAGTGAGCCAGCTCGAAAGTGAGGTGATGTAAGAAGTGACCGTCCAGCACAGAAGTTGATTTATAAACCTCGATTCCTCGCCGTCGCCGCAGCTCCATCAGTAGTCAAGTGCAGTGATGCCTAGCTTAATTAGATGACTTACTATCAGACAATGTACCGTAACAATTCCTATCAGCATGCTAACCGTATGTCTGTTAGGCGCTAGTAGGTCTTTTATTCGTTTTATATTCATTCCTGGTCAGATTATACGGGTAGTTGCGCATGAATGTTCCAACTTCCAACTGGTATTCGCTTTCTGTAATGTGTCCGAGGCTAGAAGTTTACAAGTCGCCAGAAAAGGTTTGCAACGCTATACTCTTTTTTGTTAGCTCGTCCGCAGTCTCGTTGCTTGTTAGGTCACTTGGCATTAGGTACCTCAGCAACCATGTAAGATGAATGTTGAACTGCTCGAACAACTCGTTAAGAGATGTTCTGAAGTTACCGGATCCGGAAATTTTAGGGCTATGCAAACTCTGTAGAATTCCCAAAATATGCCTGCTCCTACTTGCCCGTTGTTGCTGTTGTTGTAGCAACTTCAATTTCTGTGTCGTCGTGAGCATGTATAGGCTATTATATATGTATGTAGCCACCTTAAGTGGGTGTGTCCAGAGCTGTACGGCTGTCAAATTTTTGGGGTGAAAAGGACAATTGAATAGGTGGACTGTGTCGTGCGGTGATTGGCCGAAATCGGGACATTCTTCCGGTATACCAGGATTAATTCTCGATAGATAATTATTGTGGAACTTATTGTATCCCGACTTGAGTTGCGCCTGGGCGCACCTTGTTTTCCTGGGCCTTTTTGGGCAACAGGTGGGGGTCTTCCGTTAAGGATTTTGTTGGGCCGGTGTGCACTAGTCGCAACTTCTACCGCTTCTGCAAGCAAGAATTTGAAAGCGGAGGAGTGCGAGTTGTGATCTAGCGGATTATTGTTCGTTAGTCTGCCAATGTCGTCATTGTAAATTGTCAAGTCGATCCTGATCCGCCTCGGGGATGGTGGCGCAAACGTAATAGCGTTGCTGGGGTGCTCTTCCATGTGGCAGGCCAGCCAAAATTGTCTGTATTTTCGTTGTGTTCTCGGACCTTTAGCAGCTTCGTCCCGTCGTGCAGGTGGTCCTCGTGTGACATAAGGTGGCACCCAGTGATGGTTGCGGAGTTCTGCATTTTGGACGTCTTGTAATTTACGCCACTGTGTGCGTCACTTATGGATGATGTCCAGACGGGGGTTGCATAATCCGCAACTGATCTGCCTATTGCTTTGTATGTTGTGAGTAGCGTTTCGCTGTCGTTACCCCATGAACTTCCTGCTAGGGCCTTGAGCACATTGTTGCGCTTGCAAATGCTATCGCGAGTTTTAGCAGCGTGGGTGAAGAAAGTGAGGAGATTATCGAAGGTAACGCCTAGAATCCTTGGGTTTTTGACCGTTGGGATCCTTCGATTGTCAATCTAATTGTTCGTCAAATTTGGAGCCGTCAGTGAAAAATTGGATTGCTCCATTGAAAGGAATAGATTTACTTTCTTATTAGTTTCGCGAAAGTCACCAATAAGAGTGGACGTCTTTATTTTGATTTTTAGAAAAAAAAAAAAAAAAAAAACAAATATAATAATAACATAATTTGCAAACATTTTGTTTACAGTATGAGTGTTCAGCGCTCTCCTCTCCGGCAACGGCAATCGCCTGTTAATGTGTGTGTAAACAATAATTTGCAGTCACCCGCGCAAACCCCCCCGATAAGTGCATTATCAAATAAAACAGTTGATACACACTGCACAAGTGAAAGTAACAGTGCAAATCTTTTGCCTGCACATATTAAAAATTCATCAAATTTTGCAACAACAATAAATACAGACAAAAAAAATAATTTGTTCTATCGTGATATACTATCTCCCTCTATACCGTGGAGTGTACAATGTGCTTCTCCTGCTGTAACACCAACAGCTACAACATCAAAGCAATCAAATAACGGCACTTCTACTGAAGTGCATGACCCAGTAGTTAAAGCAACTAGTGCGATGACTAATAAAGAACCAGTTGCTGTTCAAACTGGTATTGATCGCTACATTACTGTAGTAAAGCGAAAGAGAAGTCCGCAAAATTCAAAACAAATGAATTCAACAAAAATTCAAAAACAGAACACTGTCCCTATTAGTTCGGAAAATAGATACGCTCTGCTTTCAGGTGATGAAAGTGACGAAAATATTATCTCCAAGAAAAATTTCAAACCCCCACCCATTTTCTTGAGAGAACGCAACTCAGATAAGTTGATTTCTAGAATTACAAGTCTTATAGGACCAAAGAATTTCCATGTTGTTCCTATTCGCAAAGGCCAAATTGAGGAAACAAAAGTGCAAATCTACAGCGAAACTCATTATCGCAAAGTAATAGCGGAATTTGATGCTGTAAAAAAGAATTACTACACATATCAGCTAAAAAGTAGTAAGGGCTTAATCGTTGTACTCAAAGGCGTCGAACCCAACGTTGATATTAACGAAATCAAACTTGCCCTCCAGGAAGAAGGGTTTCAAGCCAAAACAGTATTCAACATTCTCAACAAGAGCAATATACCTCAACCGTTATATCGTATTGAGCTTCAGCCTGAAACAAAACCCCTAAAAAAAGGTGAAGTACACCCCATATATAAAATTCGATATTTATTGCATCGCAAAATCACAATCGAAGAACCCCATAAGAGAACTGGACCTCCTCAGTGCAGCAACTGCCAAGAATATGGACATACTAAGACATATTGTACCCTGCCAGCTGTTTGTGTGATTTGTGGAGATCTCCATAAATCAAACATATGCCCAAAATCTAAAGACGATGCTAGCATGAAAAAATGCAGCAATTGTGGAGGTAATCACACTGCAAATTATAGAGGTTGCCCAGTATATGCAACCCTAAAGCTAAATTTCTCCGCTAACAATCAACCTCTAAAACCAGTTGAGCAAACTCAGATAGCCAACTCAAGTAAGAGACAAAATATTGATGCAACACAATTCTTCTCTGCAATCCCAAACAAGAATCAAACCAATTCATACGCTAGCGTGTTAAAACAAAACCTACACCAACAAAGTAACGTAAATAATGAGCAGAAACACTCACTGCCAACCCAACAGCCAAGTACTCTTGAACATTTGCTTCAAACATTAATTCAGAATATGAACCAATTCATGAACTCAATGCAAACAATGATGCAAGAAATGATGAAAAATCAATCGATGTTACTCCAAACATTGCTATCCAGACCATGAGTTGTCTCAAGATATGCCACTGGAACGCCAACGGCTTAAGCCAGCACCGTTTGGAGCTAATTCAATTCCTTGAATCCAGCCAAATCGACATAATGATGATATCTGAGACCCATTTCACTGACAAAAATTGCTACCAAATACCATATTACAAACTGTACACTACAAATCATCCGCATGGTAAGGCACGCGGTGGAACTGCCATATTGATAAAAAGCAGAATAAAACATCATGTTCTCGAAGATTTCAGTAGCGTCTACTCGCAAGCAACATCTATATGTCTGGAAGAATACATCTCTAAGCTAGTAATATCTGCGATATACTGTCCCCCAAGATACAGTATTACCGAACAGCAATATAAAGAATTTTTCTCAACTCTTGGTAGCAAATTCTTGGTTGCTGGCGATTTCAACGCCAAACACACTCACTGGGGCTCCCGCTTAATAACTCCAAAAGGCAGAAGACTATGTTCAATCATCACTAACCATGGCTACGATGTTATTTCAAATGGTCAACCGACATATTGGCCGACGGACAAGAGGAAAATACCCGATCTCATAGACTTTGGAGTCGCCAAAGGTTTGCAGATGGAAAATATCTCCACAGAGTGTAATTATGATCTATCATCTGACCACTCACCCACGGTAATATCTATAAAATCACCAAGCCCCCAAGGCAATTGCGTTAGAAAGAAAATAGACTGGTTAAAATTCAAGAAATATATAAATTCCCATCTTCCTCTGAGTACTGTATTAAGAAATGGACACGATGTAGACTCAGCACTCGAAAAATTCAACCAGCTACTCTCATTAGCTCTCAGCTCAGCCACCTGCACAAAGGGATGCAAGCAATCAAAATATAGCCAATACACACCAGCAGACATTGAATTGCTAGTAAGACAGAAAAGAAGACTCCGAAGACAATGGCAAGAATTCAGATCACCGAATCTGAAAACACAGCTACAGCACTGCACTCGAAAGTTAAAGCAAGCCTTGAAAAATAAAAACAACAAAGAGTTAGAAGAGCACATAGCGAAATTAACACCTGGTGAAGCGTCAGACTACTCTTTGTGGAAATCAGCAAAAAAATCAAATCGGCCAATTCTCACTGATTCCCCCATCCGTTTGAGTGACGGTAATTGGGCTAGAAGCAACTGTGAGAAGGGTTTGGCTTTTGCAAACCACCTAAAAAGTGTGTTTACACCCAATCCACCTTCTTCACAGTCCTCATTACCAAAATTAACTTCTCAACCTTGCTCAATAACGCTCAAAATTAAAAAAAAGGACATATTCAAAGCAATTTATAAAGATTTAAACCCAAAAAAATCACCTGGTCCAGATAAAATTACCGGTAAAATGATAAAAGAGCTACCTCCGGCTTCAGTAATTCATCTGATGCACATTTTCAATGCTATCCTTCGTATTAAACACTATCCCAAATGCTGGAAAACTTCAAAAATTATTATGATAGCAAAACCAGGAAAAGACCCTACAAAAGTTGCATCGTACAGACCTATCAGCCTCCTGCCTCTACTTTCTAAAGTATTCGAAAAGCTACTTGTCATGAATATAACTCCATTTATTAATCTCAACCAACTGATTCCTCAACATCAGTTTGGATTTAGAAAACAGCACGGCACAATAGAACAAGTCCACCGCATTGTAACTCTGATAAGGAACACTTTTGAAGAAAAAAAGTATTGCTCAGCTGTCTTTCTTGATATCACTCAAGCTTTCGATAAAGTATGGCACGATGGCCTTATTTACAAACTCAAACTATTACTGCCTGCAAATGTCTCCTCATTGCTTAGTAGCTACCTCACGAAAAGACAATTTCTCGTACATCACAAGGATTACACAACAAATCCATTGGATATTCACGCTGGCGTTCCTCAAGGAAGCGTTTTGGGTCCCTTACTGTATCTCTTATACACTTCAGATATGCCCAACAATAACTATACATTCATATCGACCTTTGCTGATGATACGGCAATATTGTGCTCTCGCTCTAACCCCATAGAAGCTACTAAACTCCTGCAGACTCATGTCGATTCTCTCGAAATCTGGCTAGCAAAATGGCGTATAAAAGTCAATGAATCAAAGAGCGTACATGTAACCTTCACGCTAAGGCTAGATACATGTCCCCCACTTAAAATTAATGGCCAATCAGTTCCACAATGTTCCTCAACAAAGTACTTGGGTATTCACCTCGACAGAAGGCTGACATGGAAAAATCACATAGAGGCAAAGAAAACTCAGATCAAGCTTAAAATGAATCAGTTATGGTGGCTGTTACACAAAAGATCAAAGTTGAATCTTGAATACAAAGTGCTATTATATAAAGCAATCCTGAAACCAATCTGGACTTATGGTATTCAGTTTTGGGGCACCGCATCTCCCTCTAATATCGAAAAATTGCAGCGAATACAATCCAAGTGTCTGCGAATTATTGTAAACGCGCCTTGGTATATGAGGAACGTTAACATCCATCGAGATTTAAATGTATCCACAATTTCTGAGGAAGTTGCAATGTCCTGCAGAAGCTACATTCAAAAATTACACAATCATCCGAATCCCCTTGCTAGGCAATTGTTGCTGAGCAAGGGGCATCGTCGATTAAAAAGAAAAGACACACTGAATATGCTGTAAAATTGCTACATCTCGCGACTCACCAAATTGTGATGGAACGTAGGGGATATCACATAGTTTTATTTAGTTTGTAAGATTTTAATACTTATTGTTAGTTTCTTATATTTAAGAAAGATTCAATAAAAAAAATAAGCTAACAAAAAAAAAAAAAAAAAAAAAAACTTTCTTATGATAATTAACACAAATTTTCATCATTATAAAAATGTCAAGTCTGTTAAGTTTTGAAATTTTAAACTTGTTCAGATACCAGCTGAATTACAAACATTATCATATACATACATTGCATGGCATCCAATTGTTCACTGTTCGCCCAAGCATTCTCTGTCAATATCAATGCCAAATAATAGACGGCATGCTGATAGGGTTGTTCGGCATTGAAATTCTTTAACGCTCGTATATAATCCTCCTTCAGGATATCAAAACGTTTCTCATCTATATGAAAATCGAACATATGATCAAGTAACTTTTCCAACAGCACCACCTGCTTATCATTATAACCGCGTATAGTGATCTGAAATGTATTATAAAATCAAAATATAAATGTAAACCCGCAAAAAGCAACACAAAACAAACAGAGAGAGAGAGAGAGAGAGAGAGCGAAAACTTACTTCAATACCAGATGATTTCGTACTGACTATCAGTTTCAAACCGGCCAATTCAGCATCATATAAATATTCATTTAATTGATCTTTCAACAATAAGACCATCATTTGATTCAGATTACAATTTAATGGATCCAAATAGACTATCGGATTTGACATATCAAAAGACATACATGCTTTTGGCTTTAGATATATATCATCTTGCTTATGCCATACACGTAATATTGGTGTATCCGTTATAATCGTAGGATGTTTAGGTATATCGGTACCTTCACAGGGTGCAACATCAAAATTCTCAGGAATGAAAGCATTCGGTTCTGGCAATGTTAGATTTTCATTGCGTGTACAGGTTTCCCATTTCTAAAATGTCATATTCGGAGTAATTTCAAATGTAATTTCTATGTAAATTAAGGCGAGTCAAATCTTTAAATGGCTTGGCTTAGCGAAAAACATTTCTAAGCATAAAGAAATTCCTAACCCATCTCTACTTTTTAGTTTTAAAAGTCACTAAAAAAGCATTTATCAATGGAGGAATCCCCTTGCTTTTGATTTGTGGGCAACTATTGCAAATTTTCATGATTTTTTCGATTATTTTGTATGGGAGTCCCCATAAGGGGTAGATATAGGAGGCAAGTATATTTTAAGGAAATATTGAGGAGGGAAAATTATTAGAAATTAGCTCATTTTGTATGGGAAATTTTTTAAAAAATCCAAATTTCATGTTTTTCGCTCAGCCAGTTAGTCCAGTTAGTCATCAGTTAGTTTTACCTTGATGGTTTCAGGCTTTATATCAACTGTACCATATTTAGTCTTGTAATAAGGTTCAATTTCATTTGTATCCTTTTCATAGCTTTGACTAACCAATATGATACGACATTTTGATGGTATCAATTCGTTGAGCAATGATGTAATTAATTCAGGCTTCCATTCATTATTTAAATATGGAGCTGTTAGTACCTCTTCCAATGGATAAATCTATGGTGAACAAAATTAATATTATTTTATATTAAGCTCATCTTTTGTGCTGTATTACTAACCTGCATCGATGAGACAGAATTTGTTACTAAAGTTTCTGGCTGCTCTTTATCTTTGAAACGAAAACGCATCTCATTAATATTGACACATTCATCAAATATCCATTTTTTTGGACCTTCCTCACGTAGCATACGTAAATACTAGAAATATATATATATTTATCATATAACATTGCATCACTACATCATATAATCATATAATTGAATACCTGAAAAATAATATTAACAATATCATCAACATGTTCCATGCCTTCTTTTGTTAAATCCACGACAATGTCAAAAAATCCAAAACCATTAAGTGTATTTTGATGAGCAGCCATTAGACTTTGGAATTTAACAAGATTTTATATTCAATAATTTTTCACGCTTGTAATTACATCATCCAAATACACTTACTCATTGCACCAACCCAATTTACGTAGTTCCGCCAATATACTACCATTACCTTCATGTCCAACCAAATGTGTTAAATAACCATCGGGCTGAAAGTAAAAAAAAACTGCTAGAGCTGCATAATCTTTATAGAAAATATATTCATATTTTACCGAAGATTTATAAAATTTCGTCAAATCATCTGTAGTAAAACTAATTGTTAGAGAGCGTATATCTTTAACAGGTACAATCATTAATTTCTGTGCATATTTATCTTCGCTAAATGGATCCTTTGGCCATGTTGGCACTTCAACATTTTTATTATCGATTTCAGAGAATTTCTCAATAACCATATCCTCTAAACAATTTAATGATTCTTTGCCAATAACGGCTAAACTCATTATATTAGCCGAATACCATTTCTTATGGAAACGCAATAGTTCCTCACGTACATCGATATTCTTCGATTGTGGTATATCATGTAATGTAGCCTTATTACCTATGAAATTTATAGAAAAATTAGAACAATACTAATTACGTCGACTATTTGTTGTACATACCGCTACCAAATTTACTATATGGATGATCAGGTCTAGCCAAATGATGATAGACTTGTTTGATACGCCATATATCGCTTGATAAATTTTTCTCATGCTCTGAATTAACCTTTACAGTGGACACGAAATTCAGAAATTCTTATTAATAATATACTGCGAATAGTTATAACAGCTTACCGCATTGATTTCACGATTGGTTGCACTCGGCGTAAATAAAGGTCCTATAAAGAATTGAGCAAAACGATCTAGAGCACCGTCAAGTTTATCGGGAGCCACATGAAAATGATACTTTGTCATTAGGGGATATGTGGCGGCATTACTGTTGCCACTACTCTGCGACAAATACGTAGTATAACCATTCTCATGCGGATATTTTTCAGTACCAAGGAAAAGCATATGCTCGCAAAAATGTGCCAAACCAGGTAGATTATCTGGATCGGACATATGTCTGTAAGTAAAAAGTATATACATATATACATATTATGCATATATTTTGTATGAATATGCATAATTTAACTCACCCCACTTGTACAGCCAAAGCAGCAGCTGAGACATCGGTCTTAGGGTCACTGATTAGGAGAACTTTTAAGCCATTTTCTAATTTCAAACCACGATAATCTCTTGTGTCCTGCTGTGATTTTACGATATTATTCAATCTAATCGAAATGATTGAGGAAAATGATGTAAAATTGAGTAATCCTTTTTTCAAAGTTGTTAAAAAAAAACACACACAAATTTGCGCTGAGTCATATGCACATGTGTACGAAATATGAGATCAGAGCTTAAATTAAAAATTAGTAATATATATTCACAAAAATGTTGATCACCTTAGTAGTGGCTCAAATTCAAGTGGTGGCCTCTTCGCTGATGGCATTTTATTTACACCAGATTCACCCATATTTGCTGAACTCATGACGCGTTTAGAAAAATAATTCCAATTAGAAATGTTGCCTTTGCTTTGTGTGAATAAAAATTTATGAAAGCTGTTAAAGGAAAATAAGGGTGAGAAATTTTAATGCAATACAATATACATATATATACTGCTATTCTGCTAAAAGTCAAATATGACTCAAATGCGTACTATTTTTTCTTTTTTTTTTTTTACCTAATTGTTTTGGCCAATATCGATTGTTGTTGTTGATGATGATGATGATATTGTCTACAACATAATGCCAGACTTGTTACTTGCTTGTACATGAATAAATAGATGTACTAAATTCGTATGATCTTACAACACAGCAGTCTGCGTATTTAATATATATTCCTTTTATGAAATTAATTGCCTTTTATGTATATTTCCAGTTTGCACAAACCCACGAATTCAAATCAAACCAGTCAATAATTAATAAATAATTTGCACTATTAAATTTTCTATTAATATGATATTGCACATTTATTATCCAATCAGAGGTATTAGAGAAAAACAACAATACCAACAATATTTGCAAACATATGTACTTGACAGTTAATATTTATAAATTATTTTTTTTTTTTGACATAATTGAACATAACCCTACCAACCAATTAATTCTTCAAATAGAATACAATTTATTTCTATTTACTTCGTTAGTTGGTGGGAAAGTCTAAATGGCACCAGAGAATACAATTCAGACACGTTTGGTGTCGGTTGCAGCGGCTTTTTGTTCCGATCTTCACAATTTTTGATTTTTGAAAAATATTGTTACGATAAGCGCAGAGTAAAGGCTGAATGAAGCAATATGTAAAGAAATAAAGAGAATTTGTATTCATTAATAATTACAGATTGCATTAGTACTATATAAATACAATACTGTGATAATGCGCATTGATAAGCAACTCACAGCCAGGGATGATATGTGACGAAAAGCAATTTGGTGCAATATTCACGATAAATGTTGGTTGTCAAAATGATTCTCTTCTCAAGAATTATGTGATTAATATTCTGTTTCGTAATTAAATTTATCCAAGAATGTACAATTTATTTGATTTGGTTCCACGATCTCCATTTGATGTGAAGCAATTTCATTTCATCAGTCAAAAACGATACAAGCATAAAATTGTTTAGTTTGACAGCAAACTTTCAATGCGAAATATCGACATTAAATCGAAATTGATTTCAGCAATCTTTGACAGTTCAGTAAAGTTCAGTGAAAATGTAACACCGTACGTAACGGCATTCATCTGTAGTTAGTGCAGTGCACATAAAGTGAAGATTTGAACAAAAAAAAAATACAAGGAGTTATGTGTACTATATATGTTTTATATATCTGAGAAATTCAAAAAGGATAATTCTATAGTATTGTATAATTAAAAAAAAAAATTATTTTCCTTATAATTAAAAATGATTTCATAAAGCTTATGATGAAATCAATTGAAAATTGTTGCATATAAAGATAATTGAATTCATTACACAGTATGTGCCACATAAGTATTGTTGTTTGTATATGGGAGAAGCAATAAAATGAATTTAAATCAAATTGATCAAGTATTGAAAAGCTACAAATGAACGAAATTAGTAATTATACGGCTTTTTAAGTGAGAATATACTTAATACGACTGAAAACATACGTACACATACACACACACACACACACAAATGAAAATTCGCTGCAGTGCAGTTACAAATTGACAAGAGTGCATTATTGGTGGAAAAAGAAAATTATTTTCAAAGAATTACTTGAAACGAATTGTGCTGAAACTACAGAGGTACCTATTTGCTTAGATGTCTAATAAATTGCTATTTTTCTTATTGTCGGTTATTGTATAAATTATTTCAGTTTTGAATATATATATTGGACCAACCATATGTACATATCGGTACATATCGTATAATGCAGAAATGTGTGTGTGTGCATTTCACTTGTGTTTTTTTTGAAGAATGGCAATTGCTGAAAAATCAATTTCTATAAAATTTGCTTCTTGTTGTTTTTGTTGGTAATGATGTTACTTTTGTTGCTGCTGCTACTGTTGTACCTTCTTGAATTGAATGATTTATATATACGAGAGTATGAATACCTTATTTTTTTTATATAAGCATGCCCATATTCCCCGCGCAGTAATGCGTGGAATTTTCTACAACATCCGATGTAAAATACAATAGGAAAATATAAAATAAAATATAAATATATAAATAGACCGATTATCTCCTATATATGTATGTATGTACATATTTATAAAAAGCAATAATCGCTTAAGTCTATATTATCAATTCTACCGGGGAGCAAGTTTTAGGTTCCTTGTTGAAAATAAATGTCAATAAAAAATTAATCACTTTATTAAAAATACCAAATTTTGAAGTTCTCGTTGCCGGCTTTGGAATATATTTTCTTTTTAAAGAAAATATTGTAGTAACATGAACTTTAGTGTCAAGCTGTGGATTATAAGCTTGTCAACTGTATGTCAAATAGAGAAAGTGGGCGTGATATGACAATTGGGATTGACATTCGTTCAACGTTCCTCAAATTTCTCTTTATGCTTTCCTAATAATAGTGGTCATCAAAATAGAAGTTTGTTCCTTCGATGACCTCTCTATTCGATCTAACCCTCTTAACACCGAGTCATTTCTTAAGGTTTGGTAGCAGGAAAATAGTCGCAGATGGCTAAATCTAGAGGATATGCTGAATAAGGGTGCAATTCGTACGGTAATTCACACATTTTTTTACATTAATACTGCGTCCTGGAGGAAGAGAAAAATTCTTCTCGTTAAATGCGGTCGTTTTCGCTTCAAATCGGCATCGAATCGATGGAACAGTCCGGCGCCGATGATTGTTTAATCCTCTTCTAGGCAATCTATGTGAATGACACCGCTCAAAAAACCATCGCTATGATTTCGTAATCTAACAGACCCATTTTTGGTTTCATCGGCTTGGATTTGATTGTCGTCGATTCACCATGTTTCCTCCACGGTCATAAAATGGCATAAAACCAGAATCGGTGAATTAGATCTCCCCTTTACTGATCGACTTGTTAAAAATAATAAGAAAAATAATAATATATGGATATTAAACAGTTTTTTCTAATACATTATTTTCATCTTAAACCCCAGGCCTCCTTGCCAAAATCCTGGCTATGCCACTAAGCCCCTATAATACTTTTAACGCTTTTGTTGGGTTTTTTTTACGAGAAATTGTATTTGATGATTACGGGGAAACTCACATTTCCTCCAATTTTTACGAAATGCTTGTAAAGCTGTTATAGCAAAATTATTTGACAGATCTTTCTGAAAATTTGGATGCAAGCAAAATGTCTTTTTTTTTTTGCTGCGGAATAGAATGTTCCATATTTCAAATTTCAAGGGCTCTTTGATGCACCCTCGCAACATTGATGCTACAAATTGAAAATTTTTTAATGTTTTTTCCGACAAAATTTTTCGAATACTCCAATATGGTCCAAAATTATACTGATCGTCTCTTGTATTTGTCCAATATTTTGCAGAGTAATATTTTTACCTAAAAACATATTGTGCAAGTGATCAAATATTGGGATGCGTTCTCAGATTGTGTGTCAATGCACTAATGAGCTCAGTTTGTGACACCTGTCATTTTATGACATATTTTTTCATAATGTGGAGGATTGCGCGAGATTCGTTTTGTTGTTTTTCATATATTGGATCAACTATTTCTTACAGATTTATAAATATAGCTGGTTATTCTTGCCAAGACCTAACTAAAAGTTAATTTAGATTTCCACAAAAACACCCCAATCAGTAATGGTGCACGAGAGGGTTAACGTCATATCAAGCAACTATAATTTTACACCAACAACTTGTGAGTAAATATTTGGATTGTGGCCATATGGTAATAAAAGCACATTGAATTTAAACAATTTGAGCTTCATTTGGAACAGTTGCAACACTTTTACAAGTGTGAAACAAGCATCAAATAGATTTTATTCATTAGATAGATATAGAAATTTTCTTAGCATCTGATGAATAAGAATTTTAGTGATTAGTGAATTTTTATATCATGCAATTTTTTTTATACATTTCAAGAAAATTACTTTATTTATAATTTTTCTTCTTCTTCTTCTTCTTCTTCAACGTCACAATAACACTCTCTTTTGCTTGCTCTAGTATATTCTATTTTAATGCATTTTTGATTTTTATTATTATTTGGATGCATGTTGCTTAAAATCTTATATAGGTATTTGTATATAGGTGTACATATATAAGCAGATATAAGATATTATTAATTGTGAGTGGAAACACTACATATACATATGTGTACTAGTATATCTATATACTAGTTGGTATTTTTTATTGTTGTTATTGTTGTTATTATGCTGCTTTTTGATTGTATGGCTAGTAGCAATCGCAATAATAACCGGCTGTTGCAAATCTGTTGTTTGAAGCATGCCCAACAACACGTACACAAATGTTTAATATGTAATATTTACGTGCGTGACGCTAATGCGCAAGTAGGTAGGTTTACATAGTATAGTCATAGTAGTACATTTGTATATTTTTATCTACTACAAACGAGCACAAGTGCTTGTATCAGGTCAGTCCATAAGTTCGTGCGTTTTTTTTTTCTTTTTTCAATAGTTTCACAGTACACACTTTTTGTGTACAAAAAATGATTCGTGGGAGATAAAGGAACTATTTTTATTTTCTCTGATGTATTGTGCATCCAATAAGTGATTTTAATCGCGGATAGAAGTACGCGTTGTTAAAAAATAAAATGGAATCTTCGAACGAGTATTAGAGGCATATTTTGTATTTTTTTTTTTATAAAAGTGGTAAAAATGCAACAACTGCTGCTGCAGAAACAAACGCAACTCATGAGGAGAATACCATGAGTGTAAGGACTACGCAAAAGTGATTTTCCAAATTCCGAAATGGTGATTGTGACGTTCGTCCACGCTCTGGTCGTCCTGAGGTCTTTAACTCCGATGCCTTGCTGGAACTCGCGGTAGCTGAGCCAAGTTTGACAGTCGATATGATGACTGGAAGGTTAAATTCATCACATGGAACAGTTTACAGGCACCTGATTCAATTGAGCAAGGTTCCAATGCTGGGAAAAAAGGGGTTACGTATAAACTTTCCGTCGCAAACCATCAGCAGAGAGTGAATGTGTGTTCTCAGCTTGAAAATGATATTTTTTTAAACCGTATTGTTACTTTACAATAATCCTGTTGTTGTTGTTGTTGTTGTAACAGACAGACAATGATTTCAAAATCACGAAAGTTTATGTTGTTAGGGTGTTGTTGTTCACGTCCACCAGTTCCAGGAAGATGGCAGCTTCCAGGGGGTGCGTCCACAGCGCAGAGGGGGCCAAACTGGTGTGCCTTCTGGGCAAAGCTGTTCTCACTGCAATCGGGTCGCCGCCCCAAAACAGACTTCGGACTTTTGGATCACTTCCGAGGTCATCAACTATCCACACTGAATAAAAAAATCATCCGCCGCAAAGTTTTGTTTCACCACGACAACGCAAGACCGCATACCTCAAGACAGACCTTAGGCACGTCCTGAACGAGCTCAGATGGGAGCTAATGCCGCATCAACCAATATCTCCGGATATTGGACCTTGCGATTATCACCTTTTCCACGGACTTCAGTTCCATTTAAGTAATAACAACCACACCTCAAAAGAAGCTATAAAATGGTATATCGACGCGTATTTTGGCTCCAAGAAGAAACAATTTTTTTGAGCAGGGAGTTAAAAATATGCCCAAAACATTGGGAAGACATTGTAAATAATGCAGGAAAATATATTATTGATTAATAAATACTGAAAACTTGTTTTTTTTTTTTAGTTATTTTAAAACCACCTAAGAAAAACGCACGAACTTATGGACTAACGTTATACATAGGTGTTTGGTTACCTACGTAGAATAATGAACTCTTGTAGGGGTACTTTCAAGTGAAACATGTCAAATGCATTGTTGATAAAATAATAAATTGTTGCAGATATTTCAACATACAGAAATTATTGTAGATATTTATATATGACCCCAATTTTTATGGGTATAATTTATTTTATCTTTTTTTTTTTTTCTGTGTGTTTTTTTTATTTTTATATTTACTCGTACAACGATGCTATTACGCAGTACGCAGTTTCAATTAGCTTTTCCAACATGCACATTTTATTTTATTTTTTTTTTTGTAGATATTGTTTATTGTATTTAATGTCATCTTTATTTTTATTACATTCTATATGAATATAGAATGTACTTACATACTACCATATTATACGTTATTATACAAAATTAATCCAATAAAAAAAAAAAAAAATTACGCATATCTCTTGTTATTTCATTTATTGCGTGCTGCTATAAATATCAGCCGCAGCCGCAGCGGCAGACAGCAGAAGTTCATCCTACTTTTTCTATGAAATTTTATTTATTTAATTTTTTTTTTTCTTTATTATATTTATTTTCGTAATGGGCATATTTGTATGTATGAGTTTTCCTTTTTCTCAAATTGTTTATTTGTTTTTGTACTTTTCTCTTTTTGTCTTGAATAATACATCCATTCGTAAAGGGTCAATGGTTTGAAGTAAGCATACATACTTCCACACATGTATGTATACATTAAGGCGATCGTTATTAGCACCAATAGACTAAAAGTATTGATTTGTACAATAAAAAAAAAACTACAAATTTAACGATTTCGTCTCGATGGATATAATTTTAAAACTTTCTCACAAGCTTAAATCTGAAAGAAGTTAGTTTTTAATAATTTTTTATTATGTAACTAGATAATCTTGCTTTGAAATGGATTAAATGTGTACATTAAGGTGACCGTTATTTAGAAAATTCTGTTTTTCTTAGCTCTTTATAGGCTAAAAATATTTGATATGATAAAAAATTACAAAAAAGATATCTACCTGCCGATTGATGTAATTGTAGAACTTCCTCAAGGCTCCTAAAGTTAAAAAAATGTGGTTTTTAATGTTTTTTTTTTATTATTTTTACATTAAGGTGTTTGTTATTTAGAAAAGTCCGTTTTTCCTAGCTCTCATAAGTTAAAAACATTCGATTTGACATGTCACTGCAAAATATAAAATATCGTTCCAATTGTCGGAATCTTAAAATTTCCTCTAGAACCCCAAAAATTGAAAAAGAGGATTTTCATGATTTCTCTTATTATTTAATCATAAAAATGTATACATTAACATGACCATTATTTAGAAAAGTTTTTCCCCCCACCTTTAAGAGGCTAAAAATGTTCGATTTGACAAGTAACTGCAAGTTTTGTTTTAATTTGTGGAATTTTAAAACTTTCTTTAGAATCACAAAAGTTAAAAAAATGATTTTAATAATTTTTCTTATAATTTAACCACAAGATCACACCTCTAAAGGAGTTTTATATGTGCATTAGAGTGACTGTTATTTCAAAATGTAATTTTTCCCACCTCTCATAAGCTCAAAATATATTATGATTTGAAAAAAGTAATATATATAAAGTTCCGTCCCGATTGATGTAGAGACCTTGAAGAGAAAGTGGAAAAAAGTGTTTTTTTTTTAATAATATTCTTATTATTTAACAATATTATCGTATCTCGCCTCTAGAATGGCTAAATTTATGATTGAATCATATAAATATTGTCTGCTTAACATATTTTTAGAAATACTCCCCTATCACCACCGCTTGAGGGCACTCCAACAATATTGATCTTATATAAAATTTGCTCCCTGGAGTCGACCGTAGACGGGTGAAATGTATGGCCGACCGCTATTAATTTTCTCTGTTTAATATTTTTGCGGAGCACAATTACCTCCCGTTTCCCAACAAAACCTATAGACTCCCTTCAATGCCTGAATTCGTCCTTAGAAATCCATAACCGCCTTCCATTAATTATAGTTCAACAATTTTTTCTGGGAACATAGTACCGCATTTCTTAATGGAGCTGTCATAGAAAATAATTCAAAAATCACATGAAAATCGACGAATAACCACAGAGCTGCCCGCAAATCGCATTTAGAAGGTTGAAATGTAACTCAAATCTCATTAATTTTTCTCCTGAACATTGTCCCCGAACATTTGTTCCATATGCGCTATTTTCACCCCTTAAACGAGCTCTCGTACAAAATTTGATATTTTTATATTTTTATAATGTCCATTTTAAGTACTGCAAGGATGGCCCTAAATGGAGAAAATATATGACCAATCTCGATTCATTTTTTAAATAACATTTTTTTTCCCCACTTACTCCTATATCAATCCCTTTAGAGTGCGCTCTTGCAAAATGAAAGTAAAACACTCCTGAAAATCAACAAAACTCAAATGCCAAGGAATCGCTTCTACATGATTGCAATGTAACTTTCCGATTCTCATTAAATTCATCTCTTTAATATTTCTCCTTTGCTTACTTACTTACTTAATGGGGTTGCCACATAAAATTATTGTATAAAAAAAAACACATCAAAATCCACCTTTTAACTCCATAGCTGCCTAGGAATTGCCTTTTGAGGGGTGACATTTAAAGCTGACGCTTATTAATTTTCCTCCAGAACATTTTCTCCAGGTATATTTACCCTCCATCTGCACACCTTAAGAGGGTTGCCATACAAAATGAATGCAAAATCCGCGGGCGAATGACAAATAACCACCTACCATCTACAGAGCTCAAATATAAGACAGACTCCCATGCATTTTTGATGCCCAACATTGTCCCCAGGTATATTTAACCTCCATCTGCACACTTTAAGAGGGTTGCCATACAAAATGAATGCAAAATCAGCGGACGAATGACAAATAACCACCTAGCTTCCACAGAGCTCAAATATAAAACAGACCCCTATGCATTTTTGATTCCCAACATTGTCCCCAGGTATATTTACCCTCCATCTGCACACCTTAAGAGGGTTGCCATACAAAATGAATGCAAAATCCGCGGGCAAATGACTAATAACCACCTAGCTTCCACAGAGCTCAAATATAAAACAGACCCCTATGCATTTTTGATTCCCAACATTGTCCCCAGGTATATTTACCCTCCATCTGCACACTTTAAGAGGGTTGCCATACAAAATGAATGCAAAATCCGCGGGCGAATGGCAAATAACCACCTAGCTCCCACAGAGCTCAAATATAAAACAGACCCCTATGCATTTTTGATGCCCAACATTGTCCCCAGGTATATTTACCCTCCATCTGCACACCTTAAAAGGGTTGCCATACAAAATGAATGCAAAATCATCGGACGAATGACAAATAACCACCTACCATCTACAGAGCTCAAATATAAAACAGACCCCTATGCATTTTTGATGCCCAACATTTTCCCCAGTCATATTTACCCTCCATCTGCACACCTTAAGAGGGTTGCCATACAAAATGAATGCAAAATCCGCGGACGAATGACAAATAACCACCTAGCTTCTACAGAGCTCCATGCATTTTTAATTCGCAATATTTTTCCCAAACATACTCAACCGCTACTTCAACTTTTTAGGAAGGCTCTCATATAAAATTTACATGATGAAAATATATGTAATTGGCTCTCATTGCTCCCAGGGTGCTTGTATACATTTTTTTTTTCATAATATTTCGTTGATGTTTTACATACTCACTACTGACGACCTCCTTCCTTAAAGGGAGTGTTCATGAAAACAAACTCATTTCATTTTTTGCGTTGCCTTATTTATTTAAAACAATTTCTTCATAAGAAAAAACGTGTCAATTTTATAGAGAAAAACAAATTCGCCATACCACTCTGTTAGCTACATATCTATAGATTATTGATAACTGCTTTCTAAAAGTCTAAACGCTTCTTCTCTTCTTCTTCGTCTTCTTATTGTACTATTATCGTGCTATTACGCAGCTCAGCGTTGGAATTTATCATTGCGTATTAGTAGTATAAAAGAAAAATATTATATGTAAATGATTATACATATATCGTCGATACGTATAGGCAGCTTCCAGCATACTTCGAACTCAAAACGCATTGTATGTGTGTGTGTTTGTGTCGTGCTTACATGTTGTGTCTTTTGTGTAGCAATTTCATTTTTATACTACGCAGAAGCGCCCACGACATTACCCGGCTCACCTCTTTCGTATGAGATGAGATGAGAGATGAATGAATATGAATTTATTTTGTTTTTTATTTTTCTTCTTTTATTTTTTTTTTCTTTTTTGTTTGTTTGTTGTTCATTTGTATTATTTTGCACACACACACACACAAATGCATGTTGTTGTTGTTGTTCATAGTACTTTGTATATATAATAAATACAAATGTATACATTTACACAACCACACACACACACACACACACACACACACACACACACAACCACCAAGCTATTATACCGCAAACAACACACACCATGCCTTTCTTCTACAATCTTTTCTTTTTTTTTTTTTCGCTTTATCTTTATTGATTTTATTTTTTATTTATTTATTTTAGTTTGCATTGTTATTGTTGTTATTGTTGTACATACTTTTCTACTATATCTTTTCACCATCTCTTCTGTGTGCTTTCTTCAATTCATTACGTTGTCGTCGTTGTTGTTGTTGTTGTTGTTTTTGTTGCTTTTTTCATGTTATTGTTGATGTTGTCGTTCTTCTTCTGCTTCGTCTTTTTTCTTGTGCTTCATGTTGTTGTTGTTGTTTTAGTTGTTGTTGTTGTTGTTGTTGTTGTTATTCTTGCTGTTGACGCATTTACTAAATTGTAGGTACTTAATACTTATTGTTATTGTTGTTGATGCTCTCTCGTGTATCTATGTGTATGTGTATGTGTGTGAATGAGCATCCCAGTGAGAAAATGAAGATGTATTTGATGAAAAGTGGATTTTTTTTTGGAGTGGTAGGGGGGTAAATTGGACAAAAATGGACCAACTTTTGAGTAAAGCTCACGTAAAATTTGACTTAAGTCGAAACAGCATTGAAATATTATATGCAAGATCCTTGTGATCGAATCCATTAATAAAAAATCGTTCACTTTTGTCCATTTTGTATGGAAGCCTCTTTAAAGGGTGGATATATGAAGTTGAAATCTTCAGTTTATACGTTGGGAAGCAAAAATCTATAGAGATCAGTGATATATTTGTATGGCCACCCAGGTGGGTAAATTTTATTAAAAAAAAAAAGCATCCATTTTTTTTTGGCGAAGTCTCCCTAAAGGGTCGGGATAAAGGGTAAATATGTTTCCATAGAATATTGAAAAGGCAAAATTAATGGGGCGGTCACTAATTTGTCGATTTTCGATTATCTTTCGGCTCATTTTGTAGGGGTGCCCACTTATGGGACCAGGAAAGGGTGCAAGTAATGGCGATTTCTTGTTGTTCACTATGTTGCCCTCTTATATAGCAACAGTTTTCCAATGTTGCCCTTAACCCTGACAAAAAGCTGCAGTTTTAGTGCGAGAAAAGAACATCTACCGATACATCTAAATCTTCATCTACCGATATTGATGATGTATCAATCAATTCACTGTACCCTGTGTTGCCCTGTCGTTTTTTTTTTTTTTTTTTTTTTTGAGGGCAGAAAATGTTGCCCTCGTGCCATTTTAAATTGCGACATTTTTAGAAAAGGAAATGCAATCCGTTTCAAAGGTTGCACATTATTTCACAAACGAACATACGAATAAAAAACCCTCGTATTGGGCAGAATAAGTGCGAAATTTTTTCGCAAATCGAGAACACACCATAAGTTTCGATGAAATAATGCAATCTGATGCAATCTGTTAGTGATGTAAACGAAATCCAAATATTGTAAGAAAGCCCATCTAAGGAGTAGAGACTGAGGGCGGGTATGTACCGGAAAAATTTTAATGAGAAAAAGTTGATGGAGGGGTTCGTTATGCATTTATTGCGGTACCATTTCGGTTTCTTCGGTACCATTTAGTATTATCAATTTTTTAGCTCCATCATTTTTTTTTCAAAATCTCACTCTAGAATTATCACATTCTATGCTCGAGGTGGGTGCCGTAGCTCAGTGGTTAGTGTGTTCGCCTTCTGATCTGTAGGTCGTGGTTCAATCCCCGGCTGATGCATAACAAATTTAATATCGATAAGATTTTTCTTTCGAATGGTACCCACCTGTCGGCAAGCAATTGGCAATTCTTTCGACTGTAACAACTTGCCATGAAAAAGCTTCTAAAAGAACTCTGTGACAAAGCTCAGAAAAAGTGATGTCACAAGTGTTCTGCCGTTCGGAACCGGCTAAAATAAGTAGGTCCCTTCTAATACTGTCCAAATTTAAGACGCACAACAGTAATGGAAGAGAAGCTCGGCCAATGAGCCCTTTGGGGCTTTAAGTGCCACATATTTTTTTTTTATGCTTTTTGGATCGCTAAATCCAAATCCGTAGTCGAACTTTTGCCATCACCAACAGCTTTGTTTCTAACACCAGAAAACATAGTTTTTCGGTAATTTTTATAATTTTTACTTTGGATCCTGTTTTATTTATTTGCTGTCTTACCTTTTGGGCTGTGAAAGCCACTCAAAAAAAAAAAAAAGGGGGCATTCGACGAAACGGAGTGGTCATATTCTATAGCTTTTGAGTTGCCAAATTCGGATCCGTTGTCTGGAAACATAGTTTTTTTGGCAAAATTCTCGTTTCAATCGAGGATGGTTAGGGAATGTTTTAAACTTCTCAATGCCCTGACAGCAAAGAATACTGTCACCCTCATATGGTTGCCGGGACATTAGTGCCGCGAAGGAAACGGCCCTTGCAACGGAGGGCGCATGCACTCCTTTCATTGGACCAGAGCCCTTCTGCGGGGTTACAAACAGTTTCATAAACAATTTGATATGTGAAAGGGAGAAACGGAATCTACTGGACTACTGGAGAGCCCAAACGGACAAGCGGCAGTCGAAGTGATTTATTGATCCCGCACATGTTAGGGTAGACGCTGTCCTCAACCTCAGCAGAAATGACATAAAACTCTACACAGAGTTGCTCACTGAGCACTGTAGACTCAATTACCATATGAAGAAAATAGGTGTGGTAGAAAACGATACCTGTCGACTCTGTCATGAGGAGCAGGAAACATCGGAACATATTCTATGCAATTATCCAGCGGTGACAAGACGTAGAATTGGTTACCTAGGTAATGGAATCTTGTCTCCCAACCACGTAAGTAAATTCAAGCCCACAGCAATCATAAGATTTATAAATAGTCTAGAATTGTTTTAGTTGAGCAATAGGCGCACAAAAGATCTTTTAGGACGCAGTACATTGAATATTGATTGAATAAGTAAACATAATAGTTTTTTGGCTGTTTTTGAAATTCGAAACCATAGATCTGAATTCAGGGACTCAAAATCCACAGAATGTCACTACTCTGGTACGTTAGACATCTTCTTTTTTTTGAACTGTGACAGCCTCACAAAAAAGGTAGGATATCCGACGGAACAGAGCAGTCACTTTTATGAATTTTAGACCTTCCCAAAATCCATGGAATCGCTTCCCTCTGAAAATCTTCGTAATTTTTTTTTTTTTTTTTTTGTATTTGTTCTTCCGAATTCTTCAGTTGATATTGGTAATGTAATGCCCTCATTCTCCATTGGGTCTGTATGAGTAGTGATAATAGTTGTTGCCGTTGTTGTGAGTTTTTTATTCTATTGTTGTTGCTATTATTATTTATTTATCCAGAATCTCAAAACACAACCATTTGCCGCTTTCAATATTGAATTATGTACATTTGTATGTTTGTTGTTGATGTGTTTTTCTTTTTTTTTTTTCTTTATCCACTATTTTTTTGTTTGCTCTTTTTTCTATTCATTGTTACTGCAATAAATTAATTTTCGATGCTTTTACTGCTGGTAGGAAAGTAGGGAAGCAGGCAGCATCGGAAGAGCTGGGTAGGGTTGGGTGTAAATTTATTATCGTATTGAAACTGATTTGAATAGAGAATTGAAATAATGTTGCTAAGGGTGTTTTTTTCCCCCTCTACTATTTTAACTTGAGCTCTTCTAAAAGTACTTTGATAGATCGATATAATAAGTAAATAAAATAAATTAACATTCATATGTCATTTGAAAAATTAAAATATTTAATATTATTAAATTCACATACTATTTTCAATGAATGTGAGTAAATTCATCTAATATCTCGTATTGGCTGTATGAGGCTGTATTTGTTCGCAATTCAATTGATAACTACATAACTACATATCTACGATATTTATGAAGAATTGATAGCTAATGTTAATGATAAATGATCTAATCGCAATTTGAGAGGTATTTTTGAATGAACACATCATCACAATGCATTATTGTTAAGCACAAATTATGGCTATGATGGTCATATGACGGTACAATCACTTTTAACTGAAACTCTCAAAAATAAAATGCTATATTATTACTCACTTTTACAAAGCGCGTGTTGAGTATGAGTATATAGAGGGTATACTAATTGCAATTTGCTTTTGAAAAATACACAACGTGTCGTATGAGTAATATTAATCCATTGAATTGCAAGAATTAGCTAAGTGCAAAAAATTCACTATTGCTCTGACTCTTAATAGTGCGATTAGTCAACACGTAAGGTAACAAAAATGAATGTAAAGCAATGTAATAAAAAACGGAGTTCAACTAAACACGGATAGCTCAGTCTATATGCTGTGTGTGTGTAGAAAAGAGATACTTACTTATGTGGCCATAGCAACCGAATATCGATTTAGGCCGAAAATAACATGCTTCGCCAGCCATCTCTGTTCTTCGCTAGCTGGCGCCAGTTAGAAATTCCAAGCGCCGTCAGGTTCTCCAGTACTTGGTCTTTCCACCTGAGATTTGGTCTTCCTCTTCTCCATCGTCCTCCAGCGGGTTCCGAATATAACACCTTCTTAGCTGGAGCATGTTCTTCCATTCGCTCGACATGACCTAGCCAGCGCAGCCGCTGGATTTTGATGCGTAGAAAAGAGATAGCTAGATATATACATATATAATATAAAATATAAATATGATTGAGTGAAATGAGAATTATTTTCATTTTTTGACATATGCTCCGTTAAAAATCTAACCTCTATAGATTCAAACGTTACGTTACCTACCAATTCGATTTGACTAAACGCTCTTGTAGCTTTTGTATGAAATAAATGGGAACAGCTAATCCATTGTTTATCGATAAATCTCGACCAAAAGTTGTAATCATCTGTAGGTAGTCGTAGAATACTTTCATTCTTTGAATATGTTTGAAAAGGACGCATCCGGTAAGAACCAAGCTCACTCCAACCACAAAAGTATGTTTTTACCGGTCGTGGTGTAGGGTAGATAAGTTTACCGAAGAATTACCGAAATTAATAGAGATCAGTTATACAGTAGGAGTGATTCCTGCGAAGATATTGTCGATTTTCAAATTTTTTTTCGGTCATTTTGTATGGGAGTCCCCTTAAGAGGTGGACATAGGTGGTAAATATGTTCGAAGGAAATGTTGAGAAAGGAAACTAACATAGATTTGAACGCTTAAGAGGCTATTCCTATTCAGTTACTTAGTTATTTGTTGATTTTCAGATGTTTTATCGGTCATCTTGTATGGGAGTCTCCTTTTTCACTGAGCCACGTCAAAATATACAATTTATCTCAGCTTATAATATATATCGTCGGTGATTTTGAAGAACGACGCGCATTCAAAAATTGACCACGAAAAAGACGCTTAGAAAAAACGTCGGCATAGAACGACGCGTAAATATAGTTGACGGTGAGGAAAGGCGCATAAACATAATTGATCACAAAGAATGTAATATAATTGACGGCGAAGAAAAACGCAGGAACAATTGACGACGAAGAAAGTAATGTATTTGACGGTGAAGAAAAACGCATAAACACGATTGACGACGAAGAATGTAATGTAATTGACGGCGAAGTAAGATGCATTGTACGAGATGTGCGTATGTGTCATTTTTTCTTTCTTTTCTTTTATGTGTTGGGGATTTTTCGAAAAAAGATCCAAATTTACCCATACGAGTGGTAGTTATTTTTAATATAAGTCTCCAAAGACAAGAACTCTCTCAAATGTAATTTTACATATGATTTTTCAAATTCCATGATTTTACTTTTGATCGAAAAAGCCAAACTTTAAACCACTTAAAAAAAAAAATTCTGACGTAGTGGAGCAGAAAGGGATAAATGTTGTTATCATTGAATTCAAATGGTATTTTTTGAGACTGGTTTGGTTCACCCCCGAGACAATGACCCTTAAATTGTGGAATGAAGGCATAACACGATGCAATAGATGTTTTTACATGTTATCTATAAATGGTACATATTTTTTGTCTGCAGTGACTCATTGTGAAAATTTTCGGAGAATATTTTTGTGCAAGACTTTAACCCTTGATCTCTTCCAAATGTTGACTTTTATGGGAGTTTTTGGAAAAACGCCCGAAATGACCCATAGTTAGAGGTAGTTCGAGGGTTAAAATGTTTCAAGAAAATAATCATCGGAAAATTTTAATATAGGTCTCTGAAGACAAGAACTATCCCAAATAAAATTTTACATATAATTTTTCAAATTACATGATTCTACTTTTGACCGAAAAAAAACAAACTTTAAGCCACTGTAAAAAAAAAATTGTGACGTACTACAGCAAAATCGAATTGAATTTTTTAATTTTTTTTTTTTTGCCGAGGGGAAATGCTGTCGTTTGAGATTAGTTTGGTTCGCCCTCGAGATAGTGTGTTACACTGTGTTATTTATTAGATTTTAGTACTTTCTTATGGGTCGGTTTTGTTTTTAAGCGATTATGAGATTGCAAAGGCAGTAAGTATGGTTTTGGTAAACTGAACGTCTTCTTAAAGGGGGTGGTTAAAGGATAAGCAGATTCAGAAAATAAATTTTTTGTTTCATTTTCCAAGACAACGAGATTGCTGCCGGGAAAACGTACTTTATGGACCTGGGATCGATGATTCAGTGTAAGTTACAAAAAAAAAAAAATTTTTTCTCACTTTTTGAGAAAAACAAAACTTCAAACGTGTTTTCCTGAAAACCAATTTTTCGAAGTCCTTGAACACGATCCTGCAAAATCTACTCGATCGATTCTTTTCAAACTCGAAACATACTTTCTTGGTATAAAATCAGCGAAAAAAGTGTTTTTTATTTCAAAAATTGTAGCATTGATGCAGAACTTGCTTCAATTTCACTACAGGGTATAAAATTCTGGGTATAAATACTGATAAGACTGATTTTCTAGCATTAGAAATTATAACTAATGTGAAAAACAAAAATTATCATTACAATGTATGACATTTATGATCAGTTACAGTAGTTACATGTTATTCTAAAAGCCTATTTATTATTTATTTTCATTTCTTATGGATAGCATTTATTATCTTTTAAATTGTGTACACACGCCGCCTACATATGAATGTGATTAAGTTGCTATAAATATCTGTGGGCATACTCGTACATACCCCTATTAATTTTATTTACATAAAATTAATTTATTGCTGTTAAACTGTAATTTAACATACACATATGAATGTGTACTGTATAATATACTGCACATAATTAAATAAAGATTCACAGCTACTATGCAGTTATTTAATTTATTTAAATGATCAGTTTAATTGTTAATTAAAAGATATGCAGTGTAATGACATTTAAAAGAAAAAAAATCTAAACGGGTGTTTTGTTTTTAATGATATTTATAAATTTAAATTGATGTTGTGTTCCGAAACGCCGGCATTTGTTGCTTGCTTAACAAAGGTTTTGACATACCCTCAAAGCTAATAGTTTAGTGGCTTCATGGCATCAGGTCATATGATCTGAAACTTGAGGATGGTGACCGAAAGTCGACCATTGATTTGTGTTCAGCGACTCAGAATGCACTCGTTTATCGATGGCTTTTTAATATTACGTAGAAGGTTGACTTAGATGCGTAATTTAAGATAATATCCGTGATGACGTCACACGTGTACAGGCTTAGAAGTATTCGCAATGCGTAATATCTATTTCTTCTTAATCATCAGCTATATTTACGTTCTTAATACATCTTGTATTCAATGCGTTTTCCACCTTCTATCTCTTTGTAGATTGAGCCTTCTATATTTTGTTATTTTTATTATTGTGGGTATAGTATTTATTTATATTTAATTCTACTATTGTTGGCATTATTTTTAGTATGCAGTACTATCATTGTTATCGCGTGATGTTGTATTGTTAATTAAATGCGTCTGAAGAATTAAAGTTGTGTCGCAATAAAAGCGAGCATATGTAACAATTGGATATTTATTATTATCGTCATACACACAATGATATAGCTCTTGTCAAATATCACTTGTAGAAATGAAATCAACACAACTTCTAACTGCGGAGTAGCAATGCAACCATTCAAAATTCAATTGTTATTGGTTAATTTTAGTTGAATAAATAAATATAATATATAATCGTCGTAGTACAATAAGTACTTTATAACAAGTAATTCATTAAGTTAATTTATATGACAAATAGCTAAGCACACTCATACATGTGTAGGAGATAGTTGTTCAAATACATATGCAATTCAAAAGGCAAATTATAACGCAGACACATTATTGAAAGGAGCCACTTAAGTCCTAAAATAGCTACATTTCGTCTTCATCGTAATTCTATAACAATCATATCAAGTTCAAGAAATCTAGTAAAAACTGTATTAAATTTTGTCCATTATCTTCAATTTCTATCCAATGTTGTGCTGCAGCCTTTTCTTCCAACAATAGCTTAAGCTAACGTTAAGACTGCATACCAACTGCCGAAATAGTTATTGTGATTATGAAATCGTTGAATGAGAGTTTTTATGAGATTAAACATAGCAAAATGAGAGGCCTGAAACTTCCCTGGAAAATTTATTTTTCCACGAATTGACTCCCACCGTTTCCAAGATGCCTCTACAGGGGTCAAGTGCATATATTATTGCACCCAATTCATTTTTACTCTGTAACATTTTACCTAAACATATTTACTCCCTATCTCCAGCTCTGGGGGATATGGATTTTGTAGCTGAGTCCCCTAAGGGGTGGAGATATGAGGTAGCATTTTTCCTAAACATATTCACTCCCTATCTCCAGCTCTGGGAGAGATGGATTTTGTAGCTGAGCCCCCTAAGGGTTGGAGATATGACGTACGTATGTTTTGAAAAATTGTTGCGAGTGAAAAAATATTGGGGGCTAGTCATAAAGACGGTCATAGAAGGGTCAATCTAGAAGCTGTGAACAATTTAAATTTCGGTACTTCACAACAACAACTTACCAATAATTTTGACTCTCGGATTTGTTATTCGATTTCCAGAATAACCGTCTCCGTCTCCGTATGTGATGATAACAAAAAAAAAAAAAATGAAAAAAAAAATAAATATGTGGCACTTATAAGCCCCGAAGGGCTCTTTGGCCGTACTTCTCCTCCAGTACTGTTGTGCGTGTTGACTTTTGGACAGTATTAGAAGGGATCTACTTATTTTAGCCGATTCCGAACGCAAGAACCTTGTGACATCACTTTTACTGAGCTTTGTCACAGAGTTCTAAGATGTGTGACGGTCTCTAAATTCGAATCCGTGATCGGATATCTCTTGAGTTTCGTTATAACCTCAAAATAACTTACAAAAATAGTCGAAAATCTAAGTTTTTTGAGGTTAGAATAGTAACGGCAGAAATCCGACCCAGAATTCGACCCAAGAACCTTAGAATGTGACTACTCTTCCCAAGAATGGACGAGTCTACGTACCGGAAGCACTCGACCACTTGGTCGACCAAGGTCCATTCAACTCATCACTCAACTCATCACCCAAGAATCACTCTGGTCGATCAGACATCATAGTTTCTTTTGTGGAAAATGTCACATGTCGAAAAATCAAAGAGCAGGATGTAGCTGTTATCACATTCTGGTGATATGGATTTTGAGTCGACGAATTCAAATCTATTATCGGATTTCCGCTATCACCCTCACCGGGTTTCATTCAAAGCACAAAAAATCTGCAAAAATTTTCGAAAAGCGATATTTTTGAGGTTCAACTCGCTTGAAGTCACTTGAAGCCACTTGAAATCAGTTGAAATCACTTGATGTCAATAACTTAAAGTTATTTAAAGTTGATCGGAGTCATTTGGAGTAACTTGGAATCAGTTGAAATTTGCAGTGTCTTGGAGTCACTTGAACACACTCAGAGTCACTTGAAGCTACAATAGTTAAATTGCTTGAAGTTGATTGACACTTAAGTGATTTGAAATCTCTTGGAACGAATTGAAATTTGTAGTGTCTTGAAGTCACGTGAACAAGCTTGATGTCACTTGGTGTCACTTAAATCAGTTCGATCGCTTGGGATCGATTTAGTAATTTTTCTGAGTCTGTTAGCAGATTTTTTCCAAAATCTTTAATGGAAAATTTATAATTAATATTTTATTTATATGAAATTTTGTTTTATTGAAATATTTTTCATTAAAATCCTGATTTTTTGAGTTTTTCAATATGGCTTAACTCATGAATGTCTTTGAAGGTTTGAAGTTGAAGCAGCTTAATATGTGAATATAATTATTCAGACGTGAATAAACATTGCAATTTCAATATAAATACGCATGTATTTATATAATGAATATATCGTAGTATAAACTAATCATTAGCTTCACATTTGCACGATCACTCATTTCATTCAGTTGAGTGACTCGTGAATCAATAAACAAATAACATAGTATAAATAGGTAAATAAATACTTGTTAGTATATATTATAAATTTCAAAACAAAAAAAATAACACATGCAAGTTTTGGATGTTGTTTTTTTTTTTTTTTTTTTTTTTATATTGCATATAAATTGCATGCACGTATTATTGTGCTAAATGTATATTGTGACAATTTCTAACCAAAAGTTACAAATTAGCCATTCATATTAATTTTATTTATTTATAAACAATATACACAAACACACATCATGGAATTATTATGTGATATGTGCAACAATTATCGTAACAATATACCGAAAAGCACGAAAGGTGCATAGCTCTGAATGGCGCCAGACGTCATAAAATTTCGATTCAACTTTGATTATGGTTTTTTTTTTTGTTTTCGTTTCTTTATTTGTTTTTGTTTCATGAGAGTCAAGGTTTTTTGTGTTGCAATTTTTTTTTTATTGTATTGTATTATTACTGCTGCTCCTGCTTTAGCATGCAAATATTATTACAGGAAATGGAAACTTGAAAAAAAAAAATTAATTAAAATTGTTTGCATTGTAAAACGAGCACAGAGTAGTGGAGCACGTAAATATTTTAAAATTATTGTACTTCAAAGTAACGATGGCTACGAGCAATTGCCAATTTTTGTGGTAGTAAAAATTGTTTATAGAAGAACTTTCATCTGAACGCTGAAAAATTGATATCATTCAAGTTCTACCGTTCAGAATGGCCTGGTTGGTTGATTGGTTTAGGTGCTGCTCGGTAGACAGAAACCGATACTCAATTAGCACATAGAAAAGCGCCATTTTGCTACACCACTCCTGGAAGTGAGGTCTATTCGAACCATCTTGATTCGTTAATAAACCTGGTGACGTCGTCTATTTTGTTTCCAGCAATTTCATTTAGCCTATCCATTTCGAATTTCCCTAGAGTTCTATGTCGTAGAGCACCCAGACTTGGACACTCACATAGTTAGTGGAAAACCGTGCCTTGCACCGTTTGAAGTTTTGGCATCTATCGTCGTAGGGCCATCCTATTTTCTCTGCATGGTCCCCTATCGGCAGAATGGCCTAAGGTAATTTAAATAGATCCCTTCCAATACATAATGTCGACATCAAACGATAGCACAATAATAATTCCAATTTTCTATTTCAATTTTTCATCTGTCATTTAGCATAACATTTTTTCTCTTGTCACACCTTCACAATAGTATGATTTTTGTCATTACAATGGATTATCCGTGATGGACTAGTTCCCTTGTCCCATTATAATCTCAGGTTTTTCGATGGATCAAGTACATCACATATGTTTGTTGCCCAGGCGTGACTTCAAGTGACTTGATGTGACAGATTTAATTTTTTCTTCCATTATCTCTGACTATTGGATGAATCAAATAATGATGAATCATAATGGCAATAGTTGGAAGCAGTTTACTTGAAATTTTTATTAACTGCTAGTGAATTTATTCATAACACTCAGTGTGTTCAAGTGACTCCGTGATACTTTGTTTTTCAACTGGTTCCAAAAATCTTCATATAACAAATTTTTAATTGACATCAAACGAATTAACTGTTTGCAAGTGACTTCTTGTGACTCAAAGTGTATTCGGGTGACTCCAAAGCACTTCACTTCAAATTTGAGCTGGTTTCAAATGACCGCAACAAACTTCAAATTACTTCAAAATTCAATAGGCTCCAAGCTATTTAACTGTTTTAAAGTGACTTCTTGTGGCAACAAGTGTATTCGAGTAACTCTTAGATACTTGAGATTTTAGCTGATTTTAAAAATCTTCAAATTTCTTCAAGTTTCAATTGACTTCAATCGATTTAACTGATTTTTTGTGATTTGAAGTTACTCCAGGTGTGCTCAAATGGTCTCAAGATACTTCGAATTACAATTGGTTCCAAAAGTCTACAATACAATTAAAGTTCCAATTGACGTCAAGTGATTTAACTTATTTCTACTGGCTCCAAGTGTGTTCGAGTAACTCCAAAATATTCGAATTTCATCTGGTAGTAGATGTGTTCAAATGATTTCAATTTTCAATTGACTTCAAGCGATTTAAGTAATTTCTACAGAGTTCTTGTGACTTAAGTGACTCCAAGTGCCTTAAAATAAGTTAAAGTGACACCAAGTGTGTTCAAGTGATACCAAGACACTTCAAATTTCAACTGCATCCAAATTACTTAAAATTGTTTCAAGCTACAATTGACTTGCAATGATTTAACTGAATAGTAAATCCAAATATATTCAAGTGACTCCAAGTGACTTAAAATCTGAAATAGTAAAACAATATTCAAACGACTGGAATATACTTCAAATTACAGGGAGTGGATTTAAATGACTCCGAGTGACTAAGTAATTTCAAAGAGGTCTATGAAGTCATAAGCTTCATTTGTTCAAATTGTTTAGTAATCCAAGAATGAATCCAAGCAATTCTGTGTATTGCTTCCACGATTACACCAAAATGAAGTTTTTATAAAAATGAGGAGGAAAAAATGCGACCTAACCAAATCAAACCAAGCCCTCAGCAATAATTATTTTCTGCATTTGTTTCTAAAATCTCATCTTTAAAAAAGTCTATGTTATCGATTTCAAAAAAAAATAAAATTTAACTATTTTTTAACGCTGATAAAATATTTATTTAATTTTTTTTTTTATAGATAAATATCGAAATAAAGTATATTTGAGCTTGACATAGAGGAAATCCCTCCACCCGTAATGGCAATATGGATAACGAACAACCTCATCAGGAACTTGTAAAATGTGTGCTTGTTGGTGACACAGCTGTTGGTAAAACACGTTTAATATGTGCTCGTGCATGCAATAAGCATGTCTCATTGTCACAATTATTATCGACACATGTACCCACGGTATGGGCAATAGATCAGTATCGTATATATAAGGATGTAAGTAAATCTAAGCTTTATTTGTATTCGAGATGTCTAAAATTAATCAGATTAATTTTTTTTTTCTACAGGTACTTGAACGTTCATGGGAGGTGGTCGACGGTGTTAATGTATCGCTACGTTTATGGGACACATTCGGAGATCATGATAAAGATCGACGTTTTGCTTATGGGAGGTAAACGATACGCAGAGAGAGAGAGAGAGAGAGCGGGAAGGGTTGTCAATATTTAGATGCAGCATGTTGGCAAAAATAAAATAAAAAGAAATATGTGGCACTAAAAAGCCCCTGCAAAACATGTGTTGGGGACGTGCCCAGCACTTATGCACACAAGAAAGAAGAACTTTTGGAAATTTATAATACCGGAAAATCTGCTGAAGTCCATTAGGATAGGATCTATACTAAACTTCCTTATAGATTCTGGACTTAGAGAAACACTCTAGTCCGTGATGGGGTGCACAATAGACCTAGGGTAGCAGTGGAATACAACCCTCTAATAATAGTAATAACTATAAGCCCCGAACGGCCTTTGGCCGAGCTTCTCTTCAGGTACTGTTTTGCGTGTTATATTATGGATAGTATTAAAAGGGTTCTACTTATTTTAACCGGTTTTTTCTGATTTTTTTCCGAGCTTTGTCACAGAGTTCTTTTAGAAGCTTTTCTAGCTTTACTGTTGGAAGAATTGCCTATTGCTTGCCCACAGGTGGGTACCATTCGAAAGAAAAATCTTTTCGATATTAAATTGGGATTGAACCCACGACCACGACAGATCAGTAGGCCATCGCACTAACCACTGATCTACGGCACTGACTTCTGACTTCTACTTCTATACAAAGCTCACCCCTAGACCGGTGCAACGTATAGCTGATCTCTATCTCAACACCTGAAAGGGAGTCCCTTACAGAATAACTGAAGAAACATATACAAATTGTCAAAACCCTATCTACAAAATGATCGCAAAAATATGAAAATCGACAAATAACCCAGCCCAGAAATCGACCCTAGGGCGGTTGTTTATACGACCTCCATTAATTTTTTCTCCTCAACATTTTCTTTGAAAATACAGATCCCCTATCTCCACCCCTTCAGAGGACTCCTATAGAAAGGACTCATTAAAAGATCTGAAAATCGACAAATAAAGCCTGGGATCGCACCTAGACCGACATTTCCCCCGACCATGTTCTTTATCGCTACCCCTTAAAGGGACTTCCATACAAAATGACATAAAAACACCTGAAAATCGACAATAACACCCCGGACTCGTCCATAGAACGGTGAAATATATAAACGATCCCCATTAATTTCTTTTCCACAACATTTCCGCTGAACATACTCATCCCATACCTCCACTTCTTAGATGGACTCCTCTACAAAATTGATGTTTTACTAGTAGATGTTGAAAAAAAAAAAGGTAGACGGGTCCAAATCAAAAATGGCTTTTTATGCTTCTTTAAAAAGTTATTCATATTTTATGTTTGTCACTGAGCCAAGCTGTTTGGAAATATGATTTTGCAATGCAAGAGAATATATTGTAATTGCAATTCAGAAACTTGCTACATCTAAATTGAGTCTGAGAAATTAAAATTATTTATGCACAAAAATTTACCTTCTGCTTCATCTCCATAAAAAGATCCGACGTAGTGTTGCTATGCTTTTCAATCGCCAGTCCAATATCGTTGCGAAATTGCAAAGCAATGTGGTATCCGGAAATACGACGTTTCTGTCCCGATGTACCCGTCATATTGGTAGGATGTAAAAATGATTTACGTTATATGTATCGCGATGAAACGTATTTATCATATTTTGGCGAAAGAAGTACATTTGTAAGGTAAAGTTGAATGAATTATTGCAATTGTGGGGAGAGTACATAATTATATTTGGAATTTTTATTGTTTTTCTAAGAGCGGCGCTAAAAAGTGATCTCGTTATGCCGGATGAGGCACGTGCTGTGGCCAAAGAGTTGGGTGTTGCTTATTATGAGACAAGCGTATTCACGTATTTCGGTGTAAATGAGGTGTTCGAAAATGCCATACGTTCGGCATTGATTGCACGACGTCAGCAACGATTTTGGATGACAAATTTGAAGAAAGTTCAAAAACCCCTATTGCAGGCACCATTCCGGCCACCAAAACCGCCACCACCAGAAGTCACTGTGGTCGTCGGCAATTACAGACAAGACATGTACAACATGTTGCTGTCACAAACCTATACCGATTTAATACTCATTGTGGGTACAACAAAATTTCCAGTACATAAATTTATGCTGGCCGCAGCATCGCATATATTCTATCGCCTATTGAATACCGAGTTGTCGGATATGGGTGGTCGAAGTAGTAGTGAATCGAGTATGGTAGGCAGTTGCTATTTGATTACAAACTTTTTGAGCTTGAAATGAGTGCAATTTCTTTTTAGGTGAGTTCAACGTTTGGTGAAGCCACAACTGCAGATTTCAATGATGATACCGAATGTCTAATTCGGCATGAATCTCGTACACAAAGGTAAGGGCTGGATGATTAGATGATTTTCAAAAATTCTACAATATTTTTTTCTCTATTCCATTTTAGAATGTGGGAGCATTTAAAACGACGTTCCAGCTATCAGGCATTACCATTGATTGAAACGAAAAAATCAAGTGATCAATACAAGGACTTGCATCATACGATCTTTCAAAATATACGCATTGTACAGATGGAAAATAATCGTGGCATCAATGTTACCCAAACAATAGTTACGCTAAATAAGATAATAACACCTCAGGCTTTACAACAATGTTTGAAATTTATCTATACAGGCACAATTGAAAAAGAATTTCACAATTTGCAGGTCGGTATCATTTGTTTTAGGGGAATTTTTTTTTTAGCATTAATATATTCTATTTTTTCTTGTATTCTTGTATTAGGAAATAAAACAAGCTGCTGAATTTTTTGAACTGCCCCAATTGACTTTATTACTTTCAAAGCCACAAAATATTTTAGCCAGTATAAACGATGAATTAAATCAGCATTTTTGTCTTGTAAGTTTTGGTGTATTTGTATTATATTAATCAATTAATGAAAATTCATTTTATAGAGCATTAAAGAGAATATGGAAAAACATTGTATCGGCGATGGTTGCTTTAGCGATATAACATTTGAATTAGATGATGGGCAGATGAGAGCACATCGTGCCATTTTAGTGGCACGTTGTGATGTAATGCGTGCAATGTTGGCAGGTGATTTTCGAGAAGCACACACTAATGTGGTAAGTAAATAAAAGGTAATTTTTAAGAGTGATAGAGAACTTCCGATTATTGTCAATTTTATAGATGGTAAATAATATATGAGAAATTCAAACAGATTCTTAAAATACGCAAATAATAAAGAAATTCGTATCTCGACTATAGATTTTGTCGAATTTCTGACGTGCTCCCAGCTCGTTCCTCTACTACTTTTCTTTTTCTTTATGTGGCCATAACAACCGAATATCGATTCAGGCCGAAAATAACATGCTTCGCCAGCCATCTCTGTTCTTCGCTAGCTGGCGCCAGTTAGAAATTCCAAACGCCGTCAGGTTCTCCAGTACTTGGTCTTTCCACCTGAGGTTTGGTCTTCCTCTTCTTAGCTGGAGCGTGTTCTTCCATTCGCTCGACATGACCTAGCCAGCGCAGCCGCTGGATTATGATGCGCTTTACTATGTCGATATCGGCATACAGCTCGTACAGCTCATGGTTGTACCTTATTCGGTACTCGCCACCAACGCAAATAGGTCCAAAGATCTTGCGTGGGACTTTTCTCTCGAAAACCCCAAGCATTCGCTCATCCGAGGTGGAAATTGTCCAGGCTTCAGCGCCATATGTTAGGACAGGCATGATGAGAGACTTGTAGAGTGTAGTTTTCGTTCTTCGAGAGAGGGCTCGACTTCTCAATTGCTTACTCAGCCCAAAGTAACACCTGTTAGCAAGAGTTATCCTACGCATGATCTCCAAGCTGACGTCATTACTGCTGATAATGCTGGTTCCAAGATAGACAAAGTCCCTTACTACTTCAAAAGCGTAGTTGTCAACAGTGACGTGCTGTCCAAGACGCCGGGACTCTTTGTTTGTTGACACTAGATACTTCGTCTTGCCCTCGTTCACCGTGAGACCCATCCGACGCGACTCCCTTTCCAACTCTGAGAATGCTGCACTGACTGCTCGCGTGTTCATGCCGATTATGTCAATATCGTCGGCACACGCTAACAGCATGACACTTTTGTTGAAGATAGTGCCATTATGTCGTAGATCAGCAGCTCGTATTATTTTCTCCATAATAAGATTGAAGAAGTCGCACGATAACGAATCACCTTGTCCTTCCCAATTTTCACTGCACAACGGGCGTTATGCAGTGTCATTCTACAAAGTCGAATGAGCTTTGCAGGAATACCGAACTCAGACATTGTTGCGTAAAGGTAATCCCTTACCGGGCTGTCGAAAGCGGCTTTATAATCAACAAATAGGTGGTGTGTGTCGATCTGTTTTTCTTGGGTCTTCTCCAGGATTTGGCGCAGTGTGAAAATCTGGTCGATGGTGGATTTACCATCGTCTGAAGCCACACTGATACGGTCCAATCAGGTTCCTCTACTACATTTAAATATATTAGTGACCCCATGACTCCATGACATTCTTTCTAAACATACTTGCCTCCATATGGCTTAAATATTTCACCACCTTAATTCATTTCGATGCTCAAATTTTTTCCTAAACTTACTTACCTTCTAGCATCAACCCCTACGGGAGTTCCAATACAATTTGAACTTAAAAACAGTTGAAAATCCTCAAATAACCTCATAGCTGCCCAGGAATCGCCTGTAGAAGAGTACATTGTATGATCGATCGCCATTCGTTTTTCCACCTCAACATTTTTTCGGAATAAACTCATACACTATCTGTATCACTTAAGAGAGTTCCCCTACAAAATTGAGAGTTTTTCATAAAACTCATTCGCGTCGTTCCCATGGGACATCTACGCGAACAAAATATATCATTAGCCCTCCTTTATAGTCCCTGTCTCCAACCCTTAGAGGGCTCCTATATCATTTTAACCTAAAATCGCCCCATAGTCGCCAAAGAATCGCCTGTAGAAGGGTTCTCTGCACATTCTTTAAGAACCTACTTATCCTCATCTATACGCATTTAGAGTGTTCCCTTATGAAATTAATTTTTTTTTAAATAGCCCTACCAAAGCCCTCATTCTGCTCTCCTAAAATTTTTCCTAAATGTTCCTCTTCCTCCAACTTTTAGGGGACTCCAATGTAAATTGAACTTAAAAACAAGTGAAAATTGAAAAATAACTCCGTAAATACCCAGGAACCACCTGTAGAAGGCTATGCTGTATGGCCCACCCCAGTTAATTTCCCCTCACAACATTTTTCCGGAATAAACTCATACTCTACCTGTACCCCTTAAAAGAGTTCCCCTACAAATTTGAGGATTTTTTTTTTATGAAATTGTCTCCCGTTGCTCACGTGAGCCATCTACGCAAACAAAATATATCATCATACTCCCCGTCTCCAACCCTTCGAGGGCGTCTACACCATTTGAACTTAAAACCGTCCCATTGCTACCCGGGAATGGCTTTTTGAAGGGTTCGCTGTAAGAATGGCTTCCATTAGTTTTTCCTCCTCAGCATTTTTTCGGAACCTATTTATTCCATATCTGTATCCCTTAAAAGGGGCCCTTAACAAAATTAAAATTTTTTTTTATCAAAATTCCTCACATCGCTCCCAGAGATGCCTTTAGAAAGATCAAGTATATCACCAACCGATATTTATTTTTACTCCCTAACATTTGTCTTAAATATACTTATTCCCTATCCTCACCTCTGAGAGCGCTGGAAGCAAATTTTATTTTAAACGTTTCAATTATATAGAGGAGCCCCCCCCCAAGTGATGGAGGTAGAGGGCAGGTATGTTTCAAAAAATGTTTAGTATGCAAATTTCTTTGGCGTCGATTTCTTCATTCGACCCCTCAAGAGGTACTTCCTGACAAGTATGGGGGTATTTGTCGATTTTCTGTTATTAATTGAGAAAACTTTAAATTACAGTACCTTCACATAATGACTCATAACTTGAGTCTATATTCATGGATTTTATTCATTGATATGCCCCCTTTCTTTGCAAAAGAACGAATGCCTCTTTGATTTTTATGATTTTGTATTTTTGCCGAATTTTTAAGTAAATTTTTGAAAATAATTTGAATTTTTTTTTTCAGATTGTTTTTCCCGGTGTCACCATCTATACATTCCACAAATTACTGTGCTACATGTACACAGATGAGTTACCACCCATTGCAGCGGATAAATGTTTAAATCTGTTGGAATTGGCAAATCGATTATGTTTGCCACGATTACTGAATTTGGTGGAATGTCGTGTTATTGAAGATTTAACAATGATTTCACAGAGTGAAACAAACGAGACGGTCGATCATTGTTTAAAACTGTTGGAACCAGTTAAGGTTTGATGAAAATCTATGCAATACAACATCTAGTTACTCTTCTATCGAAATACTTATGTATACGATTTAATTATACTGTGAAATTTCTTACAGCTGCACAATGCTCATCAGTTAGCCGAATGGTGTATGTCATATTTGTGTGTCAATTACAATATAATTTGTAAATTTTCGCTCAAGGGATTAAAAGCATTGCATCAGGATAATCAAGAATATTTGCGGGAACATCGCTGGCCACCAGTATGGTATCTCAAGGATTATGATTACTATCAGCGTTGCATTAATGAAATGAATAAGGAACTGAAAAGTTCAAGACGTGATTCACGTAGTGATGATGAAGGTTGCCTATGCTTTACTGGAGGTACGTATTTACAATCATCAGCGCGAGTATGCATCATATGAACATACTGAATTGATTGATTTTATTTATATGATTTACTATTATTATTGTTTTTATTTTCGTACAATATGGGATATACATAAAAAAAAATTTAAGTGTATTATTACTTAATATGTGTAGCTATAATTTTAGTCTGCGAGAAATATCTCTTTTTCATAGCATTGCTAACTATATTGAAGGATATTTTATACTACAATGGTTTGTATAGTGTTGTCGTCGACTAAATATCTAAATATCAAAATATTAATGTAATAAATTATATAGTATAACGTCCCGTTTTACTGGCCTAATCGAGTGACAAAGTCCCCGCCGATGATTAAAATTTTCAATTAACAATTATTTATTGGCAATAAAAAATGTTTAATCCTTAAATATCACGGAAAAGTTTTTCGATTTACCTTATAAATGTAACGTATAATTTGAATCTGTGTGACATCACTTTTTCTGCGATTTGTCACAGAGCTCTTTTTAGAAGCGTTTTCATGGCGAATTGGCACTGTCGGAAGCATTGCCGATTGCTTGTCGCACTATTCGAAAGAAAAAATGGCCGGGGATTAAACCCACGACCTTCGACACAGAAGGTCCACATACTAAACACTAAAATTAGTGCTATGCAATTAATCTTTTAATCCAAAATTCTGATTAATCAAAATTCTGATTAACCATTTATTCGATTAATCAAAATACAAATTATTCAATTAGTCAGAAAATTGATTAACAAACAAAATTTACACCTTTTGATTAATTATTTTGAAATATAAATTTCCCACTCAGCTTTGGAAAGTTTTGTATTGGAAAAAATATAAATATATTGAATATTTTATTGGACGAATTGTCGAATAATTAAAAATTTTTGATTAATCAAAGTCATGATTATTCGAAAAATTTGTTATTTGATAAAGTTTTGTTTAATCAAATAATTGATTGCTCGACTAAACGATAAATCGCACTTAAACTCAACCGAAAACTTTTCATTCCTCATACGGCAAAATATTAATTTGAAAAAAATCTCAATCGTCGGAAAATTTTTCTATTTAAAAAAATTTGGCAAGAACTTTTTCGACTCCCTTTTATAATTATGACTTATTGACTCGACTTGATACAATTTTTAGATGGAAAATAGGAAACGTCATTTGTATGCTGTTGGCATTTGGAAAATCGGCGAAAACTTTTTCGACATTCGAAAACCCAATACTTGTTTGAAATAAAAAAAAATTACTTTAATGCTAAATAAAAGTGAAAACTTGTTCAATCTTTTCATATCGATTTTAAGACTAACATTAAGACATTTTGTATATTTTTTTGTCTGTTTATGTGGTAAACATTTTCAATTCAAGCAGCAGTTTTTTTCAAAAATTAAAATTATGACATTTTTGGGGATTAAATATCGGCAAAATCTTATTTTAAAAAAATTAATAAAAAATATGTCAAATAATTTATAGCTTAAAGGTCAGAAGAAATTTTTTCTGTGTAGCTTAAGTTCGGAAACGGAACCAAATTTTTTTTCGGATCACTCTAATGTATATAATGTATATATGCATAAGAGGGACGTGCGAGCAAAGTTAGTGAGAATTTTATTTCGAAATTGTTTTTGTAGTAAAATGTTTCAAGTACTAACATTTTTACCATTTTTAGTACATTGCTAAGTGATTCAATTTTAATACATTTTTCACAAAATTGACGCAAATAGAATTGTAACAATTTTTAGTACTTTCTTTGTATAATAGATCAAAAATCAGATTTGATAATAAAAATTATGAAATTTTATTGGTTATATTTTTGTGTTGCAAATCTTGAAAATTTGCTGTAAAAAATAAGAAATTTTAATGTATGTTTTTCGTGCTGTAAACTTGAAATTTTGCATCTATCCCATTTTACATGTACACTCTTCGTGTACTAAATTTTTTTTTAAATTTTAAGTAGTTTTTTAAATATAAATGTACCAATTTTTAATACTACTACCCCATAATTGATCCCTAATCGCATTTTTAGTACTTTCTTATAATTGATCAAAAATCACATTTTGATGTAAAAAAAAATAAAAAGAATTTAATTGATATTTTTTGTGATCAAAATTTGAAATTTTACATCTCTCAAATTTTGCCCGTACGTCCTTGATGTGCATATGTATGTACATATGTGACAAAAGGTTGGCAATAAACGCGTCGAAAAATAAAATTAAGGGTCGGCGATAGTTTTACCGTCTTGCTATATATGATGTATGTATTCTAACCTATGTATAATCCCATCAGTTTTTGTTTTTTTTTTTTTTTGTTAATTATTAATATGAGAAATTTGGACAAAGTATTCTCTTGGCTAACAGGTAAATCAAAACGCAACACACAAGTCCAAAATAATAATGCAAATGTTGGTGGCGGCGAGAGCACAACCGATAATCAAATATTTAATAGCACAGCAAACTCAATGAATCATATTGATTTAGAGGCCGATGTCGATTTGAATCTCTGACATCCAGCAATGGGGCATAGAAGGTAAGAAATCCATTGGAAAAATTATATAATCAGCTGTTTTTATTTTTAAATCGTAATATGTAATGTGCTAATGATTTTAATCTATTTTTTTTTTTATTTCTTTTTAGATCACTACGTTTTATAGTGATTTTGCCCGTTTTGATCTGTTTCATTTGTACAATTTTAAGCATTCTAATATTATTTCAAATTTATACATAACAATTGCAAAATTGTACCAACACTAATAATTATGACAATGATAATGATGATAATGATGATGAGCAGCAAAATATATTTACGTCAAATAAGCAGGCAAACGCAATGCAACATAACGTAACGCAATACAAATTTAATTGACTTGGGAAGACAACATGAAGAGAACACTACATAATTTTCCATTAGACATAAAATACAACAGACTCGTAATATACATATGTAGATAACATATGTAACATATGTAGATAACATTTCTTATTAGGATGCTGCTGCTACTGCTGCGCTGCCGCTGTTGCTGTTGCTGCTACTACTACTGCTGCTGTTACATAAAATACTACCGTTGCTGCTGCCGCTGCTTTGCATAATAATGCAAAAAAAAATACAATAAGGTAGTTGCATTCTCTCAATCGAATGTGCAAAAATATTTTTTGTCTAAATTCTGTTAATTACATTATGTTACGAATTGAGAGTGATATAGAGAAGCCATGATTGTGATTTGAGTATGCAATGTTATTTACAGAACATACGACATACGAACATTACAGAACATTAGACACATAGTATGTATATAAACAATGTAGCCAACAAAAAAAAAAAAATTGAGACATATTTTGATCACAATCATACATTATTAATGTGCAATATGCAAATTCGATATTATTATTATCGATTGCCAAATTTTTCTATTTGATATATGAAATAAAATAATGTTAGCTGCTACATTTCTTCTTTAGAAGTTTAAAATTGATCGAAAGATTGAATGCAACTACTTTACATTTTTGTTGTATTATGCTTTGTACCTTTAATTGTACACATTTATTCAGTCATTAATTTTTAATCAGCGTAATTTCATTTTATTTGTTTCATAATAATGTGTTCTCTCACCAAGAACCTTAAAGATCATATAGCAATGGTAGTTTATTATTATGATTATTTTTATTATTATTGTTTATTATTACGATAATACCTACAATATGCATAGTTGCAAAAAAATGCGAAAAAAATATTTACGCAATATGGTATGTATAGTAGATATGTATGTATATTCCAAATATAGGGAAACTCTATACTATTGTCTAGCCATTAGCATATAAGAGACGTTTTAATCAATGCCCACAATAGAAAACATTTATCACCTCATTAATGATAATACATACATATATGTATGTAGGTATGTATGTGTATCCCTTCCAAAAAAGAAAAGTCATAAAAACTCCCTTCTGACCAAATTGAGAACAATACTATGCGTATGCAAATTTCATCATCTTACACAGCATTCAATTATATATAGTGCCACTAAAGCATTCATCAAATTACTTACATATACCTATATGTATGTCAGGGACTGTAATAATTATTTTTATAAAAAAAAATTTAATTTTTTTAATTATTGTAAAATTTCTTTAAAGTTTCTGTTTCTAAAAAATACAAATTGTCCTATTTTGTTATCACAATTAATGATAAATTTCAAAAAGTTCAATTGTACAGAGCAACCATAATTGGAAGATATAAAAAAATGTACTAAAATTTTGGTTTGATATGCTGCATTTTTTTTTTTTTTAATGTATTAGACCTTCTAAAGTCGAAAATTGCATTAGCAAACTTTTCGGTTGTCGTTTTTTCGAGATGAATTTTATTTTCGAAGATAGCCTTACAAGTTGTACTGTATGTCGAGCAAAAAAACTACCAATCTGATTGCAAAGTATTATTACTTATAAGATTTTTTGTCCGACCAAAAATTTTGTGGACCAAAATTTTTTTAAATTTTCAATTTTTAGTACAAAAATTGTCATCAAAGTTATTTTAGTTTCAATTTCTAATGGGGTAGAGGCAGCGGTAAGTACGATATGTTCAGAATCAATATTGGTGAGGATAAATGAGAGGGAAGGTATGTAGTCGTGTACGTTCGAAAGAAAATTTTGAGTGCGAAAACATAATGATAGTCGCTAATATATTCAATATCTATAGAAGCAACATGATGGGTGTTGGTGCCAATTTTTTATATAAAAATGTAAATTTTGTAGGAGAGTCTCCCTAAATGGTGGAGTGGGGTAACAATATGTTTCGAAAAATTATTGTGAGTGGAATATTATTGGGATTTAGTCATACATTTGACCTATCTAGAGATGATCACTGGGCAGTTATTGGATTTTTTGTCGATTCGGTATTTGATTCTCTTTGTAAAAGAATAAGTTCTATGCAAAAAATATAAATATATTTTTCGAAGACCCTTTTTGGGCTCAAAAAAAGCGATATTGAAAATAGAATATGCATCGTTAAGAACGAAACAATAAGAAACAATGAAAGCGATACGATAAAAAAAAAAGATTGCAGAGACTGATAAGTTCTTTTCTAAATTTTCACCGTTAATTTCAATAAATTTCTATAGTTAATGGATCCGGCTTTCGAAATATGCCTCAGAATTATCATTTTTCCCTTAACTACATCAATTATAAAGATGTTCTCGCTCAACGTTTTTTATTTTTATTTCGAAAAATAAAAGCCTCCAATCGAAAGTGACATTCGGAATGTGGCTGTGAATCGAATGACTTTTTTTGTTTCTCCGTTTAAAGATTTAGGGCCGTTTTCTCGACTGTCTGATCGCATTTTCTGCCTGTTAAAATTTATAACAGCAAATTGGACAGCTAACTTTGATCGATACGATAACGCTAACAGGCAGTTGAGAAAACGGCCCTTAGAAATTATTATTAATTATTACAGTCCCTGCTATGCATCACTTTTTTGACCATTTCTATTTATACATTTCCAATTAAATTCGCTTCTACTACAATATATACATGTAAGTAAGTGCATATCGTTACTTTGGGGTAAAAAGGCTCCAACTCACATTTTTTTCTGATATCGATATATCCAAATCACCTCCCTTAAAATATTTTGTGTGCAATGGTAGAGAATAACGGATTTACAAGCAAAATATCATAATATTTTTCATACAAAGTGTTTCGCATTTTAAATTCTTTTTTGCTTTACCTGTAAAATATCAAAATTGTTAGTTAGAGCCTTTCTACATTAAGATGACGATATGTAACATATGTATGTAATTGCATTTGGCGCATTTTGTAGATACAAATAACACAATAGTACATAATAATTACGTATAATAGCAATAAAATAGCTGAAAAAGAAAGAAATAAAATTTTTTTATTACATTATATCGTTTATTTTTTGATTATTCATTTTAAATGTGCAATTTCTGAATATTGTGATGATGTTACACATTTTTACTACATAGTAGATACTATAAATAGACACTATAAGGAATCTTATTGCTTAATGGTATTCTATATAGAAGAAAACAAAAATAAAAAATTAGTAATTATAATAAATATACTCAGTAAATAATAAGTAATAAATTCATAATTCTTTTTTCTTTTGTCTTAAAAAAACAAAAAAAAAAAAAAACAATTTGTGCACAATATAAAATCAATAAAATTGATAAGAAAGAAGAAACAATTTAAAATTTCCCTCAACTTTTTCTTTTTTTAAATAATTTTTTCTATTACTTTGAACTTTGTCATTTTGTTTTTCTATATAAATTTTAATCAAATTATATTATATTTAACAAAAAATAAAATTATATACTTTTACACTTGAAGAATTCTTTTGGAAATATGATGATAGATTATATATTCTGTGAAAACAAAAATGTATTTGGAATTATTAATCCAAAATAATTAGGGTTTTCATTGAATGCGATCGATATAGAAATCGCATTTGTAATCAAGAAATTCAGCATAAATTATAGACTTGTTATCTACATATTATCAGCAAAAATTTCCATCGAATATATATACGATTCTGACAGCGATCGTCCGATTTCTAGTACTCGAAACTATTTTGGTGTCTAATGCCAACAAATTTCATTAATCATTATGGGTTTTGATGGGTTATGATGCTTTGTTTTTCTCTACGGAATATATACTCTCCATGATATTCTCTCTCTCTCTCTCTCTCTCTCCCCCTCGAACTATCTCTCTTTGTATCTTGTCATTAAAAAAAATAAATAAATGAAATATATATACGTCAAATTATTTATTAAAATTAGGTTTTTGTATTTGTATAAAACATAAGCCTAGCTTTAAATGACGACTTTTAATTGTAAATGAAATGATGAAACATAAAAATAAAAATAATAAATTAATTCAAAAAAAAAAAAAAAAAATTATATATAAAAAAATCGCTACAATTGTCTTTTATGTATTTCTTCTGCTTGGAAGAACTATTTATAATAAATAGCACTGATGGTAAAACATAAAAATATTTAGTTGTAAACACGCAATTTTTTCGAGTTTTGAACAATACGATGGCGGGTCAATAAACCTCTGAGTCTAAGGAACACCCTAATCAAACACCCTAATGTTTGCTAGTCAAAATGCATCTCAAAAAAAATCCCCCTAAATTTCATACAGATCTATCAAACAGTTTTCTTGTGACAGCCGTTGAAATAAGCGCCTACGAGCATTTTCGTAAAATGACTTCCCAAGAATGAAAGGGTCTACGTCCCGTAAGCACTCGACCACGTGGTCGACCAAGGTCCATTCACCTCATCAGAATACGGAAATGCTTTGTATGATAGCAAAATAAAGCATTTCCGTATTTTTGCTGCTACAACAACAACAACATTTTCGTAAAATGGGTCAAGAAGCTCATCAAACGCCAATTTTTTCGCAAACAAATTCCTCGTGAGATTGGTGCCGCGTTTGCTTACAATTGAAAACAAACAAAATCGTTTGTCAGCTTTAAAGGCGTGCTTGGCGATGTTCAATCGTAATTCCGATAAGTTTTTGTGCTATTTCATTACTGTGGACCGAACATGGATTCATCGCAACACATCAGAGATGAAGGAACAGCCGAGCCACCGAACTTCTCTCATGGTGAATCGAAATCGAAGAAGACCCAGGTGGGTATGTTATCCGGGAAAGGTCAAGGAGACAATTTTATAAAACATGATACCAAGGTATGGATCCAACACAAAATCAGAGCATATTGGAATGACATTGGCGATCTGAACCACTCCAAAAAAATTCCTGAGCTTTGATGCCAAAAGAGCAAATACCGCTCTAACCTTAAACAAAAAGAGTCTTAGATTATTCTCCGGAGCACTTAAAGGCCACTACGCGCATGCAATAAACACACAAAATAGGAATATCTAACACAAGTACTTGCAGATTCTGTTGTGGTGAGGAAGAGTCCATGGAACACTAGAAGATGAAAACCTTCAAATGTTACCCTCGAAGGAGCTGATTCGATTCCTCGATATATTAAATATACTAAATATTTAAGTACGAAGGGGTGCACAATAGATCAAATTGGGCGCAGTGCATAGAGGCCTTGGCCTAAACCGTATAACCATTACCTTTCGCCATTGTGCTGGATGACGTCATGAGCAGCCTCACTCAGCACAAGAGAACTGGCATTGTGTGGAATCTCGCGCGGCAGCTTGAGGACTTGGACTTTGCCGATGACATTTGTCTCCTCTCGCACAAATTCTCCGATATGCAAGAGAAGGCGAACAGTTTAGTCGCGCTGGCACGCACCGTCGGATTAGAGATAAATATTGCGAAGACCAAAGCTATGAGAATCAATCACTCCAATAGAAGCCATATAATGATTGACGGCTGTGCGATTGGATTCGTCAAAAGTTTCTGCTACTTCGGTTGCACGATAGCAACACACGGGGGAGCTGAGGAGGATGCTAACTGCAGGCTAAGCAAAGCAAAGACAGCATTTGGCCGGCTAAAATCAGTATGGGCAAATTCCCAAATATCCAGATGCACGAAATTACGAATATTCTCCGCATGTGTGAAATCGACACTACTGTACGGAAGTGAAACATGGCTGATCTCGAATTCCATCACGCAAAGACTGCAAGCTTTCGTCAACAAGTGTTTGAGGATCAGTTGTAGAATTTTCTGGCCTAACACTATTTCCAACGAGGCACTATGGCGTCTGACGAGCGAAGAGTCCATACTGATCCAGATTAAGTGTAGGAAGTGGCACTGGATTGGCCACAGGCTAAGAAAGCAGCCAGATAGCATCACGCGAATGTCGCTTGAGTGGAACCCGCAAGGGAGCAGAGGCCGCGGACGACCAAGAAACACCTGGAGACGATCAATACTGGGTGAGCTAGCTGCTGCCGGCATCACATGGGAAGGCGCTAGATCAACTGCCCAAAACCGTGTGCGATGGCGAAGCCTTGTGGAGGCCCTATGCTCCAATTAGGAGTTAAAAGGAGAAAAAAAATGAGACTACACTTCTAGCTGAGGGACTTTGTGAATAAGTAAAATTTTGGTCACTAATCCGCAGTTGTCTTATCAAATACCGATGAGCTCCGATAAATGCAGTGTTTGGTGCTGTGCCAAGCGATATTTCTTTAACAAAGATAGAAGTAAATCGAATTCTTTGGTGACAACTTTTTTGATCCTTTAAGCTCTGTAGTGTATGACCGCCCCTAATTAATTTTGGCACTTAAACAGGGTCTCCCATGCAAAGTTAACATAAAGACAGCTGAAAATCGATATTAGCTGCCCAAGAATCGCCCCTAGAGCGGTGAAATGTATGACTGATCCCCATTCATTTTTGCTTCTCAACATTTCCTCTAAACATATTTAACCCCTACCTTCGCCCCTTGAAAGAACTTTCATACAAAATGAACGTAAAAACAGCTCCGAGGGTTTTCGGATCGTTTATGATTTGTTTTCTGTACTCCTATACTAATAGAATTTACAGAAAACAATGCACCAATAAAATATAAACACAACATATTGATTTTTATTTGAATCATTTTTACTTTTCTCTTTTTAAGTATTGTGAATTTTTATATTTCGAATAAATAAAGCACATTTGAATACATGACATAATTATGGTTTTTACACAAATACAGATACTTTTCGACTATACAGCTACTATATAAGAACAAACATAAAGGTGTTTATAGAGTCTACAATTATTCAGTGCTTTATTGCAAAACAGCGGCGTTTTGCATTTTATTACTGGGCGTTGGTGAATTATTTTCTACATCAAGATCTCGCAATAATGTTAACAATTCTTCCTCCGTTACAACATGCTTCGTTGGTGTTTTCACGGTATTAGCTGTAGCCGTTGTGGTACTATGAGCATTAGTAGCAACTTCTTGTTGCTTTTTATCCGTATTATTATTGATTTTGTTGATATTGGCACCACTGGATGGCAGTGAAATATTTGCATTCGATTTATTTGCCGAATCGCCCATAATCTCTTTCAATTCTCTTTCTAACTCATCGTTGTCGTAACTTGTTGTGTCCAATTTCGAATTTTCAAATATCATATTGCCCATTGTGTCTTCTATTTCCTGATGAGTATCAATGGCATCTTTCACATCTGATATTATCTCGTCAACATTATCGTATTTCAGTCCAGATTCATTAAGTACATTTTGTAATGCCTTCGAGCCAATCTTATAGGCATCGATTATTTCACCATTACTTTGTGCCTCATCCATATTACACATTAACGTCTCAATATTATGCAATACCAAGCTGCGTTTTGCTGTAAACCAAACGCAAAAAAAAATGTGGTTTAACATAAATAAAATCAAAGAGATCACCATCGAAAAACTTACCATGATTTTTCTCTAGCAAATGTTTCTTACGCAAATAGGTTTTAGCCAATTGTCGTTTATTTTCGGACAAGTATTGGCGTACTTTTTGATCATTTAATTTGATCTCTGCTTCAATGTCATTTAATTGCTGCATCAAATTAGATTGGGTCATTTGTAAATTGTGTGCAGCGCGATCAGCTTCTGTTATGCCAATATTCGAATCAACGCTTGCTGTGAAATTCAATAATAACAATAACTCATTAGAAAAATATATTAATTTTAGCACTCTACACTCATATATCGACTACTTACATGGAATTTTTATAAAATGTATTTGCTGTTCCGAGTCCTCCCATTTATACTCGACTCCAATTTTTCGCTGACACTGCAGCGTATGCAAACACATCTTGAGACAGTCTTCTGTTAAAGTCATCAGTGGCGCAACTATCTCCTTCAATGTATCATAATGTAGTAGCTTGCCTTGATTTTTGGTCAATACTTTTCTTTGTAAATCTTTGCAAAAATTCTAAACGAAATGCGATATGAAATGTATGAAAATTTTCCAAAAATTTTATATCTATATTCACCTTGACTATGTCAACATGAACATATTCAAATGCCGCCTGTTGCTGTTGACTATTTTGATTTAATCCAATTGTATATTTTATTTTGCCAAATCCCCATGATATTGGTTTCTTTACAAAACTATTTATTGCCCAGCCAGTCCAACCATTTTCCGGATCATATTCATACTCTGTTCGTAATCGAATCTTTTTGTTACGCAACATATCTTCCAACACCGTGTCCAGGCCGTAGGGAATTCGTTGTTTTCGTGCGAACATCAATTGTAGCTCACGTTTACAAAATGTCGCCGTACCCTTGTACAGGCAATATTCTCTAATCATATCTTGCCAAAATTTCAATTTTGAATCGTAATTCTCCGGGTTGACACTTCGTTCGCGAAAGGGCGCCAGCAACACCTGCATACGCTCTTCATCCTCCCAGCAAGCTGGATATGGAAATGACTTCAGCCCACCACTAACGCTGGTACGATTGACGCTTTCATTTGCATTTGAATCTTTTGTAATTGGCATTGCACTCGACATTTCTATTTTGCTTTTTTGTTTACTTCTTTTGAAAATAACACCATAAATTTCAAAATATTTTAATTTATCATCACCGATTTTGCAATTTCTTGGTATGCGATTTTCTTTGTACTCAAATTGCGCAGATTGTTTTGATTACATATATATGTCATTCTAGAATTAGTTGTTATTTCTCAAACACAGAGTTGATTTTTATTTTGTAATGGAAATGCCGACATTTCATTATCAATGTTTGCTGTCAATGTTTTTTTTTTTCTTCACTCATTTCAATAACAATACTTCATTTCATTTGAGGATGGATGTCCCACAACTATTCAACTATAAAATGGCGTCGTAATTTACAAAAGCTATGTAGCAATGTACTTACTTGATTAGTATGAAATACGATTGCTTGGACTAAGTTGAAGATAAAAACCAGATTAAGCATTGGTAACGAATAAGGATGAGGCAGATAGATGGACCGCAAGAAATATGATGTTCTAATAAAACAACATCCTCAATGCCGAGGTACTCAATGTATATGGAATTCAGCTTTACTAAGCGATTCCAAACAGAACTCAGTAATAAAAACAAATGGGAAGGTATATCTAAAACAAACAGGATAAACCAGAACATGATAACATGGTTTACGGACGGATGAAGGGGCCGGAGCAGGAGTGATATGCCCGGGTATAAAATACTCGGATCCTTTAGGTAACAATACTGCTGTCTTGCAAGCGAAAATATACGCTATTGACAGGTGTGCCCACTTCAACATCATATGCCAATACCGGAATAGAAGGATTGCAATCCTGACAGATAGTCAGGCTGCTATCAACCAGGTGAAATCAAAACTGGTGAGGGAATGTCTGAGCAAGCTGAATTAACTTGGTGAAAATAACCAATTATGGATCCTTTGGGTTCCAGGACATATTTGAGTTGGAGGCAATGAACTAGCGGATAGGCTTGCCAGGAAGGGAGCTGCAGCACTCTTTCTTGGCCCAGAACCCTTCTGTAGTCTGGATAAAGGAGCTCTATCCATGCTCATTACAAGGAGTGAAGAATCAGAAAGACAATCATACTAGGAAAACCTACCAGGGTTGGTAGGTATTGGGACAATCCAAGACACTTTTAGGGACATATAACCTAAAACGACTTGAAGAATGTATCAATTTAAACAAGAATAATATAAGAATCATCACGGGATTATTGACAGGACACTGCAGACTGAATTATCACCTAACGAAACTGGGAATCTTCTCGGATGAAACCTTCCGACATTGCAGGGAGAAGAATGAAGTTGCAAAACATATGTTGGGAATGTGTCCAGCATTTATGCACACAAGAAAGAAAAACTTCGAGGAATTTATAATACCGGAAAATCTGCTGAAGTCCATATGGAGTCCATATTAGAACAATCTAAAAATTCTTTCCTTTTTATACCCTGCATAATGCAATATGCATGGTATATTCATTTCGGTCAGATGTTTGTGTCCACTTGAAGGAATCTCCGGAGATATAGACATAGATATATATTCGTGATCAGCGTCGATTAAATTTTCGTTTTAACGATGTCCGTCCGTCCGTCCGTCTGTCTGTCACCTGGCTGGTTCGCACGATAACTTGAGTAAATATTGAGCTATTTCGATGAAATTTGGCATAAGTAATCTATGATCCAAGAGTACGGAGGGGATTGATATTGGGCATGATCGGTCAATAACCACGCCCACACCAAGCATTCAAAGCGACTAACCTCGAAATTTTCAAAATCTTTAACTTGCTATAACTCACATAATATACGACTTGGGGCAACAATATTTGGGACATAGACTTATATTATACTACTATATAACGTCGCCAAAAGTGGTTGAGCCACGCCTACTTTTTAGCGTAGCTCTCATACAAAGTGTCTGTACTTCTTTTAAATTGAAACAGCTGTAACTTCTACAATCTTCTGTCCAGAATAACCATAATTGACACTTAGATTAATATCGTAGTTGGAAATAATCTGGCAGAAAATCAGTGTGCCACGCCCACTGCTTTTTGGGTCTCCCATACAAAGTTGCGGAAATTAAAAAAAATGTTACCGGTTATAACTTGCAAACTATTCAGCGTAGAATAACGAGATTTAAGGTGTGGATTAGTATTGTACGAGCAACTAGGCTCACAGAAAATGGGCGCACTACGCCCACTGTTTATCGTAGCCCCCATACAAATTTTAAATTGAAACAGCTGTAACTTCGGCAATCTTTTGTCTAGAATAACCATAATTGACACTTAAATTAATATCGTAGTCGGCAAAAATCTGGCAGAAAATCAGTGTGCGACGCCCACTCCTTCATGAGTTTCCCATACAAAGTCAAGGGAATTAAACTAAAACTTTTAAGCTCCATAACTTACAAACCATTTAGCGTAGGACAACGAGATTTAAGGTATGGATAAGTATTGTACGAGCAACTAGGCTAATAGGAAATGGGAGCGCCATGCCCACTGTTCAATGCAGCCCCCATGCAAAATGACTGAAATTCTTTTAAATTTAAACAGCTGTAACTTCGGCAATCTCCTGCCTAAAATAACCATAATTGACACTAAGATTAATATCGTAGTCGGAAATAATCTGGCAGAAAATCAGTGTGCCACGCCCACTCCTTCAGAGGTCTCCCATACAAAGTCGAGGGAATTAAGCTAAAACTTTTAAGCTCCATAACTTACAAACCATTTAGCGTAGGACAACCAAATTTAAGGTGTGGATTGATATTGAAAAATTAATTAGATATACCAGAAAGAGATACGTCACGCCCACTTTTTATATATCTTCCGTATAAAGTCTCGGATTTATCTTAAACATTAAAACACGCATAACTTACTAATTAATACGCCTAGGTCAACCCATTGCAACCTATGTAGTTTAGTATTATAGGCAGAAATTGATCCTCCAAAATTGGTGAGGTACGCCTGCTTCTTAATGTAGGTCCTACACAAAGTAGTGGAAGAAAAGGATGGATATACGAGCAAACTTTTTATATATATCTCTACATATGCAGGGTATAATTTGGTCGGCCCTAGCCGACTGTAAGGAGATTTTTCGTATACAGAAAATATCAAAACGTTGTGTCAAAATTGTGCGTGAAGTACTTTTGAGGTGACAAGTTGGAGCATTAATCACATGATAAAAATTTGACAATTTTTACACAGTCAGCAACATTGGTTCCTAATTGCTTGCGTTTAATTTTCCACTTGTCAAAATAGAAATACATAGATTGAAGTCGACGACTGCGCCAATTGTTGTCGTGTTGTAATTAATTCATTTGTCGATATAAGAAATCCTGGTTATCTAAGCGCTGACAGCTGTTGCCAGCTGACTTCCAAAATGTCAGCTGCAAAGGAAACGTACACATTTCACAATTGCATATCGTCAAATTAAGCATCAACTACGATATGATGGATTGTAGACTTGTTATGCTTTGCAACAGACATTTTAAAAAGTCAGTCGGAATTACTATTTAATGTGTTCTCATTTCTGACCATCAATTTCGAAAATGAATGATAACTTTCAGAGATTATCAGCGATTGATTTTATGCCATTACACTGAGAAAACTTAATGTCAAATATTGAATGTAATTTAAAATTTGATCACTTATATTTTCAAATTCTATTTTCGAACTTAAGTCACTTTTAAGTATTTTAAATTTTTTACATTTACATTTTGAGGCTGCTTTGTGGAAAACAATAAGATATGTATAATATTTATTTTTTGTTTGTTGAATAGTTAATAGTTATAATTATCAGCACCACCATACATTAGGTTGGCAACTAAGTAAGTGCCGATTTGATACTTGGACGTTTCTGACTATACATCAAGGTCGATTGAACAAGTAGTAGCACTAGAACAAAAACAATTGCGTGTATTTTGTAGTTGCTCTTGAGCACGAGAACGTCAAAAGCAGCTATGATGAGTTGACAGGTACACATACATACACATATATGAGAAGTATATGTTTCTAAATAACATTTTTCACATTCCTTTATAAAAATATAGTTAGTTCTACAACAAAACCTAACATCGAAGTAACCAGGTTTGTGCAAAAATTTGGAAAAATTTTCAACGTTTTAATCCGATTTTTTATAACTTTTAGTATGCAGTTTTGTAGCTCATATAATAAAGGGCAAGTTTAAAGAAGCTGTCAATTACCGTTTGGCAATTTTTTATTTATTTAGGCTCGTTTCTATATGGAAGAAAATGAACACAAACGTCAAAACAAACGTAATTATTAAAAATCAACGATGACTTAGCTATTTTAAACTTGCACTTTATACAAAAAAAAAAAACCTATAAAACCACATGCAAAACTTTTTTGATGAAAATTTGTTATTTGTTGAATTTTCCACATTTTTGAACAAACATTGAAACTCCGATGTTCGTACGTTTGGTTGTACAAATAATTATTTTATAAAAAAAATGTGTAAAATTTTATTTAATTAAAAATAATGAAATTATAACAAAGACAAAGCTGTTGCTTTTGTTTTGCACAATACTGTGTGTATATGACATTACTGTCAAATTGCCATATTGTCACTATCATACATTTGTAAACATAAAATGAAAGCAATGTTGCCCGAGCAACTACCGTACCCACTATCACCTGTTCAATGTACCTTGCTATATACATATTTTTAATACCTTCAGTATTGACATCTTGTTTTTTTTCTGACATTGGTCAGCTGTACATATTTTCGTATGAAGGTGGTAGTTTGGGGTTAATTTGCGTATGAAAACATCGGCAATTTCTTAGTTGCCAACCCAATAAAAACACCTAAGCTCTAATTTTTAAGATGTTCTCCTAACCAAATGTAGTAACAGAGATTGTTATTACAAACTCTTTAGCAGTTCTTCTTCCAATCGTTCAAGATCGGTGGTTGGAGTCAATTCTCGTTGATTGATTTTACTAGCCCAGTTTTGTAGATAGCGTATTGATGGTATGGGGAAATTATTTTTCCTTAAGAATTTGTAAGCCATCGGACTTGTTGAGTATAAAGTTATTGATTTGTCGATATCCTTTTTTTTCCACTGCTGACGTCTTTGACCATACTTTAGCTTGTTTACCTAAAATTAAATAGTAGTATTAGTATATTTCTATTTTCATTTATATTTGTGATTGAGAGGTTCACCTGTCCTTCAGTGAATATTGTTTTCAATCGTTCCTCCATATTATCTCGCTCAAATCTTGCTATTAGAAGCGATCCCTTAAGCTTTCTTATATCGTCAAGACGTTTTTTTGCCGCCTCTATCAATATGGATTTTTCTTCCTGCAGTTTATCTCTAGATTTGGAACATTTTTGTAAATAAATATCTCGGTGATATACATAGAAATTGCCCAACTTACATTTCATTTACACTTTCCACAAGATTTCTCTCATTTGCAAATGAGTTTACATCTATGTTCGGCATTAATACTGTTTCAAACTCCACTGGTTCTTGGAAATTAGTGTTATTAGATTGACCCAATAGCAAAGCAACCGCATCTTTTCGTGCTTGCTTTTCTGATATTCTTGTCAAACCATTGGAATCATTTTCATCAATAGTCGGATCAACTGTCGGAATAGCACCGCGCGTCAATTTAATGGGATATCTTGAATCAAGACCTGGCGAAAACATCAATTATAGAAAAACAAAAACAATAGAGGAGGACAAACTTTTGTTTACCCAATTCATATCGCATATTCCGTTCAAAATCTTCCGGCCTAAAATGTGCACTACAGATTCTTGCTCCTTTTATATTTATTATATCTTTTCGACGGCAAAACTGCACCCATTTTTCACGATTTTCTTTTCGATTTGGAAAACCGAAAAACCTCCACTTACGGCCTCTCTGTTTGCTATCATTATTGCAGTATGATACTGCACATTTCATTTTAAATATTTTGTTTGTCACCACTAAACTTAGATCACGTATTCAAAGGAAAAAGAGAAAAGTGAATTTGTGGATATTGCTAGCCGCGACGTAACGCTTTTGTCACTATGTTTGTTTACTGTCAAATGAAGGGAAATGTTACAATGAAAAAAAAAAAATGTTGTGGTTGAGTGCGATTATAAAGCTGAAAGTCCACACCACGCGTTCTACGTTTTTTCGCATCCTATGCGCGTTTGTCAAAAAAGGAGAATCAGTGTAGTTGAATGGGGCAAGTTACACAGCGCAAGCGTAGGATGCCTAAGACGCATAGAATGCGAAAGAAGGCATAGGTGTTAAATAATCGCATGTAACTTGCACTGCAACAGTGTGTGAAACAAGTAGAACGCGGTAACGCAAAAATGTGTCGTGTGGAATATAAAAGAATAATGAAATGTAAACTAATGGAAAGACTTTAAAAAACGTTCATCAAATTTTTTTTTCAAATGCGATTACAAATACAAGTTTGCCTGATTACGCGATCTACAATAATTGGCACATATCGCTAAACTCTACATACAGAGGCAAATGATGATTAAAGTGAAATGCCAACACTCCAAAAATGTAAACAAAATGAGTCACATGCAACAAAATAATAAACACTATGGCGGACGTGCACAATCCGTCATCTGAATACAAGACATATTTAAAAAGGTGGTAATGCCATGAGAACAACTGAAATTGCTATAATAAAAATAGAAAACATGATTTCGTAACATGTTTTATTGAAGAGCAGACTTAGGATATCGAATATTTCTACGATAGTTATCGTTAAGTAAAATTTAGTACTTAACGATCATATTATTTAATATTTAATATTCAGATCACATATTTGAAAATCCTCTGGTTTAAATTACAATAAAAAAGTGCAACAGTAGTACATATTTGATCCTTTCGAATAAGAGGTCTTGAATAAAAAAAAATATATCAGAATAGTTATATTTGTTCTGATTGATTGGGATTATCCGCTTTCTTGAAACTACGTCAAACTACTGGGAAATTGAAATCTTTAAAATCTCGCAACTGTGCGAGCGAAATTTTCGATGTTTTGCGCCGAAAGTCCAAACTCAAATTAAAAATCGGCGCAACGTATTATGTTCTATAAGTATTTCGAAATCAACAAATTTGCTCATATGTTTGTAGACGTTGAAACGATAACATCAGTAAGAAGTGTTATATTTTAGGGTAATGTGATTAATCGTTTGTTCAAAAAGTTCGACTAATTCGACTAATCAATTATTCGATTAATCAAAATTGAAATTATCCAAAATCATGATTATTCGAATAATTTCATATTTACTTAATCGAATATTTTGATTAGTCAAAATTTTTGAACAAACGATTAATTGCCCAGCCCTACTTTATTCCAAAATTCCTATTCCACTGTAGTATTTCAATTCAAATAAAACCTGGGCAATTGCACTAATGTAAATACGATGTTCATGGGCAGGGCGCTAATGGGCATGCCAATGTGAACAGGCATTAAAATTTGAAAATTGCAATTCACTGCAAAAGTGCTGTGTGTAAACTTTTGCATAACATTTTATCTATTTCTATGCCAAATGTGGCGTATGACATTGATAAACAGTTGGCAGCTCTATTTATGGTCAAGGTAAAATTGACAACTGTCATATGCTGTTGAGTCGAGTCTTCTTTCAGTTGAGTTGATAAAGTAAAGAAATTCCTTCCTTCGGGTGTGTATTTTTTATCGAAAGTAATTTCTTATTGGTTTTCTTTTCTCTCCTACATGTTTACATATAATTCAATAAAATAATCATATAAAATATAAACAACGAATTATACAATCCTTACAGGAATGTCTATAGAAAAGTGAATGAATTTTATGAAAGTATTGGGCATAGAATTGACTGTTGATTCTATCCATGTACATAGCATAACAACAAAAACGGTTGAAAACTATAAAATGAACTTGTACAATATATACTTTGGCTTTTCACATACAGGAACATAAAGCCATCGTCATCAGAAACAGCAGCAGCAGCAGCAACACGTTTTTATTGACATCATTTTATCACGTGGTATTATTTTTACACTTGTATGCATTTGATAGCCATTGAATGATATTAACTTGATCAACTTCATTATCATCATCGTTTCCTTGATAAAAAGCATTTCACAGAAAAGTCGTGAATATTACTGCAAATACATGCATACACTGCTGACTCATTTTGCCGACTTCTTGTACATATTTTGATTAAAATTGTGGTTTCATGGAAAGTTTGTATGCGTAGGTGTCTATTTACATACAACTATTGAAGGTGTTCGACTTGAAATTGTTTACTTCAAATCATATGTACATATTTTGAATCACAACAGTATTATAAAGCAATAGCTTGTTAACTAGAAATTGGGGAAATGTGTGAAATGCAAGAGGAACTCAACATGTTAAAATCACAATGGGCCAAAGGTAAGAAAAGTGCTTGTATTTAAACATACAATTCAATTTATTTCTTTTTGCTGTAATATTGACATGTACTGTATGTAGGTATGTAATGTGTATATAATTGAGAAACCTTTTAAATTCAATATATTTCATTTTCATTCGATTATCTTACGATCCAAATCAAGAAGATAATGTCCTCAATTATCAGTAAAAAAATTTGTAATTACATACATTATTAAATAATTATGTATGTGTACGAGAGAGAGCACTTACATATTGTATATAGAAATATGTATGTATGTATGTAATTACGTTTTAAAAATCATCATGCAGCATTTGATATGGAATGGATTGAAATTATATTGACTTGTTTACGCGCTATGGCAATAAATGAAATTTGTAGTGGCGTGATTTTATTTAATATGTATATTTATATAATATCTACTAATAATATATTATAATAGTCTATCAACTAACATATTTTGGATATGTAGATGTGGCCTATGTGTATACGTATTAATATCTGCATATATAAGTACGCGTGCCAATCGCCACGAATTATCATCATACACAAAACGGAATAAAATAAGATATATACATATATAGTTTTACTTATCTAATCTACATATACATACATATATACTACTTATACATGCTCGCATATACTACATATGTCAATAATCATAAACCAGTTTCTATCCAATAATATACATATTTTATGATTTCAATTTGCTAGGAGTTTCTACAGATTTATGTTTGCAAATGTAGCAAAGCTATCAAAGAATGCAATCAAGCAAGTGTTTATGTCACAAATGAATTTTGGATTAATTTATTTCAATTCCAAATGCCAAATGCAATTAGGAATGTTTCTGTTTTAACTTGGATGCAACAACAACAAAATCTGAAAACGTAGTTTCAGTTTGCTTCAAAAAATTTACTCATGTATAAATATGAAAATGTTGCTAACATTATGTTGATGTCATGTAATATGTATATACATTCCATATATACATTGCTGCTGCAACTCACTGTCCACAATATTCTATTACACTGTATGAAACACTGTCTCATTGTATTATTACGAGGTTAGATTAATAATTCCCTAAACAAAATTTAAATAAGGAAGTGTCTATCTTATCACATGGATCAGTTCTTTTAGTTTTGCATAATTTTTAAAACTAGCATGGACTTCTTGTCGTAAATCGAAGCTGAAGGAGCCGAATGTGAGTCTGCCAGCCACCAAAGGTCATAGTGAAAGCTTTTTGAGAGACACTTGTGGGGTAAAACGACCACCAGAGCCTATTATGCTAAACACTTGAATCGATTCGACGCTGATTTGAAGCAAAATCGGTCGCATTTGGCGACGAAAAAATTATTTTCCAGCAGAACAAAGCACCGGCATACGAGTTAAGTTGCAAATGGCTTCCTCATCTAACATATAATCTAAATTTAGCTCCCTGGCAAATATGAAAAAACTGAGATTTGGGTCCAATCAAGAGATCATTGATGATGTAAACCCGTACTTTGATGGCATGGAGAAATCGTATTATTTGCGGGGCATCGAAAAATTGCAAAATTTAAATTTTCACTAACTAATTGCTCGAATAGCTTGCTCAGCGTAAGTGTAGTCTCGGATGTATATGAATATTGAATGTTGAGCAACATTGTGTATGTGGATCGAAGTGAATGTGGATGCTATCATCTAGGTTCTTTAAGTACATTATTTGAGTGCTCTTTACGAAGGGCTTGGAAATCATTTCAACTAATAGATCCCTATTACATTCATTAATTGTGTCGTTAATGAATGAATTTAATTTGATTGCATTCTCTTACAGAGTTCTGATATGCCAACAAATTGATAATCGAAAATATTTACTGTGTTTGTAATGTTATGATGATATTTGTATATCATAGCATTTTGATATTTTTGCATAGCATTTAAAATGATGAAATATATGAAAGACCTATTTATAAAGCGAAAATAAACAAAAAATGAAAATTCATTATTCAAAATCAAAATAAGCATATGTGAACCATAATAATCAAATATGTTACATATGTATTAAAATGTATTTAGTGTCGTATTTATTATGTATACATTTGATATGGATTCATGTTCATCCACATATATGAATATAGTACCTACCTATTAAATGCATATAAATTTCAGCTTTCTTTCTTTCATACACAATTTTTTGTTTTGTTTTGCGTTTTTTCTTCTTCTTCTTCACAACAGTTCAAAAACCTGTTTATGTAGGTATAAAACATTACCTAGTATGCGCATATTAAACAAGTCGTCTTTGTATGATTATTATTATACCTATGATTATTTCTTGTACTAAAAGAGAGTCATACTAGTACATAGATAGAGACAGAGACAATGAGAGAGTGTGTGTCTTTCAAATATTAACTACATGTATATAAATTTATATACCGGCAATTTGTCTGTCTGTCTGCACTTACACACGTATTAAAGTGACTGAAGCTAAAAGTGTACGTATGGAAATTAGTGAATACAGTTAAGAACAATAAAATTGTACTAAAACTTTTTATATTTTTCCATTAATTCTACATAAACTATTTTAGTATTGTGACTATTGCGACTAATGTTATTACAAAGTAGCTTATAATTAAAATTATTAGCTACCAGAGGTACAGTAATAGCATCAATGGCCTTAAGCTGTAGATTATTTAAATAACACAATTAATATTTAGTCTTGTATATTCTGAAAGTAGAATTAAAATTAAACAACACATGTTTGGCTGCTTTTCTAAATTAATTCGTTTACATGAAAAAATGAGCATTTTAAATACATTTTTTTAATTTAACTAAATTTAACAAAAAATCTCATCAAAATAAATTTATTGTGGGCCATGTTATAGCCATTTTAGTTAGAACCCTCCCACAAATGGTGATTTACGATAAAATCAAGCAAGCAAAAAAAAAAACTAAAAATCCTCAGTTTAATATTTAATTTAGTGCTCGATCGAAGCAATATTGTAAATTGTAAATAAACAAAATGACAGCCTATGAAAGTCGAAATTGCAATTTTCAAGGGAAAACAATTTGTTTATTGTTTATAAAAAATAGGTTTTACAAAAAAAGAAAATCCTACCATCAGGCACTTTTTTTTTAAAGACTACAATAAACTGTATAAATTTAATTAAAATCCGTAGAAGGGTTTTTGAATTGCAGTGGAAATTGAAGGTGGTCACATAGTTACAAGAGATTATAAATAGTTTGAGAGCATATAAGTAGTTTGATAGAATATTTCGGCAATTATTTATTAGATTGACGTGAAATTTTCAAAAAATATTTTAAGATGCTACAGACACTGTTATTAGAATATTTTCAAGACATAGATGAAGTGGTAACTTGATAATTGCTACAGTTCGTCGTTAGATCTTAGAAATCTTCTAAGATATATATATATATATATATATATATATATATATATATATATATATATATATATATATATATATATATATATATATATATATATATTCTTAATCAGAACTGATTAAAAGGCATATGTTCGTTCGCCTATCAGTCATCTGATTAAATCGTGCAATAATTTGAATAAATTTTCAAATATTTCAATGAAATTTTTCCATAAGCTACCTATAGTGCATGTGGATGACACCGTGAGAAGAATTAAAGAGACTAACTGTGGAATAAAAAAAAAAAATTATAATAATTTAATATTACATTTAGGACAACAATATTTGTCATGTAGATTGATTATGTGCTGCTTAATAATTTTGCAAGAAATTAGCGAGATATGCCTACTATTTATTGTAGCTGCCTTACAAAATCGCTGAATTATTTTTAATTTTGTACTGCCATAACTTATCAAGCAGACTTAAATTGGTATTGTAATCGAGCTATCCCTACTACTCCATAACTTATAAATTCTTCCTACTATTTAATATAGTTTAATAAGATTAGTATTTAAAGAAGAAATAATTTTGGAAGATATGGTCCATCCACGCTCACTGTTCAATAAACTCCAATGTTTAAGAAAAATGCTAATAACGATTCAATTTAATTGTCCACAACTGTATGTGTATATGGATGTATGTATGTATATTTAAAATGTTTTTAATGAATTTTGTGTCGTCGTGATAAAAATGATCGTATGATCGTTCCTATGCACCTATATAATGTATATGTATTGTATATGACATTTACGTTTAATAGATTATTAAATATGCACATACATACATATGTATGGGCGACAATATAATGGCTATCGATTACGAATATTCTTATAATGAAGTAATATCGAATATATTAATACATATAGTTAGCCACAATCATACACACAAGTATGCAAATTTTTGAAATCATATGTTATAACTTAGCCTTGCTGAGATATTTAAATCTTAGCAAGGTCGATCATTTACATACATACATACATACGTACATTTATTGTTTATGAATATGTGCATGAGTATGGATATAAATATTTTTATATAGCAAATAAATAGATAAATACTAAGTTTATATGAAAAGATGAATGAATTTGTATATGAAACATGAATATGTGTCTTTTCAAATTGACTATTTGTTCCTATGTAAATATACATGTATATAAACATGTATTTTGTCTATGTTGACGAAATTTAACAGAGCCACTATGTCAGCAACATGTGCATGGACATTTGAATTGATGGGTACATAGTACATAGTTCAAAAAAAAAAAAAAAACACATACAGTAGTAGAAACTCGTATAAAATCAAATTTAATTGATTAATTTATTAATGATTTTGATATTTGTATTGAAAAATACTTGAAATACTATATTTCATGTTTTCAATGTTGCTTAATGTTGTTTAAAATTTTTGTATTTGTATTATTTTCTTTGTGTATAAATGCAACTAGAAAATTCACTCCAAATTTTCTTATTTAAGACAATTTTTTGTATAAATATCATGTTGACTTTATAAAAATGTCTACCATTTTATGTTAAATCAATTTAAGCGTTAGTTTGTATTCATATTACAGCATAGAGCATGGAACAAGTAAATTCGATTAAGCAATGTCGAATATGCTATATAATTTAAGTAACTTTCTGACTGTGTATGAGTACACTTTCTTTCTTTATTTATTTCACGCTCTCTTCCGCGCTCTCTCTCTCTCTCTCTCTGCCTAGTATTTTTGGTGCAATTTGTCTCTGGCCATGGTATACGCGTGTAAGAAAGTACGCTTGAACTGCTGATATGTATGCTGTTATAGGGGCATTTGGGTAATAGCTAGAAAGCAAATTTTTTTTTAAGAAAAAATTAACATTTTATATTGAGACTATATATATTTAAAATCGGAAAGACTTCAAATTTTGTGTGGCATAGTATTTTGGTGAAAAAAATTATATATGGGAAGTTTCAGAATGATGTATTGAAAAATAATGATAGTTTTCATACAAATGAAAGGAAAGGAAAGACAAGTTTTGTGTAAAGTTATATATTTTGATAAAAAATATACGCTGCCATCTACAATGTTGTTTTGAAAAAAACAATGATAATTTTCATATAAATTTGGCAGTTTTTTTTTAACATAACTTAATGTCACAAATGACGTGATTTATTGCGTCACAACATTTGAGGCGCAATATATTGATGGTACACTGTTGAAATACATCCAATTCTATGGAGATGGTGTATAATATCCCAAGCTCTCTTATCATTGAGTTAATCTTGCATCATCATGCTTAATTTATACTTTGAGTATGTACGAGTCCATATAGTGGGGTGTTTTGCTCAGAAAATATAATCATATATTTCATTTCAACAATCGCTGTACTCGATACGGAACAGTCGCGCTTCGCATTGATTCATTGATACGCGAATAATATTAATAAATTTTGTGAAATAAAACAAGCAAGTCAATTCAACGATTCAAAATCAATTTTTGTTTTGCGTTCATTTTTCATCACATTTATGTTTTAATTTGTTTTGCTTTGTTTTTGTATGTGTGTGTGTGTGTATGTGTGTGCATTTCTATTTTGCCTTTTGCAAACATCAAACATCCTGTGATATATTTACAAAAAAAAAAAAAATAAAAAATTTATGTACAAATTTTATTTTAAAAAGTAAAATAAATTCAAATAATTTAACAAAATGAAAGTACCAACGCGTGATTCCAAGTATTCAATAAATTTAAAAATATTCCGTTTACCAAGCAACGGTAATAGTGGCAGCAGCAGTAGTGGCAGTGGTGGCAGTAGTGGCAGTAGTGATAAAAAATTCACTTATACCGCACCTAGTACTAGTAGTGCTAGTAACATTAGTACTCCAATCATTTTAACCCCTGTCTCATCAATATCACCAACAATTCTCAAAAAGAGAAATTCATGGCGTGCATCTTTTAAAGTAACTGCACCACCAAACAATGGTCCTCAAATTAACAGCAGCAGTAGCAACAGCACTGATAACAAAAGTGCTGATGCAATGGATGATGTGCAATTTATGCAAACAACGGCGACATTAACAGAAACAGAAAAAATGTGTGAAAATGGAAACATGTCCGTTGCCGCTACTGTTACTGATGGTATGAGTAACATTGAGAATATTTTTGATAGCGATCAATTTATGTGTAAGTGGTTTGATTTGTTTTTTTTTTTTTTTTTTGTCATTGTTGTTGTTATTGTTGCAATTGTTTCGATTGTATAAACATCTAATAAAATTTCGTCTAGCACTTGATCCATTATTGGGTTAAGGTTTAATAAGATAACAATTTTTCTAACACCAAATTGTCTAGAATAGAGAGCGCGGGGGCGGAAACAATGAAATTTATTGAATTTAATAATGATAAGTATTTAGAGTCGTTGGTTTTTTTTTTTTTTTTTGTTGTCATGCACTTTTGTGACCTTGATCGTCTGCATCCATACAAGTAGGTAGTGGTTTATTCCGTTTAAGAAATGATAAGCAAGGAAGTAAGAAATAATACTAAAAAGAAAACTGTTTCACACAACACAATTTCTTCTTATTGCTCTGAAGTAAAAAATTAATCATACAATCCATACAGAAATGAATACACTATGTGACAAATTGTGAAAACATAATTCGGAATAGTGCTTGAGCTCTAGAGTGCTATGATTGAGGGTGTTCTGGACCCTTTACGGTCCTTAAATTACTTCTTTTTTTAAATATTATTTTTTTCTACGAAAAAAGCTGAAAATACTCGTTTTTTTTTCGAAAGCAATAATTTTCTTACATTATTCTCAGGGGTCACTAGAGGGTTAATATAGCATATTCTAGAAAAAAAAAATCTATCACGTTAAAAATTCCAAAAGTTTAATAATACATAGTTTAATTTTTTTTTTTTATTTTACTTCCACCTTTCTTACATTTTTCTAAAGAAATCGTCTTTTTAAAACTATTTGGAGCCTTCACAGAGGGTTAATAAAGTATGATCTAGCAAAAAAAAAAAAAAAAAAAAAGTTGATACTGAAATTTTACTGCCGTTGGGACTTTTATTTAGAATTTTCGCGAGCAAAAAAAAAAACAAAATTAACAAGTAATTTAAAACACTGGAATGATTTATATTATACTACAAAGAAAGCTGATAATACTCGTATTTTTCTAAAGAAATAATTTTTCTACATTATTCTAAGCAGTTACCAGAGGGTTAATATTGCATGTTCTAGAAAAAAAAGATTCTAGCAAATTTTTTGAAATTCTAAAATTTTAATAATTCATAATTTTATTTTTTTTATTTTACTTCCACCTTTCTTACATTTTTCTAAAGAAATCATCTTTTAAAACTATTTGGAGGCTTCACACACGGTTAATATAGTGTGTTCGAGCAAAAAAATAAGTTGATACTGAAATTTTACGGTTTACAGTTTAGAATTTTTGTCATTTATTCAGAATCTTATATTTCATATATATATATATTTTATATTTTAGGAAAGTATTAATCCATTATCACTTGTTTTTCTCGGCATCTTTTGTTCTGTTCAAAAGAAATCGTCTTTAAATTTATAAGTTTAATAATTCAAATTTCTTTTTATATATCATTACAAAGAAAGCTGAAAATACTCGTATTTTTCTAAAGGAATAAATTTTCTACTTATTCTCAGGGGTCACTAGAGGGTTAATATTGCTTGTTCTAGAAAAAAAAAGATTCTAGCAAATTTAAAATTAATTAATTTATTTGTATTTTACTTTCACCTTTTTACATATTTCTAAAGAAATCATCTTTTAAAACTATTTGGAGGTTTCACAGTGGGTTAATATAGTAATATGTTCCAATAAAAAAAAGTTGATACTGAAATATTATTTTCGTTGGGACTTTTGTTTAGAATTTTCGCGAACAAAAAAAAATTAACAAGTGATTTAAAAAACAGAGATGTTTTATAAAAAAATTTAGTAAATTTAAAAATTTCATCATTTTAAATGTTTTTAAATTTTTATTCTACTACCCAGAAAGCAAACAGAAACAAAAAATACTCCTATTCGAGCAAAAAAAAAATTAACAAGTGATTTAAAAAACAGGGATGTTTTATAAAAATTTCATCATTTCAAAGGTTTTTTAATTTTTCATTTACTACCCAAAAAGAAAACAGAAACAATAAATACTCCTATTCGAGCAAAAAAAAATTAACAAGTGATTTAAAAAACAGAGATGTTTTTTTTTTTTAAATTTAGTAAATTTAAAAATTTCATCATTTTAAATGTTTTTAAATTTTTATTCTACTACCCAGAAAGCAAACAGAAATAATAAATACTCCTATTCGGCTCATATTTAAAAGTGTTTTGATCGTATTGGTTGATTTCTATTTAAAAAATTAAAATTTTATGTTTATTTGTAAACGAAATGTCATCGAATTTTCTGCAGGATATTATTTTGTTTGAAAAATAAATTGTGCAAACTTTCACAATGATGCACTGAAAAGTAAATGTACCTTCCATACACACATATCTCAGTTTTTGTTTAAAAAATGCAATTTTTATACCAAAATTGAATTTATTTTGAACCGAATTATTTCAAATTTTTCTGCGGTGCTTTATTTAGGAGAAAAAAAAAATTCCTAAAGGTCTAATACTCTTTATGTGCTCATTTTCCTACCCTCATGTTTCTAAAAAATTCATAAATATGAAATAGGTCTTTTTTTTTTGTTCATATTTGAACTCATAAAATGTTTATGAATAATTAATGAGCATCACTTTTGCTTTATGATTATTTGCATTGACCCTCTGTGTAATCTCGTAATGAGATCAAAAGTCGAAATGTCACAAATACGTCCAATGGGTAAATATATATGTATATATTGGAGAGATAAAATCTCTGTGTAAATGTAAAATAATTATATGACACAATTTTAATTTTACACTCAGAAAAAGCATAAAATCATAAAAAATTCGTTTGTTTTTTATAATTGAAGAGATAGCACGCACGCTGTTTTTAAGTGCTTCTTAAGAACTCATATTATGAGTATGGGCACTAAATGAAAAATTTCCTCTATATAACGGTCATATGGTACAGTGTTGAACATAAATAGCCTGTGTCTGCTTTATTTGTGATCATATCAATTTTCCATTCGAAAACTATGATATTTATTGATTGTACTATTGATATAAGCCTGCATGTCGCTAGTAATAAAAATTTGTATTTGATTACTTTACTTTGATATTGTTATCAATTAATCCACATTGTAAATGTTGCTGAAGAAATTGATGATAAATTTTAAATGAACAAAATTCTATATGAAATATTAGTTATCAGAACATATTAGTTTATGACTACTTGCAGAGCTGTATGATAAATAAATATTAAATGTTGTTGTTTGAATTAATTTTTAAATATATCATTTTACGAAATATATCATACTGTCGTCATACTTAATTATTTCAACCAAATTATATTCTATTTTGATTATATACCTAGTCAAGTCATAAATATTGATACACTGACAAATCGATGCCAAATGAAAACGAAATAATATTTTTCAATACTTTTTTTTTCTTTTTATTGGGTTATTTAATGGCTACAAATCTTAGAGCAACTTATTCGAAATGACTTCCATTTGCCTTCCAGCACGACTTGAGACAATCTGACCACACATCGATCGCAAGACGCACTTCATGCCACGGGGAAATTGTCCACTGCACGGACAAGGGCTCGCTTCAACGATTCAATATTTGGGAGTCGAGCAGAGCAAGCCAAGCCCTCCGTTGATATGAAGTCTGGAATGTTGTTTTTTAGCTACAGTTGAGTCGTTTTTGCTTTGTGAGCTGGAACAGAGGCTTCTTTTTGGGTTCTAGAGATGAGTTGGGATGCTTCTCTGGATGACCGAGCATACACATGATCGTTCTGTTTATTGAACGATTCTTCTACGGTGAAGATTTTGTCGCCAATTTGTCTGTGAGCGTACCGGCTGTGTAACGCTTTCGATTTTCGCTTGCGTTTTTCCTCCAATCCGGTCGTGAGCAGGTGTCCAGTGTGTCGCTTGTACGCGATGAGTCCCAAATCTTCATGAACATGGATTTTTGCATGGAAATTTGTATTTTCCCCCGACAAGATTTTCTGTTTTCGCAGCGTTTTTCGGTCGATTCGTTTCTTCACGGCTTTGATCGCATTCGGAATTCTTATAGTGCGCAGGCGGCCGGAGCTTTGACGGTCTCGTACTCCACCAGTATTCTCAAACAACTTCATAGCATGATGCACTTTTTACGTGGCAATGAAGCATAAATGTCAACTGTCAAATCGCAGTCAAGATGAAATGGATGCGCACAATAAATGCGTTTAGTTGTGTACCAATATTTCTGACTTGACTAGGTACTTACCTGCATCAAATATAAATTAACGCATTTATCGCTTATTTGTGGTATTAGTGATAATAAAATTTGGAATTTATGCATTGTAATTGATTAAAAAAAAAAAAAATATTCCATCAGATATTTACTATGACACACTGTATTGATATGCATAGTATGTATAAACTCGTATGTAAATGAATGTTTTCTATGTGATATTTTTGAAATTTGCTCCTACCAGTACCAGAAAAGTACTTGATAGTATTGTAACAAGAACATTTCAATAAATAGCTACATATAAGTAAGTTAGGTATCTACTTTACATATGTAGCTAAAGTAAATACTTGTGAATTTTGAAATAAAAGTAAATTATAAAATGTTAAAGGTTCACAGTCCAATGGTCATTCTACAAATGGGTACCAAATACAGTATGTACGTACATAGATACATGCTATATGTATTACAAATACATATTATAAATTAAACATTAGCATTATTTTATATTTTACACTTTATTTTAGCTATTTGCCTTAGTAAATATGATCTTGAACATAGTACAAAGTGGTTCTTAAGTGCTTACCGTTAAAAGTTGTCATATTTGGAACATTTCAAATAACTCTTTTCAAGGAAACAAAGAAATTCTCGATTTGGATTCGCCCATTTTTAGGTTTTCAATTTTGTAGGGGAGCCCCCTAAGAATCTGTTCTGTCAGATGGTTGAGGAGAAAAAATTAGTAGAAGTCGGTCATACATTTTACCGCTCTAGGGATGATTTATAGGCAGCTATTGTCGATTTTCAGCTAATTTTTCTGTCATTTTGTATGGGAGTTCCAATATAGGATGGAGAAAGGCGACAAGTATGTTTAGGGGAGGAATATTTAAAGGAGTCACTCTCACATTTTACCACCCTAGCGGCGATTTTTATAGTTATTTTTCGATTTTCTGTTGTTTATATGGTCATATTGTTTGGGGGAATCCCCTTAAACGGTTGTTGTTGTTGTTGTTGTTGTTGTTGTTGTTGTTGTTGTAGCAGCAAGAATACGCAATTGCTTTGTTTTGTTGCCATACAAAGCATTTGCGTATTCTAATGAGTTGAATGTACCTTGGTCGATCATGTGGTCAAGTACTTCTGGAACGTAGAGCCGCCTATTCTTGGGAAGACACTTTGCTTCGCCCTACGAAAGCAAAAAAAAAAACATTTGAAAATCGATAAATATCTCCAGGGATCGTCTCTAGAGCGGTAAAATGTATGACCGACCACCATTAATTTTTCCTCCTTGACAACTCCTCCAAACTTAGTTACCCTCTATTACCACCTCTTAAGGAGATTCCTATACAAAAAGCATATCAAACACATAAAAATCGACAAATATCCCAGAATTTGCCTCTAGAGTGGTAAAATTTATCATAGACCCTCAGTAATTTTTACTCTCTCACACTTCCTCCTAACAAACTTACCTTCCATTACTCAGCTCTAGAGGCGATTTCTGGAGATATTTGTCGATTTTCATGTGTTTTTTTTATCACCATTTATGGATGATGATGATAGGAGGTAACTTTGTTTGGAGGAGATATCAAGGAGTAAAAATTAATGGTGGTCGGTCATACATTTTACAGCGTTAGAAGCGATCCCTGGGAACTTTTATCGATTTCTGACCTTTTTGTGTTTATTTTCTTCCACATTTTGACTGGGTAAAGTATTTGACCAATCGCCATTAATTTTTCACCCACAACATTTTTTTCTGAGCATACTTATTCCTTATCTCCACCCCCAGAGAGCGGCTACTCTACGAAATTGGAATTACTTACTTACTTATGTGGCCATATCAACCGAATATCGATTTAGGCCGAATATAACATGCTTCGCCAGCCTTCTCTGTTCTTCGCTAGCTGGCGCCAGTTAGATATTCCAAGCGCCGTTAGGTTCTCCAGTACCTGGTCTTTCCACCGGAGGTTAGGTCTTCCTCTTCTGCGGCGGTCCTCCGGCGGATTCCGAATATAACACCTTCTTAGCTGTAGCGTGTTCTTCCATTCGCTCGACATGACCTAGCCAGCGCAGCCGCTTTATTTTGATGCGCTTTACTATGTCAATATCGGCATACAGCTTGTACAGGTCATGGTTGTACCTTATTCGGTACTCGCTACCAACACAAATAGATCCAAAGGTCTTGTGTAGGACTTTTCTCTCGAAGACTCCAAGTATTCGCTTATCCGAGGTGGAAATTGTCCAGGCTTCAGCGCCATATGTTAGGACGGGCATGATGAGAGACTTGTAGAGTGTAGTTTTCGTTCTTCGAGAGAGGGCTCGACTTCTCAATTGCTTGGAATTTTAGTACAAAAAATTAGCACCTGTTGCTTTGAGGTCATTTTCGGGAAAGTCTTCAAAGTTTTTCGAGTAATCATCGTACACGTAAGAAGAGTATGGCATATCAATTATATTAGTGTTGCCACATTTCATAACTGAATAATACAGATTTGTGGGATGGGATTTTTTCTCAATGAACATGTTATGTAAATAGATTAGAAATATAATTAATTTTTTATATATTTTCTGTTGTTGTTGAATATTAATGATTAATTAAAATGTTTTTCAAATTTGTTTGGTATGATATAATTAATTTCCTTAGTATAAGTACACTTGGTACTTGATTTTATTATCAGCTTGTATATAGAATATATTAAAATTATAGCTACATATGTATTATTATAGGTATATAGATTAGATTAGCGATAAAAATTAAGTTAAGTTACGCATTGGCCAATTTTAATGCAATTTTTTAACATGTTTATTCAATAGAACGGAAAAAGAGGTAAACTTAATAACCATAGACGAATAATAATAATAATAATGATATGATTAAATTTAAAAAATATACATCGATAACACTGTGACCTGCACAGAACTACTGAAGATACCTATACCTATAGTATAATACCATAATTTAGAGTATCATCTGACTCTTCTTGAGCAAAATCTTGAAATTTTTGTTTATAAAATTCTTATCTTTTTTGTATTCCAGCAATGCCTTGGTTTGGCATGGACATTGGTGGCACTTTAACAAAGTTGGTTTATTTTGAGCCCAAAGATATAACACCGCATGAACAAGACCAAGAAGCAGAAATATTACGAAACATCCGGAGATATTTGACTAAGAATTCTGCGTATGGAAAAACTGGTCACCGGGATACACATCTGCAGGTAATTGATTTTGTATTTGTATTTAAGAAAATGTCTACAGTATTGTAATTAACCTCAGATTAAATGTGTTTGCATGACAGAAATTGTCTGAGTTCACCAGTACAAAGATCTAGGCTTTGTTTTTAGTTGAAATTCTTAAGAAATATTGTCATTGATTTGGTATTGAGTCATTCAACATCCATCTAAAGTCCAATTCCTGTGTAACCGTTGAGTAGTGTCGGCATGTTCAATGGGTCAATAGGAATTGGGGTCTATCCGCTTTGTATCACAGGCTTTTTCCTGTATGGTATAATACTCCGAATGCAATTTACCTTAGAAGATCGGGAAAATGTCATGGGAAGCCAAGGCGTGACTGTATTGTGGACAGCACACAATGTTTCATTATCAAAAGGGCAATTATTCCATTCCATTAGGTAATTTTAGAATGGCTTGGAAGTGGAAGGGAAGTTCCATCTCACTGATGCTGGTTACGTAAGATTAGGTTATTGTAGTTGCCCAATCACTGAGACTACACATTTAGGCCAGAAAGGCCTGTTCTGATAGGGACCGACGGCAGAACCTTTGTGACACTACCTTTTCTGGGCTTTGACACAGAGCTCTTGAGGAAGGATTGTTGGCAAATTGATAATGCCGGAAGAATTACCAATTGCTTGCCGACAGGTGGGCACCGTTCGAAGGAAAAATCTGTTTCAAATTTAAAGTTGCCTCAGCCGCCGATTGAACCAACGACGTATGCATCAGAAGGGCAACGTACTAACCACTGAGCTACGGCATCCATGTCACTGATTCTACTGTGGATTATTATGATTAGGGATATGAACCTAATTCTATTAAGGGATGGCAAGATATGCCTGAGAGTTGTGCAACTATTTTCGACACTGGATGTTATCTGTGATCACTTGCGAGTTGATAACCTTTTTTCCCGTTGTCCATGACTACGAAACTTGGTGGTGTTGAAGTGAAGCCATTTTCTCTGTAGCGACGTTTTAAGACAGACTAGATAGACAGCGTCAAGTCGCTTCGACCTCGTGGCTTTCTGTTCTGTAGCATTGTCACAAAATATGATTTGAATCGCCTTTTGGTTCTTGAGGTTTCGGTGTCTGTAAATGTATTGGCCATCGAGATCTTTTCAAATTGCATCTAATTGATATTGCGCAGCCGCGTTTATCCGCATTTTATCAATATAGACATATAGACAGGATTGGAAGGTAATTCAGGTCATCCGCGGAGGACGTACGATGATCTCCATTTTCTTCAGACTTCCAATGGTGACATTACTAAGCTTAAGTCGATGAAATAGCTGAGGAATTTTTCTTGAGCGAGGTTGCTGAGTTCTGGTTGTGGAGGTGTTCTTGCGGACGATATTTGATTTTACCGGCCGCAAAGAAAATCATTCCCATATATTTCCACTCATCAGGCATCTTCAATACTGACCTAGTGCGGCTGTGCACTGTGCACTTTTGCATGGGCTGACCCTTGGTGCTGAGTGATGAGCATTTTGCGGTGTTTAATAGTATAACACAGAAGTTGAGCTTGTGTTGGGGATCAATCTTGCAGGGTTTTTTTTTTTTGTAATATGTTGTAATATGAAAATTTTACATGTGCTAAGTGGTATGTCCGCAACATGGTATTGCTTTGAAACAGTTAATAATGTTTCTTGCCAGCTCATTAGCTTTCCCAGGTTATCACTATGGTCCGAGGTCAAAACTATGTGTACATTGAAGTATTCGGCATACGAATGATATATTTGATTTGTTTTTTTTTTTTTACTTGTGAAAAAAAAAAAGATTTTTCTTTTGAACGGTACCGAACGGCAGTAACAATTTGCCAAAAATGCTTCTTAAAAGAGCTCTGTCACAAGGGTTCTGCCGTTCGGAACCGGCTAATATAAGTAGGTCCCTTATAATGCTGTCCAAATTTAATACGCAGTATTGGAAGAGTAGCTCGGTGGTATCACAATGGGCCTTTCTGGCCTAAGTGTGTCCTCTCAGAGAGAGGGCAGCCACATAATCTAACCTACTTGTGAATAACTTTTAGACATTAGTGAATAATTATTGTACAAATGTATTAATTAGTTTCGCTAACAAATTATACAATAAGCGTTGGTAGGGAACCAAGTTCAAATATTGCACCGACAAATAACAAATAACAGGATGTACTCTTTGTGTGCTTATTGGCATACTGGTTGCTCGTTTGCATGCTTGATATAATATATGTGCATACTGAATAAATGAATTTATTGTCAATTCACAATAATTGTTTACATTACATATCTACATATAGGCATATTTGATTATTTACTTTTCTATTTAAAATGTACAAAAAGAAGAATCGAAAATAAATAAAGAAAAACACTGTTGCTGTGATCTAACCTTCGCACCTTTGGTTTCATTTTTAACAGAGAACTACTCACTCACATTGTTACTGTTGCAGCGCTGTTATCGTTATCGCTGTTATTTGCAGTTCGATGTTGTAATGTCGCATTGTCTTTTATGTATGAATATTTGCATTTCATTAAATGCGCGATGTATTGTATTGACATTTTACTTTGTTATTTTGACGAATGCAATTTAAATTGCAAAATTATGAAAATTACAACAAATAATAATGTTTCATTTTTCTTTTCATACAGATGGATAATGTTGAAATACGTAAAAGACGAGGTTCCTTACATTTTATACGATTTCAAACAACAGATATGGGCAATTTTCTATCGTTGGCCAAACAAAAGGGTATGGCCGAACTGGTGACAACAGTTTGTGCCACCGGCGGTGGTGCTTACAAGTTTGAGAATGATTTTCGCGATCAAGTAAATATGAAATTGGCAAAATTCGATGAATTGGACACACTGATCAAGGGTATTTTATTTGCTGAAGTACAAAATCCCACTGAATGTTATTACTATGAGAATGCCGGTGATATATCGTAAGTGTGATTTTGAGTTCAAAATTAGGGTTATCGAGCCTGAAGTGTTTTTTTTTTTTTTTAATTTTTTTTTGTATAAATTGAAAATATTAATTTTTGAATATCAGAATATCATATCTATTTTTTTACAACAACAATTTTTTTATAAATAAATTTTTGCCACTTTCGGGGACAGGAATAGTTAATAAAAACTGCTGAATCTCTTGTGTTTAAAGCCATTACTTTTCATTCATGTGTTGCAATTTGTAATTTTCTTTGAGAAAGCTTATCTCAATATCTACAGAACTTCAAAAATATGTTGTTTTGGTCGATTTCTTATTTTATCTTCTATAATTCAGTAAATTTGTGCGAAATTCTGGTCATTGGTCAAGTCCAGAGATATTGCTTAGGGGACTGACAAATATCTGCTATACTGATGGACCCAAAAACCTCGATTAGCGCAGGTTCCAGGTGGTACTAGGACGATATAATCAATTTGTCTTTCTCCATAGGAATCAAGACGGCCGAATTCTTAAGGTGGCTTACCGGATTATCGAGGAAAAATTGTGTGAGAGGCACAGAGGCATTTTGCAATGACAGTCAGGTTGCACTTAACACCCTTGTGAACTCTACCAGTTTTCCTAAAATGGTCAGTTAGTATAAGATGAAGTTAAATAGCGTTTTAAAACGAAATAAACTGTAATTTATATGAGTTTCCGTATACTGCGGTAACGCAGAGAATTTATTGTCCCACCACTTGACCATTTAAGGCTTTGCTGGTACACCTATTGGTCCAGAAACAATTTTCGGGGTCAGTTCTGCGGGATTCCTGCAATGAGTCAACGACTTTTTCGATGTCATTCACAAAAGAATGTGGTTTAAACTTGAAGCATGCAAATTTGCAATAAGCTTTGTGAAAGAACTTGAGAGAAGTTTGGCGCAATTTTCGATGTCAAATGTGGAAGTCTCCTGCGATGGATCAACGACATTGTGCATATCCTATATCCGTCTAGTTCTTCAGCTTTCAAGCTTTAACATAATGGTCTGTTGACTGAGTACCTAGGGTCTTCTCACCATAGGGGGCTCTCATATAAAATCACCAGGAAAACATCGAAAATTAATCCCACAACTAAACAAGAATGGCGATGAAATATATAACTGACCCTCTGACTTCCATCTCCACTTCGTAAGGGGAATCCTATACAAAACTATAAAAAATCTACAATGGTTACCCAGAAATCATCCCTGAAGTGTTGGAGTGTATGAACGACACCCAATAATTTAGAGGTATTTTTTTTTTTTTTGGTATTTGAGACTTTGATTCAAGTCTTCATGCTATGCTAAAATAATTTATTTTCGAAATCACGGGATTGATAACCCTAAACATTTATAAACATAACGTTGCCATATATTGATAATTTAAATTTTACTTCCCATTTTTGTATTTAGAATAAGTGAAAAACGTGCATTTGATTTCTCACAACCATATCCATTTATATTGGTGAATGTTGGCTCTGGTGTATCGATTTTAGCTGTTTATGGTCCCGATAATTATAAACGTGTTTCGGGTACAAGGTAAATAAATTTGGTTTATTTTATTGTTATGAAAAATATTTGAAAATTAAATGTTTAATTTACAGCTTAGGAGGTGGTACATTCCTTGGTCTATGTTGCCTCTTAACCGGCTGCAATTCATTTGAGGAAGCAATTCAGCTAGCAACTAAGGGTGACAATCGTAAAGTTGATAAATTAATTAAGGATATTTATGGTGGTGATTATAATCGTTTTGGTTTACATGGTGATTTGGTCGCATCAAGGTAAAATATTTAATAAGAAAATAAATTAATTAATTGAATAATTAATTTGATTTTTATTTTGTCTCTCTTTTTTTTCTAGTTTTGGACAAATGCACATTAGAGATAAACGTTCATCGGTATCACGTGAAGATCTCGCTAATGCTACACTTGTAACTATAACAAATAATATTGGTTCTATTGCCAGAATGTGTGCATTAAATGAAAAAATTGATAAGGTGAGCAGATGATCGATGCTAATTTGCCATTGCATAAATATTTAGAGAAGTTCTTAACTCACAAGCTCTAAAGTTTGGACAAATTAGGAACTTTTTTTCAATTTCCCCCATAAAATATCGCCTTTAGAGGTGTCAAATGTATGCCTACTAGAGTTTAGCACGATTGATTACTGTATCATACGAGTCTCGATTACAGATACTCGTGTTTACGATGCTGCGATATATTTAGAAACTCGTTTATTCGTTTACGGATAATTATGAGTAATTATCATTGCATCGTGAGTACTACGAGTTTGTCGAAGCACAAATTTTCGTGTGGAAAAGAAAACAAGCAATAGATACCAAACGATTTTACATTTATTGTACCGTATTCATACGCATCGTACTCGCCGATGCTTACATGAGTACATTTTTAGTTAATCGCGTTGGACTATAATGCCTACCCCTTTTAATTTTCTCTCCCCGACTTTCTGAAACATACTTTTCACCTAACTCTCGTCCTTATGTTGACTGTGGACGCGACAAAATTAACATTTTTATAAAATACACTCAACGCTCGGGTGCCGGGAGCCCTCGGTAATATATAAGCATACCACGTAATTCTACTCGCTAAAGTGGCTGTCATATGAAATGAACGCAAAACACTTGAAAATCGTTCAATAACTCCATAGTTACCCAGAAATCGCCTTCAGGAGAGTGAAATGTATCTACGACTTCCACTAGTTTTTCCTCTTCAATCGTTTTTCTGAACATTCTTACCCTCCATGTCAATCCCTTAGGGGAGCTTGGATCTCACCTCTCTCTCTCTCTCTCATATGTCCCTCTTAAGATGGTAAAATATATGACTTATCGATATTCATTTGCATTTCTCAATAATTCCCTCTAACATACTTACCTCATATCTTCATATGTTAAGGGAGTTTCCAAACAAGATCAAAGAAAAAATAGTTCTTTTTACTTTTTGCGAAAATATTTAGATGAAAAAAATCAATGGGCGTCGGTGATATATTTTACCTTTCTAGTGGCTCTAAGGGTGCCGTATTTTGTGAAAATGTAAATTTTGTGGCGCAACCCTCGTAAGGTCTGCAGATAGGTGAAAAGTATGTTTTGAAAGAAATGTTGTGAAGAGAAAATTGGAATCAGTCGTACAGTTGACATCTCTAGAGACGATTTCAGCGAGCGAAGGGTATAAATTTCATAAAAATATCAATTTTGTGAATGGTCCCCCCTAAGGGGACATATGTAGGTGAAAACTATGGTTCGATAAAATGTTAAGACCCCTATTTGACAGCTCCAGAGACATTTTATCAACTTTAGAGCTTGTGAAACTTGCTATTTTGTAGTTTCTTATCAAATCAAATATTTATAGCCGATGAAAATGTGAATCTGAGTTCAAAATTTGTCTTCCATACATTTGACGACCGTTTATTAATTTTCACCATATATTACAGGTCGTTTTCGTTGGTAATTTTCTGCGTGTTAATCCAATTTCAATGAAATTATTAGCATATGCAATGGAATTTTGGTCATCTGGCACAACAAAGGGTCTCTTCCTCGAACATGAGGGTTATTTTGGTGCCTTGGGTTGTTTATTGCAATTTAATGGTGAAATTGCGGCCGCACTAAACGAGACATCGGAAAATGCACAAAAAACAAATGGTTCAACAGCATCACCACCATCATCATTATCATGAACAATATGATCAGCATCGAAAGTATATCTAAATAGTTTACTTATATGTACTTGAAGTATAGCAGCAACATACATATACAATTGTGTATATGTTTTTACAAATTATTGAATTTATTGCTTAAAAAAAAAAAGCGGAGAACATGGAAAAAAAAGCAGATGACATCACATTGTCATGCGTTGAAATATGATATTTTTTTCTTTATTCTTACGAGTTTCCGTTCTATAAGTAACCACAAACATGTACTTCAAAAGCCTATGTATAGCACAAATTTTTCTTTATTGTTTTTATTTTCATTTTTGAATATATCAATTACTACAAAAATATCACTACAGGCACGCACTGGCATGGCATACATATATAACATAAGTATGATAATGAGAAATGGATCAGAAAAGAGTTGAATCAAATTGAAATGCATCAAATATGCTCTTTATTTAAAGTTGAAAGTTTATCAATTCTTATAGTTGACACATTTTGCAATTCAACTCGTCTTGCTCCAACATCAGAGTCACCATCATCATCATCACTACATATGTAGTTAGTTAACTATAGTATATTGTAAACTGAAAAATGTAATTTGTTTACTATAATTTCCATATCATATTATTATTATTATTAATATGCAATAATGTAATAAATATTGCATAATTTCCATTTATTTAAAAACAAGTATGAGTACACATATTAATATAATATTATAATAATATTTTTTGTCAAATTGCAAAATCTGATGGTATTCTTTTATGTATGTTAAAGAAATTTTTGTTTTTCACATTTTCTTTTTCGTAAATAATTCTATGTAGATTTCAATAATGATTGGTATTTTTGTATGAAATTATTTACATTTTGTTTTTTTGCTTTTTTTGTATCAACACAATGAAAAGTTATACAATAATTTTAATTATAAATAAATGAATATGTAGACAAGAAGAGAAGGGAATTTCATGTGTTTTATTCTTTATACATTCTAAGAGAATTAACATTTTTATAAAACATTTCAAGAAATTTCAAGAAACTCTGTAAATTATAATTCTCTCGAAAAAACAGCACCTTAACTCTGTAAATTATAATTCTCTCGAAAAAAACAGCACCTTAGCTGTCTCATCGCTGCCGAAGAGTTACATTTGCATAGGATGAATTTGTACATTACATTGAGAGAGAGAGAGTGAGTGAGAGGTGATATTTTCATACCTTGATAACCAAATTAAATGCAATTATAATTACTTGGTCATTTCTTTTTCTTTAGATGCAAAATTTAAGAATATTTTTTAAAAGTGAAAAATGTCAATTCCAAAAACGCATCTCATACAAACGACAATATAGTGGTACTTGTTCATTGTAATTACCATCACTGTTAAATTAACATTATCGCCATCGTTTAACAGCTCTCATTTCTGTTATACTTGTCTTCGAAATCGTTTCGGTGTACGGAATAGCATTCGTATGAAAATAAATTACGTGATACGATATACGATATATATGACCAAAGATGACTGAACGTAATTTATTTTTCACTTTTGTCTTTACTACATTAATGTTAAGTACAATGATAGTAAGTTAAATGAATATTACCTAAACTAACTGCAAGTATGGTAGAATATTTCACATTTCTTTTATTTTGAAGACATTCGGATCAAAGAGAATTTCTGGAGGAACGATTTCAAATCAAGAAAAATTAAAAGATATGGCATTTTGTGAATTTGTCATTCAAGAAGTACTACATATGAATTGTAATACTCATATTTCATAATCAATATTGCATAATAATTTACAGAAATCCACAAAATGGATAAAGTGAAAACACATTTAACGACGTTCACTCCAAAACCAGAGGCAAACCAGTCACATAATACCAAATTAAGTTTCGTATTGTAATTTGGAGTTAAGATGAAAGGATCAGACCCCAAGAGTGCACTCGACCAACAAAAGACACACAGTAAATAAGAATGTTGTTTAGCTGGATTCTGAATCATTGTCAGTGAAAAATTTCAAATTATTATTTTTAAATTGCTCATACTGTATATGTATATTTAAAATTTGTTGGATTAGCTAGTATATGGTCTATTTCCGTATATGAAAATAAAAATAACAATAATAATATTGGATAAATTCTAATTTAAATTACAACTATAAATATATGTTAAATGCTATGCATTAAAACTTATTATTACTAATGATTAATTAATAATATAAACTCGTATATAGCAAAAGATTTAATTTAAAAACAATATTAAAACTAACATATCTGCAAGGAGTGGAATGGATAGATAGTAAGCAATTTCTAGGTAAGCTGCATACACATTTGAAGTTAAAAACCATTTGTCTCCTTTAATCGATCAGTGATGTATATGACTTTTCAATTTATATAATACAATACAAATAATAATTATATATGTAGGTACACATGATGTGATGTATGTATGATTTTCAATATCTACGCATTTCACTAAATATATTACTATAGTCACGAGCAGGAGCACAATCGATTTTAAAATCGAATACACGCAAATTATGATCGGTGGCAACAAAAAGATAACGACTATCACATGCAATACTATAAACGGGAGAACTATTATGGCGACTGCGATGTGGAAAATACAATTGTACATATTTGCCAGGCACACGTATATCATAGAGATTAACACGACTATGGTATTTCGTACCACACAACACCGCATATAGGCCATCATATTCAAGACAATAGAATGATGAATCAAAAGGATCCTCCCAAATGGCCTCATCACGATTCGAACGACGATCAAACATACGAAATGTTGTATCAAAGTTGGCAGTGAATACAATATGATCGTCATCTTTCAATTTGAGATCATAAATTGATATGGTGTTCGAATTGAGTATCGTTTCGAAGCCGCTGTCAATTAAAAGTTGCTATTATTTGTACCGTATTTATTTTATTTATGCAAGTACATACCTTTCCACATCAATTTCTCTTAACGCTCGTCGACACACATCTGTATACAAACCACCATAAAGTCGGTCACCATGATCGTTAAATTTTAATGCTTTATACGAATGTTTCAGCTCTGACATCATGTCCAAGTGTATGAGACCAAATTCATCCGAACGCCGCCAAATTTTTCCACAACGATCAGTACTCGTTACATATATGTCGTTTGCAAAATCAACACAATGTAAATACTCTTTGGGCGTATGCAATTGCTGCTCAGTGGCATAATCTCCCTCATATATGAAACAATTGCCACAAATACGACCCACAAACATTGTATCACGACGCTTGGCAAAGTGAGCAATATCCGTTTTGCTACTGGTGGCAATTTCTTGTTCGTAACGTCGTTGCAGCGGTTCCTTATGTAAGCGTCGATGTTTTCGCAAATATCCAGCATTTGTGATGTACAGCCAATCACGTTCCAATAGCAATTTCGTTGGAAACATTTGCCTATGATAAAAGTAATCATATTCACGATAGCGGCCCTTTAACCAATTACGATTCACACTAATACGATCTATATATGTAAATGGTTGCTGAGTTCTATTAAAGCAAAAAACATCAAGGAATAGGCCCAATCAAGTAAAATGAACGCATAAATGTCATACCTTTCATGTATTCGTGGTCCATCACGATGACCGCACATAAGTAAATCTTGTGTTTGTACATAAAATATATTTTCTTCTATTATATCACGTAGCCGCCAATGTGTGTCACATAAATTGAATAGCTCCTGCTCTGAGAGATATTTAAATATATACAGCAGACAATCCACATTTACATCGATTAATTTCATTTTCACTTTATTTTACTAATTCCCCATTCGATGCAAACATGTAATATTAATTTTGGACGACACCTTCTCATGCTGCACAGCTGTTTACGTATTTTATAGAAAAATCAAATTTACAATAAAAAGAAGAGCAAATGAAACAGCTGTTCCGATTATATTTCAGTAATGTCATCCCAAGAATAGACAATTATAATTTATTGTATTCTATACAATTTGGATAAGGATTAAAATATAGATAATATAATATGACTTCATTTATATGAATTTGTAAACAATAAATTATACATTTTTAAAATATTTTAATATTTTTCTTTATAAAAATACGACTCTGTGCAAGCCTAACTTCGAATTTTCGAACTTGAATGCAGTAAACATGATTGCATACTTTCGAAGGTGCCATATTCTATGGGTGTTTCTATTCAAAATTTAAAAAGTATGAAACTACATACTATAAAAGTGGGATTCATGCAATCGTATAACTCTATAAACCGTATAATTTTATTTGATTTGCACGTATAATTTTATATGATTTGTGTAAAGGCTGTAAACCAATCAGAATATAATTGTTAACAACACAATAAAAATGCCGAAATTTAGCAGAAAGGGAAAAAATTCAAAATAATGCTTGGACTGTTTAAGAAAAGTGAAAGTAATTATATTTAATATAAATTAAGTAAATTTACCTCTAATTTAAAGTACTACAAAACAAAAGCGTGCTCAACAGAGTTGCATTTCAAACTGTATAATTTTATCTGGTAATTTAAACTTTTACGAAGCGCGTAAAATCTTTTTCATATAAATATATGACAGCTGGTTTACGAGCGTATAATTTTATAAGGCTTACGCGGCTTTGCATGAATTCCATTAATGATTGTGATATAATCACAGGTGTATGCTATACTGTAAACGGGACAGCTATTAAGCTTGCTACAGACGATGCAAACAATTTGCAGCAAGTTGATTGCTGCAAACAAATTTGCGTGTATGAACAGGCAGGAAAACATTTTGCTGCAAACAAAAATTTTGCAATAACTGTTTGCCGCAATATTTTTTGCTCGTCGTCTGAATGCGGGACTTTCCCGGACTTTTGATTGCGGTTTTTGATTGCTTGTTTGCAGCCAGTTGTATTATTGCTGCAAACAAGACAACATCGTTAATATGTGGGATAGGGAATTAACTAAAAAATTAATAGAGGAGTATGAAAGTTATACCGTTCTGTGGGATGTGTCTTCACCAGACTATAAGAATAAATATAAAAAACAAAGTGCATATTGTGAAATTGCAAAAAAAATAAATTCCAGTGAAGATCAAATTAAAACGAAAATTCACCATTTGCGCACCCAATTTATGCAAGAGTTGCGCCGAGTAAAGCAAAAAAAGAGTGGCCAGGGTACCTCAGACAACTTTACCAGCAAATGGGAGTTTTTTAATGCGCTTAACTTTATTAATAATGATAAAGGAACAAATTATAAAACTGAAAATTTGGTAAGTAGTAAAATTTATTGCAAATTATGGATATTTATTTTACAGATACTTATATTGCCATGAAACTTCACCATCAGGCGAAACAAAATAATGTTTAAACTCTTCACGAATATCTTTTGCTTCAGTACAGTTGTGTGTATTTCTCTGAAGTGGTAAGCAGTTGCCAGATGAAATTTCAAGCCACTCATTTGTTGAACTAGGAACCTAAGAAAATAACAAGGCACTATAAATTATAGAAAAATTAGAGTAACAGCAAATTTTTTTAATTTGATTTTTTTTTTTTTAAATATACATATATAGGATCTAAATGAAAGCGTCGTTGATTCAATTTTGATAGAAGAGTCACCATCTGCAACTAATCCATCAACACCAACACAAGAGGCACCGGGTACATCAAAAACAAAAAAAAAAAAGAAAACTTGATGACGTGCAATTTAACGACGAAGATGCATTAATTAAAAAAGCATCCGCTTTAATTGATAAACCAGCTGATGAACATCAGGTTTTCGGTGATTTTGTGGCATCTGAGCTCAGATTGTTGAAGCCACACCAAAATAGACTTCTTCTTCGCAGGAAAATTCAAAGAGCTTTATTAGAAGTATCGGAAATGGACAACGAGGGTACTTTTTCTCTCTCCACTTCTGCTTCAACTCTCGTATACTCGTCTACCAATTCACCAGTTTATAACATTTCTGATGGTAAAATATATAAGATGACTGTTTTTATTTACCTTAAGATATTCCCGTTTCAGGCATTTATACACAGCTCGGCAACATTCAGGCACAATGCTTGACACCGTACTCACCGGGATGCGAAAAAGATACATCATAGAATGATATGAATCAACTGTAAAAAATTTAACTGAATAAACTGGAAAAATTCATCAAAATGTTTATTATTTTATATACATACCAGTAGCTAAAAAACGTAGTGTCAGGGCTAATCGCTTATTTGGTGGAATCGCAGGGCGCATTACAGTGTCTTTTTTAGTTATAAGATGTTTAACTTTTCCTAATAAAAAGTTAAAATCATTGACGGACATCCGGAAAAAATTGAAATAGCTTGCATCATCCTCATTTTGCAGTTCTTTTAAAAGGTTCTCATGAACGCCTTTTTCATTTCTTTTGGAAATCCATGGTTTCACCCAGCACTTTCTTTCTTTCACCAACTTCAAACTTCTTTTTTTTCTACGTTTAATTAAAATTGCTAATACAGCAATTGCAGCGATTCTTGATTTTTGTGCCGACATAATTTAAACACGCCTTTATTGTTTGCCTTTCACAAAGAAACTGAAAACATGTGTAAACTCCAACGCAATATTTTGCACGAAATAATCATGCAAAAGTTTGCATGCAAAACGAAAACTGATTGAAGCAAGAAATTTTCATGCAATATTTGCATTGGTCTGAACAGTTGTGCAAACATTCGTTGCAAGTTATTTTCAACTTGCTGCAAATTGTTTGCATCGTCTGTACCAAGCTTTACGATTGTACATGTTTATTAGGCACACGTATATCATACAGAGTAATAGTGCATTTACATTGGGTCGAAATCCGAGATATTACGAAATCTGCCGAAATCTATAGGATTTCGCCATACATTTTGTGAGATTTGAAATTTTGGTTTTCGGGGGAAATCTCAATTTTAATGAAACGTAAAAACCTTTTTATACTAAAAATTACAACCCTAAATCTGAAAATGAAAAATGAGAACATTCCGTTTGAATAATAAAATTACGGTAAATGGATATAAAGTAGAAAAAGCCGAAAAATTGGAGGATTTGAAGAAGTGTTTCCTCCATAGAATCAGTACGCTTTGGACATCCGTAACCAGATTCCCATTTCCGTCACGGCATGAAGAGGCTCCGGGATTTAAGCCGCCATTCAGGCGCTTGATCTTCTCGAAGAATTTTCGAGTCTCATTCCTGTCGCCGCACAACTCTATCTCCTCACACTCGCGTCTTGTTTCCAGTTGTTTACCAGCTTTTAATTGGTGGAATTCCACAATTTAACTCAAATGAGCTGCTTTTCTTTACTTTCTTTTATGAACCCTTTAGCAATATAAGGATTATCATCGGCTATGCTTTATTAACAGTCTTAAGTCTGAATTATAGAAACTTAACGAAACTTAACTTAACTTAGAAATAAAAAAATCATTAGACTATCATTAGAGTAATCAGATACACAGTAGGCCTGATTAAGCAATTATACTAGATTAACATTGGGCTTCATTTTTAATCTTTGCTGGTGGTTCTTTGGACCGGATATAAAAACATAAGCACATAAGGACAAGCGAACAACAGAGGAGAAAATATACAATATATATAAATTAGATCAGTTGATCAGAAAAAAGCACACCGACACGGCGAGAGTGTCGAACATTCATGAGGTGAGGTTATGATAGAGAGAAAGAGAGATTCACATCGCACATCCGCCATAATTTCATTTACACTCAAACTAATGCATTACGCTCCACTTATAGTGCGGTTAGTCAACGTGTATCGGTAGGTAACGAACCTGCTGTTCCGAGCTATTTCATACAAAAGCCATAAGAGCGATGATTCAAAACGTATTGGTAGGTAACGTAACGTTGGAATCTGTAGAAATTAGATTTACAACGGAGCGTATGAGAGTCATTCTCTTTTCTTACTATCATATTTCTATTTTATAATAAAACTAGCTATCTCTTTCCTACTTATATAGCATATGGACTGAGCTATTCGTGTTGACCAATCGCAGTCCGTTTTTTACATTACTTTACTAAACACGCTGTTACCTTGCGTGTTGACTAATCGGACTATGACGATTTTGCCATACAATGTAATCATACGTCATGTTTCTCAAACACGTTCGACGCTCACAATGTGGTTGTGTCCAAATGGATAATGTTTCTTTGCTTTTATATTTTTAACTTTGGCTTGAATTAACCTTAACCTTAACCCTACCTCAATACGAAGGTCTGCAAATCTCATACAGTGATCGATTACCAATTGCATTAGCCTCTTGCCATCCACACACCATCTTATACACAAACCCTTTTATCCCATCACGTATGATCGGTAAATAATAATAATAAAAACCCTCTGAATGTGTGCAATCAAATTTACGATATTAAAAGAGAGCACAGAGTCGTATTTGAAGAAATAATTATTTAAAATGATTTATTTTATATGACAGTTGTACAATAAATATGAAAGATGTAATATTTTCTTTTTCTCCATTTCATTTTAAAGAGCACACTCATTTATATTTTGACCGTTAGTTTGTTTTTTTTTTCTTTCCTTTTGCTTATTATAAGGCACACACACAAATGGCTATACAGCATGAGAAAGTATCGTGGAAAGTTAACGTTACATCGACATTGCACCGAATGGGGAATTAGTAAAATAACGTGATAATGGATTTAATCGATTTACATGTTGATATTCAGATTCACATATATAATTTCCTTTCAAATCGAGATCTATTAAAATTATGTAACGTAAGTCCGCATCTAAAAGATATAATCGTACAATATGTTTTGCCTGTGCGAACCCGACATTTACTCATGTGTGGTCATCGTTGTGCACCACGCATAGTTGAAAGGTATGTCCTTTACGGCTCCATTGATTTGGGCGTGTAATAATATTGTAATATTAATAATTGCTATTGTAGCACTCAGCTGCCATTTACATATTTAGATCGTCTTAAAGTGAATCGCAATTGGTTGCAGGGTACTTTTCGTGAATATCAGTACTTTCCCCATGAAAAAGAAAACTATGTTAAATTGCACTTAGACCGTGATTGGCTGTACATGTCACTCGCTGAAAATTTCGGCAAAATACGTAGGATGAGGATGGATGAGGAACCGCTGCGGCCCGATTTCGAACGACAACCTGAAATCAAAGCCAAAGCAAATATTTGTGGCTTTGTTAAACGCGATGATACCATATTTGTTGGTCGTGTTGATGGCAATTGTTCCATATATGAAAGCGGCGTTGTCACTGATCACCAATTGAATATGATCGACGAGAATTTATTGAATGTTGATTTTGCAAACGACATATATGTGACAAATAATGTTTATTGTACAAGAATATGGAGACGTTCGAACGAATTGAATATGATGAGAGAGATAAGAGAAGAGTATAGATCACTAAGATTAAATGATCGTGGTGATCGTTTCTATTGTAGCTTGTCTTTCAGATGGCGTAGTGGCATGTTCAGGGAATATGATGTAGAGAGGTATGTAAGTACTGGAAAACATAAGAATATGCTATAAATATTGTATACGCTTTCTTCACAGTGGCGTCGAAACGAAACTCGGTTCAGATACCCACCTTATTTTTGATCTCAAAATAAAAGATGAGCATGTAATATTCACTGTGAATCTGGATAATACACTTCGTATGTTTGATCGTCGTGCGAATGATGATGTGCACACTTGGACGTATAAGTACGGTTGGACTAGACTCGAGTATGATGGCCAGCATGCAGTTCTGTGCGCTGGGAAATTACAAACTTATGTTCACCTCATTGATATACGTGTGCCAAAAACTCCTGTAAGATCGTATTATCTTCGTAATAACGATAGTAATATTCGCATTAAAAGTATCGCATGTGATGGTCGTTATCTGTTTGCCGCTACGAACAGTGAGTTGCGTGTACTCGATTTTAATTCCGGTCGTGACGCTATTGATAATAGTATTCCTAAAATTTTGCCACGACAGAGAACCAGATCAAATTAAAATCTAGAGTGAATTCTGGTACATCACATTATGTGTACCAAGCATCATATAATTATTATATTTAATACTATTATAGAAAGATACATTAAATCTTTCTCAAAATGTATTTTAAATAATAACGTTCATATCGCCTCTCAAGAAGAAAGCAAACGAATTTACGTTATTCTAATTCGAAAATTCGAAGTTTGCCTCTCTGGCACAGAGTCGTATTGTTAACAAGCTGCCCATAGAAAAGTGTAATAAAAATGAAATAAAATTATAATTTACTAGGTACAATATGAAATCCATTTTATACACTATAAATTTAGTAATATTTAACCATGTCATCGGGCTTTTACCGATCAGTGGGAATGGACTTCCAGATCGCAATGGGCAGAAGCATGGTATCCAAAGTGACAACAGAAATGCTGGTTCTTCTGTAGCGAAAGCTTTACCAGAAATGGCTAAAGCCATGAGTGATAAAGCGATGAGGAATGACGAGGTTTAAAAAGTAACGTCTACGAGAAGTTTGGCATATCAGGCATTATAGGGTCGATCTGCCTATCTGGTATTTAAAACACATTTCTCATAAATAAAGGCATGTGCTTAGGTAACAAACAAACAAACCAAACACAGAACATTAATTGAAAAACGGCAAGAACCGAGTTAATACTTCCTTTTGCGATCTCTTTCCAAATGGAGCTCCTCAATCTCATGCTGTGGCAATTTCATGCTACATCATTGTGCCATGTTAGTTCGCTGCCTTAATCTTTGTTGCGGGGCAGCCACCCCTTACCTACCTACATAAGCTTTCCATAAGTTAAAATCGACTTTTGCTGATTTTCTAACATGGTAAACGATTTGCGTATTTATAATTTTGCTTATTTGCAACTTTTCTTTAATTTAAATGCATACTGATAAGCAATCTCATCCATTTCACCGAAGTTCAGCTGAACGGAATAAATCTGTAAATAATTTCCGAGAATTGATGTGCAGGATACCAAAATTCTGAAGCAAAGCCGTTCCCACTGATTCGGATTTTAGAGCAGCGTTGCATTGGGAAGTATTTTCGAAAATCGGAATACAGAACACCAACTATCGAAATTAAATTCATTTCCAAATAAAGTAAAATGAGCACGAGACAATAAGATGGAAAGAAAACGAATGCGAATAATAATAAAAGAAGATTCTAGAATGCTGCCACAGAGTATAAATAGCCCGAGTTTGTTGAGTGATGGATATAAGCGGTTTGAACTTCCGAGGAAGTACTATCGAACCGGATAAAGCTGATGCTCCAAAGCAGGTTTTTCAGGTATTGTGGCTTTAGGCGCCTGAGAAGCCTGAGAATATGGTTTAGTGCTATTGTATGTAAGCTTCTCCATAACCGAAGCCCAAAAAGCCTAAAAGATGCCAAATTTCGTAGTTGTTTCAGGCTTTGCAGGCTTTTCAGAAGTTGTCTGACAGTTAACTCAATCGCACATTAGAGCTGGTGACCATGATTATGGTAATGGTGCAGTGGATGTCAATAACACACAAGGAAAAATTATTTATTAAATGACAATTAATATGGAAAAAGGTGAACAAAAGTACTGAATCAATTAAGGGGGATTAACACCTTGTCACTTTCAAAAAATAATTTTTTTTTTACATTTTTCTGATCTTATAAATCAGCCTGTAAAAGGATTCGTCTCTATTTCGAGAGTATAGCTCAGAAAATCCAGTTTAATCGTAAGTCTCATGATTCACGTGTTGTACTGTTCTGAAACTTTGAACGCGGTTTTCCGAAACATTAATTTTTCAAACTGGTGTACACGATTACGAGAGAACAAATCAACGTATCGGATTAATTTTTTTTTTTTTATTTTTTTCAGAAAACACGATCGTTCATTTTTAAGAAATTTCGATTTACTGCATTTTGAAAGTTTTACATAAGACAAAAAACATAGTACGAAAATGAATTTTGTGAAAAAATACCCGCCATTTTGTGAAAAATCGAAATTTTGAAAAAGTGAACGATCGGGATCTCACTAATGTAACAATAATTGAAAGTCTTCTTGGATTTTTGATTTCAGATAACTAGGGTCGATCTAATCATGTACACCGTTTGACCTTTCACTTTTGAGGCGCGCGCTGTTAATGTCATCTCAAGGTCTTGTAAGTCAACATGACTATGGAAAAAAAATCATGTGCGGTATTCTATTGTTCTACTAATAAATAAAAAAAAAATTCAAATGAAAATCTTTTCTAGTTTCTTTACAATAAATTGTCAAAAACTAGCTCCAAAATTGGCTTACAAGGTGTAAGTCCCCCTTAAAATAAAATGGTAAAAGAAGTATCATTTTCACTTTAGTGTATATCATTTGTCGAAAAACTTATTTCTACACTTTTGAGTATTTGTCAACGAAATAAAACAGGCGACACACTGGTGAGATGGCACTTCCAGTCTTTTTTTCCCATTTTGATTTGCGGGTTCCGAACGGCAGAACTCTTGCGACATCATTTTTTCTGAGCTTTGCCACAGTTGCCATGGTAACAATTTACCATGGAAAAGCAACTAGCTTTTACTACCGAAAGAATTGCCTATTGCTTGCCGATAGGTGGGTACCATTCGAAAGAAAAATCTTTTCGATATTAAATTTGTTATGTTTCAGCCGGGCATTGAACTTTCGACCTACAGATCAGAAGACCAACACACTAACCACTCCGGTACGGCACCCATAATGTTTATAATGACAATATTTACAAATATTTATTGAGAAATGTTAAGGCTTCAAAGAAACGTCAAAAGTTGATTCGCTCTCCGGTTTGAATGTCAGAGACTTTTTAATAGCAAATATCGGGTGGTGCGATTGGATGACTTTTGTCACGATTGTTTCATCGAACGCTTTTATACGCAAGTCAAGCGAATAGGTCTGTGTAATTTAAATAGCCGTAGCCATTGAAATTTACATTGCCAGATGGATATGTCTGAATGATGACGACGCAAATTCGAATAAATATTACGTTCATATTCTACGTTCATGGAACAAAAACCGCACTTTCAAAGTGACCAACTTATTCTTCAGTAAAATATCAGCTGTTCCTATCTAACACAATATAATTATGCAGCACAACTGTTGCCAAAACAATTTTTACAATATTCTTTGGAGCTATGTGTAATATTCTCCATCAATTTGCTATAGAGTATACTGTGTGAAATATTGAAGCCTATGCTTAACAATCTGATTGGACCTTATCAGCGTGGCTTCAGACCTACTACACAACAATGTCTAAGGTCGGTATTCATGCGAAGTTCATTCGTCTTTGCAGAATGACACTGTGTAACTCCCGTTGTGCAGTGAAAATTGGGAAGAACTTCTCCCCGTCGTTTAATACCGAACGTGGTTTTAGACAACGTAATTCGTTATCGTGCGACTTCTTCAATTCTATTATGGAGAAAATAATACGAGCTGCTGATCTACGACATAATAGCCATTACCTTCAACAAAAGTGCCACGCTGTTGGCGTATGTCAACATTGACATTGACGTAATCGGCATGAACACGCGATCAGTCAATATACTATTAATCCGAATTTTTCTGACAACATCAATAAACTTGATGCTCATTATTTAAACAATTTTATGTAAGACAAAAATCCGGTGATCAGGTTGGAGTCCTTTCAATCTCTTTGTTTAGTTTTCTAATCTTGAAGAACATCCCCGAAATAACATTTCATATTGCTTGAGGTTTATAAAATCATCATTTATGAAATGGTCCTTGCAAATCACACTACGAGGGCGGATTGATAATGAAGCTACCTAAGTAGGAAAAAAATATTTTTTTTTTTCAAAAACCATTTATTTCTCAACATAGTCTCCTTCTACTTCGACACACTTAGTAAGACGATATTCCAACTTTTTTATACCATCTGAATAATATGATTTGTGGAGCCCCTCAAAATACGCGTTAGTTTCGGTAATCACTTCTTCGTTTGAGCTGAATCTTTTTCCTGCGAGCCATTTTTTCAAGTTTGGAAATAAGAAGAAGTCACTAGGAGCTAAATATGGACTATAAGGTGGATGATCAACCAGTTCGAAGTGTATTTCACGTAATTTTAGCATCGTATCTAATGCTGTGTGAACCGCTGCGTTGTCTTGAAGAAAGAGTACTTTATTCTTCTTTAAATGTGGTCGTTTCTTATTGATTGCATCATTCAATTGATCCAATAATGCACGATAATACTTTCCTGTGATTGTGGATCCTTTTTCAAGATAATCGATAAGCAGTATTCCGAGTGCATCCCAAAATACAGTGGCCATAACCTTGCCAGCCGATTTCACTGCCTTCGCCTTCTTCGGAGCACTTCCACCAGCTTCCACCCATTGTTTCGGTTGATTTTTGGTTTCAGGTGTGTAGTGGTGGACCCACGTTTCATCGACGCCAAAAATCAACAGGATTACGCTTTATCATGTACAAACACCGCTGTGAAGAGGTCTCTCGAACAAACGCGGCATAATGTCAGACGCGGCACTTTCAAAAAAAAAAAAGGTTTTTGTGTTTGTGCTACCTTTTTCGTACTTAGGTAGCTTTTTTATCAATCCGCCATCGTACTTATAGTAGTTGAAATGACTTGATCGCCAGCAGAAACCAATCCATTTTTTTTGCCAAAGCCACATTACATGGAAAGGAAAAATAGTTCTTTAATAACAAGTTGTCGGAACTATCATTATTGCAACTCGCTACTACACACTTCCATTTATAAAAATCACATTTTTTCAGTAGAAATTCTTTTAAGTAACCGTGTACTATGCAAATGTAAGAATTACAAAAATTTATTTGCCCTTTTTAGTTAATTTTGTTTTCGCGTATGATGTCACCATACGAACAGCTGACTATCAAATTCAAACCAAAAAAAGACAGCTCTTCATTCAGAATAAAAGTCAAATTGAATTTATCTTCTCAAAAGAGTTCAGAATTTTTATCGTTGCTCTCTCGATTCTCGGTGAGAGAAAAACACACAAAAAAAAAAACAACAACCACGGAAAGAAAAGTTCTGAATTCGAACGATGATTCAGCCTTTGATATGCATAAAACATAAAAAAAATCCAAGCTACTGCTTTTCTACTGCTGCCTGTTTGATGTGCCTTGGTGCAAACAAATTTACGATATTAAAAAAGAGCACAGAATCGTATCTGTATAAATAATTATAATGATCATATAGGAGTCATGCAATACAAATGAGCAATGTGATAATTTATATTTTGTCTATTTGTTACTCTCTTTCCTTTTGCCTTTTTATTATTATACAAATAAACAGCTAAACAGCATGATAATTAACGTTACATCGATATTGCACCGAATGGGGAATTAGTAAAATAACGTGAAAATGGTTTTAGGCAATTTAAATCATGATTGTCTGCTATATTTATTTAAATACATTCCAAATGAAGATCTATTAAATTTATGTAATACAAGTTGGGATCTACAAGTTTTCATCGAAGAATATATATTACATGCGCGAACACGAGATATACTCATGTGTGGTCATGGTTGTGGATTACGCATATTTGAAAGGTATGTCCTTTGCGGGTCCATTGTAAAGTACTTGATTTGATCTTGTAAATAATATTCAATTAATTTTGTAGAACTCTGCAGCCATTTACATATGCAGATCGTGTTAAAGTGAATCGTAATTGGTTGCAGGGTAATCTTCGTGAATATCAGTACCTTTCTTATACAGAACCAGACTATGTTAGATTGCATTTAGAACATGATTGGCTATATTTGTCAATCTCTGAAAATTTCGGCAAAATGAGGAGAACGCATGAGGAACCGCTGCGACGAGATTTTGAACGACAACCTGAAATCAAAGCCAATGACAAAATTTGTGGCTTTGTTAAACACGATGATACAATATTTGTTGGTCGTAATGATGGCCATTGTTCCATATCTGAAAGAGGCGTTGTCACTGATTACCAATTGAATATGACCGAGGAGTACTTACTTGATATTGATTTTGCAAACGACATATATGTGACAACTGCTGAATTTTGTGCAAGAATATGGAGACGTTCGAATAAATTGAAAATGATGAGAGAGATAAAACAAGAGTATAGGGCAATACGATTAAATGATAGTGGTAATCGTTTCTATTGTGGCTCGGTTTACGAAAATCCTGATACCAGGTCCGTATTAAGGGAATATGATGTGGAGAGGTATGTCGGTCCTACAAAGCATAGAAATATGCTACAAATATTATTGTATATACGTTTATATGCAATTTCTTCACAGTGGCGTCGAAACGATTCTCAATTCAAAAACCCAGCGCATTTATGATCTCAAAGTGAACGAGGATGAGACCAAAATATTCACTGTAAATTACTCTAAAAAACTTCTTATGTATGATCGTCGTACGAATGAAGATGGGGGCACTTGGACGGACCAGTACGGCTGGTCTAGACTCGAGCACGATGGCAACAATGCAGTCCTATGTGCTGGGGCATATGATCCTTATATTCACCTCATTGATACACGTGTGACGAAATATCCTGTAAGATCGTATTATCTCCGTTCTAACGATAGTGAGCTTCGCATTAACAGTATTGCATGTGATAGTCGTTATCTGTTTGTCGCCACCAATCGTGGTTTGCATGTACTCGATTTTAAATCCGATCGCGACCCTATTGAGAATAGTATTCCTATAATTTCGTCACCAAAGAGAAACAAATCATTCTAATATCTTGAGCGAATTGTGATACATCACATCACAAACGCGTATTAAATATTTCTCAAAATGTAATTTCAATAAAAACGTTCATAATCCCTTAAGAAAGCAAACGAATTTACGAACGAGAATATCGTTCAAAAATTCGAAGTTTGTCTCACACTGGCACAGAGTCGTATTTTTATAAAATAATAAGATGTTCATAGAAAAGTGTAATAAAAATTTAAATAAAATTATAATCTATTAGGTACAATATAAAATCCATTACCTAGCGATATGTGTTGACTAATCGCACCACATAAAACAATAAAAAAGTTAGAGACGAATGCAAAATAATAAAATCAGATTCTAGATTGTTTTCGCAGAATACCAATATAGCCTGAGTTTGTTGAGTTTGAGTTACAGCGCAAAAAAAAAAAAAAAAAGCTGTCACTGTTAAATTTTTGAATTGGATTTCAGCGCAAAACTTTCATATTTATCTTACTGTCTACTTTGCTAACTATCTCACTGCAGAGTTGTTCATAAGCAAGCCAGTATAAACGGCCACTTTGAAAATCTAGAACTGACCTACCCGACATTTTTTATTGTCGGCAATAAAAAAAACGAGTAATCTCTTGTAATAGCGACATCGTACCGTTTTCTTATTACCAGTCGCTCTAAAACGCTTGCCGAATGAAACTCACCTGACCTGGACGAGTCGTTCTCATGGTTCCCGGTTATAGGCGAAGACATTTGCATGAAAAACACGTTGTTTTGTAAGCGAGGGACGCACGAGGAAAAGAAAGTGGTTTTTGTTTCTCGTACATTGTGAGACGCTAAAAAAAATTCATAGTTCGATTAAAGTGATACTTTTATCATTTAATTTTACGTTTACTCACCTTTTTTTACACCTTTTATTGTCTGAAATTTGTGTAAAATTCTCTTAAAATATGGCAAAACATCTATTTCAATTACACCATTACCATAATCATATTCACCAGTACAAATGTTCGAATGAGTTAACTGTCAGAGGGCACCTGAAAAACTGAAATTTGACAACTTTCAAGCTTTTCACGGTTTTCGGACTTCGGTTATGGGGCAGCTTTCATACAAAATAGAAGTATCATATGAGCTTATTGGGTAGCCAATATTGATCCAGAGAATAAGTCAAATTACCTTTATTAGTACTATTTGTCTCAAAATGTGTGCAAAACAAGTCATATTGTAACTGTTTAGAAGGTATAGCAGGAGAGCTTCTGTATTTTGTTGTTGCTTGAAACCTGTGGAATGTCAAACACGAAATGTCAGATATGTCTGTTAGTGAATGTAAAAAAAGTTTGACAACAAATAAAACAAACAAAAATTCATAATTTGATAGTTTACAGTAAGGCAGTTTACAGTAATAGCCTAGACAGACGGCAGCCTAATTCCGGATTACCGAGTTAATTCAAATTAACTCGGGCATTAACTGCAGCTAATCCGCATTAACTCTATGAGTTAATTCTCAAAATAAAAGAGAGGATTAGGGCAATTTGCGATGGCAACACTGCTCAAAATTTTCTACTGTGAATTTTTTTCGATCCATTTTACAAAATATTAGGTGTGTTCGCTAACAAAAAACTTTCAACAATTGTTAACAGTTTTCAACATGAAAATCGTTGGCGAACAAATAAATCCAGCTGTCAATTACGATCTGTGAATGTCAATTTACAAATTTTCTGATAGTTTTCAGTTCACGTACTTCTTGTAGATTTTCTCATATCGAGAGTGACAGATGACAGAAATTGATAGTGATAGTAATGTAAGTGAGCAGACCTAATAAAACAGCAATCAGAAGTGTGTAGTTCATATTTATTCGGATTAAATGCGCCGGTAATCAGGATTAACGCTGCCGTCTGTCTAGGCTATTACAGTTTGTTGGGATAAAATATAAACAAACAGAAGTCGCATAAAATGTCAAACCAACATATCATATACTGCTGCCTGTTTGATGTGCCTTGGTGCAAACAAATTTACGATATTAAAAGGCAGCACAGAGTCGTATTTCTAAAAGTAATTATAACAATCATGCAATAAAAATGAGCAATGTGATAATTTCAAATTTATATTTGGCCTGTTTGTTTTTCGTTTTTCCTTTTACTTTTTATTATTATTGTATTTTGTGTTCTTCATAACACAATCAAATCAAGCATCATAAGGTATTGCCGAAAATTACATCGTCATTGCACCGAATAGAGAATTAGTAAAATCAATTGACAATGAAAATTTACGAAATTTACTATGATTGTCTGATATGTATATTTAATTACCTGTCAAATCAAGATTTATTCAATTTAGGTGACGCACATTGGCGCCTAAAATATATAATCGAAGAATATATGTCATGTGTACGAACACGAGATTTAATCATGTGTGGTGATCATTCTATTCTTGAAAGAATAGAATGATCGTTTACGGATTCATTGTTAAGTAGTGATTTGGTCTTTTAATGATGATGTTTACTCTCAAGTTGGATAAAACACTTCGTATATTTGATCGTCGTTCGAATTGTGATGTGGCAATTTGGAATGATACGTCCGGGTAGTTTAAACTCGAATACGATGGCCAGTATACAGTCCTATGTGCTAGGGCAGTACAAAATTATATTCATCTCATTGATATACGGATGCCAGACATTCCTGTTACATCATATTGTCTCCGTTCTAACCATAATGATGCTCGCATTAATAGTGTAACGAGTATCGATAGTCGGTTACTCATCACTATTGCGACTGACACTATTGGCTGCATTGAAACGAATGTCAACAAAAAGAAATAAGCGATAACCAGAACAAGCGAACGAGAAAGGAAGAGAAGAATCTCGATAAAGGAAGATTCTGGGTTGTTGCCAACAGAGTATAAATAGAATCCAGTGATCGAACAAGGTAATTCAAATAGAATTAAACGCTCACGGAATAAAAACGTAACAATAGTATTGCATGTGATAGTCGTTATCTGTTTGTCGCCACCGATTATGATGTGCGTGTTCTCGACTTTAAAGCCGATAGCTTTGTATATTAATTAAATTTTATTCAATATGTATTTTAAATAAAACCGTTCATAGTCTCTTCAGAAGTTTGTCTCTCGACTCTGGCACAGAGTCGTATTATTATAAATAACTATATAAATATATGTAAAAGTGTAATAGAAATGAATTAAAATTATAATTGTATCTAGACAATATAAAATCCATTTTTATACACTAAAAATTGATTAATATTTGACCATGTCACGAAATCCGATTTGAAACGCTGTTCAGCAATATGTACCGATTTCGACACAAAGACATTTGCATGAAAAACATTTTCAATTCTCTTAATGTTTGACATTACGAATGACAAACAGAAAACATGTCGCATGTATGTGTAACAAAAACATGCAAATGTCTTCGTGTCTAAATCGTGATTAAGAGGGCATTTTTGCTGAACTATCCATATTCTTGCGCAACAATCAGTATTTGCCATATGTACGCCGTTTGTAAAATCAACACCAACTAAATCCTCATGGGTTATATTTAATTGCTGGTCAGTGCAAGCCAAACCTCTTTCATATATGATACGAACAACAAATATTGTATAATCGTGTTTTACAAAACCACAAATATCGAAACGTCGATGCAGCGATTCCGCATGCATTCTACGTATTTTGCCGAAACGTCCACCGATTGACATATATGTACATACAACCAATAACATTCTAATTGCAATTTCACATTGTTTATTCCTCTAAAACGAACATAGCTATAATGACTATAATTGGTGCCATGCAACCAATTACGATTCGCACAAATACGATCTACATATGTAAATGGTTGCTGAGTTCTACAATATGAATTCAATATTACTAAGATCAAATCAAGTATTTTACAAGGGACTCATAAACGACATACATACCTTTCAAGTATGCGCGGTCGATCACGATGACCACCCAGAAGTAAAACTCGTGTTGGTGCATGTAATATATATTCATGGATTATAGTTCTTAGCAGCCGCGAATAGATCATTTTCTGAGGGATAATTAAATATGTTTAGGAAACAATCAACATGTATATCGATTATTTTCATTTTTATTTTATTTTACCAATACCCCATTCGGTGCAACTTTCGTTGTAACGTAAATTTTCATCATTCTGCATAACTGCTTATGTTGGTTTATGAAAAAAAAAAATATATATATATAAAATAATAATAAAAAGGCAAAAACCAGCAAAGAATTTATAAATGCGTGTGTTCTTTAAAACAAAATTGCTTATTTTTTAATTACACAACTTCTATATAATTTTAATTATTCATAAAAATACGACCCTGTGCTCAGTTTTAATATCGTAAATTTGTTTGCACATACACCTTCAGAGTTGTTATATTCTATGTGGGTTTGTATTTAAACTTCATTTTGAAATTGCATTCGAATATTTCTTTTTTCTGGACATGTGCATGTACATATGTAAGTATAAAATAAAAAGAACTATTTTATATAATATATAATGATATTATATTTTTTTTTTTGTTATTTTGGATCGCAGTACTATATATTATAATTACGAGAGTTTGTCTAATCACATTTAAAATCGAATACTTGTAAATTATATTCGGTGGCAGCAAACAGATAACGACTGTCACATGCAATACTATAAATGGGAGCATTATTATATCGGCTGCTATGTGGTGCATACGTTTGTACATGTTTGTCAGGCACACGTATATCATACAGATTAATACGATTATGAAATGTGCTACCACACAGGACCGCATACAAGCCATCATAATCGAGGCAAGACAATGGAAAATCACTCTCCCAAATGGCCTCATCATGGTTCGAACGACGATCGAACATACGTAATGTTTTATCAATATTGAGGGTGAATATAATATTGTCGTCATCTTTCAATTTAAGATCAAAAATAAATTTAGTCTTCGAATTGAGTATCGTTTCGATGCCGCTGTTAAAAAAATTACATTGTATTAATTGTAGCATGTATACTCAACTATGTACATACATGCGTACATACATATGTACGTACCTCTCCAAATCAATTTCCCTTAACGCTTGACTAATCACATCGTTAGCCACATATAAGCCACCATAGAAGCGATTACCGTGTGCATTTAATTTTAATACTTTATATGAATGTTTCAACTCGGACATCATGTTCAAGTATATGAAACCAAATGTATCCGAGCGTCGCCATATTCTTCCACAACACCCGGTACTTGTAACATATATGTCGTTTGTAAAATCAACACAATTCACATAATCCATGGGCGAATGCAATTGCTGTTCAGTGCCATAGCCACTTTCATATATACAACAATTGCCATCAACACGTCCAACAAATATTGTACCATTGTGTTTTGCAAAATCGACAATATCTGCCATGGCGCCGATGTGAAGTTTTAGTTCGAAAAATTTGTGCAGCGGCTGCTCACGCAATCGTTGTAATTTCAACAAATGTCTGGATAATGTGACATATAGATAATTACGTTCTAATATTAATTTAGTCCGAGATAATTTACGCTTATGTATATAGTTACGCGTATATTGTTGACAGCGGCCCTTTAACCAATTGCGATTCACTCTAATACGATGTTCATATGTTAATGGCATCTGAGTTCTATGGAAAGATAAACAATAAACAATAAAACCACTAAAAACAATTACAATGAACATTTATACAACATATGCATGGATGGATCCTACCTTTCTTGTATTCGCGGTTCATCACGATGTCCACACATGAGTAAATTTAGCGTTTGCACATAAAATATATTATCTTCGATTACATGTCGTAGCCACCAATGCGCGTCACATAAATTAAATAGATCCTGCTCCGACAGATATTTAAATATATATAGCAGACAATCTATTTTTAGATCAATTATTTTCACTTTCATTTTATTTTTCGGTGTAACGGTATAATTATGGGCGACACCTCAAGCTGGATAGCTGTTATTATATGGCAAAAAAAGCAAAGAAAATATAAAAGAAATAACCACTAACAGCTATACGAATTTAATTTCAATAATATGTGGAAAGATGTAAAACTTAAATGAGTGTATTCCTTGCGTTCAAGGCATACATTTTCATATAATCAATATAATATTATTAAATTTGTTTAAACATTTGTATTTTATAACCATTTGTTAATTTGTTTGCTTAAATTCTATAAATAAAAACAGATTTTGAATATTTCATAAAAATACATCCCTGCGCCTAAGCAAGATATACTTGTAATATTCGAATTTTCGAACTTCGATATCTCTAATTTATTAGCATACTTTCAGTGCTACTGTAATGTTAATAAATTAAATAAATATATGGACCCGTTGTTATAGTGAAAGTTCAGATCATCTAATATTTAATATCAGAAATAATGAAGGAAAAATTGTATCATCATCACTCATCATCATTCATTTTGATCGGCCTAAAGACTACACGTACTCTGTGTTCGAAAAATGAGTATCATTGTGACGAGTTGAGACTATTATTCGAATGCGATTCTAAAAGTATGCTCTTAATATTTTTCATGGTGTGAAGTTCGGATATAAACCACTATTAAGGTTCACAATTTCGAAAGGAATAATTATGAACACCAAGATGATAATCCAAGATAGAAATTTGATTTTTTTATTAATTGTGGACATTTTGCATTTATTATATCTTCATAAAATTCGATTGAATAATGTACAATACAAACTAAACCGGTGAAGAAGTAACACTCTTTTTGTTACAGTGCTTACGAAGAATTGCATTCTAGAGTGAATTTTGCAGGAGTTGCAAAAGAAGGAGTTAGGAACACCTTCTCTGCTGCTGCTGCTGCTCAAGTCTTAGGAAGATGAAGTTAAGATTGCCAAGCAATTGCATATGAGAAGCAGTGCTTGTGTGTTTCAGCACAGCGGTCACGAAAGATCTATTGTGCATGCTATAAGACCCTAAGGATGATTGATTTTATTTCGGAAGTCTGCTAGGTACTTGTAAGTGAGAAGAAGTATGAAAAGAAGCGGATTCATTTTCCTCACAATCTGACACAATCATCTACAAACTCAATAAAACGGAGAATTAATCAAATAATTAAATTACTAGAGCATTTCACAAGTTATATAATTTGAATTAAAAGGCAAAATTTTCGACGTAATAATTCCTTCAAACCTTTGATGCAAATGTTATGAAACTTTCTTCATATTTAACTCTCTTTACTGATCCCGTATCATCGAGCTATCATGGCAGCCATTTTAATGCTGAAGAATAGCAAAGCTGTAGGTGCTGATATCCTGCTTGCCGATTATTTGAAACCGGAGGCGCTAAGCTGTTCGCATGTATTCACTACACGTCAGTGGGCCAAGCAAAGTAAATGAGCACAGCTTAACAGATCCATCATTGATCGCACATTTTCACACTATGTCAAATCCTTGAAGGAGACCGTAGAAAAACATATCGACAGGCACAATCTATTTGTTGATTATAAAGCGACTTTTGGGTCTCACGGTGAACGAGGGCAAGACTAAGTACTTGGGGTCAACAAAAAAAAAAAAAAAAAGAGTGCCGTCATCTTGGATACTGTGTTGCTGTTGACACATGCATTTTTGATGACTTTGTCTATCTTGGAACCAGCATTAACACCAGTAATGACGTCAGCCTTGAGATCAAACTTGCAAATTGGTGCTACTTTGGGTTAAAGTAAGCTATTAAGAAGTCTACAGCTCTCTAAAAGAATGAAAACTACACTCTGCAAATCTCTCATCATGCCTATTCTTATATATGACGATGAAGCCTAGACCATTTCCACTTCAGATGTTGGGATGCTTGAAGATTCGTAGATATGTAATTATCCTACGTAAGATTTTTGGATCTATTTGCATTGGTGGCGAGTATCGAATACGATACAATTATAAGCTGTACGAGCTGTACGAGAGCGTATTGAAATTTTAGCCGGAGTGCTGGCTAGGTCATGTCGAACGAATAGGTGAACACGTTCCAGTCAAAAAGGTTTTGTTATTTGTGGAATCCGCTGGAAGTTGATGTAGTAGAGAAAAACCGAACTACTGGTGAAAAATCCAACAACAGGAAAACCATTCAGCACTTGAAATTTCTAACTAATGCCAGTTAGCGAAGAACAGGGATGGCCGGTGAAGTAGAATATCTTCTGCCTAAATCGATTTTCGGTTGTAATGCTCACATAAGTAAGTAAGTAGAATATTCGTTTGACATTTTTTGTTTTATTGTCTCTGAAGCAGCTTTTATAGCCATCCCGAAATAAGGTGTACCCGCTTACAATACTATCATCAGAAATTGTACAGAAAGTATGAGAACAGAAAACTCGAAGAGAATCGCATATTGACATTTACAGTTCTCAAATGACAGTTGTATTTTTATATGTGACAGAAAGTCACAAATTTGCAGCTCTTTTGCATTTTTGCGATTCTTTTGACACAGAGTACGCGAACAATTGTAAACAATAGTCTCGACTATTGTGTGACACATTTTTCTTTGACGAATTCCAAGACACGCCATTTTTGTAATTTCTCAGGATTTTGCATATTTCTTCGGAATTAGTTAATTCATTGAAAAATCCGAACATCTGGTTCAGTTTTTGATGATGTTTTGTTCACTTTAACTACGACTACATGTATGTTTTCCTACAAAGTACGATTATTCACAAGTGAGTTTATTTTAAAATCGCTTACTATACGAAATATCACCACCACCACCACCACCACCACCACCGCTACATTTATTATTTTTGTATGTGTTAATCTGTGACTATTTTAAAAATCTTTTAAGTATACGGATTTTAGTCATTTTAATCAGGAGTGATCATTGGGACAAAAAAAAAAAAAAAATTTTGCAAAAATCTTAATCAGCTAAAGCTGCTTTACATACATCCTATACGATAGTTAGTTATCCTAGGTCATTGTATTGTATTAATTCACTAGTACAGGTAGAAGAGCATAAGTATATTATCCTCTTTTTGTTTCATTGTTGTTTCAAATGAAAATTATCATGTAGTTATTTTGAAAATAACAAAATTGTATTATTTTAAAGTTATATTTTTATTTAGTTTTACTTTTGGGAAATGTCCAGTTCGATTTTTTTCTTTTCTTTTTGGTTTGTTTTTTAATACAAAACATATGCAATAGGAATATGGTTTAGTATAAATGTTATAAAGGAAATCTTAAAGTAAACCGGTAGTGCGTTATACATATTAAGACACCTACGTTTTCTCTATTTTTTGTTGCTGTCTACCTCTCTGTGAATTTGTTCACGATCGACCGTCAGCCGTAACGATTTTCTACTTACAAACCGTATCTAATATACTCTACCTACATATGGCTTTAGGATAAATTTGGAAATTTTTGAAAATTTCTTGCCACTGTAAAAAGGGTGTTCTTTTTCATATTTGTTTTTGATTTGATCCTGCCGATTATTATAAGCTTTGGCTAATAAAAAATTCCCACTTTATGCTGTAAACAATGCAACTGCATTAAGTAAGGTTAGTGCGACACCCCTCTCAATGAGGGAGCTCACTCAAGCCAAAAGAAGTCCCAATACCTACCAATCGGAACCAATCGGAACTGGTTTTGAACCTCAGAAAATTCCCTATTGAAACTTCTAAGAGTCGTGCCAGGTTATTTAGGTAATAATAACTTAGAAATTTTTTCCTTCCAATATAAAATGCAAGGCAGTTGCGCGTAAAGGTCTCCAGTTCATTTTCATCCTCCTGCAGAAATAATTTATCAGATGGCCTATGATAAACCACTATAACCACTCCTACAATGGCAGAGATATCGCTTTTGTGTAGGTCAATGAGTGTCCTAGTATGGTTTTTACTAGCCGTTGCCCACAACTCTACATCACGGTACCACAAATGGGCGTTTCGAAGATTTTATCCATCTTCTTTGCACAGCGTTGAAAGTTGATACTTACAAGTTGTGTTTGCACGTTTAGAGTGGAATTACTAAAAGTCTATTTTCATTTTTAAGTATCTCTCTCTCAGTTGTTACCTGTCTTGCGAGCCCGTCCGCTCTGCAGTTTCTTCTTATTCCCCTATGACCGATCACCCAGTTTAGAATCGGCGCCTGTCCAAAATGCTTTTAGATTTAAGAAGAAAGACATTTAGAATTTTTATTACAGCTTGGCTGACATTCGGGATGAAAATGTCTCTGGGTGAGACATCGCTCTGGTTTGATCCAAGTGAATGCAATGTGAATTGCTTTGACCTCCGCCTAAAATACACTACAGTGATTAGGCAGGCGAAATGAAATGTTTATATTGTATTTATCCGAATATATGCCACCTTCCATACTTCCATCAAGCTTAGGTTTTTATTCAAAGTACTGCCCAACGTTTTTATTTTTTACACATTTTGACCGCCTCTCAGGCAATGTGAGGATAACACTGCAAAAAATGTTGCTTTCTTTTGATAAAAACCATTCAGATACCCAAATATTTCAGTTTTTCAGATGTATCGATGAAAACAAATGGTAATTAGAAAAAGCCAAGTCTGGAAAGTACGCCGTGTTGGGGCAAGTTTTCCCAGCCATGTGATTTCTTCGTATCCTGAACTGATTTTGCTTTATGTTACGGAGCGTTGTCATGAAGCGAAATTACCTTATTGTGTTTTTTGGCCCATTACGGTCGGTTTTCAATTCAAGCATAATTCAATTCATAATTCAGATCGTCGATTAACTGAGGGATATTTAGCAGAGTTCCTAGGCATCTTTCCCAGCAAAATGTTAAACCTTATTGGAAAGGATAAAAAGGATTTTGTACATTATTTTATACAGAATTGAGACTACCACCGTGATCAGAAATGAAAACAAGACGATATGGAGTGTTGTGAACCAAGTCAGACATCTACAAAGCATCTAGGTTGAGGTTCATGGACTACAAGCCAAGTTCATGTTAAAAAATTATCAAAGAAGCGGTTTTTTTTGGGATGTAAAAGCAATTTTGTTGATGGATTATCTTCAGATTACAGATTATTATGTAGATTATTTCTGTAGCCCTTTCGAAAAATTAAATATAAAATTTTACACACCTTATCAGACAGTTTACTAAAAAAAAAACAAGAAATACCGCTAAAATCAGTGAGTTAAAGTAAGAATTTTTGCAACATGTAGCCTATTAAGCCATTAAACCTCGTTTTAGTAACTTTTTTGACGTGGGCTGTTGTTTAAAAATTTCGGCAATATTTTTGACGTTTATCAGTTGTCAGTGAGAGTTTATTTTTGTATTTTTTTTATGTCACTTGTGTATTTTAAGTCTTTTCTATTTTGGTATTTACATGAACGATTTGAATTTTTGCAGCTGATAGAATTGTCAAATGTCAAATATGTCAAAATTATTAAGAAATTTTTGTGTGACAATGCAAAATAGCGAAATTCGGGTTTTTGATGAAGTACGAGTTCCATCGAGGAACAAACGCGGCAGAAACAGTTCGGAATATTAACGCTATTTGACACTAAAATCACTTCAAAGCAGATAGTATCCCATTGGTTTCTAAAGTTTCGTCCTGGCGACTTCGATCTGACCAACGAACCATGTGGACGACCTGAGGAGAAGGTGGATAACGACATGCTGAAAACCACAATCGAATCGAATCTGGGCCAAAGTGTATACGATTTATCGTTGATGTTTGAGGTGTCCATGGAAACAATTTTAAGCCATTTGGCTCAAATCGGCAAGGTGAAAAAGCTGGACAAGTGGGTACCACACGAATTGAACGATGACCAAAAACTTGATCGCCTCGAAGCTTGCCTTTCGCTTCTTGTGCGCAACAAAAGCTAACCATTTTTGAATGGAATTGTTGCGTGTGATGAGTAATGAATCCTTTACGATAATCGTAAGCGTTCATTGCAGTGTTTAGATCGAGCTGAAGCACCGAAACACTGTCCGAAACGGAACATCCGCCAGAAGAAGCTGATAGTGACTGTTTGGTGATCTGGAGGCGGTATAAGCCACCACAGCTTCATGAAACCGACGAATGTCTACTATATGCAATTAGACAAATGATGTGGAATCTTGCGATTAAACAGCCGAGATTGATGAACCAATCGATCCCAGTCCTTGCACACACACTGCACGAGTGACTGTGGCAAAGCTGCAGGACTTAGATTTGGAATCTCTCCGTTATGTTATGTCTTTTACTCAGCAAACTTTAAGGCACAAATGTCGGTCTTCATAAAAAGAAAAGTTCAGACACTTTACCACTATTCCGACAGCTCAAACGAGAATGATGTCTGAATGCCATAAAATCAATCATTGTTTCGTATTTGAAAATACTGAACAAAAAAAAAAAATCCTCCCATAAAACAACAATCAACATAAAAAAAACACCTTTTAAAATTGTGTCCTTTGTTTGTTTTTCAAATTTGCTTCTTTATCCAATATCCTAGCGTGCATATTAATCGCAATGTTTTGGCAAATCTGTAACTGTCATGAAAATGTATCCTCTGTGCATACACATTACATAAAAAAGGGCAACTAATTGAACCTACCGGCTAAAGTATGACTAAATTGTCTTTTATTATGACAGTTACTAGGTTGTATTGGAGAAAGTTGCTTCGCGGCATGAGAGTCACAAATCAATTTTCTTTAATGTCCGTACAATATTCATATGCACATGGGTGCACAGTTATCCTTGAAAGTATACTTGGTAAAAACAAAATGTGACAAAAATGATTTTACCCATTTTTATACGCTCCCTATAAGGCTTAATATTCAATACAATAGACTGGTCACACAGTTCTACTACAGTGTCGCGTCATGTAATAGGAATATGGCACAGACATATGACGAGATGTTTGACGAAGGTATCCAACTGTGTTAGGTCCCAGCAAACCATCAGAGTTAGAACAGATACTTTTCTGGCTCATCTGTCGCAGCTTCCACGCTCATAAGGAGTATATCAAATAATCATAAACCATCCGAAAACCCTTAGAAATGAAGGTCTATTTCTACTAAACTGGTTCATCTGAAAGAACTCTAAAAAACGTTCAGAAAAGAGCCTTTTCTGATCAATTTTTTGTGCTCCGAAAAGTCTCTGAGTCATTAAAAAGACCGCATCAAAGTTTTTTCGGAATCATAAAATGAGGCCAAACCATTCTCTCGAAGTATAAGCACAGCTAAATCGCCGTTATGTCGTCATAAATACGCTTAAAGCGCTTAAGTTCTATCCAGTTATTCAGAATGCTCTTCAAACACTCTTACTTTTCAGTGTTATCAAAGTTATCTCCCCAAGGTAGTCTTTTTAAGACACTTTGGCCTTCTGATCTGCAGGTCGAGGGTTCAAACCCCGGCTGAAGCACAAGTCTAATATCGAAAAGAGTTTTCTTTCGAACGGTACCAACCTCTCGGTGAGCAATTTGGAAATTCTTCCAGCAGCAATAATTTGCCATGGAAACGCTTCTAAAAGAACTCTGTGACAAAGCTCAGAAAAAGTAATGTCACAAGGGTTCTGCCATTCGGAACCGGCTAATATAAGTAGGTCCCTTCTAATACTGTCCAAAATTTAAAACGCACAGCAATAGTTGGACAGAAGCTCGACTCAAGAGCTGTTCGGGGCTTATAAGTGCCACATATTTATTTATTTTTTTTATTTAGAGTTATTTAGGGATCACTTCTAGGAGTGCTCTGAAAACGCTCTCTAGTTTCACGTGTTAATGAATCTTTTTTTTCTGAGCGCTCATATTATGGTTTGCTGGGTTTATTCTCTTAATAGTATGGATAATATGGCGAGAATTTTGACCGTTAGTACAAATGAAATTATGCGATTCTTAAGAAAATCCCTTGAACTAAGTGTAACAATGGTATGAAATTTTATGAAAGACAAACGAGAGAAACGAGAGAAGAAGAAAAACAACGATTCTACTGAAATATTTGAAGAATTTTTAAATGGAAAAGGTTTTTGTTTTAAAGTAAATGTGAGATTACAGTAGGTAGGCTTACCTTATTTGTTTATGATAACATTTTCTACTAGTCTTTTAGCTATAATGTATTAGATTTAACTGTCGACTGTGAAAATGTATAACATTTGTATGGAAATGTGTACACAATATACGGCGAAAGAGACGAGACGCGAAATATGCATTTCCCATCAGGTGGTCGGCCGCAGACAGTGTTGAATGCTTACTTACATACTTCGACCATTCGATCAACTGATGCTCGAATTTGGTCACGTGGTATATGTATGTGTAATTTTCGCTTGTCATATTGCTTTGTCATTGCTGGCGCCTTTTGAAAATGTCTATCGTTGGCACAGTTCTACAGTAAATTGCTTCTTACGGTAATGGTTTAATGATCGAGTTCCTTCTATTCGCTGAATATTTTTACTGGTTTCAGATGGACATTTTCATCGCTGACGAAAAGTTTCAGTGCTAGTTACTTCCACTGACTGTTTGACCTTATTCATTAATGGGCTCGAACGAGTTCCGCCTAGAACACCTTCTAAGACGAAGCAGTTTCTTCTTAAATATTTTAAAAGGCATCAGTTGAAAGTCTCCATCGCTAAGATAATTAACGTTTATGTAATTCTTCCAATAGAAATTCGATTTCTGCATTCGCTGACCTCTACAAATGGATTCAAAATAGAATAACTTTTTAGATGGAGCGATATTTACTAGATAGTTGTAAATATTTTGATTGGACCCAGTTGAAAACTTTGTTGTTGGTACACTTATCCATTACTTAATCGTTCCTTCTCCTTCATCAATATAAAATATATAGGATATAACCTGAAGATAGGTCCCTTATGGATATTAGGTTAGGTTAGGTTATTGTGGCTCACCTCTCTCTCTCTCTCTCTGAGAGGACACACTTAGGACAGAGAGACCCGTTAAGATACCACCTAGATTCTCTTTCACTATTGTTGTGCTTGTTAAATTTTTGGACAGTATTAGGATAGACCTACTTATATTAGCCGTTTCCGAACGGCAGAACTTTTGTGACAACACTTTTTCTGACCTTTGACACAGAGCTCTTTAACCATCATTTTTGCATGGCAAATTGTTACTGCCGAAAGAATTGCCAATTGCTTGCTGGCAGATGGACACTGTTTGAAAGAAAAATCTTTTCGATATTAACGTGGCCTGACCTATGGATTAAAAGAACAAAGTACAAATCCCTGAGCTACGCCACCCAAATGTTAGGAAATTCTAAATAAATAGCACTTTTACTTTTGTAGTACATTTTACAGACTTTTTTTCTTCAATACTACCGGAAGAAATTTGAATTACATGGATTTACACTAAGGCTGGTCAAATTTTTAAACGGACTCCCTCAGTGAAAACATAAATTTTGAATAATTTCAAGGCTTTTTTTTTTTTCTAATAAAGCATAAAGGAACTCATGATTTAGACCTGCTTACTTTGTAGTTTCAACAGCCACTATAAGAGCGTCTATTTTCTAGGAAAGCCCTCTTAAGAAGTGCAGGTTTAGAGAAGGAATAATTAATGGGCACCTATTGATGAATTTTAGACGTTTTTCAATTACTTTGTATGGGTGTGATATCAAGGGGTGGAGATAAGAAGTAAGTATGTCCAGAATAAATGCTCAACATGCACAATTGGTCAACGTCAGTCATACATTTCACCAATCTAGAGATGATACCTGGGGATATTTGTCAATTTTTAAAAGTTTTTGCATTCATTTTGTATAAGAGTGTCCTTAAGGGATGCAGATAGGGGCTAAGTAAGTTCAGAGAAAATCTTGATGGTAAAAAGTTAATGGGCGTTTGCTATAAATTTCATCACTCTAGAGTCAATTGCTATTCTCTTATGTGGTTATTTATCGGTTTTCAGATGTATTTGAGTTTCGTTTTGAGTATTCGAGTCCCCTAGAAAGGTGAATAAACATAACTGACAGACATTAACCCCAACATTAATTTGTCTCCACCACTGTTTAAGAAAAGTTCCATACAAAATAATCGAAAAAAAATTTATGAAAATCGACAAATAACTCCATAACTGAATAAGAATCGCTACTAGCGCAGGTATGAATAATACCCATTAACTTTTTCTCCTGAAAATCTCCATTGTATAAGGGGACTCCCATGCAATATGAGTGAAAAAACTCCTAAAACTTGACAAATATCCTGATAATTGAACAAAAATCGCCTTAACAGATGTCCTTCGCAAAATTCTTTCTGAACATTCAGTATCTTTACCATTTAAGGCGAGTCCCTTACAACATGCCCAAAAATTCCCAGGTATCGCTCCTATAGCATTTGAATGTATGACCAACTGTCATTCATTTGTCCTTCTCATTATTATCTCTGAATATACTTAGCCCTTATTTCCATTCCTTAAGGGGGCTCCAGTATAAAAATTATGATTTTCTAAAATACCGAAAAAGTTTGAATGGATTCAAATCAGAAATTTCTTAATATTTCCTCCGAAAGGAATGCTTAAAATGACAAATGACAAACTACACTGTTAGAAAGAAGAAGAAGAAGAAGAAGAAGATGTGTGCATTTTGAACTGTTCACATTCACATTCGTATGTGGAATCCAAGATGTCGAAACTCAATTTGACTACAGGTGGTCAATATTTGACAGAAGAACATATGTTTTTGTTCAATCAAACATTGATGAGATTAATCATCATAATTACCGTTTTTTTTTTTTTTTTTTTTTTTTTTAAATATATTTATAAAAATGCAAAAACAATTGAAAAACCCCAATTACCTAACACAAATCATTCTAAATTAGATAGACAATGATGAAAAATTGATTGCAAAATTTTTAATATTTGTTGAAAAGCGTACGAGAGAATATATGTATGTATATTGGACACTGTTAGATCCTATTATCGGTCAAATACTAAATCTAAATTCAATAAATTTGTATTACAAATATTTTACAATGCAACTTTGTGTTGCAAAAAAAGGCAAAAACACAAACATTTGTTAACTATTTTTTTTCTTTATCATTTCTTGATTCAAAATGCCGACATTTCCCATCATTATAAACGAAATGAGTTCTCTATTCAAAAAAAAAAAAAAAAAAAATGTTGCAAAATTATTGACAATGCTCGTGAACTATATAATTATTTTTCAATTACAAACAGTAGACACACACACACACACAGAGAGAGAGAAAATATGACCACCTCTGGTGATTAAAACAAAAAGGATCAAACTACAATATACATACACATACAATCATATATTTATTTACCGGAAGGATATCCTACAATGTTATACAATTTCAATTTTCTGCAACGATTCGAACAAAATAATAATGATCAATGCTATTGAATTAATACGATTTACACAAAAGGTTTTAACTATATAATCTAACTAAATATATTATTCATTCAATCATTATAATATCTATAATGAATTGTTCCATATGCCCATTACTGGCATACAATTACGCATAGAAATGACTAAGTCAAAAACAAACAAATAAACAAAAAAAAAAACAAACAAAAAAAACAATTCAAAAAACTATCACATGAACCCAAAGGTTAATATGTAATAATAATTGTCAAATTGATATTACATAAATATACAAAGTGTACTAATAGCATTTAGTACTCGTGCATATAACAACCCCGGAAATGTCTTGTATCGATAAGTAAATGAAGTAAATAAGAATTATGAAAATGTTATAATTACCTGTATACAAATTTGGTTTAATTTTAATTTACAATAACATCAACTAAATACTTGACTTTTGTGTGTGTGTGTGTGTGTGTGTGTACAAAAACAAAACAGAAAATGCGGAAACATAAACAATAATAATCCTGATATAGAGTAGGGCACTCTAAAACTTGTGTAGTTAATACAACGGAGAGAGTGCGCTCGAGTGCTTCCATTTACATGGAAAAATACCACACTTGTTCGATGATTAATCAGATTCACAATTATTCAATCGACGAAATAATAACAGTTGCCACAGCATTGATTGGGATTCGATTTGGAGTAGTAGTCACTGAGAAAGTCAGTCAGTTCATGAAAAGAAAAGGAAACGCTGCTCATCACCTATACGGCCATCGGCAGGTCGATCATCAACTACGTGGCTCCAATCTGGACGCCACTCATTAGTGACACTTAATGGCGGCATCTGCAAACCAAACAGAATACTGCTCTACGTACCATCACGGGGCGCATGAAGACCACCTGCATTAAGAAATGCAAATGCTAAGAGTGCGTTAGCACAATGATCTACTTTCGCGACAATTCCTTCTTTCCTGCCGCCTACCATCGCACCCCAACAACCACTTAATGCGGTTGTTGGGATGCCCAGCGTTGCATCCGCAGCAGCTTGCGATCGCTTGAAGGGCATGTGTGCGTCTTCTGCTCGATGATTTGAGCATTTGTACGCATAGGGCCATCTCGAGGGACATATTCATAACATCGTACTGGGTGGACGCCCACTGCCAATTACAGACTGGGAGCAGCAGCTCCCTACATGCGCTCGAGCCACTTTGGCACAACTGAGGTTTGGGTGGAGCAGCTATCTGAATTGCTACATGAACAAAAATCTTATTTGTTGCCTATTGTTTTATCAATTTAAAGCACTCATTAAAGAACGACTCGCTTGTGAGTCGCAAAACCAGATTCATATCAATCCATAGACTTTTGTTTAAATTCGTATAAATTCCAAGTGGATCGTGGTGGGTACCTTAGCTTAGTGGTTAGTGCGTTGGGTTTTTGAGCCGTAAGTACTGCCTTCGATCGCGGCAGTTTTAATATCGGAAAGATTTTCCTTTCGAACGATTCCCACTTGTCGCTTGGCAAGCAAAAGCTTCTACATAAATAATCTCTGTGACAGAGCTCAGAAAAAAAGTGATGTCACAAGGTTTCTGCCCAACAGTACTAGAAAATAAGTTTGGTGGTATCACAAAAGAATTTCCGATCGAATTGTTTTCCCTGATCGAGAGAGTGGCCAAAATAAAATTGAAATAATCTCGAACAAAAAATTACAATAATGTCGAAATCTGAATATTTCGAAGTCAATACAAAAATGAAATTGAAATAATCTCAAACAAAAATTGCAATAATGTCGAAATCTCAATATTTAGAAGTTAATACAAAAATAAAATTGAAATAATCTCGAACAAAAATTGCAATAATGTTGAAATGTGAATATTTCGTATTTAATACAAAATAAAATTGAAGTAGTCTCGAACAAAAATTGCAATAATGTTAAAATCTTAATGTTTCGAAGTCATTACAAATTGAAATTGAAATAATGTCGAACAAAAATTGCAAGAATGTCAAAATATTAACGTTTCGAAGTCAATACAAAACAAAATTGAAATAATGTCGAACAAAAAATTGAAATAATGTCGAAATCTGAATATTTCGAAGTTAATACAAAAATAAAATTGAAATAATCTGAAACAAAAATTGCAATAATGTCGAAATCTGAATGTTTCGAAGTCAATACAAAACAAAATTGAAATAATCTCAAACAAAAATTGCAATAATGTCGAAATCCTTATATTTCGAAGTCAATACAAAATAAAATTGAAATAAACTCGAACAAAAAATTGCAATAATGTCAAAATCTGAATATTTCGAAGTCAATACAAAACGAAATTGAAATAATCTCAAACAAAAATTGTAATAATGTCGAAAACTGAATTTTTCGAAGTAAATACAAAATAAAATTGAAATAATCTCGAACAAAAAATTGCAATAATGTCGAAATCTGAATATTTCGAAGTTAATACAAAAATGAAATTGAAATAATCTCAAACAAAAAATTGCAATAATGTCGAAATCTGAATATTTCGAAGTTAATACAAAAATAAAATTGAAATAATCTCGAACAAAAAATTGCAATAATGTCAAAATCTGAATATTTCGAAGTTAATACAAAAATAAAATTGAAATAATCTCGAACAAAAAAATTGCAATAATGTCGAAATCTTCATGTTTCGAAATTAATGCAAAACAAAATTGTAATAATTACTATTACGAGATTACACATATTGCAAAAATATTTGCAATATTGTCAAGCAATTTTTTTTTTTTCATACCAAAAAAAAAAAAAACTAAATTGTCATCATTAATGCAAACATTAATTGGTGCCTACTGTACTTCTTCTATGTAGTATTTGCAATAATTGCATTTAATATGGCTATAGTAATGAGAATCTGAGAAAAAAAAATGTATTCATTCAGTTTTTTGCTCTTATTGGCAGGTGTTAAAATCTCTTTGCGATTTGTAATTACAAATAAAACTAATTCTATAATTATTTCGAAATGATATGTTCAAAATATGTTTTCAATTGCATAATCCTTAACATACGCCATAGTTCCTTTATGAATTCTATTTCTATTTTACTTTTTTGTCGGTACAATAATTTAATGATTATAAATTAGATACAAATCGTCTCATTCATGAAACAGGATATCTATATGAATGGACTACTAAATAATCTTATTTGTTACCGACATGCGGCCAAGAAGGAAGTGTTCAAGCGGAACACATTTTCACAAATACTCAAATAGATAATATTTTTAAACATTTATACCATGGCTAATTTTTAATTATCAACAAGCAGAAAAAACCAAAAAAAAAAAAAAAAAAAAAAACGAAAAACGGGGAAAAAATGAAATTGAAAATTTCCAACCCAAAAAAAAAAAAAAAAAAAAATCATTCGAGTATATTGTGTCTATTAAGTGCATTCTCATATGATACAATTATCGACTTAAGGATATGTGTATTATATATTGAATGGTGGTGAGTTTGTCCGTGCTTCATTTAAAATAATGAAAAATGCAATAACAACAAAAGATGTGTGTGTGTGTGTGTGTGCATTTCCTAAAGGTCATTTCTAAAACACTTAATTCGAGTGACTCGCCTTTAATTTATTGTTGGGAAAAAAAAAAACACAGCGGAAAAGGTATTAAATCCAGAGAAATTTTACAATAAAATCGGCAGTCAAATTACAATGGAGCTATGTCTATTAAATACTTGGTACTTGGATTTTAGTATCAAAAATAAGAAAAACAAGATTACCTATTTATTGTAATTGGCAATATTCCAATACTTCATTCTTTATATATTTTTTTCTATCAACAGGTGGTGTGATCCTTATGAAAGAAGATCAAAAAGTAAAATTGTTTTGTATTTCATATATGCAATATGAGGAGTAATAATTGTATGTGTCGCATAATATTTGTAATTTTACTCGCATCATATGCCATGCGTAGTTAATGCAATTATATATTATTATGCTTATTTATATATAATCGTAAATATGTAATCAGTATGTGTGTGTGTGTGTGTGTGTGTGTGTGTGGTCATTTAGATCATTAAATATTAAACCTTCATCGAATTGTGACAATTCAAGCACTAGTACTCAAACTAATCCATATGTATCACATCATTTGACTTGTGGCAGAAGTGGTCTATTAAGGGGGTCCACCTGTGTGAGCGCGGTATTTCGAACGCTTTTTCGGGAATTTTCGTTAGGAGAACTAATTCGAAAATAAGATTAAGTTATTTTGAAGGTTTGTGCTTATATTTCAATAGTAAATTTTTCCAATAGTGTAATCCAAAGGCGTGTACTCATTAAGGGCGTTCAAAGTGACCCCTTCAAAATGAAATATCGAAATTGTGGGCAAGATTCCGCTCGAACCAGTTATCTAAAACACAAAAAGTAAAAAAAAAATCTTATTTCTGTTTATATCGTTGAGGTACTGACGTAGGATTTTGACGAAATTTTAAAAATTGAAGAAATGGCAGTTGTTTTTATAAAAATTATTCGTTTTTATGCTTTTTTTCGATATAAAAACTGCTGTAAAATTGAAAAAAAAAAAAAATTTCGAAAAACCGCTACGTGCGTACCTTCAGTTATCTGTATTAATGAGTCTGTCAAAATTCAATCAAGTCAATCGGTTAAGTAGATTTTTTTTTTATCCTGCCCACAAAATTCAAAAATATGGTTTCGAGAAAAACGCTTTCAAAGTTTGGAAACACAACAAAACTTTGTATTATAGACTCACATTTAATCTGCAATACCAGGACCATAAACTTCTCCTTCCTCCTCATTCTGTAGAAGCTCTCGTTAAAGATGCGAAAAATGTTTTTAAAAAAAAATCGATTTTTCGAAAATTTTACACAGATGGACCCCCTTAATATAACAATGAACGTAGGATAATCAATAAAATATGATTTCCTCCTTCAAGCATACTAGTTGGACCAGATGTCATCTGAGCCAGCTGAGTGTTGGATTTTTAGCCGCTTTGAGAGAGAAGTTCGCCGGCTGCTATCCACTTAGCTGACTGTCGATTTGACTCTGGAGTATAGTGGTGGATCCAAGTTTCGTCCATTGTTATATGAAAAAAAAAAAAAAATTAATATATATACTCTTATAGGATCCAAGGGGCCCTTTAGTCGGGCTTCTCTTCCAATAGCTGTCAGCTTCTCTTGACTGTATTAGAAAGGAAGTACGACTTATATTAGCCGGTTCCGAATGGCAGAACCATTGTGCCATCACTTTGTCTGAGCTTTGTCACAGAGGTCTTTTAGAAGCGTTTACATGGCAAAGTATTACTGCCGGAAGAATTGCCAATTGCTTGGTGATCGCTTTCGCTACATTCCCACGCAAAAATTTATTTCTATCTAGCCGAAATAGCTTCAAACAGCTATCAGAATCATCGAGATATTGTGGTTTTTGCTCTACTATGAGCAAACGCGACACCCATTTCAAAAACAGCTTCCACATGGACAAATGTTTTTACAAAATTGAGGTTGCAACTTCATTTTTATGGACTTTTTTTGATGTTTTTCATTGTCACCGACTCTTTTGGCCAATCAGAGTGTTCGGTATTATCGGTGTTTGTACGGCCGCATTAAAAATGAAAAAAAAAAACAACAAAACACTATTCTATCATTTGTTTCGACCCGAACCCGAACGACATTTATTCAGCCAAGCTTTGCCATCAAAAATGTGTTTTCCCATTGAAAAGCGATAAAAAATCGTCACACGAAATTGCTCTGAATTCATGATTTTCAAAATTACAATAATATCGTTACTGAAATCACTATAATTTCTAAACTAATAATCGGCTTGACATACAATTTTGATTGGCATCGTTTGAAGGTTAGTACTTCCACTTGAAATCATATCAAATTTAATCCTGGGCAACTTGTGTTCATTTTATATCATATTTCTACTCTATAACGGTAAAATGTATAATCGATTGTTATTTATTTTTCCACATCAACATCTCTCCTTAACATATTGACTCTCTAGTTCCTCACCTGAAGTGGCCTCCCATATAAAATTGGCATAAAAACGCATGGAAATTACCAAATACCTCCATATCTGCTCAGGAATTGCACCCAGAGTGATAAATTATATGAACGACCTCCATTCAATTTGCTTCTTTAATATTTTCTCCATATATATTTACCTCCAATCTTCACTCTTTGAGGAAGCTGTCATATAAAATGGACGTAATTCATCTACAAATCGGCAATAGCTACCCAGAAATTGCTCCTAGCAGGGTAAAATATATGATTCTCCTTCATTAAATTTTCCTTCTTTAGATTTCTTCTAAACATACTTTTCCTCTATCTCCACCCTTTAAAGGCTCTGCCATAGAAAATAACTGAACAAATTATTAAAATAGTATATAGCTGCCCAGAAATCTTTTCTAGAGCGGTGAAATATTTGACCGACCCCTATTAGTTTTCTCACTTCAATATTTTCACTAAACACACTTACCCTAAATTATCAATTCTAAGGGGGGATCCCCTATAAAATTATTAAATCACGAATTTCTTTAAATTTCCTTGAGAAGAAATGCTTGAAATGATCCAAATTTTATATTTTTCATTAAATCAGGTAGTCAAAATATTGATCTATACAATTTAAGCCACCTTACTTGAGAATGTATAAATTACGATTATTCTGAACCAATTGCTACACAATTTCCTATAGGGTATCCATACTTAGTACTTGCAAAAGTAGTTAAAAAGGCAATTGTTTGAAAAGAAAATTTGAATTTCTCTTTCTCTTCTTCTTTTGTTTCAGTTTTTATTATTTGCATTTTTGCGAATTCATGTTAGAAATTTAAAAATCAAAAGGTTTACTATGCATAAACGATACGCATTAACTCTCTAAGGTCATTTATAATGACACTGAACGAATTTTCAGTACACAGTTGATGTTCGTGTGTCTATTATTTTATGTACTTATGTACTCAGCTTGACAACTTGAAATAATCATAATTTTTCATTATTAAATTGTATTTGTTTATTATGTATCTATATTCTTATTATGGCAATAGAAAAAAATAATAGAAAGAAAATACATTCCTTAGAGATTTTGTCTAAGAAAGTGTTAATGCACGAGTGTCATATTATTTTATAGAATCATCATCATAATAAATCGTTGACAATTTCACTTGACAACTTACATTTTAAACTTGACATTTCCATCTTAAATGTGCTCATGTTTCGTAGAATTAATCAAAATTATATACATACATGAGAGTACATTTGACCTTGTGAGACCACACAGAGTTGATTATTATGGATATTGCAATTTAGCTAAATGTTGTATGTATAAATAAAATTTAATCGAATGATTACAAAAAGAAAAAAACAAAGATAATTGAAAAAAAGTTGAAAGTAAACAATATTTGATTATACTATAATATGAGTACCTATAATATTATAGTACTTACTTAGCATATTAATGGTAATTGGAAAGATGCTGATGTTGATTACTTATGATTGCTCATCACTTGGCAACTAAACAAATTTATTAAAAACAAAAAAAAACAAAAAAAAAAAAAATACAAAAAAAACAAAAATTGACAGTACACAAAGTAGAATCATATTTGTTTAAATATTGTGCAAATGCAAAGAAAACCAAAATAAAATAATTTCTTATTTCACACATATGAAATAAGAAATAATAAATAGTCTGATGAAATACTATGACAATGTTAATTCATTAGTGCAAAAATACATACATATCTATACGTATATGAAAATATAAATATAATATTAATTTATTTATTGACAAAAAATACGAGTATACTACATCTAGTAGAAGAGCATACTGTATATATACGAGAGTACATTCATGAGAGTAGTATACATAAAAATATCATAGCGAGAAAGTAGGAATTCGTTGGCTCGTCAATATACGAATGAGTAAATATAAATATTTTTTGAAATATTTTACAATCTATTCAATATGAAGAAACACATATCTATGATATTATTTCCTTTGGTGAAAATTTGTTTAATTTTTCACACCTGTATATACGTAGAAGAATTTAAGGTCAAATGATTCCATTATTTTAATAAAAATAAAACAAAAATTATTTAAAAAAAAAAATAGACGCAACCTTGAATTTGTTTCAAAAGTTTATCAATCCTGATTTGGGTGGGTGCATGTCATGCGGGATTGTTTCTATTTTAATCACTCGTTAATTTATGATACTCGTATTTATTGCTGTGGATATTGTTGCTGTTGTGTGCTATTACTGGGGGCGCGATTGTGATTGTTGATTCACTGCGATCGATAATGATGATGATGCTGCTGCTACTGCTGATGTTGCTAATGACAATGATGTTGAGTTTATATTTTCCATATGCAAATTTGTATTTCGTCAAATTCTAGTTCGTCCACATCAATGAGGGGAGAAACGAGTACGGTACGAGTGTTGTACTCGTAACTCGTTTGTATGTTGTGTTATGTTAAATCGATTGTAATAGGAGTGATTCGTTTGTAGTGTCATTTACTCGCACCTACTACTCGTAAGTAGTATTATAAACTCACCTCTGGAAGTACGAGTATGGTATGCGGTGAATGTGGAATGTAATTACAACAAATGTTCTCAACCTAAAGGAAATCTCTCTTTAAATTTTATTTTAATTAATTTTTAAGTATCTATATTATTTTTTTAAATTTTTAAATGATGACAATACAATTTACAATTTACAATATGTAGATATAACAACAACAAAAAAAAGCATAAAATTTGTAGGAGAACTCCCCCTACAAAGTGGAGCTATGGAATGCATATATTCTAAGGAGAAAAAATTAATGAGGGTCGGTCATGCATTTCACTACGCTAAGGGCGATAGCTTGGCAAAAATGGATGATTTTTCTTGTGTTTCTTAAGGGGTGGAGGTAGAGCGTAAATATTTTCAGAAGAAATGAATCGATATCAATGATACAATTTAATCCTCTATGAGTGATATGTGGGCACCTAAGAAATTACATATTTATCGATTTATGTATTTTCTGTCATTTTGTACTGGAGTACATCAGGGGGTGGAGATAAGGCGTAAATATATTTGGAAAAAATATTAATGAGGAAAATTAAACGGAAGTTGGTCAAGTTGTTATTTGTCGATTTACATGTCTTTCGATCTTTGCAAGATTTTTGGATCTATTTCTGTTTTAGCGACAAATTTTGACGGTCGCAAAGAACGAATGAAAGAACATATTTCAATCAAAAAAGTGATGCTGGCAAAGTAAAAGAAGAAATCTTCGTGATATTTTCAACTGTTTGAAACTCTGTCCTATTGTTATCAAACCAAATACAAATTAACATTGAATTTATTTAATTTTTGGAGATTGGAGTCTTAGTTTTAAGAACCTCTTTTGAACTGGGCAAAAAACTGTTGCAACTCATTTGTGGGCGGCTGGATTCGTCAAGAAGTTCAATAAGTGACCGGCGCATGAGCTGAGCGAGACAAATTTACTCGTCTACATTTGTTCATGCAATACATATGTAGTGTGGCGTTTCGAAGACAACAGTCGAACCTTCGTGGAAGAGTTGATCGGACCCGACAGAACCAATAGCAAACTGAGGATTAACGAATACGAAAGCGAAGTTTAGTTGCTGGTGGTACTGGAAGGGAGTCGTCCATTAGGAGCTGCTCCGTCGTGACTAAACGATCGATTTGGAACCCTACTGTGAGCGAACAAATGTGCTTGTGCGGAATCAACAAGCAAAAACGATCAGAATTGGCGAGCTGTTATTCCTAGACCTAGATGGCGTTGGTTTGGAAGTTTTGGTCCATCCGCCATATATCTCTGACGTCTCACCTTCAGACTATCACCTATTCCGATCGCTTCAGGACTTCCTATAGGCGAAACTACTTGTCGGCGTAATTTGCCACAGAAACTATAGAAGTTCTACGAGGATGAAATAATGAGACTATCTGAAAGTACTTGTATTTGGACTACCCTTTTGCCATGTGTACACAGGCTATTGGCTATTAATTAGCACTCATAAATAAGTTGCAGCAATGTAAGAAAACATCTTTACAAGTGCTAATTGAATATAATTGTTTTCAGAGTCATAAAAAAAAAAAATAGACGAACGAACAACAGAATAAAATAGAAATAAAAATAAGAATAAAATTAAATAATAATTTACGGAAGTATAAAATTCGACATAAAATCCATATGATTAATATAATCAAGCTACTTTTTATTGTAGGAGTATTTATGTGGTTTACGTACCTATTGAGACGCTCTCTTGTCTACCCAACATTAACAAAGTCATTTAAAAATCAATAAAAATAGAAGGATCACACAATGGAATATATTTTATTAGATCATCAAGATTATTATGATGCTAAGTAAGCCAAATAATAATATGTTGTGTTGTGTTCAATCTTAGAATGCGAATACAATGGATACAATGGGTACACATCAGACAGTCAAGCAAGTAAGATGATGTTTATTAATGTACTATTGTTTAGGGACACGTGCCGACATCTTAATAACATTTATCATCCTATATGGACACAAAATACTTAAGAGTATACTTGCAATACACACTTGGTGTTAAGAAATTGCTCTCAATGTCCATTTTTTTTTTTTTTTGTATTCCTATACTCATAATAGATGAACAAATTACATTTATGTATACGAGTAGAACGGAAAATAGAATCATCATCGCCAACGCAACCACATAGCAGCAGTAGCAGCAGCAGCAGCGACATCAGCATTTCAAAGTAATTTAGCACAATGCAATTGCACGATTTCACATTGTTGGTACTCTCGTATGTACACAAACGATGTGTGGTACTGTACAGTATAATTTGCATAAGAATAATACAAGTACAAATACACACCACTCGTATAAAACTCGTAATTAGGTAATTGCGCTAAATACTTCAAATGCATAATTTCGCTATTTATATTTCTAATAGGTAGGTACCTATTTGATATTTATTTATTTGCACACTTGCTTGTTTTTTGTTTTTTTTTGTTTTTCTTTATTCGGCATGTGGATTCTATTTAATTTGTCATACATGCATGTTGGTTTGTTTGTGTTCAATTTTATTAGTTATATATGAACGAGCAACTACTCGTATGTAATGACACTTGTGGAATTTAGAACAGGTGGTGGCATTAAAATCAACTATCAAGTAAGAGAATTTACCAAGAATTTCGACACTTTTAATTTTTTTTTTCTTCCTATTCTACATCTTTTGCTTTTATTGCATCTAATGTCGTAAGATGCTCGAATGAATTTAACAAGAAATTGCAATGAGCAGTGGGACTAGGAAGCAACATATTCGTATATCGTCAAGGAGTGGATAAATTCATAAGTATATATTTTGTGGGTGCCGTAGCTCAGTGGTTGGTGTGTTGGTCTCCTGATATGTAGGTTGTGGGCTCAATCTCCGGCTGAAGCAAAACAAATTTTCTTTGGAACGGCAATTCTTTCGGCAGTAACAATTTACCATGAGAAAGCTTCTAAAAAAAAAAAATAACTCTGGAACAAAGCTCAAAAAAGTGACGTCGCAAGAGTTCTGCCGTGCGAAACCGGCTAAAATAAGTAGGTCCCTTCTAATACTGTTCAAAATTTAACACTCACAACAATAATGGACGAGAAGCTTGGCCAAAGAATCCTTTGGGGCTTTAAGTGTCATATATTTATTTTTTTTTTATATATTTTTTTGTATGTAGACTGTTGCAAAAATTTTTCTAATAAGTTTTCTTCGCAAAATATTTATTCAAAGTGAAAAAAAATTTGTTCTCTTCATAGCTGGGATTGTTATAGCTATAGATAGTTATAAAAAAAAAAAGTCTTAAAAGTCTTTAAAAAAAAAAAGATCAAGGATTCTTATAGAGGAGGTGCGGAGGATAACAGCGACACCGAAAACTTTCTTCTACGACAATATATGGACTATTTTGATTTCGGAAAAGAAAAATAATTGTTAAATTGGGTGCCTGTTTCGAAGTAGTTAGGTTGGGGAAAAAGAAATACATTATTTTTACGTTTGCTTTAAGATTTTAACTACACAACAATACAAAAAAATGTAAGTAGAATCTCCGACAAACCAGAGAATTTCCATTTTGATGCGTTAAATCCGAATCAGTGGTCGAATTTCCGTCATCGCCCTTAGTTTTTTCTCTAACCTCAAAAAATCTAGATTTCGAACTTGTTTTTTGAGGTTGTGGTGAAAGTCTGACCACGGTTTCGGAATTAGTAAATTAAAATCCATAGGTTTGGTTAGGTTATCATGGCTGCCCTCGAAGAGGACACATTTAGGACAGAAATGCGCTTTGCCGTACCACCGAGCTTCTATTCCAGCACTGTTGTGGGTGTTAAATTTGGACAGTATTAGAAGGTACCGACTTATATTAGCCGTTTCCGAACAGCAGAACCCTGGTGACATCATTATTTCTGAGCTTTGTCACAGAGCTGAGCAAATGTTAAGAAGCATTTTTGCATGGCAAATTATTACTGCTGAGAGAATTGCGAATTACTTGCTGATAGATTGGCACCGTTTGAAAAAAAAAAAAATCTGTTCGATATTAAAATTGTCACAATCGGCGACTGATTTTTGATTTTTGCTATTGCTATCCGTCAAAAGTAAATTGCTAACATCTACAAAACCTGCAAAAAACATTTAAAAAAACGATATCTCTTTTTAGGTTAAAAAGAAGCCTTAGGATGGAAGCTCAGTAACTTAACACCCATAGAAACTAAACCACCAAGCTACGGCACCCACATTTTTTTATTGCTGTGAGAATCCAGCAAAAGTAAATTTCTAACCACAAAAAATCCTGCAAAAATAGTCAAGAAAACGAAAAGTTTTTAGGTTAGAGTGTGCAAATGAAAGTGGGAATGAGGGCGATGGGCGTGATACGAGCAGGGATTTGTATTCAGCGATCCAAAATCCATAAAATTGGAATTCTCTGATGCGTTGGACTTCCTACTTTTACTTTTTTAGGGATCTGTGCCGTTAAAATGGTTCGTATTGTCCGATTTGGATCAAACATGTATTGTTTTATTTAATAATTTGTTAACATTTTCAAAAGGTAACTTCATAGTGCGGCTCTCGTAGAAGCCTTGGTCTCGTATTGCTGAAAACCCCCATCAAACGATTTTCACAATCTCTCTTTTATGTCTATTTCTTATTGTTAAAGAATATTTGCAATAATATATGTAAATGGTAATCCTTTGATGTTAGGTGTGAAATATAAGGTCACTCCACCATAACTTCCCAACCAAACTCCAAGAGTTACTGGTCGAATGAAGCAATTTTTGACGGTAGAGGTTCGAATTTAGTATTTGGCCATATGGAAAGAGCTCATGTTCGGTTGGTTGCAGTGGCTAATCGACAAAGGTTCTAATGTGTAACACTAATTGTCATTAGATGCCATTTTATCATCACGATTCTCGCGAAAACTCCCAAGATAGGGTTAATTTGTATATGAAAACATCAATTTCTTAGTTGCCAACGCCATAGATCTTATACAAAGTCTCGAAATCACTTTTTACTTCAAGCGGCCATAACATAGGTAGTCTTTCGCAAATGCGTTCGTTACTGCTCCAAAATTGAGCATAAATCGGTCTGTAAGGTAATTTTTATACTAGTAATGTTGTTCCATCGTATCTATAAATTTCTGTAAATTCTATTCTGTAAATTTCATCAAGTCCATTTAATATTAAATGAAAAAACGCAATAATAATTCATCATTTTTTTCGTTTACATATTTAATAGCAATTAGATATCGTACATTCACAAAAACTGCAACACAAAAGCAAAACAAACAAAACAAAAATTATTGACTTATACACTTTTCACAGTAAACTGCAAAATTCTATTGAGAATTTTCGTAATTCATACAAATACATATTTACACATTCATACATACATACATACTTGGTACACTACATTCTAATGAATACAGTTAACCTAAATACCTACAAACATACATAAATAGTTAATTAGCACACTGACTGATTGACTGATTGACACACTCAATGCATCTAATCAAGATATACATACCATAGGTGTACATAGAGAGCTTTCACAAAATTTCACACCACCTTTCATATGTATATGTATGATTTTCTTCTATTCCAATATCAGTCTCAGAATAAATAATATTGTAGCATTGAAATGTTCATACATTCTATATGCATGCACCTATGGTACTTATAGTCTCTATATTGTATGTGTACGATTTCTACAACAACAACATCATGTCGACTACACTAGCGTCTTATGAATAATGCAATATTGTTTTGTTCACCTGGTCCACGTGCCATTTATATGTAGACATGTAGGTGAAATATTAATATATTACAACAAATATAATAGGTGATAGTGGAGAATGCAATCCAAAGTCTACTGATTCATGACCTCAAGAATAATAATTGTCGATTGTGTAAACAATATTTTGTTTATTAAAATAATTATAAACAATATGTTTGTTATGCAGTTAATAAGTGTGTGTGTGTGTGTGTGTATATGCATAAGGAGAAGCTTTCACAAACATCTCGTACACATGTGTAAGTGTATATTATTAGAATAATTACGCAAATTCTTTCAGCACATAAAATACGCTCATTCTTACTGTATGACTATATACAGGTTCATACATTTTGTCATTTTAAAAGTAAATAAAAAATTTTTAAAAAATACGTATACATGTAGGATACATATTTGAATCAACATTCTATTGTTATCAACATGTTGCTTGGACTTGCTTTGTCATTACATTTGGTATAAAACAAAATATTTATATGTCCGATAAGAAAATGTGAGTTAGAGATTTTTCTGTAGAGTCCATCAATTAGGAAATAATAATTTATGTACCAAAATTCATCTCTATGGCACGATATTTTCGTGCTAATTGTATGAAACATACTTTTGTATGGTAAGTTGCCGTGGTTTCTAGCCAATTAAGCCGATACCCGAACTAGTCTATTTATTAGCAAATATAATCATAGGTATGAAGTTTCAGCTTAATTGCTTCATATTTTCCTGCTGATCGGTTGAAAAAATACTTACGAAAACATTTTTTTGTATGGGAGGTAGGTGTGATTTTTATACGATTTCATCCATTTTTTCCATGAGACATTTGTCAGCAAATATAAGCGTATTTGCCAAGTTTCATTTCTCTGGCTTTATATTTTCGTGGATAAAATGTGAAAATATTCATGCGGAAGCAAACTTTTGTATGGAAGGTAGGCGTGATTTTTATCCGATTCCTGCCATTTTTGAAACAATTCAATTATTAGCAAATATAATCGTCGGTATCAAGTTTCAGCTTAATTGCTTCATATTTTCCTGCTAATCGGTCGAAAAAATACTTACGGAAACATTTTTTTGTATGGGAGGTAGGTGTGATTTTTATACGATTTCATCCATTTTTTCCATGAGTCATTTGTGAGCAAATATAAGCGTATTTGCCAAGTTTCATTTCTCTAGCTTTATATTTTCGTGAGCAAAATGTGAAAACATTCATGCGGAAGCAAACTTTTGTATGGAAGGTAGGCGTGGTTTTTATCCGATTCCTTCCATTTTTGAAACAATTCAATTATTAGCAAATATAATCGTCGGTATCAAGTTTCAGCTTAATTGCTTCATATTTTCCTGCTAATCGGTCGAAAAAATACTTACGGAAACATTTTTTTGTATGGGAGGTAGGTGTGATTTTTATACGATTTCATCCATTTTTTCCATGAGTCATTTGTGAGCAAATATAAGCGTATTTGCCAAGTTTCATTTCTCTGGCTTTATATTTTCGTGGACAAAATGTGAAAATATTCATGCGGAAGCAAACTTTTGTATGGAAGGTAGGCGTGATTTTTATCCGATTCCTGCCAATTTTGAAACAATTCAATTATTAGCAAATATAATCGTCGGTATCAAGTTTCAGCTTAATTGCTTCATATTTTCCTGCTAATCGGTCGAAAAAATACTTACGGAAACATTTTTTTGTATGGGAGGTAGGTGTGATTTTTATACGATTTCATCCATTTTTTCCATGAGTCATTTGTGAGCAAATATAAGCGTATTTGCCAAGTTTCATTTCTCTAGCTTTATATTTTCGTGAGCAAAATGTGAAAACATTCATGCGGAAGCAAACTTTTGTATGGAAGGTAGGCGTGGTTTTTATCCGATTCCTTCCATTTTTGAAACAATTCAATTATTAGCAAATATAATCGTCGGTATCAAGTTTCAGCTTAATTGCTTCATATTTTCCTGCTAATCGGTCGAAAAAATACTTACGGAAACATTTTTTTGTATGGGAGGTAGGTGTGATTTTTATACGATTTCATCCATTTTTTCCATGAGTCATTTGAGAGCAAATATAAGCGTATTTGCCAAGTTTCATTTCTCTAGCTTTATATTTTCGTGGACAAAATGTGAAAACATTCATGCGGAAGCATACTATTGTATGGGAGCTAGGTGTTCTTTTCATTCGATTCCATCCATTCTCGAACTAGTTTATTTATTAGCATATATGCTCGTATATTGAAAGTTTCAACTTCATTGATCTGTATGTCAGTGTGCAGAGTGTAATATAAGTAGGTTCCTTCTAAATTCTATCCAAATTTAACACGCACAACAGTATTGAAAGAGAAGCTCGATGGTATCATAATAGACCTTTCTGTCCCAAGTGTGTCCTCTCAGAGAGAGGGCAGCCACATAACCTAACCTAACCTAAACTCTATCTTTATTACTTACTTACTTATGTGACCAATACAACCGAAAATCGATTTAGGCCAAATTTAGCATGCTTTCCTAGCTATCTCTCACCTTCGCTAGCTGGCACCATTTACAAATTCCAAGTGCCGTCAAGTTCTCCAGTACTTGGTCTTTCCACCGGAGTTTAGGTCTGCATCTTCTACGTCGTCCACCAGCGGTTTCCAAATATAACACCTTATTAGTTGGAGCGAGATCTTCCATTGTGCTTTACTATGTCCTTTGTTGGCATACAGCTCATACAGGTCATAGGCCCAAAGATCTTGCGTAGGACTCGAAAACTCCTTATGAGTGTTACAAATGAAAGTACAAGTTTAATATACCCTCGACACTTTGCCTGTAGAGTTTGAAAAGTTGGTTATCATTAGCTTACAATTTATGGTAACTGTGGGTTCTTTATAATACCATCAGACCAAGACGCACACTAACTACACAGTCGACTTTATATGTCGACTATAATGTCATCGGACCATAATGTACGCCAGACAATCTCGTTTACAGCATGAATTAACTTCTCCTGAGTGGCATTCCTTTTCTGCAGGCACGGAAATTTTGCTTTTCTTCGTTTTCACCAAAATTAGAGAATTTTGGTGCAACACCTAATCGGTGGGTCTTTGAGGCGTTGTAGTGGCCTTTCCTGAGTGAGTTTTTACAATTTTGACACAATCTGGAATTTATAACATAGCCTTATCAAAAGTAAGCTGTCCAAGTGGCCAAAAAGTCGGATTCTATGGACTTTAAATCCAAAATCCGTAATCAGATTTACGACATCATCCTCAAGTTTCTTTCTAAACTTTGCAAAAATGCTATAAAAATAGCCGAAAATCCATATTTTAAGGTTAGAAGGAAGCCTGAGGATTGAATGTGACTACTTTTGCCCGTCGGACATGCAACTTTTTTGTGTGGCTGTGTAATCGATCCATATTATAAAATGATAAGGTTGAACAACTGCCATTTGACAGCTATGAAATGTCAGATTGACATTTTCTAAACCACCAAGAGGATAACCCTGTATATACATATGCTCGACTATGTTTATTTATAATGTGATAAACAAGCGTGAATCTGAAAAAAATGCGCACATGTTTCGCACACATTCCTTGTGTGCACATTGCGAAATGAATTTCCTCATATAAAAATGCATTTTTCATTTTGCTGTGTGTGTGTGTGTGTGTGTGTGAATTCTTTTTATCATTGAATTTTGAAAATAAACCTCAATAATAGCACACTTCAATTTTAAATTGATGCGCGGATGTTGAAAGATTCTAATAGATTCTCATTCTATGTTATACGATGAAAAAGCTATCAAATGATATGCAGGTGTGGTAATCGATGTATGTATGTACTACATATAGAATGAATAGATTAAATTGCACTACACAAAAAAATGAAAAAGAATGAATAGGAGAAGAAGAAGAAGAAAAATAGTGCACAATATAAAGAACAACAAAAAGACAAGAATTGATTGTTTAATCATGAATTTTAAGTAGTAGCGCAATCTGATTAAAACTGCTTCAGATGCGATATGGTATATCGTATGCAACGTAGATATCTGTTTCAAGGTGATAATTCTTATATCAAAATATAAATAAAAAAAACTTTATCTTTTAATAGTGGAGTACTCTACGGCCGATAGAACGATTTTATCAAGGTGCAATTTTAAGATGATGTTATTTGAAACGTTGCTTTGTCTCTCAACAATATTTACAAAATGGCTGAATTTGTTGGAAAATTGTTAATTTGAAAAGTTTCTATCAACTTTTGGTAATTTAAGGGTGAACTATCGATAATTTTGTGAAGTAAAGAGTCATTTTGATGATTTTAATTAGTTATTTTGGATTAAACTTGCTGATCTTCAACAAGTGGGTCACCCATAACACCTCGTGGGTCACCCATAAAACCTCGTGGGTCCGTAGTGATAGAAAAACGCCTAGATCTAGTAACGCGATGTATGGATATATGAAAATCTAGATTTTGGTGGACCTATCGGCATTTCCCTTTTTGTTCTTGTATATTGATATCCAAAATCTTCAGTCTTCTATCAGCAATACGCTTTTAAAAATAGTAGAGTTATTTTATTGTCGCTTGACTATTTATGTAGAAATAATTCTATCCACTAGAATTCTGGGGTTTGAAATGCTGTGCAATATTCTGGAAGCTTGCATGTTTGGGTTATGCCTGAAACCCGAGAAGCAACCCTACACCATTTTCGAGCCGTCTATGGGGAAATTGAAGGTGTTCCCAACTTCTTCTATAGACTTTACCAAAATTTAACTACGAAAACACGAAGTCTAATTCTGGTGCTGAGGGACAGCAGGTACGACAGTGCTCGTATGACCTTCTTTTCAGTTGCTTTATAGCTTTCAACCTATCTGCAAATTTTTCTGCCAGGTTCTCTGTATAAATACGAATTATTCCAGTTGAGTTAGAGCTCGTCTTTAGCGTTCCGGTTATACTCAGTGCCATGAGTCGTTGTATTTTTTTCCATCGCTTATAAGTAGGTTTTCTTTCTGGAAGCTTTTCAAACTCAAAAAGTGAGACATAGGCACCACAGAGCTCCAGAGGCTCTAAATGCAAAATAGTTTTGCGTCTTCTAGATTTTGTAATAATGATCGTAACATGGCCATGAACCCACTCGAGCCCATTACATAAGTTATCAGTTTTAGTGTCACTTTGGGATCTTCGTCCATCTAAGCTTTCATCAAAAATGCAATTCATTTGTGGATCAAAGATTTTGGGGAAAAGATTTTCGTATATATACTTCGAAATAATTTGGAAGCAACCACACAGAATGGAGTAATATCGCTGACATTTTTGAATATTTGGAAAAGTCCTCAGTTAACGTCGATATTCGTAAAGAATTACAAAACGACTTGTCTAACTGAATTGACAATTGTATTTCCACTGACATACAATCTGAAAATTGTCTATCATCTTGGAATTTTTCAAAAGACAAAAAGAAACAGCATAAACTTTGTGAATTTTTCTCATTAGGCCTCTCGTAGATTATACAAACGAAATCATGTCACTAGAACATTAACTATAGAATATTCAAAGAAAGTTACGACCTCAAAACCGCAATAGTTTCCATTTCAACAAATACCACTAATGTGTGCATACAAATGTGTGTAGTCTGAAGTGGAACATGTTGGAGGTCAACCATGGTAAACTTATTGTTTGTAATGCATAGTAAAAGCAAACAGAAAATTGAAAGCAATATATTTTACATAGTACATAAAGTGAAATGGAACAATTCACATTAAGCGGTGAAAGTTTAACCGTATAATTATGTACTTAAGTAGATACGTAAGTAAATACTAAATTACCAAGTTAATAAAAAAAAAAATAAAAAAAAAAACGAAGCAACTATTCAGCAGCTATTTAATATTTAGCAAAACATTGTAAAATGCAAAGATCAACAACAACAGCACCATGTGAACTTCTTGTCAAATCAACATGTTCACCCTGACTTAGAAATTACCAAATGTAACCAATCACACCAACATTTGTATAACCCTATGTATGTACATGTACATACAAGCAAACGATAACAAGCATGTATGATAAATTTTAAATCAACCGCAATTAATTGTTGTATGGTTTCATTTGAAAATTAAATGACACCAACGTGAAACCATCAAAAGTCAAAGCAAATTGAATCAACTAATCGCAATTAACAAGAACCACAAAATTCGGTTCTATCAAATTAATAATTTTATATATACTTGTATACTGGTATTCTAGCAAAAAAAAAAAACCATTGTATACACATAGTTTTTGTCATTTATGTATTTTTTTTTTTGTTCGTTCAACTTAAAATGCAACCTTGGCATATACTTTGATTAATCAAATTCCAGTTTATACATACTTTTATGTATACAGTTATATGCAGAATGAAGAAAAAAAAAAAAACCATCAATATTTATTTTCGCTTAAATTTATAGTACAAATAATATTTATGACAGTAATTACTTATAACATTGATAGAATATGTCACCGATTTTATAGAAACTGATTATCTCCCACTCGTACATTAGTACTCGTATGCAATGTATACGAACGAGTATATGAGTAAAGTTACAAGGTTCGTCTATACATATGGATATAGTTATTATTAATTCTAATTAACCTTCTCTGAGGGCAATCATATCAATTTTATGTTAAAGTAATACTGTTTAATTTTTGTCTATTTACAATTTCAATTCAATTTTTTATTTGATAGAACAATCACATGGTACATGACATACATATGCATATACGATACATTTCTAACGAGTAATTGTACGAACGTATTAGTCAGGTGCAGTAATTATTATTAAATAATAATTGATTTTTACTAAAATACAAATAACAAATTATAAAAATCATTAGACTATGAAAATTTAAATATTTTATTGAAATACGTAAAATATTAAAATATAAAAAATAAGTAACGATTATCACTATCACTTTTAAATCGTTTAATTTTTTTTTTGCATATGCATCTCTTGCTCTTCTATTGTACTCCACTACACTGTGAGTACCTACTCGTATATTGAGAGCACAAACGAGATTATTACGAATTATTACGAGTGTGCTCATATTAGATTTTTCTGCTTCTACATTGTACAAAGTAACGAATGGAATTCGTTATTTATGTAAATTGAGATTTTATGATCTTGATGATATTTATAAGAATAGAAAATTCTAATGTAAAAATCATATGAGAATTTTGTTTTTCAAATTTATGTATGTATGTACATACATATGTACAAATATATATACATGTGTATTACAAATGGTCATCCATATAAAGTTTAATTCAAACTCATATGATTTAATTTGAAATCTAATTGAGTCATTTAAATTTGGTAAATTCTCTTTTTGGAATTCACCAAAACAACTTGATACTACAACTACAACTACAACAACAACAAACAACAACGCCAATAAATATCATCATAACAAATAAAAAGGGAAATTTTTTGAAAAGACGCAATAAAATATTTATTTATACAAATGTATGCGAATATGTACAAATTCACACGTATAGATCGGCAATTCTAAATTGATATGACGCAATAAGTCACCAAACGGTAAATATGTTTATTTGTACATACATGTATTCACACTAATATACACATATGTGCATACATGTGAATGTACCCTAAAGGAAAAGTCAGTTATGAGTGCTAGAAGACGTCAACCCCTTACTCCTTTTCAAGGTGATCGTTGTAAATGACAACGTCCGAATTGAACAGTCGCAGAAACTCTTTCGGGTTGGAATCGAACACAAACACTCCTTGAGGTTGTCAAATGATTGCGTTTGTTGTGGAAAATTTTTCAAATCAAAATATTTATGCAAAACTAAAATCACTGATCCATGCGATAAGCCTGTAGTCTCGTTAAGTTCGCGCACCTTCACTCGTCGACCATATCCGGTGTGGTCACCTCAATTGAGAGACCACAAAAGGTTCTGCGTCACTAGTGCTGATGAAACACCATCAACATTTTGTAAACCAGCAATGGATGGTTACGATCGATGATGAAGACTACGTTGTGTTCTTTTCAAATATTTTCTGTTCACATATTTTTCCTGTTGGTCACACTCATACGTACTTTATTTATTTATGATCCATAAAAACATATGTAAATATATATTGAATAAATATACATATGATAAGATCATGCTAAAATGTATTTTTTTTTTTTTGCAATAAAACAAATAAACTGCAATACGACTATGGGGATAAAAATTGATTAAATAATAAACAAGTGCAAGACGTAAGCGATCTTGCTACGTATAATCATATTGTCAATGCAACATGCATGCATGAATTTGTGATAATACCTACATAAATATCATAAATGTAGATGAAATGCAATTTCGAAATCGAATTTCGCAATGTGTGAAAATTATAGCAATAACAACAATAACACTTAATAAGTGCAAGCAGTTAAATGACACTGCATGTTTATTTTGACAGGTAATATTTCTGCGAATATATGTGTTTTTTTTTTTAACTTTTAATAATAGTGTTGTTGTTGTTAGTGTTTTAATTTATAATTTTTTTTTTTCACTTTTGTTGACTTTAAAGTAAATAATTTAATGTTTCCGTACAAATAGTCACGTTCGCACTTTTTTCGCAAAAAATAAAGTGATAAGAGCTTTTTGCCCTCTCTGCTTTATTCGTGTCTCATTGAGAGTGAATTGATAGGTGTTCGTCTGTATGTGTTGGTATATATTATATTACACTAATCAGTCTTTTTGATAGTGCGCGCGCGAGAGAGAGAGGGAGAGAGAGGGAGATAGAGGGAGCATTCCATCAAGAGTGAACTGATTAAAAGAGGGTTGTATAATATATAACTAGCCTCGTTAAGAAACAATGCCAGCTCTTGTGAACTTCAAATTGATGGCTTCTCCGCCCTACAGTCCGATATTGCTAACTAATGACTTTGTTATGGTCCAGATCATCAAATATTTCGTAGGAGTGGCGGGGATGTATTTTACATCGTCTGAAGTGATCAACGATCTGAGCTACTTGCGTCTGATCGAACTGTTCGACGGTGGCATGAAAAGTTATCGGCTCAACAAAGTTACAACCTAGCTTTACTTCAAATTTAGATTTATTTTACTACATAGTCTTCTTGTGAGTCTACTGCAAACTTCTTCCAGCGATGCTGCCAGTATTCATTTGACGACAATCACTGTGCTCCGACACACGAATTTCCGCAGGCGACATTCAAACGGGTGTTGGGCTGACTCGATAAGCTACTAAATAAACTCAGTTGTTGTTGTTGTTGTTGTAGCAGCAAGAATATGAAAATGGTTTGTTTTGTTCACGTACAAATTATGATCTGATGAGATGAATGGACCTTGATCGACAATATGGTCGAATGTTTCCGGAACACAGACCCGTCCATTCTTGGGAAGCCTTGGGAATTCGGTCAAAACAATCAGCTATGAGTGCTGTGAATGCAGGGACACATTGTTCAAATTGGAGGAAATGATTTGTAATTTAAGCTCGATTGGATAGAAGCAGCAACGCCATTCATAGGTCCAGAACTCTTCAATGATCCAGGCTAGGGTGCCATATTCAAAATTTATAAAGACAGAAGACATAGAGTGACGTCTATCAAGGTTTGTCCCATTCGAAACTACTTTTGAGGGACCTACAACGTTTTGTTATCCTCGCTTTTACGCTTAAAATCAGGTGGGCGAAATCTCACGAAGGTAAATGATAGTGCAGAGTACCCGTACACAGTGCCCAAATCAAAAAATAAATATTTAATGACATTTCGATACGATTTTTATCCGATTTTCACAAAAAAAAACTCACATTGACTCGCTTAAACGACCGTCAAACAACAACTGCGCGTTCAAAATGTCTGAAATTTTGGTGAAAATCTTTCAAAAAAATGCTCTAACACATTGCCATACCATTGCAGATGAGTGCTGCCATCTTCTTGTTGAGTTCACATTCCATAATTTGAGATTGCGCAATATTGCATCGATTGCAAAGTAGAAAAAAATCCATGTTGGTACTAAATTTCCGGAAAAAATACAATTTTAAAAAATAATTCATATAATTATAAAGTAATTTAATTAGTAATTGTAATTATTAAACCATTAATTTTAATTCTAAAAGCTTCAAATATTTAAAAGCAACAAGTGAATTTTACTACTCAAGAGAGGGAATTTATCATACAGCCCCATGGGTCGATTTTTTTTTTTTTTTTTAACGAGCATGTACCTATGTACCCTACTCACTCACACACACACACGTATGTTGGTATTGACTTGTAGGCATTTATATACTAAATGCTTATGTACGAGTATGGGTACACTGTGCATGTGCTGATAACAATGGAAGTTTCGCAATATGACTTTGAAAACGTACATGCAAGTACGTAGTAGGCATATTCCTATCATGGCAAAATCGTTTATCAGTCTTTCGTGTATTTTGTGTGTACGTATGGATGTATGTATGTGCCCCGCCTGACTGACTCGCTGCTGATGACGTGAGCAATTCTTATTGGGGTTTCAAGTTCATTGAACAAAAGCCAAAAAACAAATTACAATTAGTATTATAAATATTAATAATCAAGTACCCAAATGCACATATACATACATATGTGAATAAATACAATATCGAATATGGTATTTATTGTACAAATGGTCATTGCTACAACGATTGAAGCAATCATTTTGCAACAACAACATACGACGAGCTTTTGGTTTGGGTGTTTAATTTTGTTTAAACAATTTTTTTTTTTTTTTTATGAAGCAATACAAACACACACACTCACATACAGAGTACATATGCATATACTATATGCATGCATGTGCTTAACACAGTCATAAAAGACAAGAAAGAAAGAAAAAAAAAAATTAAGAAATTTTGTACATATAATTTTTTTTTTTGTCGTTGTTTCTTCATCATCCATGTATTGTATGTATGCAATTTGCTCACATTTGACGCTCCCACCACCATCACCACACATGAGTATGTATCTATTTATGTATGTGCTATTGTACTATAAGTATACTATATCCATTTCATGCCTTTTAAATGGGTAATTAGGTATGACATTGCGGTGTTGTTGTTGTTGTTGTGGTTGTTACGATTGTATTGCGTTATATTTGAAGCAGTTCACTTACCGATTACTTCTATATAGACCTACACGTTAGGTTAGGTCGCTAGACATCTCCTTCCACAAAAAATAGATTTGAAATTTTGATAATCAATAAATAGCTAGCTAGGAATCACACCTAGTATAACTGACGTCCATTAATTTTGTCTCCTAAACACTTCCTACAAACATACTTACCCCCTATTTTCACGTCTTAACAGTACTCCCATACAAATTTATCGAAAAAAATATCTGAAAATCGACAAATAATCCCCTAATTACCGAAAAATCACCCCTAATCACCATTAACTTTGTCTCCTTGTCCCTTATTGACATCCCTTTAGAGCGCTTCCATACAAAATGAAGGAAAATATACATAAAAATCGACTATAGCGGCACAGGAATCGCAGCTAGAGCAGTGAAATGTATGATCTACTTCTATTAATTTTTTATTATTAACATTTCATCCGAATGTATTTGCCTCGTATCTTCACTCTTTAAGGTGGCTGTCATATAAGATGAACGTAAAACTACATGAAAATAGAGAATAGCTGCACAGAAATCGCACCTATAGTGGTGAAACATATGATCAACTCCCATTAATTTTTCCTCTCAAACATTTCTTCTATACATAGTTTTCCCCTATCTCCGCCCCTTAAAGGGACTCCCATACAAAAATGAACGTAAAATCGCTGAAAATCGAATATAACTGCACAGAAATCACACCTAGAGTAGTGAAATGTATGAGCTACCCCCATTAATTTCTCCTCTCCAACAATCCCCTAAACATAATTTGCCCCTATCTGTACGTGTTAAGGGGACTCCCATACAAAATGAACGTAAAACCGCATGAAAATCGACTATAACTTCACAGAAATCACACCTAGAGCAATGAAATGTATGTGATACCCACATTAAATTCTCCTTTCTAATATTTCTTCTATACATAGTTTGTCTCTATCTCCACCCCTTAAGGGGACCCCCATACAAAATGAACGTAAAACCGAATGAAAATCGACTATAACTGCACAGAAATCACACCTAGAGTAGTGAAATGTATGACCAATCTTCATTAGTTTTTCCACTCTAACATTTCTTCTATACATAGTTTGCCTCTATCTCCACTCTTTAGGGGGACTCCTATACAAAATGAACGTAAAAGAGCATGAAATTGACACTAACTGCATAGAAGTCGCTCTGAGAGCAGTGAAATATATGACGCACTCCCATTAATTTTTCCTCTTGTACATTTCCTCCGAATACGCTTGCCCTCTATCTCCACTCTTTAGTGGGACTCCTATACAAAATGAATAAAATCGATATGAAAATCGATTATACCTGCCTAGATATCGCATCTAGAGCGGTTAAATATATAACCGAATGCTATTGATTTTTCTTTCTGAAGATTTTCTCTAAACTTACCTAACCCATATCTCCCCACTTTTTAGAGAGGCTCCCCTACAAAATTGATGCTTTAATAGAGGCTAAAGAGTAGGCTGGTAAAAATCAAGAATTTCTTGATGCTTTCTTAGCAAGAAATGCTTGAAACGATCCAAAATGTATGTTTTTCTTCGGATCCAGGCAGTTAAACTTTTGCTCCATACAATTTGACCCACCCTAATGTACAGGAATTCATATGTAAGTACTATATGTAGCTGATCTATGAATGTGTACAATAAGTACAATATCTTCTGTTGCTCTTTGCCATGTCACCTTTGCTTCTTTTTTGATTTTAGTGTTGTTGTTTTCTTCTTCTTCTTCTTGCTTTATTGTATGTATCATTAATTTTATTCACATTATTGTTGTTGTTGTGCAATAAGTTATATAGCATTTATAATGTGAATGTATAGTATGTAGCATATTGTTTCAATACATACAGACGAGCAGCATGATAAAGTAAATAAACGAAATTCAATGTCAATTGGGCGTCATCAAAAATGTCACATTGAACTTAATCGACATGTGTCTATGTATGAGTAATTAAATAAAAATATAATCTATATACATACATAAATACTTGCATTCGATACTTACATGATTGTTGTAATCTTATATTGACAGTACACATACACTAATATACACATTAAGCAACCGTTAACAACAATTAGGGATCGTAATCATTATAAGCTTCATAAAAAAAAAAAAAAAATTTATAAAAAATGTTGATCAGCAATAAATTTTTTTTAATCATATTTTTACCTCAAATATAAAAATTCGGAATATTATATAATTATGTTAAGACCATTTTCATTTGTGTCCCTTTCGTCCCCTAAATTGTGTGCTATGTATTTGCTTGGTTACAGAATTCTTCTACTTCCTTCCACATTATAACACCACACGCGTTATTTCAAGCATGCCTTTGTGAGGTATATTCCACATTTCGAGTTGGTCAATAAATTGTCGACCCAGTGTGATCAAGCTCGTGCTTACCAATGCAGAACACTGGCACACTATGTACGCCGATGTCCCTGCCTCTTCCATGCATAATCTGCAAATATCAGCATCCTCCCTTACAACAAGACCCATCTTGCTTAGGTGGTACCTGCAATTTCCATGGTCAGTTATTAATGGAGTCAACCAGCTTAAAGTTATCCGTCCCAGACTGAGAACATTTCCCGATTGTCTGCCCCTTGGTAGCCTCAATGATGCCTTTGCCTGTCTTACTTACTTACTTATGTGGCCATAACAACCGAATATCAATTTAGGCCGAAAATAACATGCTTCGCCAGCCATCTCTGTTCTTTGCTAGCTGGCACCAGTTAGAAAATCCAAGCGCCGTCAGGTTCTCCAGTACCTGGTCTTTTCACCGGAGGTTAGGTCTTCCTCTTCTGCGTCGTCCTCCAGCGGGTTCCGAATATAACACCTTCTTAGCTGGAGCGTGTTCTTCCATTCGCTCCACATGACCTAGCCAGCGCAGCCACTGGATTTTGATGCGCTTTACTATGTCAATATCGGCATACAGCTCGTACAGTTCATGGTTGTACCTTATTTGGTACTCGCCACCAACGCAAATAGGTCCAAAGATCTTGCGTAGGACTTTTCTCTCGAAAACACCAAGCATTCGCTCATCCGAGGTGGAAATTGTCCAGGCTTCAGCACCATATGTTAGGACAGGCATGATGAGAGACTTGTAGAGTGTAGTTTTAGTTCTTCGAGAGAGAGAGCTCGACTTCTCAATTGCTTACTCAGCCCAAAGTAACACCTGTTAGCAAGAATTATCCTACGCATGATCTCCAAGCTGACGTCATTACTGCTGTTAATGCTGGTTCCAAGATAGACAAAGTCCCTTATTACTTCAAAAGCGTAGTTGTCAACAGTGACGTGCTGTCCAAGACGGGTACAGGGACTCTTTGTTTGTTGACACTAGATACTTCGTCTTGCCCTCGTTCACCATAGGACCCATCCGACGCGACTCTCTTTCCAACTCTGAGAATGCTGCACTGACTGCTCGCGTGTTCATCCCAATTATGTCAATATCGTCGGCATACGCTAACTGCATGACACTTTTGTTGAAGATAGTGCCATTATGTCATAGATCAGCAGCTCGTATTATTTTCTCCATAATAAGATTGAAGATTGAAGTCGCACGATAACGAATCACTTTGTCTGAAACCCCGTTCGGTAATAAATGGTGCGGAGAGGTCCTTCCCAATTTTCACTGCACAACGGGAGTGCCATTCAGTGGCATTCTACAAAGTTGAATGCCTGTCTACAAATGGACAAACTCCCCCATCACGGGAGATGGAGTTTCCTTACCCAATCTTTGACATTTGCCTTTACCTTACCCATAAAATTCAACTTTAGATCCTTGTCTAGCCAAGGCATCTGCAGCATCACTTTGCTCAGCTCCAATATGTCATTTCACCCATAGAAGAGCAATCGGATTACTACGAGCACACCTATTAAGTTTCTGAACACATTCGAATGCCAGTTTAGAAGATACCGTAGATTGTTGCACTTGCCTAATCACCGTGTGGTTATCGAGCACTAATAAATTTTCTTACCTTGCACCTTGCCCTCCAGTAGATGGTCTAGCGCATGCTAATGCATGCGCTAGACCAAATCAAGTAAATCAAGTATTTCTGCATGATAAACAGATACTTTATCTTCCCAAATTCAGTGTGAATGCCAGTCTAAAACTCTTTAGAGAAGATTCCAACATCCGCGCTGTCAACCGTTAACGAACCATCAGTAAAAATATTTATTTAATTTTCCTTACTTACATCATATTTGAGGCCGTAAAATTAGGAATATAATGTATATGAGAAAAAAATTTTTTGTTAAAAAACTTTTATTTTATTCTTAAGAAAATGTTTTTCTGGGATTTTACAAAAAAATCATCAGTGATTCCATAATATCCATTTGGGGGAAAAATAAATATATTCTTTTTACACATAATTCAAAGCTTTATGGTCCGAATTGTACGATTTGAGTCAAATTCGCTCATACCCCGCCCTCATAGTAGCCCTGTTCCCAGTTGCCAGAAACCCCGATTAAGGATTTTTCAATATCTTCTCCAGATGCTACTTCAGCTTAGTGTTGTTTCGCACTGCAAAATCGATGCATGAAAACTTTCCAATCAAGTTTTTGTAGTTCTTGGCGAAACACTATAGATTTATATTTGGTATGGTTTCGATGGAACACAACATCTTCTCTGTTGGCCAATTCATGCCGTCTCATTCGCTGTCACGATCCGTTTAAGAAATGGATCAATTTTATTCTGTTTCTCCAAGGTTTGCCAGATGGAACTTCGATCGATCACGGTATTTTTTTTTTTTTGTGTCAATTCGTTTGGTCTCCAAACATTGTTTTGTGGCTGATCTTTAACTTTTAAGTGATGCTAACACCTCAGACTACATAGATAATATCCATAATTTTATTGACATTTTCAATGACGGGTCTCTTTTCTTCTTTTGTTTTTTTAAACAGAATGTCACTTCCTACGACTTGTGTTCCTACGATCACAAGTCTGAATTGGTTTGATCAATATTTTACGAGGGAGCGACAAATGACTCTCAGGCTTCTTTGTAACCTAAAAAAAAAAAATAGTTTTTTTTTTTGCTATTTTTGCAGATTTTTTAAGATAATTTCAAAATCCAAACACGGCTTCGGTTTTAGCGATCCAAAATTCATAAATTCTGACCACTCTGGTCACATTAATTTAATTCAAAAAATTTCATCAATTAATTCAAAGCCAAATTTCTGGAGTCAAAATAATTTAACCTTTGAAATATGAATTCTTTTCCACTTTCGAACAAATTATCTGAAATTTTTACAGTAGCGGTTTGAAGGTAGATACTACCTACTCTTTCGAAAAAGTGTGAATTTCTGTGATGAGAGTGTGAGAGAGAGAAATGAAAACAATTCAATTTGTAATTATTCATTGAGATCAGTATATTCAAATTAATTAATTTTTTGTTTCTATTTTTTTCAAAAAAATAATAATAAGAGGTATAATAATAATAATAAAAAAATTGTAATAAAAAAAAATGTGCATTTTAACATAATCAATATGACAACTGCATATAGTTTCCAATAATTAGAAAAATACAATTTTTTTTAGTTTTGCTTTAAATTCAATTTTTACACATTTTCTTTGTACTTTGTAACAAAAATTTGAAAAATACAAATTACTTCAATTCTTTAGGATTTTTTTTTTTTTTTTGATTTTACAATATATTCAGCTGCCAAATACTGTTCAAAAAAGGAAGAAACATAGAGGAAGTAGATGAAATAAACACTAACAACAAATAGTACACATATACTATACGAATAATATACAATTTTTCCAAGAAAAAAAAAATTAAATAATATTAATAATAATAATAATAATAATAAGAACTAAATAACAGCCACAGTGATACAATTATTGTCGCTCGTTTAATGTTCGTCATTTTGAGTCTTGCCAATTCGCCATTTTGCGCATCTACGACCGTATTGCCAACCGGCAGCCAACATAATTCACACTAGTATGACGTCATACTGGCGGTGTCGGCAACAGAGCGGCGCGGTTGCAACATGTTGCATGCTTCGCATGTTTCCACTACATAACTTTGCATACAACAACCGTACAGTGCCGTCTAACGGGGCAACCATTCATTGTTGACAGCGGCGACTGTGATGATGACGACGATGTCGTCGATGAACGAACTGAATCAAACGAAGCAATCATCGTCATTATTGTGCGCGGCAACGAAAGATAATCAAACAAGAACAACAATGACTTTCGTCGTCGCTTCCTTTTTTTACTTTTTTTTTTGTAATTTGATGATGCTTACATATCGGATTGTCATCCCATTTCGACATCATCCTCATAGTCATCATCTCGATCATTGTCAGCATCAGCATCTCGAGAATCATCGTCTCGATCATCTTCATAATCACTATAATCATAACCATCGACATCATACTCATCGAGCATATCCAAAACGGTGCATGTATAATCAAGTGGTTGCATGCCATCCTCTTCGTTCTCATCATCTTCCTCGTTGTCGCTACTCCAAACGTCATCTTCATAATCGAAGGCGTCGTCGTCGGCGAAGTCGTCGGATCTGGCAACGCCATTAATAACATTGGCAGCAATGTACATATACAATGGACGTTGTTCCTTCAGCCATGGTGATTGGAAAATATATTCCGCCTCCAAACGATCTTCATGATTTTTACGCAAAAGCATTAAAAGTAACCATCGTACCGACTGTGACAGAGTACTCGGTATTTGGACTTGACAATGTCGTATTATAGTGATTAGATTACAATTGCCCTTCTCATAGAATGGATATTGTCCCACTAGCATAGTGTAAAGTATTACGCCAAGCGACCACATATCCGCTGGTTTACCACGATATGTTGGATTTGGACACAATAATTCGGGTGCTGTATACAATGGACAACCGATCTTGTCACTAAGTGTATCATCGGCAGGATCATCGAGTATCATTGAGCCTTCAAGTGATTCATATTGTAATTTGGTTCTGTGTAGAAGAAAAACAATAAAAAAAAAAAAAATAAAAATAACAAATTAATTAGTGATTCAGAAGAAGTCGCTTAAGAGTCTAATAAGTCTCCTATTTCTAATTAAAAATGCAATTATTCACCTTTTTTTATGCTATATAAAATCACATTTTTTTACTGAAAATATGATCATTCTCAAATATGGCAATGAAAATAATATATGATGATCGCTGTTTCGGATGAAAATATGAGCATATAGATATTTTTAGTGCCAAAGGAGTCTTCTCAGAACTCTTTAAGAGCTAAACTATGAGGGTAAAGTAAAAAAATAAACATAATTTCTGATACAAGATTTCAGCGCTAAAATAGATGATACCAGAATGTGTCTTATTTCGGTTGAAAATATGAGCATATAGATATTTTTAGTACTAAGAGTCTTTTTAGAACCCTTTAAGAGCTAAACTATCAGCGTAAAGTAAAAAATAAACATCATTCTGATACAAGATTTCAGCGCTAAAATAGATGATACCAGCATGTGTCTTATTTCGGATGAAAATATGAGCACATAGATATTTTTAGTATCAAAGGAGTCTTTTCAGAACTCTTTAAGAGCTAAACTATGAGGGTAAAGTAAAAAAATAAACATAATTTCTGATAAAAGATTTCAGCGCTAAAATAGATGATACCAGAATGTGTCTTATTTCGGTTGAAAATATGAGCATATAGATATTTTTAGTACTAAGAGTCTTTTTAGAACCCTTTAAGAGCTAAACTATCAGCGTAAAGTAAAAAATAAACATCATTCTGATACAAGATTTCAGCGCTAAAATAGATGATACCAGAATGTGTTTTATTTCGGTTGAAAATATGAGCACATCGATATTTTTAGTACCAAAGGAGTCTATTCAGAACCCTTTAAGAGCTAAACTATGAGGGTAAAGTAAAAATAAACATCATTTGACACCAGAATGTGTCTTATTTCGGATGAAAATATGAGCATATAGATATTTTTAGTGCCAAAGGAGTCTTTTCAGAACTCTTTAAGAGCTAAACTATGAGGGTAAAGTAAAAAATAAACATAATTTCTGATAAAAGATTTCAGCGCTAAAATAGATGATATCAAAATGTGTCTTATTTCGGATGAAAATATGAGCACATCGATATTTTTAGTACCAAAGGAGTCTTTTCAGAACCCTTTAAGAGCTAAACTATGAGGGTAAAGTAAAAATAAACATCATTTGACACCAGAATGTGTCTTATTTCGGATGAAAATATGAGCATACAGATTTTTTAATAATAAAGGAGTCTATCCAGAGCCTTTTATGAGCTAGATCATAATATTTAAAGCGAAAATTCTCAGAATTCAGAACAGTATACGTTTCTATTAGTTGTTATGAAAATATATACTGGTCTAAATGTACGACAAATTTAGTCTACTTGAAGCCACTGTATGCAGTTATCTTCTTTGTGTTTTTTAATAATAAAGGAGTCTTTTCAGAGCCTTTTATGAGCTAGATCATATAATTTAAAGCTAAAATTCTTAAATTCAGAAGAGTACAGGTTCCTATGAGCTGTTATTAAAATATATACTGGTCTAAATGTACGACTAATTTAGTCTACTTGAAGCCACTGTATGCGCACTTATCTTCTTTGTGAATCATTCTACACAAAAGGGTCAGATGAATTAATTATTATAACTAAACTACATATTTATACAATATATGGAATTATTAAATTACAATTTAAAAACACAACAACAACAACAACAATAAATGGGTTTAATTGTGTTAAACATAATTTTTCAACATTAACCGAATGAAGTAATTCGATCGAACAATCAAACGATCAAGTAAAAAAAAACTACTAAAGGTCACTGTAATGCATGCATATACGCACACACACACACACACACACAACTACACCAAATAAATAACATAACATTACCAATCAAATATATAGTAGGTAGGGGTACCTAAATTTTCAACAAATTGATTTTTTTTTCTTCCAACACAACGGGAAAAAAAAGAAGTCATAAGCAGCGACGTCAGCGTTCAAAAATAAAGCACGAGGTATTTGTGAATGTATGTGAGTAGGTCAGTCCATGGTATTCATGTGTACGTATGACGTATGTTTGTGAAAATGTATGTATGTAGATCAGACCAACCGGCAAGCAAGCAACAATCAATTGTATGCATTGCATTGGTGTCATCTGCGCCTACTCTGCGCTTGTCAATGATACATTTGAAGTGAACGAAACGCAACACAGCGCAGCAACATGTTGACGGCATTGAAGAGTTGATATGTCATTTCAACATAAATCAATCTTAATCAAAGCTGTATGATGTATGTACTAATATGGGAGATGATTTTCATGATGATGATGATAATGATGATAGTATTGTTGTTGTTGTTGTTATTGTAGTTGAATCAGATATTGAGAGTGAATATGATAATGATGATGAAATAAATCAAATACGAGCACCATAGAGTAATTTTCATAACGCATTTTCTCTCATATACATTTGTATGTATATTCGCTGTCGCTGTAATTGAACTGTTGTGCGTAGGTATGATCCTACAGTGCATTTGTATGTCGATTGATGATCATCAATCAGTTGTGATTGTAGTGGTTCAGAGATTGTGCAGTGAATAAAGATATTGAAAATGGGATTAATTGTTGTTGTTGTTGTTGTTATTGTTTTTTTTTCTTTCTGTTTTTGTTGAAAGTGGAGTATGCCATTTACATTGACCTCAAAATAGTTTGAAAAAAAAAAAAATAAAAGTAAAAAAGAAAAATAAAAATAGGCACAAATAAAGAAAGAAAAAATATAAAATAATAAATAATAAATATATATAAAAAGAAAACAACAAATTAAAATATATTAATAATCTTTTTTTTTTAGCAAAAAATAAAAATTATTTCTACAATTTTGGCATGATAAATGCAAGTCAGACAATATGACCATAGTCAATTACAAGCAATTATAGCTTCTGACTCTACATTCCGGTACTTTCAATGTTAACTATGCACCTCGCACTGGTGGTTAGTGAAGGACCGTCGTCGAAAATTAAAATATAAAATCATAGAAATTATCAAAATAGGTCGCGCAGGAGCTAAAGATCGGTTACAAAATAGTTTTAAGCCATCTACATTAAGCTACTTTTAAAAAAAGTTCAATATCAACAAATTATAAAAAAAATTATGAATATTGACAAATCGGACAATCTGAAAAACATAAATATTCTCCAAATCAATGTCAAAATAATGGATTTCTTTTTCCCCAGCGCAATATTTTGTATGACCTCAAAAGTATAAATTTGCATTTGTGAAAAATGATATTTACGAAAAGATTTAAAAAGAAAACCATAAAAATTTTATATTTACATAAAATTTAAACAAACTTTTCGTCATTTCCTCTAATCTAGCCGTATAGTTATGGTATTTATTACAGGATGTGATACAAATTGCCCAATTTCAATTACGAATAACATTATTGAATGATTTTTGGCCAACAAAAAAATTAATTGTACATGGTTGAGAGCTTTGACACAGGTAAAAAGCCAAAAAAATAACAATTCGAGTTGCAATTGTCTTTTGTATTCTTCTATTCATACGTATATTCATTAGCAACATTTACAATGTTTATATACTTGTCAATTAAATTTCTATGAATGTTGTCAACATAATGTTAGTTACATGTTGAAATATTTTCATGTGATTTCTTATCTATGTATGTATTTAGCAGCAATGAGATTAAGCAATAAATCAATTATATTTCAAAAATTTTCAAATTGTACTATTTCCAATAAAATGATATAAATGATTAATATAAATCTTGATGCAATTTGATTCTGTGTGACTAAATGTATATGTATATTGCAACATATTTTCATGCATACTCTATAAACATGTATATGCAACTATAGCGATACATGTACGTACACATGTATATATACTCACTGTCAGGGAAATATAATTTTTATTAAACATTAACAAATGTTTTTCTTTGCCATAGGTAAATATTACACCACACAATAAGCTTTATACACATTAGTGTGATGTGTGTGTTTTATGACGAATGTTTATATATGATTATAGATTATACCCAATCAACAAAGCATGTTTCTAAAAAGAAACAGAGTAAGCTTAGAAACGTAAAATTATTAGAAAATAGTAAAAATTTGTAATTAATTAGATTTCTTATTAATTATCGATTAAATGCATTTTTTTTTTGTTCAAATTATTTAAATTTATATTTTCTATAGCAATATCACCATATGGTTTACTTGGTAGTTATTCCAAAAATAACAAAAAAAGAAAAAAAAACGAAGAAATAAACCTCGAACTGACCCTGGAACGGCATCATCATAGAAATATGTACATATATGAGAGCTTACAAATCATACGTGTAAATGTATAAATGTATGTAAATTGTGAAGCTAAAATAGACAGAGAGAATGACGAAGCTCAATCTGACACACACACCCATACAAACAAATGGCGAAAGAGAACAACATGTAGTTGTTTGCTAATTGCAATGTAATAAGGAAAAAAAAGAGCACAAAACAAAAAACAGCCAACAGCAGCAATAAACAATTTCAGAGAAATGAACAACATTTTACAATTGACCTCGTTCGTTGTTTTTACTATATAATTTTCATGCATATATGCTCGCTTGTAAACATTACAATGAAAATGTACCTCAAATTATGTATATATACATATGAGCAACACAGCCTTGAGCACAGCAGTAAGAGAGTGAATATGGAAGAGAAGGAGATAGAGATCATCAAAACACACCTGTGTTACCACTTGAAAGTATGTTTAACATTTGTGCTAAATTTCTCCAATTATTTATTGCATACAATAATGAGAAGAAAACTGTTGCTTTACAATAAGGAAATGAAAGACATTAGTTCTTAATTTGAGAAAAGAAAAAGTAACGAAAAAAAAGAATCGCACACCTGATAAAGAAAGCTAGAGTGAACTTCAAACACACATCTTCTTCTTTGAATCGAGTATCAATAAAAATAAAATGATCGTGTGTATCTTAGTGCGAGGACATACGAAAATTTTGATCAAATAACAGCCACCAGGAAGCAAGTGTCGCCATCTTTAAAGTAATGATTTCCTCGAACACATTTCGATCACGGTCCGCTCAGCTCAACAATATACGGAATTGTCTCAACTTATTTTTTACATTAACATTACTTGAATCATTTCCATGTTCGTGCTGCTACAACAACAAAATTTTTAAAATAATGCGCAGCAATGTGAATGACGATGGTCACTCTACACGCGTATTTTTGGACCGTAACGAAAGGATAAATGAAACTGTTTACGGTGAAACTGTTTTAGATGATGTATTAGAATCTTGACAGACTCGTTCCACACTTATTAGCACACAAATTAGCACAAAATACCAAAGTACGGAAGCGTTCAAGCCAGCACTTCACCAGAAATCAAAGCAAATTTGACAGGTAAGTGTTCGCAGAGCGTGCAATGAATATGTAGACCGGCTCAAAGCCGGTCAACAAATTAAAAATATGAACTGAAGTTTAAATTTCAGCTTTTTTTTTTTTGGAAACAATAAAAACTATTCACAGGGAAAAATCATTGCTTTTTAAATTGTATGTAATACTGTCCAAATTTATAACATAAAATAAAATTGAAAGAAAACATTTTTGTGCCAAAAATTTTGTTTGTTTTCTACGAAAAAAAAGCGATGTAATGAGTCTTTTGTGCAAAAAATAATAATATGTCATTAATTCGTCGTTATTTCCAGACATCAATGGAGTTGAAATTATATTGAGTAGATCACCCGCTATATTAACAAAATGTTCAGTCATAATATTTTTCAGAGATTTCAGTGTGTCATCAGTCAATTTACAACGCAAACGAGCTTAAAATTATACAATATTTATTTTTTTAAGTATTAAGCATTTTTTGAGGGATTATTTCGTTAAAATGTGGCAACTTTTTATTAAATAAAATTCATTTTTCTTTTGAATTTAATTAAGAAATACATTCTGCTATGTAGCAAGTTCTCAACAATTACTCATAATTAGTCATTAAATTATGAGTAACATGTGGCAACACTAAAATAGATAATCACATGTTATATGCAATTGATATAATGATGAGAGTGAGTAAATAAATATACTCACATACTCACAAATACAAAATAAAACAAAGAGTCAAAATAATTGCATCAATGTTGCTTTTTCTACTACTACTTACCACTACTACTCCACATTTTCAAAATAAAGTGTGCACGTGTATGTCATATTACGACGTGTATGATGAAAATTTTAAAAATTTGTAATAGTATGTAGGTAGACTTGAATAAATATATGTATGTATATGGATGATGGAACAAACACCCATAGTTGAATTTTATTTATTGCATATTATTAATATACAAATACATGTATATATGTAAATAAGTATTTATTTATATCTACAATGAAGAAAAATTTGAAGGATTTTTAATGCTATAGGCATATTTTTTTTTTTTTAAATATATACGAGTATATCAACATATTTTCATTATAAGCTTCTAGTAGCTATACTGGTGTTTGTATCAAGTTTGTATTGTTTGTATTTAGAGTCTCAGTCAGTCAAGTCAACTTGAAGCAGCACATAAACGTGTTGTAAATTTTAATGCTTCAGAAATAAAATAAACAAATAAGAAAAAAAAAAAAACTACTAAAAATATATTTAAAATGTATTCGTATTGTAACTAAGTATGTATCTGTATGCATTTATATCTATATGAATATGTATATAAAATTCATAGATCAGAGTCAGGGTCAATTATTATATCGACCTTAGTAAAATAAGTAATTGTTTTTCTTTTTGGTGAGTCTCTGATACAAAAAATTTATACTATTTTTAGTATACATTTTTTTTGTTGAAATATTAGGAACGCAAAATATAATTAAAAACACCATTAATGAATAATACAACTTGAAATCTTTATAAAAGCAACTTCCTCTCACTCGCTCAAAGGCAAACACAGATTTTGCAATATATGAAAAAAAAATCTAAATTTACTAATTTTTCAACAATTTACGTTAATAACAATTAGCTGATATTTATTTTATCGGTTTTTTAATGGGCCATAACTGCCTTAAGTGCGTCATACATTTTGTCATACAAATTATTTGTGTAGCTAACTACGAGAAATTGCTAAATGAATAATTGCAAAATGTATTCCGTCGCTCTAAAGCTCTACCCTGAATGATTTATGTAAATCGCAATTTGTTAAAATTCTTTCGAGTGAAAAAAAAAACGCATTTTATTTTTTCTTCATCCTTATTTTACTACTTTATTTAACAACGTCATAGTTAAATAAGTACTTACTGACTATGGCAAAACAATAATATACCTTTTTGCTATTTTGCATATCCTTTTTGTTTTCTTCTCTATTGAGAAAAGAGAAAGTGGTAAAATTCTTTCATTGTAAATCAAACACAAAAGCGCATTAAAAGTCGCCATCACCAAAAAAAAAAAAAAAAACGTTGGCATGCATGCATGGCAACATTGTTCAATATTCTTCTTCTTTACAAATCCGCAATTTGCATATGGACAATGCATATAAACATACACGCAACATACATCCATATAATGTTGTAAAGTTCAATTGTGTAAAGTCGCACGCACGACACAATATGCTAGTGATGTTGAAAAGGTAAAGCCAGGAGGATGAAATGTAATTGAATAGTAACTGGATATTTATATTCGAATTCGAATAAAGCGATGAATTATTTTTAGGTTGCCTGCATTTGGCTTTTGTTTTGCGGAAAGAATAAAGGATAAAATAAAAAATACAGGTACGCAATTTGGCTGTTATTTAGTTCGAATTTCTATACGAAAAGGTACCTAACTTCCTTGTAAAGAACCTTTTTTTATTTGCAAGACTTATAAAGAGTCATGCAGGTCCGAATTATTGCTTCCAGGTATTTAAAAACATGTTTTCGAACATATGTTTTGAGATTTTTCGCACATAAATACACATCGATCAAACTGAAAATCGTTAAACAACACAAGAAATTGCCTACATACGGATGTGTTTTAGAATTTATGAAATAAAATTAAAACAAACCTTAGCTGCCAAATAAAATTATGTGTTCGAATGTGTATTTTCAAATTTTAAACACACAAATGTAAAGTTTTTAAGCTTAAACTTGGTATGTAGTCATATTTTCTACCAATGAAAGTATAAGTGATAGAATTACCATAATCGTATGAAAATCAAACATAGCTGTCATACAAATTTATATTTTCGAATATGTAATTTTATAATTTAAGCATGTAAATATAAAACTATCATGTCAAAATTTTGCATGTAAACATTTTTTTCATCAAAGAATAATTCAATATGCTAATGACTTTAATCATATGAAAATCAAGCCTACCTCCCATATAAAGATTTGTTTTCGAAAGTGTGTTTTGAAACTTCAAGACAGAAATATCAAGATATTCAGCTAAAATTTGGTGGGTAATTATAGTTTTTACCAACAAACAGATTGATTTTATAAAAATCGTAATCGGATGAAAACCAAGCATAGCTGCCATACAAATTTATATTTTCGAATTTGAAATTTTGTGATTTGAGATGGCAAATATTAAGTAATTGGGCTTAAACTTAGTATGTAGTAATATTTTTTATTTGCAAATAAATGCGTGCTAATTTGTATTAAAATCTAGCCCATCTTCCATACAAAGTTTTACTTTCGAACATGCTTTTTCGTAATTTTATCGCGTAAATATAAGGCTATCACAGGCTTAAATTTTGTACATAAGAATATTTTTTCCGGAGCAATAAATCTGTATATGACTCGGTATAATCGTATGAAAATCAACACCACCTACCATACAAATTTATGGTGTCGTACGGGTTTTTTGATGGTTTAATCATGTAAATATAAACCAATCAAGCTTAAATTTTGCACCAAATATTATTTTTGATCAACAAATAAATAAATATGCGATTTAATGTAATCGTATAAAAATTAAGCCTACCTCCCATACAAAGTTGTGCTTTCGAACATGTGTTTTTGTACTTAGAGCATGTAAATACAAAGCTATTGGGTTTAAACTCTGCGCATACTAATATTTTATATTAACAAACAATTGTGTTCTGTAGTGATTGCAATCATATCAAAATCATGCCTACCTTTCATACAAAAATATGTTTTCGAACATATGTTTTCTGACTTTGAATGCACAGTAACGATTAATTTCAAGGTTTAATGTATCATTTTTTTTACAAAAAAGTAACCAAGAGCAATTAAAAGAAAAAAAAAAAACAATTATAGTCACATAACGCTACAACACCAGCACCAATTCAAAAGAAACAACAATGAACAAAGTGCAAACAATAGCCAGCCAGCCCAACTGTCTTTCACATTTGTACTTAGCTGGCTGTTGTTCTTGAAACTTTACAGAGCGCGTTAATAATGACAATAAAAGAATAGTTAGAAACACACAAACATACACACACATGCATATTTTTCTACTTACTGTTATGCAAAGCCAACATATCAGCAGCACCATTGTTACAATATTATTGTAAAGTAATAATAATATAAAATAGAAAGACAATAAAAATGTACATGCGAGCTTGTAATTTAACTACATATGAGAGCGCGTATGTAAGTCAGCAGCAAGCAGCTATCAAATATGTGACCTCAATGAAATCATAATAATAAAGGTAAGAAAAGAAAGAATGAAAAAACAATACAAACAACAACAAAAGAATTAATCGCCCTACCACCAAACACATGTTAACAGAACCTCCTAAGAAAAAAAAAAATCCAAACCCAAACACAACAAGACAACAAACACTCTACCACCAAGCTGTGAATAATAAAAAAAAAAAACAATAGAAGAAAGAACACACACACACACACACACACATGCATTTCATGTTACAAAACGTAGTGAGAAAAAAATAATATCGGTAAATAAATTCACCATGAGGCAAAGTCAATTGAAATGAAATTTGCAAAATTCAATGCAAAACGAAGAAGAAGAAGAAGAAACAACTATTGCAAAAACAATGTTCATGACAATACAAAATTTACAATCGCAATCATCAACATTCATGCAAACCTCCATAGTACAATATACATATATTGTAACTGTAAAATTAAACTTAATTCTATAAGCTTATCAAGGTCTTTCGTCGCCGCTGCTAAATTTACAAATACAAATACTACAATACTATAGATATGAGCACATACATAGGTACGATCGTTTGTTCGCTCTATTCACACAATAAAATACACAAGAAAAAAAACAATAATATAGCCTTGTTGCTTGTTTGCTTATTTGTATGTTGCTGCAACAATTTTGATTGCTGGTAATATACCTTATGTACTTGTAGTATGTATATTGCCACAAGTGTGGCGTATTGATGCAATCGATTTTGATTATCAATCACATAAACGAAACATTTGCAAATCTTCATATAAACATACACAAATACACAGTGCCCAGTGGAAAAAAAAATATTCTTTAATGAATACACGTCTTCTTTGGTAAGCAAAGAGGTAGATATGGGGTAAAGCATGTTGAGGAGGAAAAATTAATGGGGGGTCGGTCATACATTTCACCGCTCTAGGTGCAATTCCTGGTGTTATTTGTTCATTTTCAGATGTTTTTCAATCATTTTGTATGGTGGCCCCCTTAAGGGGTTGAGATGGGGCTTAAGTATGTTTGGAGGAAATGTTGAGGAGGCAAAATTAATAGGACTCAGTCATACATTTTACCGCTCTAGAATTGATTCTTAGGCAGCTGTTGTCCATTTTCAGATAGTTTTCGGTCATTTTATATGGGAGCCATCTTAAGGGGTTGAGATGGGGCTTAAGTATGTTTGGAGGAAATGTTGAGGAGGCAAAATTAATAGGACTCAGTCATACATTTCACCACTCTAGAATTGATTCCTGGGCAGTTATTGTCCATTTTCAGATGGTTTTCGGTCATTTTATATAGGAGCCCCCTTAAGGGGTTGAGATGGGGGTTAAGTATGTTCGGAAGAAATGTTGAAAATAAAAAATTAATAGGACTCAGTCATACATTTCACCGCTCTAGAATTGATTCTTGGGCAGCTATTGTCCATTTTCACATGGTTTTCGGTCATTTTGTATGGGAGCCCCCTTAAGGGGTTGAGATGGGGGTTAAGTATGTTCGGAGGAAATGTTGAGGAGGAAAAATTAATAGGACTCAGTCATACATTTCACCGCTCTAGAATTGATTCCTGGGCAGTTATTGTCCATTTTCAGATGGTTTTCGGTCATTTTGTATGGGAGCCCCCTTAAGGGGTTGAGATGGGGCTTAAGTATGTTCGGAGGAAATATTGTGGAGACAAAATTAATAGAGGTCAGTCATATATTTCACCACTCTAGGGCGATTCCTCGAAAGTTTATGTGCATTTTCTAGTGTTTTTACGTTCACTTTGTATGGGAGTCCCCTTAAGGGGTGGACAGGGTGTGTATATATTGGGAGGAAATGTTAAGAAATGTTGGTTGGAATTGTTGCTGCCATTTAGGTTGGCCAATTCTATAGAAATATTTCGATATTCTAGAGCAAAAATATAACAACAACAACAACAACATGTACCTAGTGGCAATTAAAAATTCTATTTATTTTTCTTGCCAATCACGATGATGATGATGATGACGATGACCTCAATAATATGATTGCATTCATAAACTTACAATCAGACACACACATACACACATAGTACATACGAATGTACGTACGTCATCAACTACACTACCACCACCGCCAGCACCCACCCATCATCTCCATGAAAAACAAAACGACGACAGCACAAAGAATCATATTGATTGCGTCGACGGCGATGGTGATGGTGGCGTCAGCGTCGGTGGCAGCTTATGGTGATTGCAAAATATGTACCGACAATAAACAACAACAAAAGAATAGCAATATCACAAGAGCGGAAAACGGCATAGAGCAATTTACAAATTGCAATGGCAATGGCATATAAAATACAAAAACAAAAAAAAAATTAAGAAATATAAAATAAAAAATAAATCATATGAAAACGCAAAATAGCAAAATAAAAGAAATAATAAATACACTTACGACAAAAATTGCAAAAAAAAAAAAAAGCTGAGCAAAGCAAAGAAATATTGCGTTATTATTTATACTAGACGGCAGCAAATAACAAGGTAAACGGTATTACTTTGTAATAAAAGCAACAACAACAACAACAACAACAGTTATATGAAAATTCTTGCTGCCATAAGCAGCAATAAGCAGCACAAAATAACACAGCATGATGTTGCAGCATAATTTTATTGGTCGTTGTTATACATTTTTTTTCATACGCCTGTGTGCGTATCTGCCCAGTGCGAAAGTATATAATTCTTGATAAAATTTCTCACAGTGATAAATTCCCAAATTACTTAGTTAGCTAGCAGGTAAGCAAAATAAAAAGCAATTACAGAATTTTCATATACTTTATCATTATGTTCGAGCTCGTTTACATTTTTCCTATTGGGTATATCTCGCTCTCTGACAGAATGTGGCAATATTCATGTGCTATGTGTTGTCATTGTGCGTCTTATACATAGCAACAATACCAAACAATTAATATTAATAACATATTACACAGCACCGACAGATTTTACCGCAAGTAAAATGTACATAAATATTTACGTACAGTAAATGTGATATTTGTAGGGGAACCCCCTTAAGGAGTGTAGATAGGGGGTGGGTATGTTCGGAAGAAATATTGTGGAGGAAAAATTAATGGAGGTCGGTCTTACATTTGATTGCTCTAGGTTCGATTTCTGGGCAGCTATATAAGTTTTTATAGATTTTTAGCTGTTCTTGCGTTCATTTTGTTATACAGCACCCTTAAAGGGTGCAAATAGGAGCCAAGTTCACAGAAAATTATTTCTATTTTCAAAATTTAGAAATTCGATCAAATTGAGCAAAATTTAAAAAAGCGTTATATCCTTTTTAGCGAAATTATTTCTCGATAAAGAAAGAAACCATATGTCCATGTTTTCTTATAATAATTATGCAATTCTTGAGTTTATTTTACAGCTGTCGATAATTAAAAAATTTGGAAATTTGAGCAAGCTGTTGAATTTTCAATCATTTTTTTAATGTAAAAATTACAAAATTAGTTTGCCTCAATTGTAAATTTCTACTATCTGTTTAATAAAAAAAAATTCCTCAAAAAATATGCTAAATTTAAAATTTGCATATTTTTATTCAAACATCTATATTATTATATCCATCCGATGCTTAAATGATCCATTTCTTCCCTCAGATCATACTAAAAATATGTCAGACAAAATAATCAATCATTCGTTGCTACTGTTGCCGTTATTCGATGCACTATTTCTCTTCCGAACATTTGTACTCTTAAATTATAGAGCATTCAATACCTCACCATGCATACATGACGGCTCTCATAGTGTATATTAATAACGAGGTATAATAAATTTCAGAGAAGAACTCGTATTTGAAACTCTCACAAAATATGAAAGAAAAAAGCAACAAGTACATATGATTTTTAATAGTTGTATACACATCAAATGCTATCACACCAAAAAAGAGAAGGAAATGCATCTTATTTCACCTTATAAATTATGTTGCCATATACATGATGCTATACACATGTATATTTCCCCTTTGTTCTCTTCTCTCACGTGCTATCAACCAAACAACAATACTACTACTTCATATATATATACAATATTTACCATTCATTTTTCAATGATAAAATACGAAAGCAAAACAAACAAAAACAAACAAAAATAATACAGTTTCACAACCTTTTATCGTTGGGTTTTGTACTCTCGTCGTATGAGAGTACAACATTTTTTTGTTGCTATCGTACTTGTATATAGACAGTGTGTGTAATTCGGCGGGTGTCAGCAATAAAGCAGCAGCCTACATTTATTCATTATTTGTTTGAAGCTTTTTATTCATTTCAATTTTGTTGCTTTTGCTTTCTGTTTAAGTTGCTTTTAGTTGCTTGTTCTCCATTTAGTTGTTACTGTTGTTGTTGTTGTTGTTGTTGAGCTATTGATTTCCAAATTGATTGTTCAATGTTATTACAAACCGCACCAGCAGCACAAAATACAAAAAGCTCTCCACCATCGCTTAATGTGACGCACCATTGTACAACAAAAAACAGTAGCAACATTTGTTGCTTATTTCATATGTATACACAACACACAGGTATGTGTACACACGACAACTCGATTACTTGTTTAAGTCAACAACAACAACAACGACAACAACAACAACAACAACAACAACAACAACAACGACAATAACGAGTTTAAACATTTTTGTTGCAAAATTAATGAAAAAAAAAAGCACGAAAAATACAACGAATTGAAATTGTATTTGTAATGCGCATGACGCACAGTCATTCGATGGCATCGAAAATGTGGTCTAAAATAAAATATTAATATTACGAATTTTGATGAAATTTCGTTGAAATCAATTCTTTCTTCTTTATAATTACTAGATAGTTATGGTCAAAATGAAGTAATGAGTTCTAAATAAAACATTTTACATTGAAATATTGATATATGAGATGATTGATTTGTTTTACTTCAATTTTAACAAGAGCCTTTAAAATGTTCTTTAGCCTTGAAATGCGAAAAAACATGTCAACTACCTACTTAATTACCTATTACCTTTCTTATCTCTCTAGGAATATTTCCTAAAATTACAGGTAGAAAATTTTATCCCTATGCCATTAATAATTTGTGAGTTAAATTTTTTGATACAACGATATGATTTTGATGCTCAGGCTTTGCCAATTAGGCAATTTTAATAAATTGACACATTTAAATCCAATTTTAATAAAAATGTGCTTCTCAAATTTAATTGAAATTGCATCACTATTTGATTTTATAGCTTATACTATGATAAAATAGACCACTGTGCGGCAAAGTGTTGTCATCATCATCGTTATGTGTACACCAAAAAAAAAAAAAAAAAAAAGTGGGCGCAATTACAAAATATATTGTTAGAATTTATTAAAAACAACAACAACAACAAAAAATGATAATAAATACAATTAAAATAAGTTTTCAAATAATAATGAAAATAAAAAAAAATTCAGCAAAAAAAAAATTTCGAAATTTTGCACACATTTTTTTTTTTGTATAGAATTATTGTTATTATTGCGATATTTTTTCGACTTGTAATGAATACATAAATAGATAAAGAGGTACGAATACCTAATATTTGATATTAGGCAGAGAGCAAATTGCAATAATTTATTTATTGTATTTATTCTATTCTTTACCTTGCTTCATCGATAAAGTAGAAACGTTTTAATTTCAAGTCACGCAAAATGATGCCGTTACGATGACACACCTGCACCGTTTGGCATATCTGATGAAAGAGTCCACGCGTTTCACCTTCAGTGAGGCGACGTTTATTACGTATGTATGTGTGTAAATCCTCATAAATGCCCTCAATGTCAGTCTCATCGTCACTGTCATCCTCCTTTTGCTCCTCTGTTCTTGATGATGATGATGATGACGATTGTGGTGATTGTGATATAATGACGTAGGTGCGTTGTTTTGACAATGGCACAATATCGTGTACTCCACGTATTAGCGGATGACCATAAATTGTGCTGTGGCAATTTTCGGCTTCTTGCTGCAATTGAAAATAGGCACGCTGCACCTTGTGCAGCGGTTCATTGATGATTTTACACAGAAATTGTTCCTCGGTAAAGACATCCATGCATTTCAAATTGGAAGAGGTGAGATCGATTAGGTGGCGATATGATGGTATTGTTGTTGGTGTCGTTGGCATTGCTGCTACTGCTGCTGCTGCTACCGCCGATGTTATGGTACGTGCTGTGGAAGTAGCACCTGTTAGGTATTGTTGTTGTTGTTGTAGGTGGGCTTGTTGCTGTATACTACATGCTTGCTGCTGTGCACTGACCAAATAGCGATCTTTAATCACATTAACTGGCTCCGAGGAGCATTCCAGTCGCAACGATTGCAATTCACAAGCACCACCGGGTGTTTGCAATTTTTCACGTATCGTCTGCAACATGACAGCATCCAGGAAATTTTTCTTTGGCGTCGATAGCTTCGAGCTGGAGGTGGCGGCAGTGAAGACACTAGTTGTGGTGGTGGTCGTGGTGTTGTTGTTGTTGTTGTTGTTGTGGTTGTTGGCTGTTCCGCCATTGTTGCCACTGTTGACCGATGTTGGTGCTCCTGATGCAGGAGAGGAAATTTCACTGCTGGCGGGAGCAGCTGGCGACGAGGGAGCCGAATAAATGACTTTATTTGCAGCACTCCTTCGGGCTGCAAGCGCTTGTTGTTGTTGCTGCTGCTGCTGGTGCTGCTGTTCTTGATGGCGGTGTAGCGTTGCGATTTGTACACTTGCGCCGTTATCAGCACTTGTAGGGGTTGCACTGTTATCCATATTATCTAGTGGCTCTAGTTGTCCTTTTTCTCTGTTGTTTGAAAATTACAGAAATCGAAATATTGATTTATGTATATTTTTCACAATTTTGGATTATCAGTCACTCCCTTTTTTCTGTGCTTTTTTTTTTGGCCTAATATTGGGTTGTGTTTTTATAATTTATCACAGTTATTATTATTATTATTCTTTTTTTTTCATGCTCTTGTTTATTGAAGGGAATTTTTTTTTTATTTGTTTGTTTTACAAATTTTTTTTTTTTTGGAAGAACTCTGAATTAGCACAACAGAAATCAAGTCACACTGTTTTTGTTTTTAGTATTTTCATTTGACATTTATAACTTTTCCATGGTTGATTATTAATTGGTTTAATCAAATGCGCGGGTTCATAATTTTTGTGGAATTTTTTAAAACATTAACATTGTTTAAAAATTCTTTATTTTTCACTTTTTAAATAAAAAATAATGATAATTATAATAATATATCTAATTCTACTTAATAGTGATGCAATATTTAATATTTATTATGAAATTTTCAGACGGCTATTTATTTACGAATTCAAGAGATACACGCGATTTTAAAACAAATCTCTCTAGTCTCACAATGAAATTGTTTGCGTATACAATTTTGATTTTTTTTTTTTAGCACGCAGATATACGTCCAACGTGCACGCTTCGACAAACTCAACTGAACATTTTGCTTTTCGGTCGAGCCAGGCAAAGTAGTCGCTATTCGATAGCAGTCTGCTTGTTGCTTGATCGATACAAAAATTTACCCACTGTAGTAGAGATACTACATACTTGTGTTATTTTTATTTTTTTTTGTTTTCAATATTTTTACGCATTTCTGTTTTGCTCGTATTTTACGAATGATTTCAATCGTTTCTTGCATTTCTCAATATAATAGAGAGAGAGAGAGAGAGAGAGCGCGTGAGAGAGGGAGCGAAAAAGAGAGTGAGAGTGAGAGCGAGAAAAAGCCGAACAAATTTAAAAACATCAAAACAAGAACTGTCATTAGTGCAACACGTTCAAACTATATGCATGTATATTGTTATCTCTTTCTCGTACACTCATTTGTATGCTGTTGTGAAATATATGTCTACAAATTTTCTCATTTAAAATTTTGCATATAAACAAAGTTGCCACTATGCTATGAATCATTAAAAATGAACAATTTCGCCAAGAACCTTCGACCACATTTTTGTTAAATTTCACAAATTTTTCCATATGACTAAGACATTTCATGGAACTGAATCATAATAATCTTAATTGTAATGTCGCATTTGACAGATTTCTGTGTGCGCAAATATGATAAATAATTCGATACTAAATGGAGGATAGGTCATAATTTTTACTATAATTACGGGTCGTATTTTTGAAAACAAATTTCTGAATAAACGTTGAAATTCTTGCCTTATGAAATTCTTGCCTTATTATTGCGCAAATGTAGCTTAGATTTTAATTTCTACTATAACTGAATCATAATAATCTTAATTCTAATGTCGGATTTGACAGTCTTGTGTATGGCTAAATATGACAAACAATTAGATACTAAATGAAAGATAGATCTTAATTTCTACTAAAACTGCGGGTCGTATTTTTTAAAACAAATTTGTGAATAAACGTTGAAATTCTTGCTTTATGAAATTCTTGGCTTATTATTGCGCAAATGTAGCTTAGATTTTAATTTCTACTATAACTGAATCATAATAATCTTAATTCTAATGTCGGATTTGACAGTCTTGTGTGTGGCTAAATATGACAAACAATTATATACTAAATGAAAGATAGATCTTAATTTTTACTATAATTTCGGGTAATGAATAAATAATGAAATTCTTGTCTTATGAAGTTATTGCGAAAATTTTAATATCATTTTTTTAAATATCAGTTTGTGATTATTAATTTTATAGTAGGGGCTGGGATTTCAATTCTGAGTGATAAAATGATATATGTAATGTATTATGTATTGGATCAATAATACAACAATTCAATATGTTGAAATAATAGTTATGAAGTGGAAAAGCTAACTACTAAAGACTTAGCAAGGGATTTGGAAATTTTTCTGGATTTTAAAACCACAAATAGAAGCAAAAATGAAAAAAATCGGAAAATTATAATTAAAGTATGAAATTTACCAAAAGAAAAAAATATTATATTTCATAATATAATATTTAAAAATAAATATACACTTTCCATGTGGTAATTATAGATAAAGAAGACTAGTTAGCAAGGAAAGGGGTGACTATGAAGAGTGTTATAGGATCGAAATAGTTTTTCGAGGAGTTCGTCACGATTCATTAGAAACACAATCCAGATTTAAGGACGTTGAAAGCAGCAATAATTACCGGATTGAGCTATCCAATATAAGGTAGTCACAAATTTTGACTATAGTTTACATCTAAAATTATTTAAAGAATACTTGAAGTTAATGAAAAACATATAAAATTCATAAAGAAAATAAGCAATTATTATTTATTGTCATTAGCTTAACGTCCAGTTCTTGAGTAAACGATCGAGCAAGTAAACTGATTATTTCATTTGTTTCTGCCATAAAGAATGAGTGTCTGCTTGAAGTGTCAAAACAAGGTTGCTTTTGCATTCTATATTGGAATAAAGTCTGTTACTTTCTCAAATTGAACTAGAAAGCGATTCAAAGGTAATTTTTTATGTACATTTGCTTATCTTAAAAAGTGAACACTAATCTACGAATGCTTTCATTTTGGGCTTTTGAGGACTTTTTTAATATTTTAAGACAATAATATATTATACTGATGGCAACCACTCACACCAATGTACTCACTTTTGATTGTTCTCTCACTCAGTGCCGTGTGTATATTGCTGTTTCCTATGCAGATGAAATTTCGCAAACCAATCGTGCAAAAAAAAACAACAACAATTTAATAAAGAAGTAAATAGAAAAAGCGACACAACTTCGCGAAACGCGTCAGTTAGTCATTCAGTGTTGCCACTTTATGCAAACATTTCAAGAGTTTGTGTAATTATGTGACATGGTAATGAATAATATTCAAAATACTTGCATATGCATAAAAGCCATATTACTCATAAATATTGTGAATTTAATTATGAAATTAATGTGATAATTTCTTTTTGAAATTGCATGTTTATATGTCATAAAAATTGTCTTATACTTCTTGTTGCTAATGATGCATAAAAGGACTTAACGACTTTAAAATGTTGTGGTGCAAATAATCATATGTAATTTTTTACAAATATCTAACTGCATATGTAAAATTCACCCTCTTACAGTACAGCATGCATGTTGTTCATTTAACCTTCCACCTTGCAAGAAAAGTAAAAGATGCAAAAAAAAAAAAAAACTCCTTAAATTGTCATTACAAGCAACTTGTTGTGTATATTGCGTATGTTTGTAAGAAAACTATAAAAATTTCTTAACATAAGGAAGATTTGAATACGCTTTCCCAGTATTGAGTACTTTTATTTTATTTTCTAACTGAATACTGCATATGTACAGACAACCCTTAAAACCATCATGGGGAGAGTACAGTTGCCAACCACTATTCCATATACATATGTTTCTATTACTATTATCGCTAGCATTCATGTTAGAGTATCATGAATACTCTCTGTTGGAGAAGAGTAACTTAATTCACTTATCAACACATGCATACAACACAAACAAATAGTTGTTGCTTATTATACCCTTATAATAAAATTCCTTTATATGCAGCAAACCATTCACATACCTACATACAATGCTATGCGATGTGCACACACATTTTTCTACATTCGCTCAGCTGCATACTTTTTGTTTTGTTTAACTCAAAAGGATGGCAACAACGTACGATTCATTTGTTGCGCGTCATACCGAAGCCAAACCAGCATTTATTGTATGCACGCATGTGTGTGTGTGTGTTTATCCACTTTGATACTCTTCTGAACGCAAAAACACATTTTATACTTTTAAAGATTCACACTCTTCAGTACAGTTGCGTGTATATGTAATATAGTTTGCCTTTTAAGGACAACACAATACAATCGTATTCGTTCGTATGCATTTGTCAGTTGTTGATTTGAATTTAAAGATTTGTTTGGCAACATGTCCTTTGATGTGGAAATAAATGCATAGCAGAAGCAGCATCATGCATGGCAACATTTATGATGCCAACGAATAGAGAGTCGTACTCGTATACAGAGATTCATTTTTAGGTTGAGAAACAAGTTGCATAGAGTTGCAGTGTACATTAGTGCATATAAAATAGACAGTGAATATGAATATCAGGCATGTCAAGCATATTATATGAGCTGTGGCAGTTTAAAATTGAATGTTAAAATTTCGATTTTAGGTAAAGGAGAGCATTTTGAATTTTATATCTCCCATAATATTATGGCAGTTGTATTGTATTATATAATAAATAGTATTTTAGGTATGAAAGATTTTCTTTTTTCAAATATGTGGTGGTTTTCAAAAGTGGTTAAAAACTTCAAAAAAGAGGAAGTCGAAGTCGAGAAAGTCGAAATCTATAATTTCAATTTTTTAACTCAAACTTCATATTCAATAGAGTGAATGAACTTTTTAAATTGATTTACAGTGGCTCCCAGCTTATTTCGTACAGTGACAGTTTAAAAATTGCTGCAGTCGTAATTCCTAATATAGCAAAAATTTGAACAAAATATAAATGCCATTTTAGAAAGGAAGGTTTGTTTTTTATTTTCCAAAATTTACTTTTTCAAAATTTTAGTGTTTGACACTATAAAAAAATAAAATAAGAAAAAAATAGGAAAATTCATGTCACAGCTTATTTCGTACAGTCTCTTTAAGTTCAAACTAAAAACAAAGTAAGTTGATTTTAATATTTAGTTGACATCCCTTAGCGTTAATGACAGCCTGGAGTCTATTTGGCATTGAATCCACCAATTTTTGAGTGATGTCTGGTGTGATTTTTTTCCATTCTTCCATCAGTACCTTCTTTAGGTCTTGCTTATTAGAAATCTTGTGTGTTCTTATTTTATTGTCCAAAATAGACCAAAGATTTTCAATCACATTCATGTCAGGTGACTGTGGTGGTGGAGACATCAAGTGTGGGCAGTTCCAAATAAGCCAAGATTGCACAATCCCAGATTTATGTTTTGGGTCATTATCTTGGTAGTACCGAAATTCTTCCCGCAAACCCAGTTTGTCTGCACTTTGAAGTAAATTGTTTTTCAGAATCTCGAGGTACTTCATTTTGTCCATTGTTTCCTCAATAAAAACCAATTCACCTACTCCGGCTGCTGACATACAGGCCCAAACCATCACGCTACCGCCACCATGCTTCACTGTGGGCTTAAGGTTCTCCTTGTTTAGCTCGGTATTCGCTTTACGCCAAACATATGACATTCCGTCCGAGCCAAAAATATTAAACTTAGACTCATCCGCGAAAATAACGGTATTCCAGAACGCAGGAGTCTTAATAATATGCTCTTTGGCGAAGTCAAGTCGGCGTTGTATATTCATTTTTGAAATGAATGGTTTCTTTCGGGCTACTCTACCGTTCAAGTCATGATTGCGCAGCACACGTCGGACAGTTTCAGCACTGGATGATTTTCCTATTTCACGCTGAACCTCTGCAGCCAACTTCGGAGCGGATAACTTTGGATTTTTCTTAATTTTTCGTACAATATAACGCTCGTCTGAAGCGTTGAAAATCTTATTAGGTGCTTCTCTGCCCTTGTTCTCCAACCGATTTTCGCGAACGAAGCGTTGAATGATGTATTGGACAGTTGAAGCACTTAAATTTGTCATTTCAGCAATTTTTCGCACACTCTGACCTTTCCTAAAATGGTTAATTACCAGTTTACGCTGTTCCATCGTTGTACGACGACCCATAACGCTAAATGTTTAATTTACAGCACTTTAACTATTTAAAATAATAATAATAAAAATTGTTATAATAGTTAAAAAGGTCCAAAAACTCATACAATTCAAAAAAACTTTGTAACTGCGCGGCAGAATGAAACTTACTTACATTGAAGTTTGTGTACGAAATAAGATGTGAGCTGAAAATCAGCTGATCAATAGTTTTTCTCTCTTGCATGACAAAAAGAACAATTTTTGGGGTTCCCCGTTTTCTTATTAGGTTTACTAAACACATACATAGACATCTACATTCAAAACTTATTGATAAGTTTTTTAGTTTCGATGTTACAGCCATGTACATAAAAATATATACACTGTACGAAATAAGCTGTGAGCCACTGTATATACATATTTGTTGTAAAAAGCAATAAGTTAAGTCAAGTTAGGAACGATTTGAGTTATGAGCACCACCGACAACTAAATAAAAATAAAAAATCTCCTTACAGTCGGCTGGGGCCGACCAAACTATACCCTGCATATGTAGATTTATATATAAAGAGTTTACTCGAATATCCAACTTTTCTTTTATTTCCACTTATCGAGAAACAATTTTTGCATATACTACTAATTTACACCCGAAATATGGTTGACTTTGACGAAGTAAAAGGATTTTAAGATAATTCCGAGGCTTAGTATGGGAACTATATAAAAAGTGGGCGTGGCTTACCACTTTCTAGTAAATCCAATTAATTTTTCAATGTTAATCCACACCTTAAATTTGGTGTCCTAAGTTGAATAGTTTCTAAGTTATGCTGGTTAACATTTTTGTTTAATTTCCTCAACTTTGTATGGGAGCCCCAATAAGAAGTGGGCGTGGTACGCTGATTTTTCGCCAGATTATTTCCGACTACGATATTAATTTAAGTGTCAATTATGGTTATTGTAGACATAAGATTGCCTAAGTTACAGCTGTTTCAATTTAAAATTTGTATGGGGGCTACGATAAACACTGGGCGTGGTGCGCCCATTTTCTGTGAGCCTAGTTGCTTGTACAATACTAATCCATACCCTAAGTCTCGTTGTCCTAGGCTAAATGGTTTGTAAGTTATGGAGCTTAAAATTTTAGTTTAATTCACTCGACTTTGTATGGGAGACCCATGAAGGAGTGGGCGTGGCACACTGATTTTCTGCCGGATTTTTGCCGACTACGATATTAATTTAAGTGTCAATTATGGTTATTCTAGACAGAAGATTGCCGAAGTTACAGCTGTTTCAATTTAAAATTTGTATGGGGGCTACGATAAACAGTGGGCGTGGTGCGCCCATTTTCTGTGAGCCTAGTTGCTTGTACAATAGTAATCCACACCTTAAATCTCGTTATTCTACGCTGAATAGTTTGCAAGTTATAACCGGTAACATTTTTTTTAATTTCCGCAACTTTGTATGGGAGACCCATGAAGGAGTGGGCGTGGCACACTGATTTTCTGCCGGATTTTTGCCGACTACGATATTAATTTAAGTGGCAATTATGGTTATTCTAGACAGAAGATTGTAGAAGTTACAGCAATTTCAATTTAAAAGAAGTACAGACACTTTGTATGGGAGCTACGCTAGAAAGTAGGCGTGGCTCATCTACTTTTGGTGAGGTTATATAGTAGTATAATATAACTCTATGTGCACAATATTGTTGTCCCAAGTGGTATATTGTGTGAGTTATAGCAAGTTGAAGATTTTGAAAATTTCGAGGTTAGTCGCTTTGAATGCTTGGTGTGGGCGTGGTTATTGACCGATCATGCCCAATATCAATCCCCTCCGTACCCTTGGATCATAGATTACTTATGCCAAATTTCATCGAAATAGCTCAATATTTACTCAAGTTATCGTGCGAACCAGCCAGGTGACAGACAGACGGACGGACGGACGGACGGACGGACGGACGGACGGACGGACGGACGGACATCGTTAAATCGAAAATTTAATCGACGCTGATCACGAATATATATCCATGTCTATATCTCCGGAGATTCCTTCAAGTGGACACAAACATCTGACCGAAATGAATATACCATGCATATTGCATTATGCAGGGTATAAAAAATAAATATGTGGCACTTAAAGCCCCATTACTGTTGTGCGTCTTAAATTTGGACAGTATTAGAAGGGACCTACTTATTTTAGGCGGTTCCGAACGGCAGAACACTTGTGACATCACTTTTTCTGAGCTTTGTCACAGAGTTCTTTAAGAAGCTTTTTCATGGCAAGTTGTTACTGTCGGAAGAATTGCCAATTGCTTGCCGACAGGTGGGTACCATTCGAAAGAAAAATCTTATCGATATTAAATTTGTTATGCATCAGCCGGGGATTGAACCACGACCTACAGATCAGAAAGCGAACACACTAACCACTGAGCTACGGCACCCACCGACAACTAATTTTCGTAATATTAGGAAAATCGAGAAAAACAAAAAAACAAAAAAAAAAAAAAATGACTTCACAAAAATGGGCGGATCATTTCTTAATTTTGAAGAATAAAGAAAACAGACAACAATTTTTGATATTATTTTGTCTCTGATATTATACCAAAACTGTATATATCTTAAACATTTAGAAATTCAACAAATTTAAAGAGTTTTTAATTATTTTAAAACGCTATCCTATAAATCTATCCTGCAAAGGGACTAAAGCGTTTAGGGCTTTTTGTCACAGATATTATATTTACAGAATTTATATTTATGTATATGAGCATATGAGCCGTCGATTTTGAAATTGGCGAAAGTTCGATTTTTGAAAAGTAAACTATAAAACCTTTGTTATTAAAAAAAATTTAATTACAATAATTTTTCTCCAAAAAATTGATTTCTGATCGATTTTTGAAAAGTAAACTAGAAAACCATAAAGCTATTTAAAAAAATGTTAATTAGAATAACTTTTCTCCAAAAATTTGACGTATTTTTAAAACCAATTGCTCATATTTTGAATATCATAATTGATCGAAATGCCACTGTTATATAAAATTAATGTTTTCAACATTTAAATATAATGGTCCACATTTTGAATTGCGTAGTAGATTGAAGTGTCGCGTTTAAAACAATTTAAAAATATTGTCATTGAATTGATGAAATTCATATATGTAGCTGTTAAATATCTAAACTTTATTCTACAAATGATAAATAAAATGTAATATATTATTACTTGACTTCAGTTTGAAGTCCAACAAATTCAATTTCGATTAAAAATGCTATGCTAGAAAAAGTCTGGGTAAAAATTTATATTATTGTGAAATTGCCACTAATTACCTAAAGTTATAGGCGCGTATTTATAGTCAAAATTGAGTTTGAACTTGTATTTAGAATTGACGTTTTGTTTTTACAATTTTCCATACAAAATTTGACAATAAGCCGATATTAAATTTAAGTTGGAACCTAATTTTGACTATAAATATAGGTCATGATTATCGAAATTATGAAATTATGCTCAATTTTATCTCAGATTATAAAATATTTTTTAATTTCGAAAAATTCCTATCTCCACATTTTAAAATCTACACACTCTGTACGCAATAATTCAGTTTGACATGCCTGCCTGCTGTTAGCATTGTTGATGTTGTGTTGTATGCATTTTCTAAGCTTATGAAAAGATCTAAGTAGGCCTGACAATATTTGACAAAAAAAAAAAACGGAATTTCAAAATATCAATTTTTGAAATGTATGAAATTTGTTTAACCTTCACATAAAACTTCTCACAAATTGATTGAAATAAAAAAATATTTATCTATCAATTCATTATGATGATGAAATAATTCTTTTCTTATGCAACTTTCCACTTTTCATATAAAATATAGAGTAATTTACAAATTCATGCAATAATTCACGTAATCATCTAGGAAGTTTTCAAGTTGTTATGAAATACATACAGACATACATGCATGTGCTATTATGAATAAGCTAAAAAATACATTGTTTACACGTCATGTGAAATCTGGAACAACGTATATGATGATTTATCAACAACAATCTGCATATTATGATGATAATTAAGTATTTTCGATTTTTATTCAAATTCATAACAAGCAATCGCAATAACTAATCTACATATGTATGTGTGTATAAACATTAGGAAAAGCTAGTTACATATGTATATTGAAAGAGAACAATATACAAATGTATATAACATCTCTTTTAGCAACCCACAAATTCTCTGTTATCAACCTTATCAACACAAGTTCGTAAACAATTCGGTTTAAGAACATTTGAGAAAGTTCTCTATCGTCAGTTGAAGCTCGTTGGGAATGATGACGCACGATCAATAATCATACTTATCAGTTCCGCAGGTTGTATTTTTGTTTATTGTCTTGTTTTCATTTATTCATGATAAATAAGGTGGAAAAAATTCGAATAATAATAGAATAACACTGTGCGACAAATAGATGGTTGCAAAATGCCACTTTCTCCACTTTTGAAGTTCACACATTTTTGAACATGCTGGAAGATTGCTATAATAAATGAATCAAAAGATATCTCGCTTATTTTTGCACCTGATATTTGTTATTTTCAGCACCATATAGTAAAACCCTGCGTAGAATACATATGTGTATTCATATTTTACTACTTTTATTAAAAAAAAAAGTACTTAATTCGGTGGTATTTTTACTCCTCCTAAATAACTATTTAAACATTTATTCGATTTTAATGTTCACTTCCATATGATTTTTTTGCTCTTTATCAAAAGAAATCACATTTTTAATCCATAATCAGTGTCCACAGTGGGTTAATATGTTCTATAAAAATATAAAAATGTTCTAATAAAGTTTACTATATTTAGTTTTGAGCAAAACAATATCCAAGTGAATTGAAAAACTTGCATATTTCTAGTTAATATATAGTAATTATTTATGATCAACAATTATCTGGAATATATTAACCCCCTGTAGGCACTTGTTATGTATTAAAAATGTGATGCCTCCTGATGTTTCGGATTTTTAGAAATCTATAGGAAAATTTGATGAGCAAAAAATACGAATAAATATAGGGTATAATTTTATTCTATTTTATTACAAGTTCCTAAAAATATAAACATCCTAAGCGTAAAAAATAATAACGATTTTAATTATGTATATCAACATGTTTAAAATCCAACTTAACCCCATATCACGAAATATATTTTGATATTGAACGACGATTTTTTTTGTTTGTCGCATAGTGTAATTTATTTCTGCAATATAATAGAATATGTAATAATGCATTTCTGGTACTGTTTTGTTTGCATTATGTTTATATACATTATATTATTATTTCAGCAACATAATAGAATATGTAATGCATTCCTGGTACTGTTTTGTTTGCATTTTGTTTATATACATTGTTGCTAGTCACAACTTTCTAAAGGTAAATCTACGATTTTGTATTGCTGCAGCTGCACGCTCTGTTTCTCTTTCTCGCTCTCTCTCGCTCTCTCTGTCTATTTGCTAAACAATTCTAATTAAGGATACACATTATGTGATTGTACATAAATTGGTATTAGATAATATGTACGTATAAAAGATGCTCTCACATGAATGTCAGGTAGCGACATCGTATTGTGTGTATATACATTTCAAAATGCATAGACACACACATGTAATGTTGTGTTGGCGTTGATTGTAAAATATTATAATATTCTCTTGATGATGGTGGTGGTGAATATGATGACGGCAGCGATGATCATGATTGTAATGTTGATGGTGGTGATGGTGGTGGTGTTACAAGCAGTATTAAATCTAATAAAAATTTTTAAGGGTAGTCAGGTAGAAGCATACCTATGCATGTAATACAATATAATATTCATACAAATGATGTATGGGATGTATCATATGTTATAATATTGATGCAATCCACAGCCACCCCTAGATTTGAAATGCAGCTGTTGCAAGGTGTTTTTTGAATATCTATACTGTATTGTTGTTGTTTTTTATAAGGCTTTTTGAAAGATACCTTTGTGAGCATGTGTGATGGAAATTGTTATGGTAAATCTGAATGATATATAGAGGAAATTTTAATATTAATACAGAGTGTATTGAATGTTTGTACTCATTGTTGAAAAATTATTGAAAAAAAAAATATATTTTTTGTAAGTTTCTATAAGAAAATTATATTAATTAAAATAAAATCTGTTTTGTTTAAAAATTGATTGAAATTTCTTCGACTAACTGCAATATTTCTGTAATAAAATTTATAAATGACGGTTGTTGATTTTTGCAAAAGTATTTGCGTCTTATAGTGGTGGAGCTTTTATGAGCCAGCTTTTATAGACAGAGTTAAATTGAAAGGCTCAAAATTTTGACTATCAGGCTTATAGAAAAATATCAAATTTGTCGATTTTTCAAAATACTTGAAGGAATTGGACACCCATACGTTTTTCCTCCTTAAAATACTTAAATGTACTTAAATCTTATCTTCACCACTTAATGAACGAAATGAACGAAAAGACACATCAACAATCGACAATAACTATCCAGAAATCACCCCTACAGCGAAGAAATATTTGGCTGATCCCCCTTAACTTTTCGTCTTCAATATTTCCTTTAAACACACTTACCCTCTATCTTCACTCCTTGAGCGGGCTACCATACAAAAGACCACAAAAACACCATAATCGTCACAACTGCGCAGGGATTGGGTTTAGAGTGCTGAAATATATGACCGACCCCAATTAATTTTTTCTTTTCAACACTTTCTCTGAACACACTTACCACCTATCTCCACTCCTTAAGAGGGCTACCATACAAAATGACCGAAAAAGGATCTCAAAATCATCATAGCGGCAATCGCCTTATTAATTTTTCCAACTCAACATTTTTCTGAATATACATACCCCATATTTACATTTCTTAAGGGAGCTCCTCTACAAAATCAATAATTTTTTTATGCTTATTTTGGAAAAAATCCTTGAAATAATTCAAATAATAAATTTTTCGCTGAGCTTTTTGGGGAAAAGCAATCAAAACTCGTAAAATTGATATTTTTCTCAGATGAAGAGCGTCAAATTTATTGATCCCTCATCAGCCATATAGTTTTTGACTTATGTTGCCCTAAGGAAATACTTTTCAAACGATTATCCTAATTATTTGGTACAGTCTGTGTGTATTTTAGTAATTATTTAGTTTAAAAAGTAATGTGAGAAATATGAAATACTCATAGAAATTTGAATCTCAATCGCACATAATTGCATAAATCATTGTCGTGCACACAAAGAATTAAAAATTTGAATTTAACTGTCGCTTTGTTCCAACGGTTAAACGTTTAAAGTTTTAAATCAACAAGCGAATTTAAAACAACAGCCAGAAATAATTCAACCGAAAGTGAATCATTCGTACAGAAATGCACTCACACATGGGTCCGAGAGTACAAGAAAATTTACAGTCATACATACGAACACGAACGCCGACCGAAGTTGACAATCAACCAACCAACCAGCATAATATGTTCGAACAGCATCGTCGTTTACATTCGTGCATTGTTCATATGAAAGAGTTAAATTTGAAATTTCAAAAATTTTATTTTAACGATTTTTTTCCCAATACAGTTGTGTGCTGTATGAATCGATTCAAAATTTTGTATAAGCATAACCGACATTTATTCACACATACAGACACACACACACACACACACACACACAGAGTCATACGATATATAGAATTATAATCTTAGTTATTTTGATTGTTGTTGTTTTATGATTTTTTCTTTTTCGTATTTATTTTTGCTTTGTGTAATTTTGCAAAATGTGACGCATTTATTTGGTGTAATGTAATGAGCAAAAGAGAGAGGCTCTTAGCACTTTGTAGAGATTACAATATTTAGAGCGTCATTAAAAATTGTTGATTTTTGCAAACGAGTTTGTTGCTTTATATGCCTTCGGGTCAACGTCGCAAATGGGTTGATCGTCGATTGGTGGTTCGATCGGGTCGTGAACGATGGATGGGATGTATGGGATGGATATATGAGTAATACTCGCCACTCGTTCAAATATATGCATTCTCCCACAAGGAAGTATGAGCATGACTATGATTAGGAGTATGAGTATGGATGTGTGTGTGTGTGTGTGAGTGTACGAAAAGAAATAATAATTTGCACACGAGCAAACTGAGCTTTTTTTTTAAAGGTGTTGTTGCTTTTTGTGGTTAATTTTTTATTTTTTTTTGTCGTTTTTTGCAAATATGAGAAAGGTACCTAATATACATCGACCTATTCGATAAAGAGGAGTCTGAAGAGCAGCAATACTACGTATACATGTACCTAGGTATGTACTACTTGTTGCTGACTGACTGTGTGTGTTGCTAAGTTTATTAATTCGTGGTTGGCTTGACTAACTGACTAAGTGTGGCTGTGTTTAACTGGTTGACTGCTTCTGTTGTGGTTTCTTAATTTTGTTCTTCTTGTTGTTGTTGTTGTTGTTTTTTAAGCACTTATCGACTGTACAAAGATATGTAAGTGTGTACAATGGTTGTATGATATATACGTAGCCTCAGAAAAGATGTGATATTACTTCTATCCGCATTTTGATTAGGTAGGTGTTTGTAAGTACCTCAAGAATTATAATCAAGGTAGTTAGCAGGCTGTGAAATTTTTGTAGATACATACATTAGGGCGAGTCAACATTTTTGTACACAAATCGTATAACGAAACAGAAAACTACCATTGATTCTATAGTGATTGATACTAAAGAGACACCAAAGAACCCAACACCATGCGTCTAAAATCAATCAAAAAATTTTTTTCTCTTGACATTATTGCAGAATAATATTGACATCTAAATAATTTCGACATTATTGCAAATATTTTTCGACATTAATTCGTTCAGTATATTTGGGACTTTTTTTTTATTTATTTTGGGACTCATAAAAAAGCATTATTGAACGTATATTGAAAAGGTATCAAAATGGAAAAAGTCGTTTTAGCGAAATGTCATCTAAATAGCGGCCGCATAGCGAAGTACGCGAATTTAATAAAATTTATCGGTATAGGAATTTGTAAAATCTTTTTGCCTCTATTGTATTCAGAATTATTTGCTCCGCATAAGAAAACATTATGGGGCATAAATCGGAAAAGAGACATTTATAACGGTATTGGAGTATAAAGAGCAGTCATATAGAGAGATATCGCAATTTAATGCAATTTAATAGTTTCTTAGATAATTTTATTTACTTTACCAATCAAAAAGAGAATTTTAGCATTAAAATTGTGACGTCGTCAAAGTCTTCACTTAAAAAAGTGCTTGGAATTACAATTTTCGCTGAAATTTCTTATACAATTTTTTTGAAATATATTAAAATTGATCAGTAAAAATGTGCTGCATATCAAAATTTTAGTGTTGACAGTTTAAAAAAATGTTTTAGAATTTTTTTTTTGTAAATTGTACCACTTGGAAGTGTTTACACATTACAATTTTTCGCAAACTCGTCGAAATTTAATCTTTATGTGAAATTGATCAGTAAAAATATGCTAAATATCAAAATTTTAGTGTTCATAAAAATTTTTAGAAGTTTTTTTTTATAAATTGTAGCACTTGGAAGTGTTTACACATCACAATTTTCTCAAAATAGTCAAAATTTAATCGTTATGTGAAATTTTAAGTTCAGTTGTTCGATGAAATTTAATACATTTATTGAATATCTCATTATGGCAAACTTATAATTTAGACTACTTTCATAATTATGGAATTATTTGCTATCCAATGCAAAAAAGAGTCATTGAAATTGCATAAATTAAAATAAACATGAGCTGTAACGATCGAATTTAGTACTCATTTTATATCAAAGTCGTTCAAAAATAACTTGAAATAATATTTAATCAATTTTATGCGAAAGAAATTTATTGCAATTCTTATTCTTCTTCTTTCAGGTTCCAAGCTCGGTATATATCATACAGCCCTATATATGGATTGTATGTCTGGATATTTAATATGTATATTTAGTAGTAAGCATACCTAGTATAAATATTTGCAATCGTTTTAAGATATCCTATTCTAGAAATTAAACCAACATTTTTTATATTTTTTTTTTGTATTAAAAAATAAAATAAAAAATCACGAATATGTTTGCTACTTATGCGTCATGTTTGCTACGTTGTAAATATGTACATACATACATAAGAGGTTCGTCATCATTCGACATTATTAAATTGGTACTATAATGCTTTTGTCGTCATCATCGTCATCATTGAATTCGTGGTCGGCGTCATTGACGCTGTCGTCATCAGGCGTCAAGTTAACATTGTACATAATCAGCAATGTGATCAAGTTTGAAGTGATTTTTTTGTTTTGTTCTTATTCTCTTTTGTCTCATTGACAATACCTAAAGCATGACTGTATGCTGCTGTACAAGTAACTAACTGTTGGATGCGCACATGCCATACCATAGACCATCATGTCATTTGGCAGAGTGGCATCTTTTGTGCAAATTTTTGAAATACCATTCATACATATCTTATTACACTGTCTCTCTGGAGGATACGAGTAGTACAGGGCACCATGCATGCATGTACATGTACTATATCAGCTAGTAGCTATAAACAGCTAACTGAATAACATGTACGAGAGTATGTACATACGGAGACTATTTATTTATTTATTTATGGATATGGACATGTTTGTTTTTGGTTTCATTGCATTTGCCCTCCTTTTTGAACGTATTTGGGCATAAAACGAAAGTTACTTATAATTAAATACGAAAATAAATCAATCGCATTTGCATATTTGGTATTTTTATGTCGCACGAACGAGTACATACAATATTTACATTTAGCGCGATCAACGATAATTAATGTTGTCTCTGCTTGAACTTGTCTGTCTGTCTGTCTGTCTGTCTCTGTTAATGAGAAATTTTATTCTTCTGTTTTTGTTTGATATACGACCCTAGCCCCTATACCGAATTGGAGTACGAGCAGTCCAGAGTACTCGTATCTCGCATTGCCATTCATTTCATACGATAGCAAATACAACATGTTCGATGTTCTATGTAACATATATGTATTCGTGTTGTGGGACATAACAATATGCTCATGAAACTTCTTACGGACCACGGCTTGTTAGATATCGGTATTTTTTTGCTACATTTTGCAGATTTCTAAATATTGTCCTGGGGAAAATGAAGTGGTTCTTCTCATCTGTAGGTCTTAGGTTCAATTCCCGGCTAAAGTACACTTTTAACACTGAAGAAATTTTTCTTTTGACCGGTACCCACATGTCGGCAATCAATTCGGCAATTTGGGTCGACCAAATTGTAAATTATATCGTTTTTTCTCTTTGTTAATTTCAATTTTTTATGAGGCAGCTGTTCGCTGGTTCGAACTCATTGAAGCAAAGTAAGAACCATTGTGAAGCTGTACCCTATAACTCATCACTGAATCGACGAGTTAAAAGAAAAAACTGTGAAATAATTTGTTCAAAATGGAGCTTTCTCAACGAGCACAAGTCTGCCTTACATCTACACCTGTGACTACAGGTCGTTCAGCGAAAAGATGATGGATTTCTTCTTCGTCAAATGCTATTTGGATTTAATTGTTTGAACTGTTTGACGTTAAACTTAGCTCTTAATCCATCTGAAGAATTCACTCCCAGTCATAAAGGGTTTTCCATTAGGGACATAACAATTTTATCTATTAATAAAACACAGAAATATTTGAGATATTGTGTTAAAATATATTGCAAGCATTACATTTTATGAATGAACCACGAGCCCGTTTACAGCGATCGATTCTTTGGTCCCAATTTTCCACCACTCTAGCACATATTTCGATCGGAACGTTGGCAATTTCGTGTTGGATGTTGTCCTTGAGCTCGTCTAAAGTTGCTGAAAACCGCACCAAACAGTAACTTTTTGCGGGTGCAACGGTATCTCAAGAAGCACTTGTGGGTTTGTTGCTGACCAATAATGCATATTTTGCTTATTGACAAAGCCATTGAGCCAGAAATGAGCTTCATCGCTGAAGATGATTTTACGACGAAATTCGTCATTTTCTTCAAGCTTTGTCATAGTCCAATTGTAGAAGTTTTGGCGTTTCAAGTGGCTTTAGTTCTTGAGTCAATTTGATCTTGTAAGCATGTAGGCCAAGATCTTTTCGCAAAATACGCCACAGTGTCGTTTGAGCGATGGCCCAATTCTTGAGAACGACGTGGAATCGACTGATTTGGCTCATTTTGAATCAATCGATGCACTTACGGCTGCAATATTTCCTTCGCTTCGAGCGGTACGACGTCTTTTTGGCACCGGAACGTCCAATAATGAAAATGTGGACTCGAATTTATCCACTATAGCATGCACAGGATGGGACGATTATTACGGCCGAAAATTGGAGTAAGTGCTCTGAGTCGGTGGAGTTGCGACCACCGACTCAGAAATTCGGTAGTAATTATTAATAATTTCCAAACGTTGCTGGTTCGTGAACTTTACCATGATGAAAATGTTGACTTTAACTAACGTTTTGACATTGACAGTTGATTAAAAAAGTTTAAGGGTGCGTTCATATAAAGATACGAAATTGTTACATCCCTAATGGAAAACACTTTATGTACAACGATTTTGCAGCGTTTACCGTGAGCACCAGCCTGTTAGACGCACAATGCGTAAGTATCAATTTGAACTGTCGATAAGCGCCCTGTGGAATTGGAAAATCAGAAGTCAACGTCCAGCTTTCTACGGTACCAATTGGGATACGTTGAATGGATGTGCTGCCCTCCTTTGGTGAGGATCGAGCCCTAACTAAAACCTTTTCTGATTTAAGCGGTCAGCACCCGGTTGAAATGAAACTCCACATTGAGTACTTCACGTCTGTAACGTGGAATACTCTATCCGCGTATATTTTGGGTTACCACAACCACCACGAAGATCTCCCCAAAGGGCTATTCCCAACGATCAGGTTGAAGGGATTCCAACCTGATCACTCGTGGTGTTCAATTTAAAGAGTTTTGGTAAGACCTTGTAGTCGAAGCTACTACCAGTTTCAGCCCCATGCGGCTCCGGATTGGTGAATCGGGACTATATACAGTTTAATATTCCATTAGTTAGTTTTCCTTCAGTTGGCAACGCTATGGATGCAAATTTGGAGTTTTTCTCTTCTTTAAAATTATGTCCATCAAATGGTTAAGGGGATTTTTGTATTTCATACGGGATTATTTTGCGAAATTCAAAATTCACTTTTCTTGATATTTTTATATTCAGATGCTGAACGAATAAAAAAATTAAATTAATTTTTATACCCTGCATAATGCAATATGCATGGTATATTCATTTCGGTCAGATGTTTGTGTCCACTTGAAGGAATCTCCGGAGATATAGACATGGATATATATTCGTGATCAGCGTCGATTAAATTTTCGATTTAACGATGTCCGTCCGTCCGTCCGTCCGTCCGTCTGTCTGTCACCTGGCTGGTTCGCACGATAACTTGAGTAAATATTGAGCTATTTCGATGAAATTTGGCATCAGTAATCTATGATCCAAGGGTACGGAGGGGATTGATATTGGGCATGATCGGTCAATAATCACGCCCACACCAAGCATTCAAAGCGACTAACCTCGAAATTTTCAAAATCTTTAACTTGCTATAACTCACATAATATACCACTTGGGACAACAATATTTGGCACATAGACTTACATTATACTACTATATAACCTCGCCAAAAGTGGGTGAGCCATGCCTACTTTCTAGCGTAGCTCCCATACAAAGTGTCTGTACTTCTTTTAAATTGAAACTGCTGTAACTTCTACAATATTCTGTCTAGAATAACCATAATTGACACTAAGATTAACATGGTAGTCGGAAATAATATGGCAGAAAATCAGTGTGCCACGCCCACTCCTTTTTGGGTCTGCCATGAGTCTCCCATACAAAGTCAAGGGAATTAAACTAAAACTTTTAAGCTCCATAACTTACAAACCATTTAGCGTAGGACAACGAGATTGAAGGTGTGTATTAGTATTGTACAAGCAACTAGGTTCACAGAAAATGGGCGCACCACGCCCAGTGTTTATCGTAGCCCCCATACAAATTTTAAATTAAAACAGCTGTAACTTCGGCAATCTTCTGTCTAGAATAACCATAATTGACACTTAAATTAATATCGTAGTCAGAAAAAATCTGGCAGAAAATCAGTGTGCCACGCCCACTCCTTCATGGGTCTCCCATACAAAGTCAAGGGAATTAAACCAAAACTGTTAAGCGCCATAACTTATAAACCATTTAGCGTAAAAGAACGAGATTTTAGGTATGGATTAGTATTGTAGGAGCAACTAGACTCACAGGAAATGGACGCGCCACGCCCACTGTTGATAGTAGCCGCCATACAAAATGACCGAATTTCTTTTAAATTGAAATAGCTGTAACTTCTGTATCCTTCTGTCTAGAACAATCATAATTAACACTTAGGTTAATATGGTAGTCGGAAATAATCTGGCGAAAAATCAGCGTACCACGCCCACTTCTTATTGGGGCTCCCATACAAAGTTGAGGAAATTAAACAAAAATGTTAACCACCATAACTTAGAAACTATTCAACGTAGGACACCAAATTTAAGGTGTGGATTAACATTGAAAAATTAATTGGATTTACTAGAAAGTGGTAAGCCACGCCCACTTTTTATATAGCTCCCATACTAAGCCTCGGAATTATCTTAAAATCCTTTTACTTCGTCAAAGTCAACCATATTTCGGGTGTAAATTAGTAGTATATGCAAAAATTGTTTCTCGAAAAGTGGAAATAAAAGAAAAGTTGGATATTCGAGTAAACTTTTTATATATAAATCTACATATGCAGGGTATAGTTTGGTCGGCCCCAGCCGACTGTAAGGAGATTTTTTTTTTATCATTCGTTTCATAAATGTTGAAATTTTGAAATAAACTGAAGAAATTTTAGTACAATTTTGTCTAAGTAAATTGGCTAAAGTGCTTTAGTTGACCACAAGTTCACGAGTGATCACAACGAATGACTCTGATGATCTGTACAAATCTACAGAGCATAGATCTGATTATAATGTTTTTTAGATAATTGGACTAATCGCATTTGCAGTTGGATGATGTTTGATCTTTTTAGCGATTATGTAGTTGCAACATGTTCAATGTACTATTTGTTATTGAATCAAACACGTCCAAGTTCGATCACGTTTGATTATTGTGTGCAACATGTAGTTGCAACAAGTTGCATGATGTATTTAATATTTTTTGTATGACATAGCGACATTATAATGTTTTTTAATACAAAGAAATAACCTTTTAATTATTCCTAGGTAGCTTAATGTCACATTTCATATTTCTATAAAAGTAATCACCCTAATGTGCATAGAATACATAGAAGTTGTATATAATCAAATCTAATTTTGTTAAATTCGTGAACAAGTTTTTTGTACAGTACATGTTGTACATACATTCTGTCAAATAAGTACCCGGTACAAAAGGTTGACTTGTTCCTAATGACGCCGTAACCAAACTAAATGACACATAGCAACAAAAATTCACAGAATAGTGGCTGACAGTTGTGCCAACCTGAGAAAAATTTTTTTTTTTTTTAAATATTCTCAGAGGGAAAATTAAAAATGAGAATTTCCGATTTCCGGGTACTTATTTGACAGAATGTACATATGTAAATAAGTATGGGTATACATATGTATGATATACAATCTTTTCTATGTTTGATATACGATCTTTTATTATGTTCTTATGTTCAATATGCCAAAAAATTCGCATATACATATGTTAAGTAGTAGATACACACTTCTACAAACACCATACTATACACACTTAGTTACATGTATGGGTACGTAAGCTGAAGGTAAGATAAGACATTGAACCAGGTCATTAAACGGGTGTAGCTTTCTTTTTTTTTTTTTTTTTTTATTTGGTTTTGGATTTCTGTTCTTGTTGTTGTTGTTGTCGTTGAGAAGTGCCTTTTAAGGTCATTAATCTTATTGGTGTTTGAGACAAGAATCAAACAGGAAAGAAATGAATAAGTCAAGTTTATATTTATAAAATTTTCATATTTTTTTAATTTATAATATTGAACATACATATATTGTAATTTTTCAGTTATTATTGCCGTTATTTAATTTTTAAAATAGCATCAGCTGGTATTTTTCATTAATGTTGCATGCATACTTTCTCTCATTTCAAGTGTTCGACCTCAATGTAGTACAATAAAAAACATCATACTGTTAAAAAAGCAACAAAAATATGTATATATATATACATTAAGGTGGATTAAATTGTATAGAGCATATGTTTTTTGGGATATGTTGGGGTAGACGCACATTCAACGCTCTAGCGGGGCGAAATATGGAAGAAAATATGAACACAAGAATATATGAAAATCGACAAATAATCGCAGAGAAGCACCGAAATTACCTCTAGAGGGTTAAACTGTATGATTGACTCCCATCCGGTTTTCCGCCAAATGTACTTAATCCATTTCCCTATCACTCAAAAAGAAAACTCGTACAAAAAGTACAAAAATCAAATGAAAATCGACAAATAACTCCAGGAACATTCCTAGAGCGGTGAAATGTATGATTGATTTTCATTAATGTCTGCTTGTCAACATTTCCTTCGAAATATTTATCTCTATCTAGATCTTTTCAGGTCACTCCCATGCAAAGTGAATTTCAAAAACATGTGAAAATTGACAAATAATAACCCCAGGAATACCCCTAGAGCAGTGAACTGTATGATTGACCTTCATTAATGTCTGCTTGTGAACATTTTCTCCGAAATATTTGCATTTATCTACATCCAGCATGTGAAAATCGACAAATAATCTAATAAGTGAACGGGAATCACGTCTAGATCAGTGAAATGTATGACAATCACTCATTAATTTTTCCTTTTTAACATTTTCTTTGAACAAACTTATCCAATATCTCCAACCTTTAGGGGGCTCTGATAAAATTTGAATATAAAAATATGTGAAAACCGACAAATAATCTGACAAGTGAACAGGAATCGTCTCCAGAGCTGTGAAATGTATGACTAATATACATTTATTTTTCTTCCTCAACATTTGCCACAAATATACTTATCATTATCCCTCTTTACACCCCTTAATGGGACTCGCATACAAAATTACCAAAAAAAAAAAAAAAAAAGAAAAACACATGAAAATCGATTTGGCTGCCCAGGCGTCGCCCCTGGAGCATATGATCGATCCATGTTAATTTTTTTTTCTCCTCAATATTTATTAGGCATGTTTTTGTGATAAGAGAATTTCTTTAAATAAAAAAAAATTATCCAATTCATTTGTGAATTTACATAATAAAAAGATATGTACATACAGTGTAATCCATTTATAATGGACTCGCTTAAGATGGAAACTCTGTTATTATGGTACCTCTTTGTCAAGTCCCAGTTCAAACATATGTAAAAAAAACTCGATTAAAATAGACTCGGTTATAATGGACTCCGGTTATAATAGACAATCGAAAATCGGATTTTGTCCATTCTAACCGAAGTTTTCATTGTGAACTTATAAAAGCCAAGACTAAAATTTTGCTATTAGTAGATAATTGCCCTGCTCATCCTCAAGTTCATCTTCACAATATTAAACTACATTTTCTTCCGCCTAATACTACATACATCGATTCTTCAGCCTATGGATCAAGGTGTCATTAATAGCTTGAAACAATCTTATAGAAAGCAGCTTCTGATGAAAATTATGGACCTTCCTGAAGAAGCAAACCCGACAAAAGTTGTGAGTCTTTTAGATGCTGTCAATATGTTCAAGTGTTGCATGGGAAAGTGTCTCTAAGGAAACCATAAGAAAACTGTCTTTTACCAGACATGCTGGTCTGGTAAAAGACATTCCTGATGGATTAAATTTCGACCCGGAGGACGATGAACCGTTAAGCAAACTTGTCGAAATAAATAACGTAATGGTTTTAAGCAAGTTTTGATGAATATTCATGGATTGACGAGAATATTATAGCCACAGAAGAACACTCTCAGATAATGACTTAATTCAAGACTTTCTGCACGAGCTGCTTGAATAAGACTCCGGTGATGAAGATTTAGCACAGCCCGAAACTATAATAAAAAATAGAAGACGCTATGAAGCTATATTTTCAACAAAAAAAGAGAATAGTTCAGATGCAATCAATTTGCTCAATAAATTCGAAATTACACTACAAAAAGATTTTGCCAATAAGGCATTCACCCAAAAGATAATCACTGAATTTTTTCAAAAGACTTAATTAAACTCATTATTTTCTCTAATTTTGTATTTTTATGCATAAACTTTATTGATTTAATAAATAAAATACATTGAATTAACTTTTTGTGTTAAAAATTTTATATTCTGATTAGATGGACACTCGGTTATAATGGACAATTTGATATGGTCCCGTTGAGTCCATTATAACCGGATTGCACTGTATATTGTATATGCAATTCAATATTTTAATACTCACTTGCCTAATATAAATTGCAATTTCTGGCAAGAGAAAGTCTCTCGTCAATATCGTCAACGTCGTCATCGTCGTCGTCGTTATCTTCATCTATTTACAAATATAGTTAACGTGTAACCATTACGCTCAACAGGTGCATTGACCTATTCACAATAGCTATACTATACTGCGCTACGCAAAGCGTAAACAAACATATGTACATAATGCTCAAGATGAATAAGCAACAGCTCATGAAATCAAAAGAAATGTTTTAGGTGTAAAAAACTTTCTTTTTTGAGGGTATTGAACCATACCACACGCAAAAAAATTGTTGCGATTGGAGTAAGAAGAAAATTTAAGCCATCATAGTTATGGAATCAATTTCATAAAATTATTGGTTACAAGGGTACATATCTGTATCTGTATCTGGTCAATAAATAAAATTAAGAAATCAATAAAGTATCGAAATATATAATTAAACAAAAATCTAGGTACCATCAGAGCCAAGCTCATTGTATTTATGAATCTACCTTTAGCATTTGTTCCATTATCTCATCCATACACAAAATTCTATCGCTGTGGGTTCAACATATTCGGGTTAGTTCATTATGGTAACATATCACAACAACACTTCGCTGTATTACAATAGAATCTGTTGCAGATTTCATTGTAGTGATTTCATTTCTTTCATTGTTTTTTTTTTTTTTTTGCCTCAACGACAAGCACTTCCATTATTCATCACGTCATATTCATCAAAAGAAGCTATAAGCCATTGTTCATTTGAGCAATTAGGCACCAATTAGTTGGTAAGCATAGTAAAGTATGTACTCATCATGGTTCGCAAGTAATTATTTCGGTTTGAGGTAGGAAAAGATAGAGGAAGAAATTCTAACATAATGAACATGTTGATTGCCACAGTATTGACTATGGCGCTGCTCATTAAGTCGATATCACTTTGTTATAAAAATTCTACAAGTTTAAAAAATATGAAATATTACATTTTTGTACTATTGGATGCTAAGGATAATCGCAAATTATATTGTAATCCCATGAGCACACTATTGAAAAGTTGCATCGGAGTCAATAGGTTGGATAATTTGTATAGATTTGCTGCAACTACTTTACAACATTAGGTTTGTTAAAAAAAAAAAAAAATGGCGTAGAACATCGAACATGTTGCAACTACTACATTTATGGAAATGATCAAACATAAGCAAACTATGTAAATATGTGCTTATTAAGGCTGGTCAAATATTGTTGTTGTTGTTGTTGTTGTTGTTGTTGTTGTTGTAGCAGGCATACGGAAATGTTAATTGGTGCCATTACTGGCAACGGTGTTCTTGTTAGCGTCGGTGTTGGCATCGTTGTTGTTGTTGATGTCATTATTGTCGTTGGCATCGGGACTGTTGTCATTTACTCGCTCATGCAGTGGCAAATTGAGGAAGCTTGCAACATCATGTGGCGCCGTCCATAGCGACTCAACGCACAGGTCCGTAGGATATGGCAGCACATGCGAAGAGGTGTTCCACAGTGTGCGGACCAGTATCGCAATGTGGGCAAATGTCTGGAACCTAGGGATCCAAGCGAGCGCGATAATGGGCCAGCATGCGGGACCAGCCAGATCTAAGCTGTACGAGAGTGGCTCTGGTCGTTCGCTGCAGCTCCAGCTCGCTATCTGAGATGGGTGGTGGTCAGAACCTTCGCACAATGTTGTGCTGGATCTTAGTCACCTCCTTCACCATTCCGCTGTGGACAGACCTCAACCCTAACCTGTAATCCGCTGGGTCGTCTGTTATAATATCCGCCAATTCTTCGATGTATGACTGCACATTCTTGCGTAGTTTTCGTGGTGGCGGCTCTCGCAACATTAAGTCTCTATTAGGATGCCCAGCAACATGGCAGGCAAGCGCGAACTGTTTGGCATACAGAGATGTTTATTTGTTTTTTTTTTGCTCAAATATTAAAACGTCTTGGCAAAATGAAAAGCATAAATTAATGCCAGCATTTCTCCACAAGAAGGCTTAAAGAAATTCTTGGTTTGATCTCAGCCTACTCATATTTAATATCAACTATAAAAGCATTAATTTTATAAAGAAGCCCCTCTAAGAAGTGGTGACATGGGGGGTAAGTATGTTAAGAGTAAATGTTGAGCGGGAAAACTTAATGTGATTTGGTCATACATTTTACCTCTGAATTTATTGCATCAAACGCGCTGTGGAGGCTGCTATCGAGTGTCATGTTCATAACATCGTGCTGAGGGGTCGTTCTCCACCAATTGCAGACTGCGAACAACAGCTTTCTAGATCCGCTCGAGCCACTTTGGCGCAGCTAAGATCTGGGTGAAGCGCTATCTGAACTGCTACATGCACCGGCTGACTGATAAATTCCAGACCGATGCTCGCGGTGCCAACCAAGTCCGCACGACACCCGTCATCTTTTCGCCTACCACAGAAGGCCGCGCCAGTTTGGTCCCCTCTGTAATGTGGACTCATCCCCTGGAGGCTGCCGTCTTCCTGGAGCTTGTCGATGTGAACAACAACAATTAACTGACATACATACCTATTCGTGATTTCGAAATCGTTGTCTATTACAACAACAACTTCTCTAGGGTGATTCCTGAAGAGTTGTTGCCGTTTTTCAGTTGATTTTTTTTTATAATTTTTCATACGGAGTTCCTTTAAAGGGTGGATATATATTGGGTAGCTATGTTTAGAGGGAAATTTTAGGGGGAAAAGGTGTTTACTATACATTTCACAGTTCTAAAAGCGATTCCTATTTAGTTGTGTGGTTATTTGTCGGTTTTCAGATGCTTTTGTGTTTATTTGGTATGAGAGTCCCCTTTAGAGGTGGACATAGGTGATAAATTTGTTCTGAGAAAATGTTGGCGAGGAAAAGTAATAAGGGTTAGCTATATATTTCACAGCTCTTGAGGAGATTTCTGTTCACTTATGGGATTATTTGTCGGTTCTTAGATGTTTTTGTGTTCATTTTGTATGTCGTAAGTACATTTGTTTAGAAACAATGTTGAGAAAGAATAAATAATTATTAATGATAAAAAATTATTTTACAGTTTTTAAATGTTTTTGTGTTCATTTTGTATGTCGTAACTACATATGTTTAGAAACAATGTTGAGAAGGAATAAATAAAGTGTGTGCTCGTTTCTTCTTATTGCGAGTAGGAAATCGAACTAATTGATTGCAAAATAACGAGTGACAAACACTCTGTGTATTATTGAACTCAAAGAATAGCATGAAAAAATAACAAAACATGAAGTAACTCAAAGTTTTGATTTCGCATAGTGAGATTTCTGTTCACTTATGCAGTTATTTGTGGGTTTTTAGATGTTTCAGTGTTCATTTTGTATGTCGTAAGTACATATGTATGTTTAGAAACAATGTTGAGGAAGAATAAATAATGTGTATGCTCGTTTCTTCTTATTGCAAGTAGGAAATCGAACGAATTGATTGCAAAAGAACGATTGGCAAGAACAAGACCTTTTTTTTTTGAATAACATCATTTGTATAATTAATAGATTTGTAAGTATTTTGTAAGTATGCTTACATAAGTTTACTTCAAATAATATTTTGTTATAATTAATAAATTGGTTATTGGCTTGTAGCTATACATCCAAGTATCATCTTCTAATCATATTCTATGTATTTAATATGTATAAAAAAAAATTATTTAAGATCTTTGAAAGTAAAAGCATAAAGATTATTTGTGTATGGTTTTTTGCCACACATTGGCATGATGAGAGTATTCCGCTCATATTAGTAAATACTTGTATGTTAATCTACATTACGTGCATTATTAACGCATTTTAATTTTGAATAAAACATAAGCTCTTGTACAATAATCGTCAAACGTGCTATGCATATATACTGTATACTATATACAATACATATTTGTAGCTAAATAAATTGGAATTACGCGAGCCTCTTCTATGGTAGTCGCTCCATGTATGTGCAAACTTTGAAAATGTGCATGCATACATACGATCAGTACGTCAACAGCTTAATGGCGTATACGTAATAATCTCTGTATACGTAAGTACAAGTAATCGTATGTGCATATGAATTGCCAATGGATGCGCATATCTTCCGCATATTTGCAACCAATTGCGGACAGACTTTGTAATAAATACATAAAATAAAATAAATGAAAAGCACAATAATAGCAAAAAAAAAAAAAAACGTACAATAACAATATATACGAGTACATAACCAATAGAGACAAACAATCAACTGAGCTGGGGTGAATGAGCGAACGATTTTAAATTGCATATCTATTGCACATTATATTACATACTATTTGACTGACTGACTGACTGACTGATAGACCTACTAATTTACAAACTATTTTATTCCTTATTGGAGAGTGTTGATGTCGTTATCGTTGGCGTCGTTGTTGACATCACCGCATTATTGCTGTTTTCCATGTAATGGAGAAATTATTCACAACAACAATAATAAAAGTGAAATTATTTTGTTTCGTTGTTATTGTTTTTTTTTTTTTGCTTTTGAATAATTTTCCTTATTTTATTACCGGGTTTTGTGTAATACCGATTATATGAGTATTTTTATAGATTTACATTTATTCGCTCACTACAATCGATCAAGATGACTTTTGGAAATAATATGAGATGATATGACATTTTCAAAATTACAACAAAACAAAATTCTATGATATTGCGATGACTACTTGCAAATTACTCATACGATATGATACAATTTAACCCTTACATGCCCATTGGCACGAATTTCTATTAAAAAAATCACGTATATGTGTGAAATAATGGAATAAAAAGGGGGTTTCCCATGAACTTTTCAAAATAAATGCTTTTTAAAAAGTTGTTGTCATAAAAAGTAGTAAAAATACAAGTCTTAAATTAGTCAAAGCTCTATTTTTCATGATAATAATGTTTCTTTGTAATCTGATAAACTTTTGTTTAAATTTTTTCATGCATACATTTAAAAAGTAGTATTAAATATAAAGGAAAATACAATATTTTTTAAATTGATTGATATTGGCAGAAAAAAAGATTTTTTTTTTAAATTGAGGCACTAAGATTTTTTTAGCAAATTTTTTTATTTTTCAGAGTTTCTGAAATTGTCATTCTTTAATGATTGCAAATTCATAAATACTACAAACTTTAAAGGTTAGTTTCTAATTGAGGAGAATTGAGATGAGGTCATCTTGTTGTAATTTATATACCCTCAACAAACCAACTTTCTATGTGTCAATTTCAAATTAAATCTGCTATAAAATTTCATTCAAGATTCATTGCTGTGAAAAAGATTCTCTTTTATCACATGAAATGTACCTAGAAACATGCTGTCAACATTTATTTAAAGGCAACATGTGTCTATTTGAAATACTAGGATCATTTAAGGATTAATTACTCGTGCAATGAAGGAGAATATTATTGTAATTTTAATACATCTGCTGCCAAATGCAATTGCTGTTAAAACTACGAAAAATTTTCAAAGATTTTCTTTTATCAAATGCAAGTGCTCGCCATATACATATAACTAGCAACATACCAATAATATTTATTCATAGAGAATATTATTTTTTATATAGTATATAGTGAGAATACTATTCATATGTTCGTTCATGTGAAATTTCACCAACAACATCATTTATTTTCAAAGTGAAAACTAACATTTATCTTTTTGCGTAAACATTTCATAATCTTTACTTGTTGCCGGCTGTCAATCAAATTCCATTGTATACATGTGCAATTTAAATTTCTTAGCAACTAATGTTGCTTAGTTATATGTTGCGAGCATTTCATATAATAACATATGTTACTAGTATTCATACTTCATATTTTGTGACATTTCACGTATTTTTTCATAACAATATAATTTGCATTAAATTTTACATCAATTTCATGTGAAATTGAAATATTTGGAAAATTATAATTAAAGATAAAATCATTGAAATTGACAAAAACAATAATGGTAATATTATAAAATACAAAAAACCGAAGTTCCATAAATTTTTTTCAAGAAGTAAAAGAAGGAAGTATGTGAGCCCGCATAAAAAGTGACGGTGTGGGGTAATTATGTCAGGAAGAAATTTTAAGGTGGAAAAATTAATGGAGTTTAATCGTACATTTTAGCACATTAAAGGCAATTTCTGTTCAGTTATGGGGTTAATTATTGATTTTTAAATTTCTGTATATTCATTTTGTATGGGAGTTCCTTTAAGTGGTGGATATAGAAGTACATAAGTACATTTGGAGAAAATATTGAGGTGAAAAAAATGAGCGACGACAAAAATGTTGATACACGAAGGCGGAATCTTATTTTCGTGATTTAAGTGTACAGACAAGTTTATTTTTAATCTATTTACGTAGTTACACTTGACTTTTATACTAATTTATTATTTTTGTCATTTTTAAATTTATATGTACTTAAAAAATATATTTTTATATAACCAATGTCAAAGTCAAGTCTAACTATGTCCGCATTATCTTTAATGTCATAAAAATCTAAATTAATAAATTGATTATATTATTTAATAAAATACTTACACATGCCATGAGATCAATCTACAGAATTTGTTGTATATATTTTGTAAAAAAAGTCTACTTGTGCGTTTTCATCTTAGGAAGTGTTGCTCAAATGATTCTCATACCGGATACAAGTTAGTACCGGATACATTTGTTTCAGAAAATATTCGGGATATTTTCTAAAATTTTATAAAGTAGAAAAAATCAGTGTAATTACAGTTCTGGGCTGTATATTTATATGAGAAATGTTTACGAGAAATTTCCCTATATAAAAAATTTAACCCTTTTTCTACTATAGAGTAATTTTAATCTTTATGTAAAAATACAAAGAAAAAATCTAATAAAAGGGATGTTTTAAGGGTCAACATATTCTGCGAATACGTTATGTCGCAAAAAAATTCCACTAGGGCTCATTAAAAACTGAAAAGCCTGTAGTTATGGTGAAAATTCAAATCATCTTCAGTTCAGATTAAATTTGCTTGACATATTCCCCATACAAAAATCTGCCAAAAAGTCGACAATTAATTTAACATGATTTGATAATTTTAATTACAATTACGAAATAAAGTTTCTTTAATAACTCGCTTTCTTTTCTCTACTCTTTTTTGCTGTAGGGCATTTTTCATTTTCATTACGCTTGCAATTAATTTTACAATTTTAGTGCGAGTATGTAATAGATTTTATATATAAATTTTTTATTTGAAAACTTTCATTGTCGTTGGTTTTATGAATTCATTTTGGACTAAATTAAAAAGTCAATGGCCGCAACTAAAGCTTCCGTTAGCCACATATACATGCATATGTCTGACGAGTAGTAGTAGTAGTAGTATGATATGTACTCGTAGGTACATTGTACGTATTTAATTCAATTTGTTGAATTGTTATTTGTCTAATTTGGCTTTTGTTTCATCATTTTGTTTTTTTTTTTTCTTTCTTCTTGTTCGAATGCGTTGTTGTTGTTGTTTGTTTCAAATGATTGTATGCATATATGTTTGTATGTAAATGAAATGTTACATGTCAACGATAAGGCGTTATTTTATTTTAATTTCTATTTTATTATTACTTTTTTTTTTTTTTTGTTTATAAAATTTAAGTTTCTCTTTCATTTTGTTTGTTTTTTTTTTTTTCGTTTAAAGTGAGAGTATACAATATGATTTTTGTTTGCATTCATCATTTTGTAATAGTTTAATGAACCTAACTGTATGTAAATATTTAGTGTATGTACATTGTACATAAAATACTCGTAAATTGATGAACAAAGTCTAAAGAATTATAAACTTATTGACAAATTGATTAATGCAATGATCTCTTTTTTAGTTTACAAAATGTATTTTTGTATTTTTGGATTAAATTTATTTAGGCCATTAATATTAGTAACGGTTACTATGACAAGTAAATTTAAATAATCGAAATATGAACATAAAATTTGATTTTTTGAATGAAATAAAAAAGTTCCTCAAACCTAAAAGTTAATCGAAGAGGCTAACTACGGAATTTTGAAAAATGTTGATCCGCTATAACTCACATGATATTGCATTTAGGATAACAATATTGTTGTTGTTGTTGTTGTAGCAGCAAAAAATACGGAAATGAAACGTATTCTGATGAGGTGAATGAACCTTGGTCGACCACGTGGTCGAGTGCATCCGGGATGTAGACCCATCCATTCTTGGGAAGCACAACAATATTGTGTTGGTGGATTATTATTATGCTGCGTAATAATCTTGCAAGAAAGCGGGAAGCCCCACGTCTACTCTATATTATAACTCCCATACAAAGGCTAAGAATTACAGAAAAATATAAAACGCCATAATTTAGACAGTTTTTTTTTCTTATTATTAATATTTTTATTATTATTATCGTTGGGAGATGTTGCACTGCGACCTATAAGATCTATTGTGGCCCCCCCCCCCCCCTTCGTGGACCTAGAGTTTGTCTCTCTTAGCCCAATTCCCTCGATGAATTGTAGTATTGATCCTATTTCACAGAGTCTAAGTTCGTCCTCAGGTATGATGAAATCTCCCAGGTTTTCCCCTCTCTTGTGCATCATGGCGGACTCCTCTTCCCTGCAGCATCTGCAAAGAGCATTTGTGAAAATTCCCAGTGTTGTTAGGTGATAGTTCATCCTACAATGCCCTGTTAATAATCCCGAAATGATTCTCAAGTTGTTCTTCGTTAGATTCATACAGTCCTTGTAGAATTTTAGGTTATATGTCCTTAGGGCTAGTTTGGAGTGTGATAACCCCGGTATGTTTTCCCAGTATAATCTTCTTTGTCTATCCTCTTTTTCCCAGATAATACGGGAGATGTTATCCGATCGTAATCCACAGAATGGTTCGCGCCCTACAAATGGAGTAGATGCTCCTTTCCTGGAAAGAGTTTTTTTGCTTAGAACAACAGTATTTGAGCATAAGTCAATATTGTAAAGGGTAAAAATACCTCAAAATATCGGCGAACCAGATCTATTACTTAATAGAGCTCCCTAAGAAAATCGCGGAATTATTTAAAACTTTTCGTTTAGTTCTATTAAATTTGAGATTTAAATTAGTATTGTAGGAAGAAATAATATTGCAATAATTGGCCGAGTTATGCCTACTACTTACAGTAGCTCCCAAACAAAATCGTGCAATTAAAACATATTAAACTGTCATAACCAGTGGCGTGGCCAGGATTTTGACAAGGCGAAGATGGGTTAGGATGAAAAAAATGTGTGATTAAAAAATTTAATGAATGATTTTTAAATATCTATATATTATTAATTTTCGTTTTTTTACAAGTCCATCGGTCAAGGACAGGATCTCTCCCCCTAATCCCCCTGGCTACGCCACTGGTCATAACTTATGAAGTATTACCCCTAGGAAAACCATATTTGATGTGCAGACTGATATTGTAGAGTGTAATAATTTCGCAAAAAAATCGTTCAGACACGCCCACTATTTAAGGTAGTTGCCATACAAAGTCGCGGAATCACTTTTAACTTGGACCAATTATAACTTTGGCAGCCATTCATTCCGGACAACCGCATTTGACACGTAGATGAAGATTGAAGTGAATAATAATAATTTGTTCAATAAAAATTCTGGAATAATTATATTTTCATGTTCCGTTTAATACAAGGAGCGACAATTATGTATTAAGACCCTAACCATATCTCAGCAACCAAGCGCGCCATCTATGTGTGAGTACATGCGTTTTGAAGCTTCAAACTTCCTATACTAACTGTCAAAATTTCATGGCATTTGGTTGACATTTAATGTTTATTGACATTCATTTTACAAAACACGTGTTGGTTTGATGTTGAAATTTTTGACATGAAATTTAACATGAAATTTAACACACAGCACTCATTGTTTGTCAATTTTTGGCTCGGAATCAGGTCTGTGTGTTGAATCACCCGCCGTATTCACCTGATTTGGCACCGTGCGACTTCGTTTTGTTCCCAAAACTGAAATTGAAGTTGATGATGGATGCTTTTTTGATAACATTCAGACCATGCAACGGGCTTCGACGAGGGCACTGGAGGCAATTCCGAAAAATGAGCTGGAACATGCGTTTGAATCACTATTAAATCGATGTAACAAGTGTATTGAATCAGGAGGAGAATATTTCGAATAAATATACCGAAAAATTAGCAGATATCGTGTTTTAATTGTGTTTTCTAGAGGCAGTTTTAATACATAGTTGTCGCACCTTGTATGCTGCATAGAAAAATACATTAAAATATACGCTTTTAGATAAACACAAAACAAAAAAAAAAATTGAAAAAATTGTAAAAACACCTGACATTTGGTATTGTTTACAAAATAAAGCAACAAAAACAGAAAATAATAAAAACTTTCCAATTTTTAGATAAACAATAAACGAATAAATAAAAAAAAAAAAAATAAACATATGAAAACTAGTATAACCGCTATACAACAAAAATACATAGTTCAAAGACCTTTTCTCCAGCCATTCAATAAAAGCTAACAATTAACTAACTAGCCAACCTAAAAATTAATCAACGAACCATACCAAGCAATCATACAAACATCGAACCAACGAACCAACGAACCAACGAACCAACTCTGATCGAAGCATTATTTATGCAGCATACCGGAAAAGTTTTTCTATACCGTTACTTTACGTACTAAATGCATGAGAGTGACAATATAATGTACAACGGCATCAGTAACAGCAGCAGCAGTAGCAGTAGCAGTAGCGGTCGCAGTCGCAATAGCGAAAGTGAAATATAATGAAATCATACAATACTACATACATACATAAGTATTATGATAACGAGAAAGTTTTTACTATTTTCTATATTTTTTCCATACTTTCTTTTGACGTGTGTATGTAGGTTTCTCTCTCACTCTCTGCAAAATTCCTACTCAGTCGGCTTTATTTTTTTTTATATTTTTTTTTTTTTTTTGGTTCGTGATAATGGTAGTAGTGTGTATGATCATGACGATGTTGTTGATGTTGATGATGTAATTGAAATAAATAAACAACATTACATTTCTATTACAATCTAGCAATTTCCAATGTATTTAATATCACAACAAGTAAAATGACAACGATATATTGTTGTTGTTGTTGTTGTTGGGGCATTTTTTTGGAGAAAATTCAAATATAAATGTATTACATTAGATACTTTCACTTTCATTTTTTTTTTTTTGTCATTGCGATTACTTTTTAACATATAATTTAATATGAAAGAAAAAAAAAAAAACATTAAATTGAATTTCATAATAATTTATTACAATTTCTATTTCTATTTTATATTCTATTTTATTTTACAAAATATGAGTGGTTTAAGGACTAGTACATGGACTAGTCCATATGTAACCATGACTAGTGACAGGTGCTCCATTTCTATTGATAATGTCATTTATTGTATTGGCATCCAATTGTCCCAAATGTAATCACTTTGGTTGTGGCAACATGTTCGATGCTCATATGGGCATTTCTTGGGTTTCGAACATAACATTGGTAAGTAATAAAATACGAAGTAAAGCAATAAAGAATGGAAGGATGTGATACAAATTTTGGTAATTTTATAGAACCAGATGAGTGCTATATTTATGGGAAATATTTACTCTCTTCTGGGAAGAAGATTTTGATATGGCGCTTCCCAATTTCAATTCTATTTCGCCAGTATAGTTGGCAATGTGTTGTATCCCACATATGATTTCTTCCGGCTGCTGATAATATTCACGCTCTGCCCAAGTTTCTGGTTCGGTAGAAACCTGGGCTAAACAAGAATGAGGGCTAAACAAGAAGGAAGACTGAGGGCTCAATGATTATTCACCATAATAAAGCAAGTAAATTGTTGATTGACATTTCCGAATAATAAAAGTAAATTTATTTCATTACCCTCAATTAGAATTGCATTAAAAATATATTTATTTGTTTTCAGGTATTCTTTTAAGGCTTATTTTGTATGGGCATCCCCTATAGGGTAGAGGTAAGGAGTATGCTGGAGAGCAATGTTTGATGAACAACTGAATGGGAGCCGGTTATATATTTTGCCCTACTACCTTGGAGCGGTGCAAGTCAATCCTATTAATAATATAAATTTTATAAGGGAGCCCCCCCCTTAAGGCATAAACATGGGAGTACTATATGTATGTTAGGTAGAATTGTTGCGGAAGAGAAATTAATGAGGGTCAGCCATACATTTCATTCCATTGGAAGTGATCCTTTGGCAGCTATAGAGTTTTGCGTTCATTTTGTATGACAGCCCCCAGATAGGTAGTACAGATAGCTTACCCTCTATCTGCTGAAAAAATATAGAAGAGAATAAAATAATGATGGTTGAACTTGGATTTTACTCTCCTAGAGGTGATTGTTGGTCAGCTATGAGAATATTTGGACATTTTTAAATGCTCTTCGTTCATTTTGTATGACAGCATCCTTAAGCTGTGAAGATGAGATATTAAGAAGTTTAGGAAAAATATTGGGAAGGTAAAACTAATAGGGGTCGGTGTTAGATTTCACTCTGTGAGAAGCGAGCGAATTCTGGACAGTTATAGAGTTATATTCGATTGTCAGGTGTTTTTAAGATCATTTTGCATCGGCGTCCCCTTAAGAGATGGATACACGAGATAAGTATGAAATTCGATGAAAAAATGAATCGTTTTCGATCATAGATTTTACCTTTTCAGAGCCACTTTCCGAATGCTCGCATCATATTTAATAGATGTGTCAATTATGAAGGAGAGCGTGCGGGGCTGCCCTTAGAATATTTCAAATTATTGCCACGGTGGTTTTTACAGTACCCCATCCGATCAATCCAGTACATTCTCGATTACATGAGCTTCAATCTATTTCAATAAGCAAAATTATCGCATATGGGGGATCAGAAAATTCACACGTGATTGTTGAGAAGCTGATGCATTCACAACGAGAGACTGTTTGGTGTGGTTTTTAAACCGGAGACATCATTGGGCAATTTTTCTTCAGAAATGTTAAATGAATTTTTGTTTTCAAAAATTGCAGAAATTGACAAGAACGACATTTGGTTTCAATAGAACGGTGCCACATGCCACACAGCCAACGTAGCCAGCGATCTTTTGTGCACTTTGTTTTTGAAAATCGAATAATCAGTCGAAATGCTGACGTCAATTGATTTAACCCCATATTGGACTATTTTTGTGGAGACCCCTTAAGAATAAGTCTTACGTTCGCTTACCATCCAGACACGATTGAGGTCTTGAAACAGGAAATCGATGTTCCTATTCGTGAGATTGAAAACCAATCAAACGAAAATGTATTGAAAATGTCTGTACCGCTTTATCTCTTATTACTAAAACGGGGACTATTGACGAATTGCAGATTTTTGAATTGTTGCAACATGTTCGAAGTTCTGTATTTTTGTTGTATGCGGAAAAATCTGTTGTTATTGTTGTGGGCCAATTTTATGAATTTTTTTTTTTTACTTTTTTAAAACTTTTTTTCAGATAATTTGGGAATTTTGTATTTATTATGTAACTTATCTGAAAACGATGTGATACTTTCGAAGACGAATTTGGGGGTTTTTTTGATGAGGGAATTTTTGGGAATATTTCTATTATTTTTAAAATCAATAAATTGAAATATTGAAGTCATATCTTCTTGGTACCCTTGGCTATGAAATATATTTTACGAACTTTTTTAAAAGTATAAAAATACATTTTGAATGAGATTTGAGCATTGAATTCTCCAAGTTAAATTTTTGAAAATTTCTTAGTTTATTTCTATAAAGTCAGTTACAACATTTCGTGATTTCAAGTGTATTTCCCTCTAAATTGAACTGAAATATAATACGTGAAGTTATTTAAATGAATTGTTTTTTTTTTTTGTTCAAAAAAATTTATTTTAATTGCAAATACGAGTAAATTTCAAAAATACAAGTATGCAAGTATGTTTGTGTTACAAATTTCATTATTTTAATAATTAACACTTTTGTATTTAACATCTTTATGCATGTGTACTTCGTACACAATTTAAACAACAATAAGAATTTAGTAACATTTGTATGAAGTCACAAAGTCGACATTCAGCATCTACACACAGACACACACACACACACACACGTATGCAATATGTATGCAATATGTGCTACAATACAATTTAGTATGCAATTTACAAAAATACAACAAAACAAGAAACAACAACAATAACAATTGTAAATTACTACACCTGAGCCAACCGACTAAGAAAACAAATTATGAGCCTAGCCCGCATTTTAATTTAAATGAGTTGAAAAAAAAAAAAAACAAATATTTAGGATTATAAGTAAAGACATCTTACACACACACACACACACACATACACACATACTCATACATACTCAAAAAGAAACAGACATCATATAATTAAAAATGAATAATTTCATTTTATTATTGAGAGAGAGAGAGGTCGATTTGGGGGGATTTAATTCTATCAGAAGGGCTGTATGATATATACGTAGCCTTAAGAAAATATGACTGTACTATTAATACAGATGAATTTCAAATGGCAAAATGAGATGATATGAAGAATCATATTATTGGAGCTGAAAGCAGAAACAACGACTAGATTTTTCCAGACAGATACCCGCGGTGCCGGCAGAACCCGCAAGACACCCGTCGTATTTTCGCCTGCCCCAGAAGGCCCATCAGTTTGACCCACTCTGCGCTGTGGACGCCCCCCACCCCCCCCCCCCTTGGAGGCTGACATCTTCCTAGAACTGGTAGACGAGAAAAACAACACCCTAACATCATGAACTCCCATCGCTAGGTCTCAATCGTAATGTTGCGTTGTAAAAATATTCAAGGGTGCCTGTATAAGACTACCAAAACTGTGAAATCTCGGTGCCGTCAGCATGCTCAAAAGATATTGTCGCCTGCAATGAATAACTCACTGTGGACTCCTCGAACATCATTAATGACGATTTGTTATTCCGAGCGTAGGTGGAAGAGGTACCGGGTAAGCTCGACCATCAAGAGCGCTGTCAGAATTTGAGCCACGAATTTAAAGAGGTCGCTCTCGTGCCACTTCTGTGGTCGTATTATCGCAAAATCGCCCATAGCAGCGTTATTGAACTTATTTTTTACGAAAAAGCACTCGTAATTTGTATCGTTTGGAGATGTTTATGAAATCTGATAACAAAACATTCTCAGCGTTGATCTTCAGAAGACCTTTCACCAGAATTAGGCCACAAAATAGAACCATGAAGTGTATATACATATAAGCTCCGTCGCCAAGTCCAGTGTCAGAATTCGATCTTCTTCCCGTTTTTTTTTAGTCATATTGTGGGGAAATGGGAAATTTTAATGAGATTTCGCAAGAGAATTAGTTCAATAAACAGAGCGAAGGAGTGCCAGCTATCGATCCGAGTATTCAGAAAGGCAACTTCCATCTTGTTTTTGTGGTCGTAATCGCGGGGAAGGGGAAATCGACTATTGCGTGGTTCGTGTACTCACTTTTTATGGAAAAGCAATCAAAATTTTGTCGAAATTGCAGCAATATGATATTTTGGAGACGTTTGCGTAACTTGGCATCAAAACATTGTTCATCGTTGATCTTCTAAAACTTCGAAATAAGAATTATTTCTAATAGAACTTTAATTTGTCAACTATTTGCCTAACTGGTAGCCTAGATCTAAATTCTTTGGGGACCGTTGATTATACGTATGATTTTATTTTGGGTATAATACGTCTATATTTATTAGGAAATCAAAGAAAAAGTCAAAAGTCGTTCATGGGCCGTACACTCATCTTCGATGACAAGCAACAGATATTAGTTAAATGATTTCAAGCATGGTCGTATTTCGATTTTCCCATGAAGAGCGTCCTTTAGGTCATTCAATTGAGATGACCATGGATAAAATTAACATCAGAGATGGACAAAAATATCCTACATGAAAAAAAGGTTAATTTTTTTCTAATCTCACATGGGTTCTTATCAATCACCCTTCATTTACCAACATATGTTTAGGTATTTTCTTATAAATGACAAAGATCAATTATTTAAATATCATCTTTCAAGAATTAAGAGCATAAAATTTAGTCTAATCAATTGTGTTAGACACATAGACACATACACATGTATTAAATGGCATATAAAAATATTCATTGAATTTGTTCGTTCGCTATTTCATTCATGCCAGCATGCATGCGTTCAATCACTCAACACAGAGTGGTGCGTTTTAAGGTCAGGTCGTCATACGTATTATTGTTTTTGTTGTTTTTGGTTATATATTTTCCATTTCCATACAATATACACCATGCCATAAAATCTATCATAGCCGAATACCATCATCATTGCTAATCATACCAACATCTTGCCAACATATTGAAACTCGTACGATGATTATGAGCTTTTATGGTACGTATGTAGGTACCTATATTTATTTGTAAGAAAAAAAAAAAAATTTGTTGTTGTTGTTGTTGTTTCAAAAATTTTACACTTTAAATATATAGTAGATATTACTAAAATGAATGAACTTTGAAAACTTGTCTTAACTTTGAGCTCACCAATACATCAATAAATTTACGTCGCATAGTGTTTCCCTGTTGGCCAAAAATTGTAAAAATTTATATTCAAGTTAATCACAAAAAATTATGGTTGGGCGTAAATGATGCCTGGACTAGGCAAATTTATATATTTTGATTGGTTACTTTTTAAGGTATTTGATATTTTTGACAGCTTTTTCGCACTGACAGTTGTAATCTGTCATCCAGTATTATATACGGAATAGATCGTATCATACTTGAACAAGAAAAATTTCGAACATGCAAAAGGTTCTCTTGAAAATATACTCGCCTGTTGATGCAAAAGTTTCGAATTTCTTGAGATTTGTATGCTAAGTGACAGCACAAGCTGTCATTGTTCAGCCCATTCAGTTTAGAATACTGCTGCTGCTGCTGCTGCAAAAAGTCACATACTCATTACACAGATCTCCAAAAATCAATTAAAAATCAAATGTTTATAGCGAGGAAATGAAATATTGGATTTAAATGAGCTTCGACTCTAGCCAAGCAGCACATGTCATCCCGCAATCGATATTGTAATGAGTAATTTCGGTATGGTCGCTTGTGCTTCATAGGCTTGACTCCATTGAACTCTTTTTTTTTTTTGGGGTTTCGACAAAGGCTTAATTATTAATTCTTCTTCAATAAATAGGCGTAGGTAAAGTTTAGGTTGAGGTTTGACGGACTTAGGCTGGAAACAAAGAAAAGAAAGTTGGCTTAAATTGTATGGAAAATTTCAATTAGGTAAATGTCAATCGTGAATAATCATACATTTGACCGTTTTGGAGGTGAATCCACAGCACCTATTGTCGATTTTCAGATGTTTTGTGCGTCATTTGTATGAAGGTCCCCTTATGAAGTGGAGAGACGAGGTAAGTACAGATATTTGGAGGTAATGTTGAGGAGGAAAATATCTGTAATGAATAATACATTTCACCACTCGTGAGGGGAATTCTGAGCAGCTATTGTTGGTTTTCTGAAGATCTGTGGGTTATTTTGTATGGGAGTCGCCATAAAAAGTAGGAATTCGGGGTAATGATGTCGGAGAAAATGGTGAGAACAAAAAGTTAATGGTAGTCGGTCATATATTTCACTGCTCTAGATTAGATTCCTGTGCATCAATTGTTGATGGTCAATTGTTTTTCGGTCATTTAGTATGGAAGTACCCTTAAGAGGTGGAGTTAGGGAATAAATATGTTCGGAGAAAATGTTGAAGAAGACAAAACAAAAGAATGTGGCTTCGCCATACAATTCATCACTCTAAAGGCGATTCTTGTCCACCGATTGGGCTATTTGTCGATTTTCAGGCACATTGAATCGATTGTCGACACACAACATATGCAAAGGTGACACCGTGCGCTGCCATCAACGAAATCATCGGTGATTGACTGAGCGAGTGTAAGTATGTAAGTGAGTAAATGAACATGGTGTTTGAACAGCATCAAAATCTTAATACATACAAATATATTTTCTTAAGTTTCAGGTTTATTTTTAACTTTTTGGTGTTTTACACAAATTTCATATTGTTGTTGTTGTGTTTTAATTTTTCATTTTTATTTGGAGTTTAGCATTGAACTGAGATGCTTTTTGTAATAACACACACACACACACATATTGAAACATACATATCATACATACACATACTTGTAGATTATCATTGCATTGAATCGTTTTTCGTTATTTTGTTGATATTTCATAGTACAAAATTGTAAGTATCTATGCATGTGTTTCATTTTGAGGTTATTAGCACAATGTTGCACCCAAATAGGTGATGATGATGATGATGATGATAGTTACTAAATAGCAAAGTAACAACAACAACAATAACAATAATGAAATTAACCAACAAAAAGCAAAGAATAATGAAAAAGGCAACATATTTTTGTTGTTGATTTGAGAAACAATTCCATTGGAAGTGGGTTTGTACCCATGCTTGTATACATGTATCTACGTATTAGCGGTCATAGATGGTGAAAATAATTACGCTAGTATTTATGTTTATTTTTAACTTACTCCATTTTCCACTCTTTGCAATTTGTTGTAGTATGTACGAGTATGTGTTTCACGTGAGAATTTGTAAATCTAATTTGGTTCATTGTTATGATTGTCTGTGATTTTTATATGGTACTTGGTATTGATGTTGCCAATGCCGTGGTTGTGTGTGGTGATTGTTGTTATGTGTTGTTGTTGAACGATGTTGAACGTTTATCTGATAAATGGAAATAAAATGCAAATTAGAATAAGAATTAGTTGATGAGACATGCCAATATAAATAAAATTAGATGTGTTCAAAATATTTTTGAAATTTTTAGAATGTTATTCTTTTTTAAGCACACAAGTTTTTCAAAATGTACTTAAGGCAAGAAATTGATTTTTTGAAAAAAAAAAAACAAAATATTGTAAATGTTTTTTCCAAAGAGTCAGCCAGCCACCGAATGAAATCGGTTGAAAATCTCACGTACATCCCATACAAAAGTATGTTTTCGAACGATTTTTTGAATTTTTCAACACACAAATATAAAGCTATTGAAACAAAACTCAGTGTATATGGTAAATTTGTAACAAGAATTAAACTGGTTCATGAATAATCGTATTCGTAGGAAAATCACACCTACCTGCCATACAAAAGTATGTTTGCAAATGTATTTTTTGAAATATTGAGTTCATTAATATAAATATAATCAAATGAAATTCGATATATAAAATACATTAGCTCCAAGAATTAAACGAGTTCATAAATTTACGCACTCGTATGAAAACTTAACGTATCTCCCATACAAACGTCTACGTTTTCGAATGTATTTTTTGAAATTTTTGGCATATAAATATAGAGCTATTGAAGCGAAACTCAATACACCACATAAACTTGTTATAATAGACGTGATCTTTCCTCCCATACAAAAAAAAAAAAAAATAAATTGATTTCGTATGTAGATTTTGAATTTTTCAGTACAACAACATAAAGTCATCGAACGAATTTGCCCAATACATGGATGAGTTCGATAAAGTATGTAATATAATGAAGGCTAGACCTGCCTCCCATACAAAAGTATGTTTTCGAATTAATTTTTTTTGGAAATTTTTCACATGAATATAAAGCTAACAAAGTCATATCCAGTACATAATATTATTTTTACCAACAAACGATAATTACGTCCATTATAAATAAATCTGATAAAAAGCTTTATAATATCTCACATACAAAAATATGACTTTCAAAAGTATATTTTGAAATTTTCAGCACATAAATATTAGGCTATAGAACTAAAGCTCGACACATCATATTACTTCAATCAGAAATTGCAATAATTCGATAACATGTGATAACCTAAATTCAAAAATTTTCTAAAATTAGTGTACTGAAAGTCGGAATATAAGATTATTTTCATCAACAAATTGATCGGATCAAAATTGCATTTACCAAATTGATAGAAAAATTTGCTTTGATAAATATATTCATAGTTTAGGATATTAAGGAATTATAAAATATATTACAATATACTTTTTTATTTAAAACAATATAAAATAAAATATAACTTTTTAAAAAATCACCGCATCATTTAATTGATCATACGATTTTTTAATGATTTAAACCCACTGCAACACACAGAATAGAAAAACATTGTTTCTCAACATAGAGAGGAAAATGTATATACATATTCTAATGTATATTTACAAATGTTGACAGGCCCAATATACATTCTTGAATGTTATACAACAAAACTTAGTGTACTTCAACAATTATTATAGTACCTATCGCAATTTGTTATTGTTCCGTTTTGTTAAATAATAAGATTGAGTAAATGACTCTTCCCATTTGGATATATGTAAATTCGAACAGTTACAACATAGAGATGATCTATTTATATTGGGAAATTGTTGATAAGTAATCGAATGAAATGAAAAAATATATCGGAATATATAGGAATGAAAACAATAAGAAAAACATTTGCATTATATTGAAATGTTTGCAATTTATTATAATTTGTATTTTTTTAGTGATGTTGCAATGGAATGTATATTGTACGTTGAACGAATTATTCAAAATAAATTCTACTGAGTGATCTCTTAATAATGATTGCTCCATATTGGATTATGATCTAATAACATATGTACAGTGGCTCCCAGCTTATTTCGTACAGTGACAGTTTAAAAATTGCTGCAGTCGTAATTCCTAATATAGCAAAAATTTGAACAAAATATAAATGCCATTTTAGAAAGGAAGGTTTGTTTTTTATTTTCCAAAATTTACTTTTTCAAAATTTTAGTGTTTGACACTATAAAAAAATAAAATAAGAAAAAAATAGGAAAATTCATGTCACAGCTTATTTCGTACAGTCTCTTTAAGTTCAAACTAAAAACAAAGTAAGTTGATTTTAATATTTAGTTGACATCCCTTAGCGTTAATGACAGCCTGGAGTCTATTTGGCATTGAATCCACCAATTTTTGAGTGATGTCTGGTGTGATTTTTTTCCATTCTTCCATCAGTACCTTCTTTAGGTCTTGCTTATTAGAAATCTTGTGTGTTCTTATTTTATTGTCCAAAATAGACCAAAGATTTTCAATCACATTCATGTCAGGTGACTGTGGTGGTGGAGACATCAAGTGTGGGCAGTTCCAAATAAGCCAAGATTGCACAATCCCAGATTTATGTTTTGGGTCATTATCTTGGTAGTACCGAAATTCTTCCCGCAAACCCAGTTTGTCTGCACATTGAAGTAAATTGTTTTTCAGAATCTCGAGGTACTTCATTTTGTCCATTGTTCCCTCAATAAAAACCAATTCACCTACTCCGGCTGCTGACATACAGGCCCAAACCATCACGCTACCGCCACCATGCTTCACTGTGGGCTTAAGGTTCTCCTTGTTTAGCTCGGTATTCGCTTTACGCCAAACATATGACATTCCGTCCGAGCCAAAAATATTAAACTTAGACTCATCCGCGAAAATAACGGTATTCCAGAACGCAGGAGTCTTAATAATATGCTCTTTGGCGTAGTCAAGTCGGCGTTGTATATTCATTTTTGAAATGAATGGTTTCTTTCGGGCTACTCGACCGTTCAAGTCATGATTGCGCAGCACACGTCGGACAGTTTCAGCACTGGATGATTTTCCTATTTCACGCTGAATCTCTGCAGCCAACTTCGGAGTGGATAACTTTGGATTTTTCTTAATTTTTCGTACAATATAACGCTCGTCTGATGCGTTAAAAATCTTATTAGGTGCTTCTCTGCCCTTGTTCTCCAACCGATTTTCGCGAATGAAGCGTTGAATTATGTATTGGACAGTTGAGGCACTTAAATTTGTCATTTCAGCAATTTTTCGCACACTCTGACCTTTCCTAAAATGGTTAATTACCAGTTTACGCTGTTCCATCGTTGTACGACGACCCATAACGCTAAATGTTTAATTTACAGCACTTTAACTATTTAAAATAAGAATAATAAAAATAGTTATAATAGTTAAAAAGATCCAAAAACTCATATAATTCAAAAAAACTTTGTAACTGCGCGGCAGAATGAAACTTACTTACATTGAAGTTTGTGTACGAAATAAGATGTGAGCTGAAAATCAGCTGATCAATAGTTTTTCTCTCTTGCATGACAAAAAGAACAATTTTTGGGGTTCCCCGTTTTCTTATTAGGTTTACTAAACACATACACAGACATCTACATTCAAAACTTATCGATAAGTTTTTTAGTTTCGATGTTACAGCCATTTACATAAAAATATATACACTGTACGAAATAAGCTGTGAGCCACTGTATATATTTACGAAAACATACTATATATAGAAATTATTGCAATAGTGATGACAAAAGCGTTATTCTTCTCTCACTGACTATGCTAAAAAAAAAATAATAAAATGAAATTAATAAAGTTTGCAAAACAAAAAAAAAAAAAAAAAAAAATACGTACAACAAAAAAAGTCACACTAATTGTTAAATCTGAATAATGTCTGGCTTTAATTTATTTTATATTTTTGTTTGTTTCTCTTTTTTTTTTTTAGAATTTTTTTGCATGAATTACCGCCAAAACTTTCAGTGTTGATTGTTAATTGGTTTATATACGATTGTAGGTATTCATGTATGTAGATTTATTTTATGTTAAAATTTTTGTTTTTAAATAAAATCTGAATATTTGACTACCTTTTCTTATTTTTTTTTTTTTTGCATATCAATATGGGGAAGTTAAAAATATTGAATGTATATAGGAAATTAAATAAAGAAAAATTAAATAAGATTGTATATCAAATAATTAAATTCAAATTATAATCCTTCATTGTATTATACTATTACTATATATTGTATTAGGTGAAAATTCCTATAAATCGGGTAGTAGGTACTAATCATTAAATAGGGAGCTATCGAATTTAGTTATCGATTTCAAAATTCTTACGATAATTGTAAAATATACGGGTTCTCTTATTCGTTTGCTCTTCTACTCTCGGAGAGAGAGAGGAAGATAGAGACAGTGAGTGAGAGAGAGAGAGGAAGAGAGAGACAGTGAGAGAGAGAGAGAGAGAGTGCACAATTTATATCAAGTAAACAGTGTTGCCAGTTTAATATTTTCGAGAATAAATTTAACCACATTTTGTGAATTTGAAATTTTCTTATTTGAAAAATTTCCCTACCACTAGTTCAGTACAAAGTAATGTTTCAAAGCTAACAGCAAATATTTTTCTGATTCCAAGTGAAGATTTACTTCACTTTCCGAAGAAACAGCATTTGGTTGTAGTAGTTGGCAACACGATTCCGGATAACAAAATACTTTTCAGATCACTTTTTCAGAATTATAGTATTAATATAACCTAGTTGGCAACACTGCCCATTAGATAGGGTGATGAAAAAAAGTTGGTCGCTATTTGAAAACTTATCTTGCGAGTGTTTCAGCGACATAAACAATTTATTTCCAAAGAAAAACTCAAAAATTCGAAAAATACATCCTAGCTTTGTTATTTGATGTCCGAATTTGAAATATGATTTATTGTAGGAAGAGTTTTAAGGATTACTATAATTTTCTCTAAAATTTGATTGACCTCTAATGTTGACCGCTGTCGACTAGACAATTGAGTTATTCGAGTTGTTACACCCCAAAAAATGCTTGTTTTCAGAAAATTGACGGAATTTTAACTATGCTGGAAAGGCAAGTATACATTTTTATTCGATTTCATATGAATTTCAATGTGCATTTTTTATATCCATACAATTGTGTATACCAATTACTCTATTTTTGATATATGGTAAGTGAACACTTTGTGGCATCAACCTTAACCTAATGACTCTGTGTTCGCTCCAGGATGGAATATTTTGGACTTTCTCGAAGAAATGTCATAAATATGAAATATATGTGTCCATGCATTATTTCAAACACATTATTGAATCTTATGTGTCATACTTGCTATATATCATATGAGCTAATAGGTCCGGTTTTGGAAGACATGTATGAATGTACATATTCTATATGAATTTATATATTACTTATTATACATATATCTGTATTTAAATGTAGAAATAAATATCGGTTAGCTATCAAATGCATTTGCATACACACACCCATAATGGAGAGAACGTAATTAAAATTGCCAGTTTTGAACAATACTTTCAGTATATGCACGTATATTGTATATTAAGGTGAGTCAAACCTTTAAGTAGCATGGCACAGCGAAAAATATCAAATTTAGATATTTTCTTGCAATTTTTCAATATAGTTTCCATCATTTATTATGAAAGCTCTCTTCAGGGGTGGAGATAGGAGGTAAGAATGCTTGAAGAAAATGTTGAGGAAATATTAATCGGAGTCAGTCATACATTTCATCCTTCTAGAGTGACTCTTTTTTCATGGAGTAACCTTAAGAGGTGAAGATAGGGGTAAGTGTGCTTGAAGAAAATGTTGATTAGGAAAAAATAATTGGAGTTATTCATATATTTAATCGTTTTAGAGGAGTTTCCTTTTCAGTTATGGGGATACTTGTCGCTTTTCAGGTGTTTTGTACTGTCATTTCGTATGGAAGATCCTTAAGGGTTAGAGCTAGGGCTGTATACGCCTGGGGAAATGTTGGGGGCGAAGTAGTAATAGCCATATATTTTACCTCATTTCAACTGAAAATCGACAAACATCTTCAGGAATCACTCCTTTAGTAGTGAAAAGTATGAGAACTCCAATTAATTTTTTTCTTCTAAACATTTCCTTCTAAATATCTGCACTTCATAGAGGGTTGTCCTACAAAAATGATGGATTGGAAAGTACTGCGAAAGTAGACGGGTCCAAATAAAGAATTTGTTTATGCTTTTTTGGGAAGAAATGATTGAAATTATTAAATTTTATGTTTTTCGATGAGCCAAAAAGTTAAAATTTTTACCCACCTTAATATATCGTACGTACATACTCGTTGTATGTGTACATTAATTTTTCAATGCTTACAAATAAAACAAATAAGCGAACAAATATTTACTTTAGACAAAAAAAAAAAAAAATTAACAACAACAACAAAAGCTACTGACGAGTAATTTATATTAAATAAAAATATTTACATATACGTACATACGGATATACTTACACTACTACTACTACTATTACACAAATTCATACACACTTCTATCCCACTTAGTAAGCAACGTGTTAAATTTAACGTCTTTTAAATGGTTAACGCTTCAACTTTGTGACGTTAATGTTTATAAATACAGACTTACAGACAATAAATACACTGATACAATGAAATATAAAAATTAGCAACCTTGAGTATAACCTTCGCCTTAAAACTTTTATTGAATATTAACAACAAATGCAACAATAGCGCAACATTGTTGGCAATGGCTAATATTGTAAGTATGAGTATGAGAAATAAAATTAAATGCAATATAAAAACTAAAATTTTAGATATTTAAAAGTAAGAATAACTTTATAAAGTTTGGTTGGGCGATAAAAGGTTAAGATAATGATAAAGGTTGGATAAATAAGACGATTTTTAAAGAATATGTAGTGTGTGACGTCATATGTGTTCAAAAATTACTTCATTATGTGAGAAGTGCACAATGCGCAATTTATTCAAAGTATTTTCTAATGGATCACATGGATATTATTCACTGGATTCTCTAGTTAATATCAAAACTTGTCATCTGGGCTATTACTTCTCAAAGGAAATTTAGCATTTTACATTTAAATAAATAAAATTTATTCAATTTTTCCTCTAATATTGGAAATGTAAAATCCGCAAACTCTCACTTAAGTAGTTCGTGCATTTTTCAACTTCACCATACCCTCGCTTTTATTCTCTCTCATTGAAATGAATTGACTTAACCAACAAAATCTCTCGTAAAGCTGTAACTCACCACCCCCATTTCTCACTTTCTCTTCCCCTCTCTTTGAAAATACACTCTAACAATTTTATGCATATAATTCAATTGCTATAAAAATGCAGTTCCCCTATTAAATGTTGCCAAAAAGCAAAAAAAAAAAAAATTTGAATATTCTAATTATAATTATAATAATGACAAGTTAATAACTTTAATTAATAGACGCTAATAAAATGTTTAATGAGTCAATTAAAAATAAATGCAATTAGAATAAATTTAAATTTGAAAAAAAAGAAATTCTAAACCAAAATATAAATAAAAATAAAAAACAATTAGAAGAAAAAAAAATGAGCAAATTATGCATGAAAAAAAAAATTTCAAAACCATAAATAAACATTAAAACCCTTCAAAACTTTGAACTGCGTCGAAAATTTATCGCATATAATTTGTTTAGAAAAGAAAATAAAAAAAAGTTCCGGTTTGGGAATGGGAGCAGAAAAAAAAAATTAAAATACACAACTTCACCCAAAATTTATTACAATAAAACTGCAACAACAGCAACTATATAATTTTATTGTTCCTTGACGCATGCCTTTAACTCTCTTCATATAATAATAAAATTATTATTATTTGTTGTTGTTGTTGTTGTTGTTTGTCAATAAGGAGGAAAACCTGAAAAAAAGCAATTTTTTTTCCAAGTGCAATTGTTGTGCCCAAATAAAAGATAAACTCATCATCATCGTCATCGTCATATTGTTTTGTTCGATAAACAAAAAACAGATTTTTTTTTTTTTATTACCGGAAAAGCGGCTCTAGCTCTTCACTTTTCTAAATGAAAGGCACGATAGAGCAAATGAGGAAATCTCCTACCATGCAATGTCATGCCATTCCAATGCATTGCATTGCATTCGCATGTCGCATTGTCCCAAAACAGGAACATTTTTCTAATAAAACTATTAAAAGCGGTTTAAAGTTTTCGCAAAAAAAAAAATAATAAAAATGAAAAATAGGGTAAATGAAAGTATCGCCCCTTTTCATATACATTATTATATATGAGTCGCATTTTTCATTAAAATTTTTCCTTTACAATGCATGTACTTACCATCAAAAATTTGAAAAGTATTTGATTGTGTTGAAGAAAAAAGTACACGAGAACGTCCTTCTGAACTCTTGCTTTGTTCCACGCGAGACCGTCAACGTACGTTCAATTGCTATTGTTCTCATTATTGTCGACACCGTCGTCGTCGACGTCGTCGTCGTCGTTGTCGTCGTCGGTAGTGCATCGTTGGTTGTCGTCTTTGACGCTGTCGTCATCACATCCATAAGTACTTGCTAATCATCAGGGTGAATGCGCCTTTATTTGTCTAATTTGAGACATTGACATGGCAATGCAAAAGAAAGAGATAACAATAGACAAAAAGACAATACCGTTTTTAATTTTGTTCTTGAACTCGTTTTGCGTGCAAAAGAAATTTCATGTATGCGTGATGAAAAATTTCACATTGAACTTTGCACTTTTTTCTATTGTTTTGCCTTTTCTTTAATTTCATTTCATTTCAATTCATTTCAATTCATTTCAATTCAATTCAATTCATTTAATCCCGTTTCATATACATACAAACAGTGGTGGACATTTCTATAAAGTCGAAAGAAACTCTTTTAAATAAATACAACAATTGCAAATATAATAATATCAAAATTTTATAAAGATAATCTGAGAGCTGTTAGTTCCAGGAATTTTGAAAATGTTTTTTATTATTTATAAAAATATATTTTTATACATTGAACTCAAAGAGTCGGAGGGTTTTATTGAATTTGTATGGAAAAGTATAGATATATGTTACATATATTATTGATCAGAATCACAATATAAGCCGATTTGGCCATGTTTGTCTCCTGGATGAAAATCGCGTCTACCTCCCATACAAATGTTGGTATCCGTATATCAGAGAAATCAGAGTTGTATGTAAAGTTGAATCTCGGTACACACGATGATATTTAATAATTAAGAGAATAGTTTGAGGATGTATGGAATTGGGATGAAAATCACGCCTATTTGTCATACAAAAGTATATTTTCTAATCAGTTTTTATAGATTTTGCGCATGAAGTACTAAAGTGATAGGAATGAAGCTCGCCATGTGCGATTATTTTTATCAACGAATGGCTAGTTTTGAAAACAGGCTTTATCGAATGAAAACTAGACCTATCTCCAGTACAAAAGTGTGATTATTCGAAAGTATTGCATGTTTTTATTGAAAAACTGAAACATAATCTAGTTTTTTTTTTTTTTGGCTACGCTAAAATATTTTATAAAACAAACTGGACCTGCAGTTATAGTCAAAGCTAATATAATCAGATAACCTAAAATCGTCTTTTTGACGGTTTTTATTTTTTATTAGAAATGTATCAAATAAACCAATTCTATCTTAGTTTTCAGTATGAAATTAGAAATAACCATGAAATTGAAAACCTAATTGGTGGCGCAAATGTCGTACGTTTTATAAAAGCGAATTAAATGGATAGGCCATGTTATACGAATACCAGCTGAAAGAATCCAGAAGAAAGTGTTTCTACTTCGTCCAATTGGTGGAAAAAAGAGGTGCCGGCCAAGAAAGTGATGGCTTAACGATGTAAAAGCAGACTTGAATACTATGAATGTTCGAAATTGGAGAGAGGAAGCCAGGGAGAGAAAAAACTGGAGAAGAGTTGTTGGTGAAGCTATGGTCCACATCCAGACTTTGAAGATAAGAGAGACAGAGAGACATAGAGAGAGAGAGAGAGAGAGAGAGAGAGAGAGAGTTTTTAGTATGACTAGTGACATGAATTTAGATAATACAAATAATTTTATATTGCGAAAAAAGTGACAGCTGTAATATAAAATTAATGGAATGAAAACAATTTAAAAAGTTCCCTTATTAAATGCCAGAAATGATTAGTTCAAGTAACTGATAACTTCAAATACAATGATTGAAATTTAAGCTATGTGAATTTCAATGTTTTGAGGTTTTAGTAATACGATACTATTAGCAAATTTATGTATATCAACTTCTGTCATATTTTTATGTTTTCTGAAAAGATTAAATTTGTGTAATGTTCTAAAAACATTTATTCAAAAAAAAAAAAATTATTTAAAAATTATTTTAATATAATTTTTATAAAATACATTCGACATAAAAATATAAAAAATTCGAAAATCAAAATTAATTAAAATATATTGTAGAATATTTGAGTTTATTAGCATTTCTACCACTGTATATGCACAATGCACATTAGATCATCTTCTGCATTCTGCTGTCTGCTGTCGTTATTGTTGCGTATGAAATTATTGTACATATTTCGCTGTTGTTGTTGTTCTACTGTCTTTTTTTTTTTGTTATTATTTGATAAGGTTGATGGGGAAAAGAAAAGGAATCGTGTTTAGTACCCTTTTTCAAGTGCCATTTCCTTTATGCGCTTTTTATATTGTTGCTATTGTTGTTGCTAATACTGATTGTATACATTTTTTTTTTACAGTTCTTTATATGATTTTTACTTAAAGAATCTTTTTGGGTTAATTTGTAGAAAACTTGCGGAAAATGCGTCATATTTATTGTGAAAAGTACTCATACTCATAATCTTATATTGTATGGGATTTTTCATATATGCGACTATGGCATATTTATTTTCAAGTGCATTAAAGTGGTAAAAAATAAAAAGAAGAAGAAGAAGAAGAACAACACAAAAAAATGTTACTTTGACTGCTGACTAATAGAGAGGGTGCAATAGGATATAACAATTTAGATAGGATTTGATAAGCAAATGCATTTTTTCCTGCTGTTTATTCCTTTTATTTTTGCCTTTAAGACGTTTCATTTTTTTTTTTTTAATTAAAAATATTCAAAATTTACACAAAATAATATGAATTATAAAAAGGGTGTATTATTGAGAAGTACATATGTCATAGTGTATTGTGCACCAAGCCCAGATTCGAACTTTAACTTGAGCACGATCAGTTCAACTGTTAGTTTTCTTTAAAATTATACAAGCTTTTTTCTCCGTAGTCATCTGTCATCGTTGCTTGAAAGTATTGGTGATTTTATTAAGGTGAAAATGGCAGCTTTGTGATAAAGTTCAAAAATCTTGATACCGCAAGAGATCTGTCAAGTCTTCGTAATCGTCCCATATAAGTTTACCCGATGTGTAAGTCGAGCAACGTTCCATGTGTGTTCCATCACTTCCACAGCATTTTTTTTTCAGAAATACATTTTTTTTTCACTAATCTGTCTCGCCAAAATCTTGCAAAGCATGAAATGACAAAGCAACCCTTTAAGGAATCTCGACGAAGAAGTATTTTTTATGTGTCCTTTAAGCCTGCCTGATCCCTGTAGTGTGTTTCAGGCAGCAGTTAAAGCTTTTCACACTGCGCTTACTTGGATCTAACAGATCATTGTCTCCCATAGAGAGACATTTGCATCTTGAGTGACAGCCAAGCTGCTATTAAGGCCCTGGACTTATTTCTCGTGAAATCGAAATCCATTCTTGACTGTCGCAAATCTCTTAACGAGATGGCTGAGCAGCACAATATTCTCCTGTGCTGGGTATCCGGACACAGAGGTATACGAGGAAACTGCATAGCCGGTGAGCTTGCAAGACAGGGTACAAAAGAATCTTTAAACCATGAGGATTCTCGATTGGGCATCCCCATAGTTACGTGTAAGCATAATTTGGAGATTATCACCACCAACGTCTTCCAGAAAAGATGGACAGATACACCCATTTGTAGGACGGCGAAATTGCTGTGGCCCCTACTCAGCAAGAAACTTTCACGGAAACTTGCTGATCTTAATAGTGTTAGACATTTCGACTCATGTGGAAGTTGTCACTGGCCACTGCCTCATAGGTTTTCACGCTGTGAGATTAGGTTTGGTCAGCTTACGTATACATTTTAATGGGATATTGACGGTCCGGAGCAGTTACATTTTATGAATTTTGGGTTGCTGAATCCGTATTCGTGGTAGGTTTTTTCTCCTTCATCCTCAGGGTTCATCCTAGCTTCAAGAAACAGTCTAAAGAATAAGGGGTTTCGCAATCCAAAATAGAATGTGACTACCCTGGTTTGTCGGTCACAGGCTAAAAAATATGTTTTTTGAGGGTTTTGTCTCACGAATTCAATTTCAGCAACCCAAAATCAAAATCCATAGAATCTGATTACTCTTGATACGTCAAGCGTCTCACGTTTTTTGTGCGGTTCTCACAGCCCATATGTTTTTAAGGTTAGAAACAACCCTGAACGAGATGGCGCAAATCCTCTCATAGATTCAGATAAAGTGAGTCAGAACGGTTCATGGGATATCCTAATTTTTTGTGCAGCTGTCGAAGCCCAAAATTTTTTTTGAGTTTAGAAAGAATCCTGAGGAGAATGGCGATCACGGATTCGAGTTCACTGATCCAAAATACATAGAAAGTAATTATTTGTTAAAGATTGTACTTATTTTGTTTTGGGCTGTGCAATCATCGTCGGAAGAAATATATATTTAGTTGACTTTTGCGTCCAAATTGTTTAGAAAAAAAAATCGGATATCAAATCGTTTTATTACTTTCAGACTTTCAACTTTGGGTGACCTTTTTAGTTGTCGGACCGTTCAGGGCTCTGTATATATATTCCACTAGATTCCTTTTTCTTTTAGACTTTCAACTTTGGGTGAGCTTTTTAGTTGTCGGACCGTTCAGGCCTCCGTATATCTTCCACTAGATTCCATTTTTTTTGTCTCTATTAGAAGAAGAAGCTGCGATTTTTAAATCTCCACACAAATATTTGAATTTTTCAAAGAAATTTCCATGGAAAATAAAAATAAGACACCCTTTATATAAACCTACATACATGAATGTTAATGAGTGAGCTCTCTGTACAAATAGTATGTGTAAGTAAGAGGACAATTCGTAGCTGATAATCAGTTTAGTCAATTGAAATTTTGAAAAGATGTCTTTGTGTCGGGTCGATTGATCGGTCGTCATAGGTCGTCATAATAGTTCATAGTTTAAAGATGTTTCCTTTCATATTCATACTTCATTATCAATATTAGCCAGATAAATGAAAGTATGTACTCGTAAGTATACGTCATTCTCATGCAAAACATATTCTTAAGCAATTATTATAACTTCTTAAACAGATAATGCACACATCGAGGTGATGATGCCGCTACTCTTCTATGCGATAAGCATATTATGCTCATCCTTGTAATTATGATGTTTTTGTGAATATTTTACGGAAATGCTTAATGTGATTAAGATAACCACAGAAATGGAGTTAAGTAGGCGAATGAATTTAATTGGAAGTCAACTCGTAAAAAAAATCAATTGACAGATGTCAGATTGCTATGATGTGTAGTTAATGGGGTTTTTGTTATATTCAATACATGGTTGTTCCATCAAAGTTTGATACTTTTACTTCATACTTCGTCATCGACAAGCACCATCTCGAAAATTTGGAATAATGTGCGACCCATTTGGAATTTTCAGAGAGAGAGAGAGAGAGGGAGAAAAGCATCTGAGAATGATATATGAGCTCAATAGAACCGATCGTGTTGCAAGTTTGCATGAAGCACTTGAAATAGAAGCCAAACTAAGACTAACGGGTAGGAAGATTTTGCTGTGAATTTGATGGGTCATAGAAAAGAATCCTCTTCTATCTATTCTTCCATATATGATTTAAATAGTAAATTCGGAACTCAACGCTCAATAACAGTACCGATTGAAGTTAGAAGTTGGTAGGACGCGGCCACGGTACGCCATGTCAACATTTAAGGGAACTCGCCAGAATTTTCGGACTGAACCTTATAGGTCGGTCTTGGACCCCAAGCGATTACCCTCTGTCTATTTTATCATTGTAGGGCTTCCTTAAAAAAAAAAAAATAAATATGTGACATTTATAAGCCCCGACGTGCTCTTTGTTCGAACTTTTATATTCCAGTACTGTTGTGCGTATTAAATTTTGGATAGAATTAAAAGGGACCCACTTATTTTTACCGGTTCCAAATGACAGAATCCTTCTGACATCACCTATTCTGAGTTTTGTCACAGAATTCTTTTAGAAGCTTTTTTCCATGACAAATTGTTACTGCCGAAAGAATTGCCAATTGCATGCCGACAGGTGGGTAGCGTTCGAAAGAAAAATCTTTTTCGATCTTCTTTATGTTTTAGCCGGGGATTGAACCCATTATCTATAGATCAGAAGGCCAATGTCTTCTCCACCACTGAGCTACAGTGGATATTTGAACCAAATCGGACAATACGAAATGTGTTAAATAAAATCTTAAATATTTGAGGAAGTGTTGCTTGTGGTGTCATTTAGGTAATAGTGACCTAGTTATCGTTTAAGTTTTCTGAATAATACGAATAATACAGCAAGTGGTGTTTCCCTCCAATTGTGTGTGCTTCCCAAGAATGGACGGGTTTACGTCCCGGAAGCACTCGACCACGTGATCGACCAAGGTTCATTCAACGGAAATGCTTTGTTTGCCGCTACAACAACAACAACAACAACAAATCTACTTGTGTGGTTCACTCCATCCTTCCTGGAGCTCATTGCGAATTTTGAAATTAGTTATAGAAACAGCGATCATTCTAGAATTTGGAGATTGAAGGTTAAATGTTTAAATAGAAATCATATTACAGCGAAACAAAGTTCTTGTTACATTTTGATTGAAACCCAAAGAAATATTTGGCACGCTCAGTCGGGACCCGCCAATATAAGTCAGGCCCTTCTAATCCAAAATTTCACACGCAAAACAGTACTGGAAGAGAAGCTCGTCCAAAGTGCCTTTCGAGGCCTATCAGAGCCACATATTAAATAATTTAATTTCAACAATCTTGCAGAACTTTAAGTGCCACTTTCAATATTACTGTGCGATATATATTCGGACATAACTTAGAATGAATCTAGGCAGGTGAGCACCTATTGATATAAATAATCTTTTGCCTTTCTGAAAGAAAAAAAAAAAAAATAAAATAAATACCTTGAATTGGTCAAAATGAGGTTTGATTCATAAACCTGTAATCTAGCCTAGGCTATGTGAACTAATATTTTATTGTGTAGAAGAAAAGAAACTCAAAAAAATAAAAAAAAAAAAACAAATTAAATGCATTCAAATTATGCAAAAAGAAAAGGAGAAGACCGAAAGGAAAAAGGATATACAGTATGTAGGTGTATGTGTAAAAAAGGAAATAATTTCTCATTACATATACAAATTCAATTCAAGGTACAGATGGATCGTCATCGATTCATAATAATTATTTGCAGTTGCGTGGGAAACAAATATTTCTTCTTACGAAATTCATCATTGCCATCAGCTGGAAAATGTTTATAGAATTAATTTGCTGTATTTTTTTATTGCAACGTAGCATATGTGAAATGCCAAAATCCTTTGTATAGTGAATACATTTCTACCTTTTCATATATGTATGTAGGTAGCTTGTAAAAATGCCAACAAATGTTACAAAAACAATCAGCTAAATCCACCAGATTGCATATCAAATCAACAAGATAATATGCAACATCTGCATTTTCATCAGTTTGTATACAAACACTTTAAGATAGCCCAGCAAAAATTGGGATTATATTGCAAAAAAATTCCAATTGGTAGTAATTTTTGTTTGGCGTTCGGTGGAGCCAGTTGTAAATTTCAAAATATATGGATTCCAAAGTCAGTCGTTGTGACTTCTACCGAAGATTTGATTTCCTCTCTCAGCGATTTCTACTACACCGAGCTCCTAAGTCAATAGCTGCTAAGATGAAGTGGTGTCTTCCGTTCGTTATCCGAGACAGAACGAGGCTGTTGGCTCAATTCTCGGTTCAAGTCTTGCCACAATTGACCATGAAAAAGCTTCTGAAAGAACTCTGTAATATCACAAGGATTCTACTGTTCGGGTTCGATTAGGAAAATGTAAATTAAACACGCAGAGAAATATCACAGCCGGATTTGGACTAGTCACACTATATTGATTCTTCGATCGCTGAATTTTAATCCATAGTCAGATTTCCGACATCACCCTTCGGCCTCAGTGTAGCTTAAAAAATGCTCGAGCAATATTCTGCGGTTTCTAGCTACAAATTTATCTAGTTGACAAGCTATCAAGATGAAAATCAATATATACTATATAATTATTTTTTTTTTTTACCAACAAACGAATAAATTTGATACAAGTTGCAACTGAATAAAGATCAAGCCTGCTTACCGTACAAAAGGGTGTATTCGAATGCATATTTTGTGATTTTCAGCTCAAAAACCGAAAGCTATCAAGCTAAAATTTCGTGTATATAATTATTTTTTTACCAAAAAATAAAAAAAAATTGACATAAAGTATCATTAAATGAAAATGAAATATACTTTCCATACAAAATTACATTTTCGAATGCATATTTACTGATTTTATGCACATAATTATCAAATTATCAAGCTGATATTCTGTATATATGATACAAATTTACCAATAAATGGGCAAATTGTGCATAAGGTGCGTTTGAATAAATATCAAGGCAACTTCCCATACTAAAGTAGATTTTCGAATATATATTTTCATGATTTGCACACATAAATAGAAAGCTATTGAGCTGCAACTTGGTATATAAGTGATAATTTTCACCAAAAATGACATAATTTAAAAAATTAACACAATCGAATCAAAATTACACATACCTCCCATGTAAATGTATGTTTTCGAATATATATTTTTTAACTTTAAACATGTAACCATCAAGTTATTTAGCTGAAACTTGCTACATGAGGATATTTTTATTAACTAAAGCTCATTTGTGAAAATGAGTATAAACGAATAAATATTACACATAACTCCCATGTAAATGTATGTTTTCGAATATATATTTTTTAACTTTGGGCACTTAAGCATAAATCGATTGAGGTGAAATTCAGTATATAACATCATTTTTGCTAAAGAAGATATAAATATGAAAATTGGCAAAATCGAATAGAAATTACACACATCTCCCATGTAAAAGTATGATTTCGAATATATAATTTTTAATTTAGAACATGTAAAAATGAAGGTATTGAAATGAAACTTGCTACATGGGCTTATTTTCATTAAATAAAACTTGATTTTGAAAATGGGCATAATCGAATAAATATTACATATACCTCCCATGTAAATGTATGTTTTCGAATATATATTTTCTAACTTTGCACTCGAAAATATAAAGCTATTAAGCTGAAACTTGCTACATAAGAGTATTTTTTTTATCAGTTAATAGATAATTTTGTAAATAAGCATAATCGAATAAAAATAATAATCAACTCTCTTGAAAAAGTACATTTTCGAAGGCTTTACTTTAGCGTCATAACAATATTTTGTTGGGTTATAACACTGCCTTTACAACCTTTCTTTATTTCATTATCATACCTATACAAAAAAAAATCAACCAACCAATACACACACACATTCCTACACGCGGACTTTATGTGAAACATGTATCGTATGAGTATATGCAATGAAATAAGGAACAAAATGTGGCTATGTGTAAGTGCACCTCTAGCATTTAAATGCACTGATGCATCTAATACATATGCATATGTTACACAACAACAACAATGAGTTTTATCATCATCAGCAATAGCAGCAGTAGTATTGCCATCGGTGTATAAACACCTTTCTCTACATCTGTCTGTCTGATTGTCTTTATTTCTTTCTCTCTCTCTCTCTCTCTCTCTGTGGTACCTATTTCTGTTTTTTGTTTTTCCACTTTAGCGTAGGATCGATTAGAACATATGGAAATGTTACGCTGCCAAGCGATTTATTTTTTCATATGATTATTTTTGTTTGTGATTGTTCGCTTTGTTAGGATACATACGATTATTTTACTGTGGTAGCGATAGTTGCAGCAGTTGTTGCTGTCTCTCTTGTTGTTGTTGTTGTTGTTGTTGTTGTAAGGTACGTTTATTCACATTCGTTTGGAGGATTAAATGTTTTGTTTGTTTGTTTGTTCGTACCATACTCCTACGTACATATAATGGTTTTGAAGAATCCTTGTACGAAAATCAAATAATATATTCTTTCTATCTGAGAGATTTGAGTATTATCAGACATAAGGTTTAAGAATAAGACCCAAAACAAAAAAGCTGAATAAATAATAATCATTCAAGAGTTATTGTTTGAATCACGTGGGCGAATGAATTTGTAAAGCATTTGATAAATGTAATTATCAGGCATTGAATATCGTAATTATTTGGGAAATAGGATTAGGTTGGGTTGAGGCGACTGTCCGCATACTTGGGCCAAGTAAGGCTCTTTATGATGCCTCAGATGGGCTATCCCATTTAAAGGTAAAGGGTAGATTATTACCCAGCTGACAGTGAACCGTTCAAGTGAGTCATTCTGCACCAAGCTAGAACCGGAGGAGGTGATTTACGCAATCCGGTTCTTCTTGGTGGTTGCCGAAGCTCCGACAATAGTCAGATGTCGCGATGTTTAGCCTGCTTGCATGTCTTCCTATCAATCAAAGCTGAGGTCACGAGGTATTATATGTAGTGACTGCCTGAGTCAATCATTCTCCGGGCGAGATAATGCCGGAGACTCACACAGAAGATAAATAAAATATTGAAAAGATTTTTCTTTCGAACGGTACCCACCTGTCGGCAAGCAATTGGCAATTCTTCCGACAGTAACAACTCTAAAAAGAACTCTGTGACAAAGCTCAGAAAAAGTGATGTCACAAGTGTTCTGCCGTTCGGAACCGGCTAAAATAAGTAGGTCCATTCTAATACTGTCCAAAATTTAAGACGCACAACAGTAATGGAAGAGAAGCTCGGCCAATGAGCCCTTTGGGGCTTTAAGTGCCACATATTTATTTTTTTTTTTTACAACTAATAGGGGCGTTTCATATATTTTGCCCTTCTAGGGTCACTTTGGAAGTGACGGGAGCGAAAATGATAAAAACTTAAATTTTATAGGGCAGCACCTTGAGGGGTAGAGGTAGGCACAATTAGTGAGGGACGGTAATACATTTCTAAGCTTTAAGATCGATCACTGGGCAATTGTAATGGAGTTGAGTAGAAAAAATTATTTGCGGTCGGTCATATATTGAACCTATCTCCAGACACTCTGGCAGCGGTAGGAGGGAAATTCATAAAAAATCGATTTTTATGTTAGTCCCTCTAAGCGGTAGCGCTAGAAGGTAAGCATGTCCACAAAAAAAAAAAAAAAAATTTGAAAAAATTCATAAGGGGTAGGTCATACACTTTTTAGTCCTCTGGGAGCGATTTTGCATATTTTAATGAATATTTGAACTTTTTTTTTTTTTTTGTTAGGAATGAAGAATCGGATCAAACCAACTACGGTTTCGTATCTAGCGATCCCAAAATGCACTTCAGTTCTTCCTCGTCGTCGCAGTCCCGCCAGTAGTCAGGTGCTGCAATGCTCAGCCTACTTGTATGCCTCCTTATCATACAGTGCCCCGTTAAAATTTCCAGCAACATATTAATCGCATGCCGGTTTAGCGCTATGAAGGGCTTTGTTTATTTTCGGTTCAATACTGGTCATATTGATCGGATAGTTGGACACCACGAGTGCTCCAACTCCCATCTGTGCATTCGTTTTTTCTAATGCTTAGGAGAAGTTTACGCATCCCCATTGAAATGTCAATACTTGTCCTTGTCAGAAAGAGTTTTCTAGTTCGTCCACGTTCTTATTTCCATGTATATCCCTGTGCCTTAGCATCTATATAAACTGAACCTGAGGTTCAAGCAGTTCAATCTTCAGTTATTCACGGTTTCCAGATTCTAGGGATTTTATTGCTGTTTGGTTGTCAGTGTAAATCCACTCCCATATCCACATGTGATGTAACGTTACACTGAAGCCATTTCATTAAATTAAGGAATCGGCAAAAGGTCTACTTGAAACACACTGCAGTTCTCCAGCAACCTGATGGCTATGCGAACTCCAAGTGCTTTGCACAATATCCCTGCTTCTATCGCGTCGGTGTAAAAGTGGATTGGTGCATTGAAAGGGGTGTTCCTATACTCTCAGTTAGTTCTAAGTATATGGAATGTATGTGCCAAAATCGTTGTTGAAATTCAACAGGTCAAGTAACTCATGCAAAATATTTTGTGATATGCTCATCAAGAATATATCTAAGAGTTTTTGTAAATCTGAGAAGATTCCTGCAAAGTGTTATTAACATCTGAGCAAAGTGAATATACTCTCTTACCCATGATCTCACTTTTGAAGCTTTGATTTGATTAGGTATCGTTCCCTGATACCCATATTTTTTTTTTTTAAATGATCAAAAATAAAGAATAACTTCACATTAAAAATGAATCTCGTCCAAAGAAAACTATTATAGAATTTTTAACAATTGCCTTAACCCGAGGGTGCCTCGTGTCTTTGGTGGGTCTAAATGAAATCAAGCGGAAAACGCTTCCATAGAACATTTGAGTCACTAAATGCTATATTTGAAAGAACTTTTTCGAATTTCGAAAATATTTAAAGGAAATTTGTTCTGAAATTTCTACGATCGGCTTCCTAAGGCATGACTTCAATTTCAAATTGGAAAGAAATATGGACTTTCTGTAAAAATGCTTCAGATTTAAGCATTGGAAGCTTCAATAAACGTATATTTATATTTTCTACTTTCCCTAAAAGATAGGGTTTTCAATTAATCGTCTAATCATTATAATAAAGATTACAATAGGACTACACTGGGGTAGCCGCAATTGGGCCAGCCTAAATAGTATTAAATCTATTCGAATCTAAGTACCAATATTTATATGGATGTGTGTTATAATGAAATATGACAAGTTCTCTCAACACTTGCCATACACAAAAATCCAAATTTGTCATCAACAATATTTTCAAGCACACTTTGTGTTTTGGGTTTAAATACTCTTGTACTTGTGCGACCAGTATTGTATTGCATCTAGTTAAGTAGATAACACTTTTCAATAACAAATTTAAAAATGATTTACATATAATACTTTCATACATTTTAGGATCTTTCACAAATATTTTTGAATAAACAAAAACAATTTTTTTTCCTTTCATTTTTGTTTTTTTTTTTTGGCTTTGTAGTTGACCCTTTCAACAAAACATTGAGACACAATTGAAAATCTACATGTTGTTTAGAAGAAAATCAAGCAGAAGAAGAAGAAAAAGAAGAAGAAGAAGAAGAAGAAGTAGAAGCTGAGCAGTAGAATCAATAGTATTAAAATTTATTATCCCATTTGGGAAAACAAACAAATCATAAATAAAGACTGTGCTTATCTATAAGCAATTAGTATTGTTAAGACAATTTGTTTTTGTTTGTTTCGAATACAACATGTAACATGATGTTTTGAAAATTTACAAAATTTTGAAATTTTTTTTTTTTTTTTTAATTGGTGAACATATCGATGATGTGAAGTATTTATTATAGAAATGACAAAACAATAAATCGGGGGGAAAAAAATATAAACAAAATAGTATTACAGATCAGCTTAAAGAATCTGTGGAACTGGGATTTGTTATTGTGATAAATTAGAGTATTCTCTAAAAATCGAAAAATATTTCCTATACAGAATGAGACGTTCTGGCTGAGGTCACATTTGTCTCAAAATCCATACAGGATGAATGAGGATGAATAAATCAAAATTTGTTGCACTTTGTAGCGACTGATTAGAGGAGGTGTCAAAGGCAACTATAGGGCGAATGAATTGCCCAGGCATGGCACAACGTTAAAACTCCACTCGGGGAAAGGGTCAGTGTCTGAATTTTTATATTATTCATAGATTGATTTGCCATCGATACTGCTAACACGATCTAAATTTAGGCCAGTAGCTGCTTAATCATGTGTCTAACATGACCGGAATGGAACTTAGTACGAATTATATTACTTCTCAAATAAAATATGCGGGATTTTAGAATAACAATTGCGGTTCTGACAGATAATTGGCCATTTTGGTAGACACACGGTTAGACTAGAGGCACATTTTCATACTGCAGAAGTTCCTGGGATATGTTAGAATATGAAAAAGTATAATATCACCTGTGCAGACGTCAGATCGCGGGGATGGAGAAGCTTTACTACATTCGGAACCGCTTCCCTTGGCGGCATGCATATATTAAATCCACAGGTTTGAAGGAAGACTAGGGTAAGGGCTAGCTTCAGTGGTATCGCAATGCGATTTTGACGGACCTAAGCGTGCCATAAGACAACCAACCTATCTATCTACCTATCTACATATTAGCGGCTTACGACTTATGACGACTAGAAAGTTAAATTGCCTTTGCTAAAAATAGATGCTGTGCGGTGGAGAATCAGCGCTCTTCATCATAGAATGCTCCGTTTAATGTCGTTACAGGACTATCAAATGTTGATACTACACTGTCAATATGTTGTTTCTCGGATAATCAAATATTGAGACGAAAGCATGTGGATGTCCGAGAGTATAAGAACCACCACCGCATGACAAAATGTAAGAAAAAATGTGGAGGAGCCCGGTGGAAGTACGTAGTTAGTATATTTGGTAGAAGTCTTGGAGCAGAATAAATAATATTGACCGGACATTCGAATTACTATTCTGATGGTGATTTTTCGGCAATTGTAGAGATATTTCTGGATTTTTAGATTGTTTCAAGTTCATTTTGTAGCAACGGCTCCCTAAGAAGCAAAAATAGGAAATAAATATGTTCAGAAAAAATATTTAGTTGGAAACCTAATAGGTGTGGTTCATATATTTTGCCCTTCTAGGGTCACTTTGGAAGTGGCGGGAGTGAAAATTATAAAAACTTAAATTTTATAGAGTAGCCCCTTGAGGGGTAGAGGTAGTCGCAATTAATGGGGATCGGGTAATACATTTCTCCGCTTTATGGACGATTATAGGGGAGTCCTCATAAGATAAAGGGTAAGTATGTTCAGAAAATATGTTGAGTCTTAAAAATTATTTGGGATCGGTCATATATTGAACCTATCTCCAGACATTCTGGTAGCGAAATTCATAAAGAATCGATTTTTTAGGTGAGCGCCTCTAAGTGGTAGAGCTAGGAGGTAAGTATGTCCACAAAAAAAAAAAAACGTTGAACAAAATTCATAGGGGCTCGATCATAGATTTTTTAGTCGTCTAGGGGCGATTGTGCTTATTTTAATGAATGTTTGAGCTTTTTTTTTTTTTTTTTTGTTAGAAACGAAGAATCAGATCAAACCAACTACGGTTTCGAATCTAGCGATCCCAAATACGCATATAAATATACATATCTAATCTGCTGAACAAAATCTAATTGCTCGTTATAAATATTAATGCAATAAATTTAAGAATTACAGTCAAATCTTATTCGAAACCAGGCGCTGGACGTCCACACGAAAGAAGTCGGATCCCACGGTGAATGTGTTATATGCGTTTAGCGCTTTGACTGTCCGCTTGATGACTGACGATGTGCTACATGTCAAAAAAAAAAGGGCAATCAATCAATTACTGGTTTTAAGGGTAAGAGTTTTTGCAAGTCGATGCCATTTCTAAAGCTAAAGCAATTTGTGAGCCTTTCAAAATCTCAGACAGCAGAAATTCAATCAATTTGCAACTGAACCCGCATTTAATATTTCATGAACACAATAAATCCAAGTCAATAAGAAATAACCACAAAATCTTTGCAATTCAATTAAGACTGTCTATGCCTGAGTATGGGTATTTCATTAACAATTTAATAGCGCATGCGCCGTCACTATAAAGTAATAATAATGCGGGAATTATATGTGCTCGTATTAGATACTTGTGTGTGAAACAATTTAGAATGTAAAATAAATTACAGAAAAATATATATATATGAGCGTAATATGTTCTTAGAGAAAAGTTACAAAATAAGAGGAAAAACTAAAAAATATAAAATAAATCTCGATTTTTCACACGAACCTTAGAATATAACAAGTCAGTACAAGCACGAATTATGTACATACATTAATTACACTCAATTCCCAACATATAAATGTGAATTGTACCAACTCGTACCTACAATATTGGAGTAGTAGACGACACATAAGTGGTGTTTCGGTCAGTCGAGTGTGAAGTGAAACTGCAGCAGTAGCAACAACAACAACAACAACAACTAATAACAATTGCAACAACTCGCATACTCGTACATACATACATACATACTACGAAGAGAATGAAGTGAATGAACCAAGCCGTCAGGGTAAATGAGTCTGGGTGTGCTGACACGCGCGTTCCAATTCATAGACTCCTATGCGGGATTTTTGTATTTTTTTATTAGTGCTACTTACTGTATTACCTACCTATTTTGTTTTGGTTTCCCATTGCTCTATAACTCTGTTTTCACTTAGTTAATTTTTAATTCATTTATATGTTCTGTATAAATCATTCCCGTTGCGTGCATGTTTTATACACGGTGCTTTACTTGAATATAATATGGATGAAGGAAATAAGAACAATTAATATTAATCGATTTGAAACAATGAGTTGCCCTTTTTTATGATTAGTGTTATTATTAGTATTGGATAAAAAAACGACGACGACGACACCTGTCATACAAAAGAATGTTTTCGAATGCATTTCTTTGCATTTGCATTACGAAAATCGAGCTTTGATCGTTTTGAAATTTGATTTTTAAGTTTATTTTCACCAAGAAATAAATAACTTTGAGTATGGACGAAATTGAATGAATATTATGTATAGCCGCCATACAAAAATATGTTTTCGAATGCATGTTTTACAGTTTCGCGAGAGAGAAAATATTAAGCTATCGAACTGAAACTTAAACAAAATGAATGAGAAATGAGAAAAAATGAAATTGGATGAAAATTACGTCTAGCTGCCATACAAAAGTATATTTTCGAAAGCATGTTTTACTGTTTCGAGAGAGAAAATATCAAGATATCGAATTGAAACTTGGTATTTGAAGATATTTTTACCCAAAAATGCATGTGTTCAAGAATCAATAAAATCGGATGAAAATTACATCTGTACCTGCTGTACAAAAGTATATTTTCGAAAGCATGTTTTACAGTTTCAAGAAAGAAAATATCAAGCTATCGAATTGAAAACCAGTATTTAAAATTTTTTTTTACCTAAGAATTCATGTGTTCGAGAATAAATGAAATTGGATAAAAATTGCATCTACCTGCCATACAAAAATATGTTTTCGAAAGCATGTTTTACAGTTTAAAGAGCAAAAATATCAAGATATCGAATTGAAACTTGGTATTTGAAAATATTTTCACCCAAAATTGCATGTGTTCGAGAATGAACGAAATCGGATGAAAACTACGTCTAGCTGCCATACAAAAGTATACGTTCGAATGCGTATTTTTAGACATACAGCACGAAAATATAAAGCAATAAAACTGAAAGTCGACACAGATAATTTTTTTTAACCAAAGAAGTAATATATTAAAGAATGGGCTTAATCGGATAAATAGCACACCCACCTCCCATACAAAAGTAAGCTCTCGAATGTATGTTTCCGATTTTTCGCACGAAAATATAACGTTATCAAACTGAAAATCGTCACATAAGATCATTTTAGCCATAGGAGTAATACGTTTTAAAATCAAATAAATCTGATCAAAATCACACCCACTTCCCATACAAAATTATGCTTTCGAATGTATATTTTCCTAGTTTTTGCACGAAAATACAAAGCTATCAAACTGAAATTCCATACATCTCATTATTTTAATGAAACAAGTAATATGTATAAAAATTAAGAAAATCTGATTAAATGCACACCCACCTCCCATACAAAAGTAAGCTTTCGAATGAATATTTTCAGGCTTTTTGTACGAAAATACAAGGTTATCATATTGAAACTCGACGCACGTGAATATTTTAATCTCAGAAAGTAATGCGTTTAAGGAGATAATTAATCAGATGAAAATCACACCCACCTCCCATACAAAAGTAAGTTTTCGAATGTATGTTTGCTGACTTTTTGCACGAATATACAAGGCTATCAAACTGAAATTCGATACATCAGGTTATTGTAATGAAAGAAGTAATATGTATGAAAATGAACATAATCTGATCAAATACGCACACACCTCCCATACAAAAGTATGCTTTCGAATGAATATTTTCAGGTTTTTTGCACGAAAATACAAAGCTATCAAACTGAAATTCCATACATCTCATTATTTTAATGAAAAAAGTAATACATATAAAAATGAACAAAATCTGATCAAATGCACACCCACCTCCCATACAAATGTAAGCTTTCGAATATATATTTTCAGGCTTTTTGAACGAAAATGCGAGGCTATTTAACTCAAACTCATCACATCTGATTATTCTAATCAACGAAGTAATATATTCAAAACTGAATGTAATCGTATAAAAACCATACCTAGCTGCAATACAAAAATATGTTTTCGAATGTGTTTTATTCGACATTTTTGCATGAAAATATATGGCGATCAAACTAAAACTCATATTTATACAATTATTTTTACCAATGATGTGATATATTGACGAATGGACAGAATCGAATAGAAAATACACTCAGCTCCCATACAAAAGCCAATTTTCGAAGTTTTTTTTATTGATGTTATTTTGCCCTTTTCGTTGTTAAATTTTTTAGTGCATGCATGTAAATTATTTTTGTTGCTTTATAGTATGGTATTTTATTTGTAAAACGTAAAAAATAAAACAACGAAAATAATCGATTTGATACAATCATTTTTTTTTTTTTTTTGTTATTTTATTATTATTATTATTAGTATTAAATTAGTTTTTTCATTCAAATTTTTAATTAAATACAGAATGTGTGCTGAAGCATATATCCTGAAATAAAATCTAGTCATATATTGTATAGTTGTATGTATGTACGTGCCCATATTAACCATATACCCTATACAGCTACACATTTCCATACAAATTGTCGTCATTGTCCATCATCATCATATGAACGAGTACCTAAATATATTATATGTACAGCCACACAACTGTACCAAAAAATTGTTGGCATTTTGTTGTTTTTGTTGTTTTTAAATATCCTATCCTATTAACAGTCTAAATACGCGTTTCAACAAACGTCACACGTAAAACGCACCACAACGCACAGAAACGAATCAGCAGAATTTTATATATTTTGTAACAGAGAGAGAGAAAAAAAAAAAAAAAAAAATAAAGCAAAACAACAAAAAACAGCAACAACAAAAACAAAGCAAATGAAAATGTACGAAAAATAAATAAAATCAACCACTTTTTTCAGTTCATTTTGTTGCAGCTTCAGAAGTATCTGCAGCCACAGCAGCAGCAAATATCATAGTTAAACAACTCGATCATACAAATCAAGCTACATTATATACATATGTATGTACCTATATCTAGTAGGTATGAACAAATATTCATATTTGTACAGGCCAGTCAGCCAGCCAGCCAGCCAGCCATCCAGCCAGCCAACAACGCTATTAAGAGAATAACTACCTCTTTTTTTTTTTTTTTAATTTTTTTATTTTATTATTTTCCATTTTCGCGATCGCACGAGATCTCGTGGTAAGCACTTATGATAGTAAATTCATTAAATACAAATACAAAAAACAACAAAATAGAAAAAAAAAAATCAACAGGGGAATTCCTATACTCATGTTGATTGCAACAATGCATGCATAGCAACTAAGTTTGTTGCTATTGTTGTTGCTATGTTGCGATGCTATTTCAACTGGCTGCTCCTACTATATATGTAAGTACATACCTATGCTCATATACTTACTCTTGCCTATGATCATAAATGTAATCGTATCACTAAATCATATCACCATGGTCATGCTTGACATACAAATGAAATCTTTCGATCTCAGTGGTTCCGCATCGATGAGTTGCGAGAGAAAATATTTTTTTGGAACACAAGGATGGGGTGATAGATAGAAAGAGTTGACATTCAGTGCTTTCTAATTCTACAAATAAGCTGAAGCCTCTCTCCTAATACTGCCGGGGTTTTACCTCATCATACACCGGTTCCGAAATCAATGACTTAAGCGACGTCTCTTGAAGTTTTCATTGGGTATCATGAGAACATTTCTGGATTTTCTGGAATTTTCTAAATTCTAGAAGTCAGGTTTTACAGCTCCGTGGTTAGAGCGTCGGCGTTCTGAGTTCCAGATCGTAAGTTTGAATCACGACCGAGGCAATTTTAATATCGAATATATTTTTCTTTCGAACCATGCCCACCAATCAGCAAGCAATTGGCAATTAATCCAGCGATATCAATTTGTTATGGAAACGTTTCTAAAAATAGCTCTGAAAAAGTGAAGATATCAGAAGGACTCTACCGGCTTATATAGGGCATTGGTCCCTGTTAATACTGTACAAAAATGTAATCATAATAAAATTACTGGAGAAGAAATTCATCCAAAAAACTCTTCAGAGCCTGTAAGTGCCCAATATAAATGAAATAAAAGAACGGAGGTAATTAAACGTGTCGACATCCGCCTTTGAACATTTTGAAGTGTAAAATCGTCAAAGTAATTTTAAAGCAGCGCTAAAAAAGGAATTTTCCGTGTCTGTCATTTGTTAGCTTTCATTTCAGAATCTCTCTTATGTAGTGCAGCAATCTGCGATCTGACCAGCTTGCAAAAAATTGCTTTCATTTCCAATTCTCATTTAAAATATAGCCAGCAAGTAAAAGCTGATAAATCTTTGAAGAAGAAGTCGAACCAAAATTGGTGAAATGGTTTCCTTGCAGAACGGATGTTGTAGAACATTTCAGAATCTTTGGTATGAAGTCTCAAATGACAGCTACGACGCAAACAGCTCGAAACTATATTCGAGCGGCAGTAAAAATGCGACTCTTTTCTAATTCTTCTTTAAAAAGTAGTCAGCATTGCTGAATGAGTGCCGCAACACAGTGGTTTGTTCGTTGGGCTTCTATGGAATTAGGTCATTTTGGAATCTCTCGAAATACATAGAATAGCAATTAGCATATTGGGTTGTGAAGTATCAAACGAGGAAGGCATTATAAGTATAATGAACTAATGAAATATCAAATATAATAAGAGAACTCCACAAAATGGAAAAAAGCAAGATATTCTACAGACCAAAATAGTCACATTTGATTGTTTTTTTGGGTCTCTGAATCCGAATCCCTAGTCGGAATTCCACCCTACCCTTTAGGTTTCTTACCAACTTGAAAAAATATTGTTTTCGGTTTTTTTTGCAATTTTCTTTTTTTTGGGAATTAGATGGTGATGGCGGAAATTCAATCCGGATTCTGTGAAATTCAAAGAATGTCGGACATACAAAAAAAAAAAAAAAAAATTCGATGTTGTGGGTGCCGTTGCTTAGTGGTTAGTGCGTTGGCCTTCTGATCTGTAGGTCGTGGGTTCAATCCCCGGCTGAAAAATATTTTTCTTTCTAACGGTACCCACCTGTCGGCAAGAATTGGCAATTTGTGCGGCAGTAAAAATTTGCTAAAAATGCTTCTTAAAACAGCCCTGTGACAAAACTAAGTTAAAGTGATGCCACAAGTGTTCTGCCGTTCGGAACCGGCTAATATAAGTAGGTCCCTTCTAATGTTGTCCAAATTTAATACGCACAACCGTATTGGAAGAGAAGCTCGGTGGTATCACAATGGGCCTCTCTTAGAGAGAGGGCAGCCACATAACCTAACCTAACCTAACGATGTCCGACGTATTATGATTTCGCTATCACCCTTAGTTTTCTTTCTAATATGAAAAAGCATTTTCAGCCGTTTTTACAGTTTTTTTTTTGAGGTTAGAAAGAAACCTATGGCTAATAGCGGTTTATTTTTCTAATTTGAAAAACATCGTTTTTTTAATTTTTTACAGTTTTTTTCTTAGGATAAAAAGAAATCTGAGAACATCGAATCACACATTGGGATTCAGCTACGAAAAATCCATAAAATGTGATTACTCTGGTCCGTCAGACATTCTAAATTTATTTTTGTGGAATTGAGTGTTTCAGTATTTAAACCGCAACCTAAAATTAGTTTAAGAATCACTAAACTACTATCAACAATCATGCAGTCTCTCACTCACTAGCGTCACTTCATACTATTGCAATTACTCTTTTCGTCTCTCACTTTTTTGCTCTCTCTCTCCGTCTCTCTTTTTATACTACGTTACATGTTATATGTATTTCCCTATCAGAATGTGCATTCAAATGTCACCACCTTCATGGTCACGGTCATGAAATTTTTGCTTGCTGAATTCGTGTTGCATTGTAAATGAAAGAAAAAGAAGAAGAAGATTAAGTTGATAATGATGATGATGATGATATAGAAAAAAGAAGTAGAATATTTTGTAGAACGTAATATAAATCAGAACTAAATAATTGTAACCATCAACCACCACCAACACAACCACCACCACCACCACCATCATCACCACCACCACCACCACCACCATCACCACCACCATCACCACCAACACCACTCCACCACACCACAAAATAATCTTATTCGAACGTGATCGCGATGTTATACTCGTACTTATTCGAAAGTAGTTGCTATAATATGGTGATCTATGGTATATTGTACGAGTATATAGAATTTAAAGTGTGTAATTGGAAAAAATACAAATGTTGGTTTACTATTTGTTCATTTGTTTGTTTAATATTTCATTTTTTTCGCTTCATTTCTTTTCGTTACTCAGTTGAGAGATTTTTATGGTTCAATATGAATCTACAATTTTGTACTATAATACATGCTATGATTTATGCTCTTTTCGATTGATACTGTTCATGATGTTGTTGTTGTTGTTGTTGTTGTGTGAAGTCAATGCCATTACACTGCTGTGACAGCATTCAAATATCCACACATACATACATGCATTATATTGTATATATTGATTATTATGATGCATGTTTTATTTACAACATAAATATTCCTAGTTCATCGATATATTTTTTTTTTTCATCCAGTAGCTGATCCTGCATACGCATTTGTATTGTATGTAGAGGTATGTAAGTAAACAGAAGGCTTCCTGATTAATATACAAACAAATGTATATGGATCCATATGAATGTATGGGAGTGTGAGAAAATGTATTAACATGTGGGTATAAAGTTGTTCTATAATCGAATAACATAGCGTATAGTATTGTCACCATTTTTCTGAGTAATTAATGAATTTGAATATTTCGAATGTGGTTGTGACGTCATATGTGTACAATGATTAGTTACGAACTGATTGTATGCCAAAAAAAAAAGTATTTTAGATATTGTAAGGTAAACTGGGGAGACTTAACAGAGCGCTAGATGACAGAATTGTTAATAACGGGTATTTAATCGATCCTTTAATGTTAATCATTTCAGTCTAATATCTTTACACTTCTATTATTGTGCTCTTTTTGTAATGCTCAGGCAGTGCATTATTCAAATTCAAACATTTGGAAAGGTAAATCATAGCACTGCTTTAGTGATGAAATCGGTTTGATGCTGGGTAGTTTTTTTTTTCTAGAATTTATAGATAATTAAATATTGCCAAATATAGGCTTTTTCACATATTTACGTTAGAATAACTTAAGATTGGAGAAATTCTGTGGAGATTTATACATTCAGCGCTAGGAATTGCAAGGCGAATGATTACTCTGGTTTATGGGTTTAAAATTTTGTAGACCAGAGTAAGTTTAAATTTGATTTTGAGAGATTCTAAAAAAAAAAAAATAATAATTTTCCAAAAAAATAATACAGGCAGGATGACGGTAAATATGTTGCCGACTCGAGTTCAGAGTTCAGAGAAACAATTGGAAGGAAAATTGACAAATAATTCCACATCTGCTCAGAAGTCACTCCTAGAGTGGTAAATTGTATGATCAACTTCGAGTAATTTTTATTCTTCCACATTTCCATGGAATAAACTTATCTTCTATATCTACTTCCCTACAAAGGGAATTCCCTACAAAATTGATATTTTTATTCATTTCGCTCCCATCAATCCTAGGGCTGCCATAGAGGAGTAAATTATATGACTAATCCCCATACATATTTTCACTGTAACATTTCCTTAAACACACTTAATTTCAACCTCTACCCTTTAGGTGCAGTCGTCTTACTTACAAAATGCGCATAAAATCGGCATATATTGTCACAACCACCAAGGGATCGCCTCTAGAGAGATGTAGTGTAAGGACGATGCTAATTAATACAAAATTAATATTTTTGTTAGGTTCACTCCCACGGTTCCAGGGGGGGGGTCCTTAAAGTGATAAAGCTATAATCAGCTATCATTCATTTTTTTTTTCTGCCGCAAAATTTGCCCAACATTTAGTTACACTTGATCACCACCCTTCAGGTCTGCAAAATCTTGAAAATCACGGAATTGCGTCTTAGCTCCAGAGGGTTCGTCGTTCGTAGAGAGGTTAAACGTAAGGTCTACCATCACGAATTTTTTTCTCCTCAACATTGTATCATGCTTACATTCCATCTCCATCCCTTGGTAGTGGAATGAAATCCTATATAATTTTTATTACGATCGCTCCCACCGCTCTCCGTTTGCTCTGAGGCGGATAAAGAATATTACCAATCCCCTTTTATTTCCCTTGGTGGAGCTCCCCTACAATATGAAAATGTTTACTAAGTTAAGATTATTAGCTGGGGAAAAGATTATGACCAACCCACGAAATTTCTCTCGAATATATTTAACCTCTGTCTCTATGGGGGGGGTCCACAACTGCCAAGAGATCACCTTATTAATTTTTTTTTTCTTCAACTTCTCATGGGCTTTCCTCTTTATAAAATGCTTTTATATAATTGGCAAAGATGCCAAATTAAGTTCGGGGATTTTCCAGAAAATCATTCGAACTCATTCACACTAAAATGATCGTTAGTGGTTTTTCGCAAAATTTCCGGATATGAGGCGATCGTAGAATGGCCTCGTAGAGTGGTCTACAAGACAAATTTTTTGCTGTCAGAAGCCTTCAGGACAACATGATGCGGCGAGTTCAAACAAATGGGCAGATATAATTCATTTGTTGAGGCAAATTGCTGCTGTGAACTTTAATCAATCATCATGAAAAATATATTGAAAATATATTGATTAAAATGCTATCAATGACATCAAGTTGTTCCTTTTAATTCGAAGTTTTTCTATTATTACTACATAATTCAATACTATCATATGTTATCATTTTGTTCATTTCGACTTAAGCAGACATGAGACATACAGGTAATTAGCCCCAGTATCCTTTGAATACAATTTTCAGCATAAATAATTTCATATCCTTTTATGAATTTATACACAAAACTGATATATGTATAGTCATTAATTATAATTTCAATATTTTTATTTTGTGGTAACTACCTAATGAAGAAAATCACAAAAAAAAAAAAAAAATAGGATGATACTAAGGAATTTAGGATTGAGAAATGAGTAGATTCAATTAATTGAAAGATTTACTTTCTTTTCTGCGGGTCAATATTAATATCTCACCTTTATTACCCGCAGAATAATTATGGTATTTTCATGGGAAAAAAACACGGGGAAATAAAACATAAAATCACGACATTGTGACAATGAAATTAACCCTCAAATTACAGCAAGAGCAACCATAGTAGTAGTTATAAATATATTCATAGTTAAATAAAAGAAATTTGAATCTACTGATTACCACCTTTATTTGAAAATTTGATTAATCAATCAATATTAAGAAAAAAGGAAGACTACACAACAAAAACAAATAGAAATTTCCTGTTTAACATTTGTTAGGGCAGAGCAAACTATATTGAGAACTTTAAAATTTTCAATACGGAATTGCAAAACCAATAAAATCAATTCTTGTGACCATTTTTTAAGGGGTTATATACCTTTTTCTGGCTCAAAAAATCGAAAAAAATAGATTCAGCATTTCAGTTCATAGCGCGCGGTGTCCATAACTACCTAATGTCCACCTAAAACTTTAAACGCGATTATCTCGGAATCACATTTTTGAGAAAAGGTCATTGCGGTGAGCACGATATCTCGGTAACCACTACATCGATTGATTTGAAATTTTGGCGGATTGTTTGTATATACAATAGCTAGTTCGTGAACGAAGGAATTTTATTTTCGAAAAATTTTTCCATTTTTTTTTGGGCAAAAAACTAAATTATTCGACCTCGAAAAATCGACTTTTTTGAAAAAAATATCACTGTAACTGTAAAATTTTTTTTTTCGTAAAATCCTTCGTTCACGAACTAGGTAACACTATATACTAACGTAATTTTTCTTTTTTTTTTTCAGTTGAGCCGTTTCCTTGTTTTCATGCTCACCGTTAGCCACTACTGAAAAAAGGATTTCTGCGGCAAGGATTATAACTTCCACAATTATTAAAATTTTCACTCGTAATTTTAAATGAATTTACTTAAGGACACGTACGTTAATAAAATTTGTATTGTATTTGAATAAACCAATGGTAACATGCTTAAAAAAATAAATAAAAACCCTGTATTTCTCTGGAGAAAAAGGTATATAACTCCTTAAAGAATTGGGACCTTCTAAAAATGAAAATCATGGTAAAAATATTTCCGTTATTGGGTTTTTGAGATATAATTTAAATTTTTTTTTTAATAACTATCTGAGTGTAGAATGGGTTTGAATGGGTTTAGTAGATTACTTGTAATGAGCCAAAAATGGTCATCGAAAATCTACTGAAAACATCGTAAAGATAAAAATAGATTAAGACTTTTTGCATTGAGCTCATTTTTTCGCAAAGAAAACGAGCTATCGATGAATAAAATCTCATATTCAAGTTATGAGCAATTCTATGAAAGCACCGAAATGGGTTCAATTCCCGACTGAAGCATAACTGTAATATCGAAAAAAATTTTCTTTCGAACGATACCTACCTCTCAGCAAGTAATTAGCAATTTGTTCGGCAATAACAATTTGCCGTTAAAATGCTTCTAAAATAGCTCTGCGACAAGAGGCTCAGAATAAGTTATGTCACAAGGATTCTGCTGTTCGGAACCGGTAGTAAGTCCCTTCTAATACTAAGCTTGCTCAAAGGTGCCTTCGGGGCTTTTAAGTTTCTCATACACACTGAAATGAACAATGTTCTTAATTCAATGTTCAACAAATAACCCCATAGCTTCCTGGAAATCACATCTATAGGAGACGAACATATCAACGAGCTCCATCAATTTTCCACACACAATATTTGTTTCGAAATAGAGTGACCTCTTATATCCACCCCTTAGGAAGCGGCTATTCCCTAAAATTGCTATCTTCATATAAAATTGGGTTCGATCGTTCCCAAAGGTCAAGGTGGGAAGAAAGTAAATTCCAGAAAAATATTGAGAAAAAAAAAATTAATAGGGATCAGTACCTTGTGACATTAATTTTTCTGAACTTTGTCACATAGCTTCTTAAGAAGCTTTTCATGGCAAAGTGCTATTGTCGGAAGAATTGCCAATTGCTTGCAGACATGTGGGCACTGTTCGAAAAAAAAAAAATCACAGTCAGGGATTGAACGCACGACCTTCGCACTAACCATTGAGATACGTCTTGAAACATTACGACAGAGACTTTTTGCAATGCGAATTTTAATTTACAAGTTCTTTGAAAAATATGACTATTTCTTGGGCCTCGACTAATGTCATCGTTTAAGCATCATGTCCATGAGTTGAATGCTTTCAAACACTTTCGAGCTAATGCACATAAATTTAAGCTGAAAAAAACTGACACACCCTATTTAGTACACAGTATATAATACCTACTTATAGAACGAAGGTTAAGGAGGAAAATGTCAAAAAGCATTTTGTTCCATATGCGATCGACCTCCTTATCGAATGACCTATCTTTTTTGTTTTTGATTTTTTCTATAAGTAAGCGATATATTTAATGATAAATCATTAAATAGGATACTAAACATGAATATTCATATTTCATCTTTTATAGGAACGAATATCAATACCATCATTATACATGCATGCATGCATATTGACATAAATAAATAATACAAAAAAGTGTGAAAGTAGGTTATTGTATATCGTACTATATGTGGAGATTTATAGTAAACTCTAAGTATGAACATTATGTGACCAGGTGATTTTCACAATACGAACACAAACGGATTATCGATGAAAGTGAAATTTGAGGGTTGGGCTTTACCTTTACATATCATTTTTCAAATCTGAACAGTAGCACTTTCACAAAAATAAAAAAAAAAATTGAAAAGAAAAGAAAGGATTATACATAGAATAGAATACATGTAGACATACTTGTATGTATATGGTATTTATACTCTCAATACTCTAAAGGTGCTATCAACACAATAAGAATTCTACCGAGTTAGGTATTGTCTGATCATCAATGAGATTATATAGAAACCAACTGTTGTTATTGGTCAATATTTGCGAATGATGATTTGATTTAAAGAAGAGTACAAGAGAGTGAGAGAATGTACTTTGTGTGTTTGCATAATTCAACAGCTGTTACTATAAATGAGTGATCATTAGAAAGAGTGAACTCATTATTACTCGTATATGTTTTATGCATCACACATTGTTTTTTTTTTTGGATAACAAATTTGATGACATATGATTGAAAAATTTTATTAATTTAATAGATTACAAATTAAAATACAGTGGATTCCAATAGAGGGTTGAAAATGTATATATATTCTTTGGGGAACAAGAAATCCATTATTATTATGTCCGCATATGTGTCTTTCTGTTTGTGCGACAACTGCCATAAAAATTAAGAAATTTTGCTAAAAATTTGTATAAAAAATTATTTTTATTAATGAATGGCAAATCGAATGAAAATCACATTTACTTCCTATACAAAAAATTCAAAATGTAAATATGTTTTCACACTTTTGGTGCATTTTTGTAAAAGCTATTGGATTGAAATTCAGCTTATAATGTTCGTATTAACAGAGAAACAAAATATTTAAAAATGAGATGAATCGGATAAAAACTACGCCTACCTCTCATACAAAAGTATGCATTTGTAAGTGTATTTTCACACTTTTCATGCGAAAATATTTAAATTATCGATCTAAAATTTGGTATATATGATTATGTTTACTAAATAATGAAGAATTGAAAGAATAAATATAATCGAATGAAATTCAGGCATACCTCCCATACAAATCTATGTTTAAGTATGTACGTTTTAACACTTTTCGTACGAAAAAGTACAGTTATCAGTCTGAAATTTGATACAGAATATTACTTTCAATAACTAATGAATAAGTTTGAAAATGGATGAAATCGAATAAAAACCACACCTACCTCTCATACAAATCTATGCTTCAGTATGTATGTTTTAACACTTTTCGAAAGAAAAACTAAAGTAACCAAGCTGAAACTTGGTATAAAAGATTGTAATTATGAATTAATAAACATGCTTGAGAATGGATGAAATCGTTTGAAAATCACGCCTACCTCCCATACAAATCTATGCTTCAGTATGTGTGTTATCATACTTTTTGCATGAAAAAATAATGCTATCAAGCTCAAACTCGGTATATAAGACTACTTTTACTAATTAATGAATAAATATGAGAATGGATGAAATCGGTTGAATATCACTCCTACCTCCCATACAAATCTATGCTTCAGTATGTATGTTTTAACACTTTTCGAAAGAAAAACTAAAGTAACCAAGCTGAAACTTGGTACATAAGATTGTAATTATGAATTAATAAATATGCTTGAGAATGGATGAAATCGGTTGAATATCACGCCTATCTCCCATACAAATCTATGCTTCAGTATGTGTGTTATCATACTTTTCGCATGAAAAAATAATGCTATCAAGCTCAAATTCGGTATAAAAGACTACTTTTACTAATTAATGAAAGAGTTTGAGAATGGATGAAATCGTTTGAAAATCACGCCTATCTTCCATACAAATCTATGCTTCGGTATGTATGTTATCATACTTTTCGCATGAAAAAATAATGCTATCAAGCTCAAACTCGGTATATAAGACTACTTTTACTAATTAATGAATAAATATGAGAATGGATGAAATCGGTTGAATATCACTCCTACCTCTCATACAAATCTATGCTTCATGTATGTATGTTTTAACACTTCTCGCACGAAAAAGCAAAGTTATCAAGCTGAAACTTGGTACAGAAGATTATTTTCAATAACTTATGAATGAGTTTCAGAATGGATGAAATCGTTTGAATATCACTCCTACCTCCCATACAAATCTATGATTCAGTATGTATGTTTTAACACTTCTCGCACGAAAAGGTAAAGTTATCAAGCTCAAATTTGGCATATAAGATTACTTTCACTATTTAATGAAAGAGTTTTAGAATGAATGAAATTTGATTAAATTTACGTTTACCTCCCATACAAACGTATGTTTACGTTAGCATTTTTTCACATTTTATATGCGAAAAAATAAAGTTATCAAGCTGAAACTTGTTACATAATATTATTTTTTATTAATAAATAAACAGGTTTGAGAACGAATGGAATCGAATGAAAATCAGGCCTACCTCCCATACAAAAGTATATTCCTGAATGTATGTTTTCTACACCTTGTGTACGAAAAAATCAATAAAAGCCCTTCTCCAGCAGAAAAGTTCTGTTTTTCGTCATAATGTAGGGTATCTAAGTCTCGGTATTACTGAAGTTAAGTTCTAAATAGCAATAAAAATGTGCCCCCTATTTGATTGATACGATTGATATGAATATTGAAACATTTTCTTTTGTAATTTGCTTCAGCTGTTTGATAATTTAAAAAAACCCGAACCTACAATGTTTGATGTTGTATTTCTCGTGCCAATTGCCATCAATTTTTGTAAGGCCAAATGACAAAACATTAATTTTGCTTCAGAAGGCTCTTTTCGATAAAGAACAAAAATTCGATCGATCTTCTCCGATCTCTTTCGAACAATTTATTATTTTGAATAAATGATAAAGATAATGTGAGTTGATGCAATTTTCTGTTTTTTTTTTTTTTTGGCAAATAATTTGCAAAACTTTTGTAAACAAAAATTCTAGTCTATCGACAACTATTTAATGTCACCATGATCATCAAACTACAAAAAGAAAAAAAAAAAGTCCTGCGTTGAAAAATGATAAAAAAAGGAAAAAAAAAAACATTTCTAAAGAAATTAAATAATAAAAATTACACGTAATTTCTTTTTTTTTTTCAATGTTTTCATTTTTTTTTTTTTTTGGTATCTTACAGTCAATCCAGATGTTCAGCTGTCCACATGACAAAATTCGGACCAAACAGAAAGACAAATAAAGATAGTAATAGAAATGAAATCTTTTCTTTTGTATACAATTCGTATCGCTCTATATACTCGACCTGTGTCCCAAAAATAATACAATGAATGCGTAGCGTAACCACCCACAAATTTTGCAGCAGAGTGTTAAAGAGCCAAATAGATGAACAAGATCAGATATCTAGGTACCTACATACAATATATAGGGAAATCAATTAAAACGACACTGCGCAACAACGCAACAACTAACAAAAAGAAATACGTTACTCTTTTGTTTTGAAAAAAAATGTACGAAAAACACCTTAGCTCATCGATCATGGCATAATTGCTTATTCTACACGTTACATCGTATACTTGTAGTATATACAATACTATATAATATATATGTATGTGCATGAAAAGGTGGATGGATGCATGCCCAAAAAGGAGTCCATATACCAGGCACAGGATATTACAGCAAAGACAAAAAACAGAAAAAAAAAATCAACCAAAATCAAAGAAAAAGAAAAAAAAAAAAATTAAATTTACTCGTAGAATTGAGAGAAGAAAAAAAAAAATACCACTTGAATGCGACAAAATGTACGCACACATTGCACAACCAACGCACATTGCACATTGCATAAAAACCATCTCTACATGAAGGTAATGCATCATCCTGTATTGGATTGATATTGTCATTATGGCACACACACACACACACACACACACACAAACAGTTATATATATGTACGCGACAGTGGTGAATACGCGTAACTCAACAATATGCCCAATGCGAAATACAAGTAACAAGTACTGGTTACATTTACATTACTTACGCAATGCGTTGGAATGATGCTTTCGTTGAAAGACAATGCTTTCTCAATGCTTTAGAGTGGTTCATTTTTTCTTCCTAGACAAAAGTGTCGATAACTAGGTGGCGAATAAAGTGCGAAATGTAGCAATAACGACTTCGTGGGCTTGAGTGCTTCTTAGAGCTTCTCAAGTGTTTTCAGATGACCACACTTATGCTAGCTTTTTTTGAATACAATAGATCTCCACTAATAATTCACACAAATGTTCAATTGAATAATTCATTGTAGTACTATTCCATAATTGTTCTTCTTTTTTGCAAAAAAGTCTATTGGGATTAGTCCCTTCGAAATCCCAAACTACCGAGGTCTTGATATTTCTGTTCGATGAAATTGTCTTTGTCTTCTTTGAAGCAGATTCATCTGAAAAATTGATCGTTTTGACCAGTTTTGTTTCTGGCGTGGTGAGTTGTCATTAAAAATGTTGCGAAATTTGCATAAAGAGGTCCAAAGACTGGTTTGACAGCCATATCAGCACTCTTCATGCCGACACCGTTCTCATACTCATACCACAAAATATTAATTCCCATTCCATCTGTGTTATTTCAAGCAATTTAATTCGGAGATCTGGGGGAATCACAGCATGGACCATTCCAACAATTTCCCTAGTAACCATGTCTGCCATGACGTCATCAAAAACTAACGTATCGATCTCATTGAAATTCGTTGAACCAATATGACACGCTTGTCTCATATGGTGAAGGGTACCCATAGACATAAGAATCAATAATGTTTGCTTTTTTTTTTTTTTTGCATTTCATCGCAAAACGACGAATCATATGAGATTCAACTAGCAGCTAAATAAACCTGCCTCATCTGTTTCCCTATGGTTATAATTACTTTCTTAATCGCCAGCCATGATGTAGTAGTTTTAGTAGTAGTCTTTAACCTTCCATCCAGAGAATTGTTGTAATTTTGCTCATTTTCATAGGTCAACATGATGAGGTTAGACGGAGTGTAAAACCCTTCAAAAACCAAATATGCTCGAAAAAAAGCCAAGGCGCACCTTGAAGAAAATATTCCGTGTTTTTGAACGAAACCTTTGCTGGTGCTACTGTAATTTCGAATTTCGAAAACTACATTTTATAGCAAACCTAACGTTGCAGACCAGAATTTATCAGTCTGCCGAGTTATTTCAATTGAAACAAATCTTTCAAATTTGTTTGAGCATTTCTTCCCTTTCCTATTTGAAAGTCGTTTACTTTTTAGTTTTAAATATTAGGGAAGTAAAAAACTTGTGAAGAAATGAGGAAATGTTGAGGAGGCAAAATTTATGTGGAATCTCTGGGGAGATTCTTTGGCAGTTATTGGAAATTTTCTAGTATTTTTAGTCGTTTGGTATGGAAGTTACTTTAAGGGATAAAGATAGAGAGGAAAAGTAGAGCAGAAAATTGGATCGATCAGACACTTAATTGCTTTAGAGGTGATTTCTGGGCAGTTATGGAATTATTTGAGGATTTCGAGTGTTTTTTTTTTTTTTTGTTGGTGGAGATAGTGGATTAGTATGTTCAGAGAGTCGGTCTTATATTTTCAGAACATGTTGAGAAGGAAGAATAAAATGAAAATTGGCATATCACCACATAGCTACCCAGGAATGGCTCTTAGAATGCTGTAATGTATGACCGATCCTCATTATTTTGTCCGCCTCTACTTTTCTTCTGAATACTTTTACCTCATATCTCCACTTCTTAAGAGGATTCCCATACAAAAATAATGCTTTGATAGTGGCGGTTACAAATAAAAAGTAGTTGATTCCAAATCATCAATTTTGTTAGGCTTCCTTGAAAAAAAAAAATGCTTGAATTGATCAAAATTTGATGTCTCAGAGCCATGCCGTTTATAGACCCCTTTACACCAGTCTAAGTACTAGTTTCTCCTGCCCTGATGCCGACATACTAATACACCAAAGTAATGTTGTATTACGTTGAGATGGTGATGTTTTGAAATGATGATGGTGTGCGCATCTGTCGCAGGATGTTCAACAGGCAAAACAGCAAAAAAAAAAAAAAAATCAACCAAAACAATAAAATACAAAAATAAGAAAAACAAAATAATAAATACACCATCATCGGCAATAATAATAATAATATTGTAATAACAATAACAACAACAACAACAACAAGTACCAAGTGCAGAATTCAATGTACAGGATGCAACAACATGTGAATGTTGAATTGAAATGAATCGAAGGAGAAGTAGAAGAAGAAGTACATTACGACTATGACAAGGTAAGGATAAGAACAACCACCACCACCACCATCATCATCAGCATTACTATCATGAGGTACTATTCTTCAATAACAACAATAACAACAACAAAATTATCATGCAACATATCCTTGATCCTTACTCGTATTCGTCTTATACGACGATCGATTGATTGTGAAGAAGAAGAAGCAACAATACTATGTAGTAGTAGTAGTAGTAGTAGTACAATATACACAGCGACGACGATGACAACAATGACGATGACGAAGTCGTCTAAAGGAGAACGCCAACGCGTTGACTCAAACAAACCTGTTTGCATTTTCAAATCCACTAAAAAAAAAAGTATGCAGTGCAAGAAGTGGAGACATACTCATGATGCACACGTGCAAACATCACATCACATCAACGATATCACTGACGACTGTACTTTAGCGTTGAGGACGACGACGACAAAGTGAATAAACATACACAAAACAAATATAAATACTCATACATATGCACAATACGCATTGTACCCTTATCTACAGTGGTGGAAATATTTATAAACTCATGATCGATTTTGAATGTGATAGAAATATTTTTAAATTCAATTTTTTTTTAATCAAAGCACTAGTTTATACAAAATTTTAAGCCATTCTGTTTAACAATAAACATATTTGTCATATAAAAAATTTTTTTTTATTTTTATTTTTTCAACAATATAATCGACAAAATTGTAATTTTTGCATTCTGAAAACTTTGACAATCGTATTTTTTATGAAAATGAAAGCTCATTCTAATATTGAAATTATCCAGTTTTTAAATAAACATTATTACCATAACAAAAATTTGATTTTCTATACAAAAATCAACAATTTTGTATTGCAGATATTATTAATTTTTAATGAATCACACTGAAACTTCGAGCATCGTATTTTTTCATAAAAATAGAAGACTATTCTAAAATTCAAGCTATTCTGTTAATAAATAAATATAGTTGCCATATAAAATGTTGAATTTTTTAAACAAAAATTTACAAATTTATATGGAAAGTATTATTATATTTCAATATATCATTCAGAAACTTTGTAGATCTCATTTTGTAACTAAAATACTAATTCAAATAAAATTTGAAGACATTGTACTCATACAAATTATTAATTTTTTAAATTAAAATTGACAAAATTGTATTGAAAGCAGGAATATTTTTGAACACATCATTCTGAAACTCTGAGAATCAAATTTTTTTTATGAAAATAAGAGCTCATTACAAAATTGAAGTAATTCTGGTTGAAAATAAACATAGTTACCATATAAATTTCAATTTTCTATTAAAAGTAAGTAACGTCAATTTCGTTATTTTTTCAAAAAATCATTTTGTAACATTCCGAATCGTAATTTTTCCTGAAAATAGTGTTTCAATATAAAATTGAAATATATATTGTAATTATAGTGATAAATATACATAGTCATCATATAAAATTAAGATTTTTTGAACTAAAATCGACAAATTTGTATGAAAATGTCCATTATTTTTAAACGCATCATTCTGCAAATTCGAGCATCGTATAATTTTATAAAAGTAAAAGTGCATTCGAAAATTGAAGTCATTCTGTTAATAAATAAACATAGTCGCCATACAAAAATGTGAATTTTTTTAAACAAAAATCGTCATTTTGTATGGAAGTTGTTATTATTTCTTAATGTATCATTCTGAAATATTGTGTATCGTATTTTTTTATAAAAATAGTAATTCACTCCAAAATTGAAGTCATTCTGTTAATAAATAAACATAGTCGCCATATAAAATGTGTAATTTTTTTAACTAAAATCGTAATTTTTTATAGAAATTATTATTATTTCTTAATGTATCATTCTGAAACTTTGGGTATCATATTTTTTCATAAAAATAGTAATTCGCTCCAAAATTAAAGTTATTCTGTTAATAAATAAACATAGTTGCCATACAAAAATATTAGATTTTTTTAACAAAAATCGTCATTTTGTATAGAAGTTATTATTATTTCTTAATGTATCATTTTGAAACTTTGGATATTGTATTTTTTTTATAAAAATTGTAGCTCACTGCAAAATTAAAGTCATTCTATTAAAAAATAAACATAGTCGCCATATAAAATGTGCAATTTTTTTCAAAAAAATCGAAATAATAAATAAATAAATAAATATGATGACTTCATCAAATAGTATTCGACATAAATAAATATAACAGCCATAAAAATGTTTGATTTCATTATCTTAAATAAGGTTGTTAAAGAAAATCATATGGAATTTATAGCAATTTCTACCACTGTACTACCACTGTAAGAGTCCTTTCGATCTTCTTTAACTTTGATGTTGTTGATTTTTATGTTTGTTATTGCTCATGTTGTTGTTGTTGTTGTTGTTGTTGTTGTTCTTCGACGTATTTATGTATATTTTGTAGATATGAGCATGTAGCCGTAGTAGTAGAGTAGTCATCACTGAATAAACTGTTGAATATGCGTCCTTCAAGACGTTGACTCGACTCTTCTGTATGTTTTATTGTAGTCGTATGTATGTTGGTTCTACATACATATACTTGTACACGCATGCAACATGAAGAACGCGATAGTTTGGGTCGATCGAATGGAATAGCGTATTATAGGTATTTGTATTTGTATGCGTTTATAGTAATTTAACATCTGCTCTACTCTTTATTGTATTGTGTTGATCTTCTTTATTTTATTTTTACATACTACTATATTTCATTTTATTTATTTATTTTCGTTTTTGGTTTGCTTGTATTGCTTTTAGTTTTTTTTTTTTTGCTTCTGGTCTCTCCAAGTGTCAGTTGGACACACAATTCCACATTGGGCATTAATTATCATAAATACATACATACTCTCTTATATATGTATGTATTGAACATATGTAAGGTATACATATTAATACAGTGTATGACATATTGAATTTGATATTTTAATGATTATTTTTAAATGTTATTTGAGTACTTTCATGTTGGAGAAGATTTTAGAAAAATCGATTTTCCAACAAAGCAAAAGTGTAATGGATTGCCCCAACGCATTTCATTAAAATAAGGATCTTAAAGTATCCTATACTAACATGTTATTAGAATATCACTAGTAAATGAAATTTCATAGTAAAATTAATTAAGATAAGATTTCCGTGAAATGTAGTTGAATCCTTGTCTTTTGATTTTCTTCTTAAGTTTCTTGTAAGAAAAAATTAGGCAAATCGTATGAATAATACAGACATAGGAAAAAAGTAAGATATCTTGTCAAGCAGATTAGATAAAAATTTCATAGGTATTTGAGGTTGCAGTAATTCAATACGTGCTCGATTTGACTTGGGCTTCAACCCTAACTTAAAAACATTGATGAAAGTTGAATTATTCATTTAAATGTTCATAAACGACTCTAGGAGATTGAAATGTAACGTTGACTTTTATTCATTTTCCCTTTTTAGCATTTTTTTTTTCAAGTATACTTACCTCCTATCTCTACCTCTTAGAAAGGCTCCTGTAGAAAATTTTTATAAATTTCCTTCCCACCGTTCTCAGAATGCCTTTAGAGTGGTGAAATACATGACTTAACCCCATTAACTTTTTTTCCCTCATACTTTTTCTGAATATTCTTATCCCTCTCTGAGGGGGCAATATCCCTCAGAGAGGTTGTCTAACAAAATTAAACAAATTTTAGGTCCCCCAGCTTCCAGAGTGCTTCTGGATGGGTCAAATATATTATTGAGATACAATAATTGTAGCATACAACATTTTTTCAAAATATACCTACTCCTCTATCTTTATTATTTCGAAAGGCTTTCATACAAAATGAACTTAAAAGAAACTGAAAATCGATAAACAACCCCATAATTGCATTGGAAATGCTTCGAGAACTATGAATTGTCTGATCAATCCACATTCATTTTTTCTTTTCTTCAACATTTTTTATAAAAATACTTATCTCGTAACTCTAACTCTTAAAGGGGCTACCCTATAAAATTGATATTTTTAAAAATTTCACTTCCACGACTTCCAGAGTGCCTCTAGAGGAATAAAATGTATGATGGACCTCCATTAGTTTTTACTTTTCAACATTTTTTCTAAACACATTTATCTACTATGCTTACTTTTTAGGTAGGCTTCCATATAAAATGAACTAAAAACGATCTGAAAATCGACAAGTAACTTTATAATTCCATAGGAGTCAGTTCTAGAGCGGTAAAATGTATGACCGATCCCCATGAACTTTGTGTCCTCAATATTTTTTCTGAGTATACTTACACCATATCTTTAACCCTTAGGGGGTTGATCTACAAAATTTTTATAATTTTCGCTCCGACCGCTTCCATAGTACCCCTAGAGGCTTCAAATATATGACCGACTCCCATTAGTTTTTACTACTTAATATTTTTGTGGAACAAACTTATTTTCTATCGTTACTTTTTAGTTACAAAATGATCTTAAAATGATCTGAAAATTTATAAATAATCCCATAATTGCTTCTAGAGTAGTAAAATGTATGATCAGCCGCTATTAATTTTTTCTTTTCAACATTTCTTCCAAACCCTTAGGGGGTCTGCCCTACAAACTGTTTATAAATTTTGCTCCGACCGCTTCCATAGTACCCCTAGAGGCTTCAAATATATGACCGACCCTCATTAATTTTTACTAGTTAACATTTTTGCAGAACAAACTTATTTGCTATCCTTACTCCTTAGAGAGGCTTCCCTACAAAATGATCTTAACATGACCTGAAAATTTATAAATAATCCCATAATTGCTTCTAGAGCAGTAAAATGTATGATCAGTCGCTATTCATTTTTTCTTCTCAACATTTCTTCCAAACATACTTACCCCCTATCCCTAACCCTTAGGGGGTCTGCCATACAAACTATTTATACATTTTACTCCAACCGCTTCCATAGTACCCCTAGAGGCTTCAAATATATGACCGACCCTCATTAATTTTTACTAGTTAACATTTTTGCAGAACAAACTTATTTGCTATCCTTACTCCTTAGAGAGGCTTCCCTACAAAATGATCTTAAAATGATCTGAAAATCTATAAATAATCCAATAATTGCTTCGAGAGCAGTAAAATGTATGATCAGTCGCTATTCATTTTTTCTTCTCAACATTTCTTCCAAACATACTTACCCCCTATCCCTAACCCTTAGGGGGTCTGCCATACAAACTATTTATACATTTTACTCCAACCGCTTCCATAGTACCCCTAGAGGCTTCAAATATATGACCGACCCTCATTAATTTTTACTAGTTAACATTTTTGCAGAACAAACTTATTTGCTATCCTTACTCCTTAGAGAGGCTTCCCTACAAAATGATCTTAAAATGACCTGAAAATCTATAAATAATCCAATAATTGCTTCGAGAGCAGTAAAATGTATGATAAACCGCCATTAATTTTTCTTCTCAACATTTCTTCCAAACATACTTACCCCCTATCTCTAACCCTTAAGGGAGCTACCCTACAAACTGTTTATACATTTTACTCCAACCGCTTTCATAGTACCCCTAGAGGCTTTAAATATATGATCGACCCCCATTAATTTTTACTACTTAACATTTTTGCAGAACAAACTTATTTGCTATCTTTACTCCTTAAAGAGGTTTCCCTACAAAATGATCTTAAAATCCCCTAGAAATCTATAAATAATCTCATAATTGCTTCGAAAGCAGTGAAATATATGACCAGTTTTCATTAATTTTTTTATTACTCAAAATTTTTGCGGAACAAACTCATCCTCTAACTCTAACTTTTAGAGGGGCTACCCTTTATTAATATTACTCAGGCTATTCAATGCACTGCGACCTAAAAGATCTTCGGAAAAGATACTCGGAAGGTGGGACTGCTACTTCAATGTGTCTTATGTCCAGAATACACTAGATGTGAGGAAATTCTTTACTACTCTTCACTCCCCTACAAAATGCTTTGAATTGCTTGGCTTTGCAACATTTTTTAGCACCCACATCTGGTATAGAGCAAAATAACTTCTGCATGATATTGGTAATTTAATTAATTAGTCGTAATATTTCTGAGCTGCACTTTGTTCCGTTTTATTTGCTTAAATTATTTGAGTGCCCGCCCATTTTTCGAGTTTTCTTTCTTCATAGTCAAGCTTATATCAAATATTATACTATTTATGTAAGGTTTGATGACAAATCTCAACATCATTAGCTATATCAAAATTGTTTATGAGATGATGTTGCTTCACCGAATTGCTTATAGTGGCATCATAGGGGATTCTATTGTTCGAAGTTAGTCGGTGTTGACACCGGCTGTCATCTCAACCTGCCTATATATCTACCAACTAGATATTCTATGCCTTATCAACGTACAAAATATATTTTTAATTAAGATTACGATTTTATAGCAACCTTTTTTGGTCTGATTGCTGTTATTCTGATTGTTTTCTCTTCTTCTTCTTCATCTTGTAGTTCTCTATACCATGTATATCTGTTGTATTTGTAATTAAATTATACGAATACGAATATTAGGTACATCATCTTTGCTTATGTTTTCGTTACAAAAATTAAGAACAATTTTTGCACCTGGACCCTTTGTCTTCTAACAATGACAATAACCTCTTTTTATATGTGCGTGTATGTGTGTAGATGTGGCTATGGTACAGCTTCTGTTATTCCCCCAAAAAAATTGAATCCTTATAGCCAATAATATATGATTTAGTTTTATACCATTCCGAGCGAATATACCATGAAGGTACATTTATGCTTATATGTGTGTCTGTGTGTGTGTGTGTCTTTATAATATTGCCAAATAAATTCATGTGTTTCAAAAAAACAAAAAAAAAAAAAACAAAGAGGAATCAAAATATAAAAAACAAAAACAACAGCAGCATAATAATCATACCAAGGTGCAATCCACCTTGATCACTAACTGACTGACTTAACTGAGTGACTGAATGTCTGATAGACAGACGGTTGTATCGCAACAAGGTAACATTTCACAAAATTGCATCTGCTGTTTGCGGCGACGACTCTTGCAATTTTTGATAATTTTTTTTTTTGTTTTTGGTTTTTTTTTTTGGGTGATGTAGTTTGATATTGGTGATGATGGTGATGGCAGTGATGATGATGGTGGTGGTGGTGGTGGTGGTGGTGGTGGTGGTAGTGGTAGTGGTGATGGTTGTTGTTGTTGTTAATTGTGTGTTTTTGTTTTTTAATTTTTTTAGTCTTTCTTCATTTCATATCAACCATACGTGTACCTTAAGAGATGATGTTCGCTTCTTAATATTATTATTGCTCTTCTTCTTCTTCTTCTTCTTCTTCTTCGTTTTATATACCAGTTTTTTTTTTGTTTATTGCTACATTTGGGTTTTTTGCTCATATGATGCTCTGCATCCAAGGGTGAGGGTATATTCGTTTTGACATTATGTTTGCCACAAATGTGAAGGAATCGCTGAAAATATATATGGAAGTTATATTTAGGATGATGTTTATCAGTGTCATCTTCTAGGTGAAATGTGACCTTTGCTCCTCCAAAATATAAAATTAAAATCGAAAAAAGTGGAGCCCCTAAATTTCACTTTAATTTAGGCCCGATCAATGTGGACGTACGAACAAATATACCAAAAAAATGTTTGAGAATCGTAGCTCAGTGATTAGTGTTTTGGCCTTTACTGAGGTTCGACGATCTCAATGGCATATTTTTTAAACCATTTTCTGGGGTTTAGATAAGAGGTAAGTATATTTGCAGTAATATTGAGATGGAAGAATTATTGGCGTCATATATATAACTGTTCTAGAGGTGATACGTGGGCAATTATGGAGTACTCCATCGATTTTCAGAAGTTTTCAAATTAATTTTGTAGGGGAACCTGACCTAAAGGGTGATGATAAGGGGAAAGTAACTTTGAGAGAAATATTGGGGTTGAAAAATTATTAGGGATCAGTCGTCTCATATTCCACCCTTGAAGGAGTACCCTTAAAGCGATGGAGGTTAATTTTATGAAAACATCAATTTATTAGGGAAGCTTCCTCAAGCGTAGTATATAGGGGGTGAGTGTGTTCCACAAAAATGTCGCGAAGAGAAATTTAACTGCAGTCTCTTTTTTATACCATATTTTACGGTGATTTGTGAGCAATTGTGGGGTTATTCGTCTATTTTCTGTTAATCTTAAGCACCTTTTGCACGAGAATCTCTATAAGAGATGAATAAAGGCGGTAAGTGTGTTTGTGAACAATGTTGATGAAGAAAAATTAATGGGAGCCGGTCTTATATTTCATCCCTGCTGCAGTCGGGGATTGAACCCACGATCTACGGATCAGAAGACCAACAGAAGAGAATAGTAAAAGTAGGACCGACACCTACGGGCAAGCAATTGGCAATTCTTCCGACAGTAACAATTTACCATGAGAACGCTTCCGAAAGAACTTTGTGACAAAGCGGCGAAAAAGTGTTGTCGCAAAAGTTCTACCGTTCGGAACCGGCTAAAAGAAGTAAGTCCCTTGTAATGGTGTTCAAAATTTGAAACGCTCAACAGTACTGAAAGAGAAGCTTGGTCAAAGGGTCCTTCGGGATCTATAAATGCCAGATATTTATTTTTATTTTTAGATGCATATTTATGAGTTTTTAAGGGAATTTTGTAGGGCAACACCCATAAGAGGTGATTATAATGAACTTGTATGTTCAAGAGACGTATTGGTGATGAAAGATGAAAGGAAGCCGGTGCTACATTTTATTTCTTAAAGTGCACTTTTAAAGCGGCGTGAGCCAATTTCATGGAATCGTCAATTTTGCAGGGAACCGCCGAAGGTGTGCTTAGCACGGGGGTAAGCACGAGGCGAGGTAAATTAAAAAAAAAAGGTCGTTCATACATTTTAGTGCTCTATTTGTGATAGTTTGTCAATTATAGGTATATTAGTAGACTTTCAGCAGTTTATATGTTCATTTTGTAGGGGAGCCTTCCTAAGAAGTAAAGACAGCTACCAAGTATGTTTAGGAAAAGTAGTGGGTTTGAAAAATGAGGGTAGGTGTGTCATATTTTTTCTCTTCTATAGGCACACTTGGAATTTTGGGAGCCAATTTTATAAAAGCGTTAATTTTATAGGGAACCCTAAAATTAAGTGGTAAAGTTAGGGGCAACTATGTTCAGGTAAAGGATTGCAGAGTGAAAATTAGGAGCGCTGACCTTATAGTTGAACCCTCTAGCGGCGATTAGGGGTATTTTAAAGAGTGTTTCAATTCTGATTATTTTTTGAACTCTTGAGATTTGTGATTCTTCTAATGCAGGGTATATTTAAGTCGTTCTAAATCGCCTGAAATACGATTTTTTTTTTGCATTTTTTGGCTCATTTCATTTCATTTCATTTCGTTTCTTATAATTGCTGTTTTTGTTGTGTACTGGTTCTTTTTCTGCTATTTTTTCTTTGCAGTTTCCTCCTTTCGTGTTTGCGCAATACGTTTTAATTTATAATTTTGTGTTTTTGTTTTAGTTTTCGTTTTTATTTTTTATGCTTCTGTGCTGCGTGTATGCTTGGGATAGCAAAAAAATTATAATAAACTGTACACGAGCATATGTTCATAAACCCAGTAGGGAAAATAAATGCTGGAGCTTCGAAGTTCAATTGTTGGTAAAAATCGTTTGCAGCATGCTCTTTTCCACTTCTCAGCACTAGATTGCAACAGCTTGAAATTATTTTTAGACAACACTAGCCTTTTATCAGTCTACAGAAATGACATTATTGACCCCAGAATTGACTACGCTATCCAGTGGACTTTGCATCAAAGTGATCATTAAAAGGAAAACAAGATAAAACTAATGGCAATAGTGCCCTTAAAAATTATGAATATAAGAATTTTGAGGTCTTGATGTTAGACATTTTGAGAATTATGACCTCCGCAGGTTTGAAGCTCTTGTTTTGGAGATTTAATGCCATCTACTAAGTTTCTACCCATAACGAGCACTCGGAATTACTACATATCTTCATAATTCATTATCTCCTGCAGTCAATGACCATCGGAGTTGATACAGCCTTACTTGGCCCTCTGAAGGTCTTTCGGTGTTAACTGCTGTAATTATTATGCAATTTCCCTGAAAATTTTTATATATGATTATTTTCACCAAGAGGTAAATAAGTTTATGAATGGGCAAATTCGGACAAAAACGACACCTACTTCCCATACAAAAGTATGCTTTCAAATGTATGATTTCTCAATTTGCACACGAAAATATAAAGCTATGATGTTAAAAGTTGGTACATATAATAATATTTATGAAAGTAAAGGCATGTTTAAAAATTAGCATGATCGAATGAAAACCACGCCTACCTCCCATATAAAAGCATGCTTTTAAATGTATGTATTCGCATGAAAATATAAAGCTATCAAGCTGTAACTTAGTATATGTGATTATATTGACCAATTAATATAGAAGTTTAAAAATGAACGGAATCGAATGAAAATTACGCTTACCTCCCATACAAAAGTATGTTTTCAAATGTGTGCTTTCACACTTTTCGCATGAAAATATGAAGTTATCATGCTGAAACTTAGTGCATATGATTATTTTCATTAAAGTATGGTCCAGTTGAAAAATGGATTTAATCGAATAAAAATTAAAACTTTTTCCCATACGAAAGTATGTTTTCAAATGTGTGTTTTCATACTTTTCGCATGAAAATATGAAGTTATCAAGCTGAAACTTGTTGCATATGATTATTTTTATTAAAGTATGGTCTACTTCAAAAATGGATTTAATCGAAGAAAAATCAAATCTTCTTCCCATACAAAAGTTTGCTTTCAAATGTGTGTTAACACACTATGCGCATGAAAATATGAAGTTATCATGCTGAAACTTAGTGCATATGATTATTTTTATTAAAGTATAGTCTAGTTCAAAAATGGGTTTAATCGAATAAAAATTAAAACTTCTTCCCATACAAAAGTATGTTTTTAAATGTCTGATTTCACTCTTTTCACATGAAAATATAAAGTTATCCAACTGAAACTTGGTGCATATAAATATTATTATTAAATACAATACTAGTTCAAGAATGGTCTTAATCGGCTAAAATTCAAGACTACTTCCCATACAAAAGTTTGCTTTCAAATGTGTGTTTTCACATTTTTCACATGAAAATGTCAAATTATCAAGTTGAAACTTTGTACATACAATTATTTTTATTAAAGTATGGTCTAGTTCAAAAATGGGTTTAATCGAATAAAAATCAAGAATTCTTCCCATACAAAAATATGTTTAAAAAATGTGAGTTTTCACATTTGCCGCATTAGAGATTATTTTGTAACCACTTTAAAGATATTTTCCACTGGGTTTTATATTCCATACATATAAGTGTATGTGTTTATATTGCATGCATACGATTAAAACGTGCATTCGTAAATATGTTATAGAGAAAAACAAAAATACTGTTGCTTTTTAGTGATGTGATGTCAACCAATAATATGTGCATGCATATATTGTATTTATATATGTATATTTTTCAACCTAAATAAGTGCGAATCTAAAGTGCTTTCACCATTTAACATATTGCGAGTAATCATAACTACTCATATGAATATACTCATAATGTTATGCATATGAGGGATTAAAGTTAGCGAAGCATTAAATTATTTGTGGATATAAAGAATTATTGTATAAAAAAAAAAACAATTGATTAATATTCAAAATGATCGCAACTGTAAATACATGTAGTTGTAGTAAGCGAACCTATATTTGCATGAGTACTATTATGTTGGCTCATGGCAGTGGTGCTCATATGAACTCATATGAATGACAGCAGGCATCATTGGTGTGTGTGTTGCAATTCGTTTATCATGATATTGCTGCCATAATATTGTAAGTCTGTATGTATGTATGTATGTACCGGTAATCTGTTCAATTAAATATCACAAAAGATCAGATCATACTGTTGAACTGTTGTGCATATGCAGTCATCTGTATTGATAGGTGCCTTGATAAGGGGGGTACATACCATATGCAAGTAAGTATATTTATTTTGGATACTACTACTACTACTACTACTTTCTTTAGGTTTCTTTTGTTTTTAATTTTCGATTCGTGTTATTTTCTTTTTTTTTTTGCTTTTAGGCATCATTCAAATGACGTTTCAGTCTGTGTACCTCTATATAATGTGAGTCTGTTGTATGCACATGTGAGTGCATAAGGTATCTTGTCAGAGAGTCGAAGAAGAAGAAGAAGAAGAAGAACCACTGTCTTCAAGTTCCATCTGCTCATGTTTTTATTTTTGCTGTTTTTGTTGTTGTTGTTTTTTTTGCTTTTATCATTATTATCCTCTTTTGACTTGAACAAAATTTCGGACCATATTTGAATTACAGAAAATTTGATATGTTCACTATCGTGGCAGTGTGGCTCATCTTCTTTCATTATTGAGCTCTCTTTTGAGTGGGCATACAATATACAAAATAATATAACTAGTAAGTGAGTGAATGTTTATATACGAGCTACGAGTATCGTATATGCCATTGTATCATTAATGAGACGCGTGTCTTCTATATGGTAGGTAGGTAGATATTATAAGTGTTGCTACGTAATTCTAAACCTGTCTTCCGTTTAGGCACACGCTGTTTTCATTGCCAACACTAAACAAGCAAATTTAGCAGATTTTCAATTTTTATCATAAGTAAATACATATATGTATATATTGATATTATAGCACACTCTTGCATACAAATAGTGCATAAGTAAGTAGTAAACCCTTGACAACTTAAGTATCAAAATGCCATACGCCTTCATATTGTCTATTGTAATTTTGTGCGACACTAATAACATAACATATTTGTTCAAATATATTTGTAATTTTCAAAATTTTTAGCATTCAAAGTAACTCATGCTCATAGCATAATAATTTGAGAATTGAGATGCCTTTTCAAGTACGTAGTACCTACATACGTCACAATTACTAATGTGCACTTTATACTTGTATGTACTTGAAGTGGTCGGCGGTCACTTGAATGTTTATCGACACACACGAGTCGAGTCGGTCTACTTCTTATGCAATATTGCATCATTTATGTTGCAAAAAAAAAAAAAAAAAAAAATTGAAAAAAAACAATTAAATGTCTCTGAAATTATGTTATTCTTAAATTTCGTCTTGGTTTGGATGCTTGCTTACATAAACAAACATTGTAAATGGAAACTCCTACTCGAATTATTGAAATATAATAGTGACATATGTATATATTTCAACAAGAAGAAGAAGAAGAAGAAGAAGAAGAATGTAATTCACTATTTAATGCATGGATTTTTGATGCATAAGGATACCCAGCACGTAACCCAATTCGGGCAATTTAATTCATTTTCTATGACTTTGCTATAAAAGAAGTACTCGATTCGGTAGGTATGATTTTTTAGGAAGATAAGAACTTCATAAGAACAACAATAAAAATTTCTAAGCCACGAAAACGCTTTTAATAACTGGTACCCAATTTAACAGTTATTTTTTTTTGCAAGATCGAAAAAGTTCTGGACAAAATATTGTCGTAGTTGAAAGGTTTCGGTATCCCTGTTATTCCCAGGACCCTAGATCCCTTCTATTTTTCGAACTCTTTGGAAAAAAAAAGTCCAATAATAACTGATAAATCCGGAATTTTGTTTTTCTAGTCCCATAATAACAGTTAAATTGGGCATAATATATTTTTTAGGTCAAAATAAAAGTTTTTGGCAATAATAAATAAATAAGCCACTAATTTGGTAATTTTTTTTTTGCATAAACTCTAAAAAAATTTTTTTTTTTCCAAAGATTTTTATTTTAATAGTTATAACTGTCGAGTCACTTTCAGTCACACACTTTCAAATGAGTTTCTCAACATCAGCTTCAATCATCAAAAGTTCGACAAGATCAATTCTATTTTTTTATTAAAAAGTTAGAGGAGATTCTAGTGTCGTAGACGGGCTTGGGTACAAACGACCTGGTATGGTCGAAGTGCTTGTAACACACTTGTCGTTGGCCCTCAGAGGCAATTCTTCCTACAGTAACAACTTGCCATGAAAAAAGCTTCTAAAAAAAAAAAAAAAAGAACTCTGTGACAAAGCTCAGAAAAAGTGATGTCACAAGTGTTCTGCCGTTCGGAACCGGCTAAAATAAGTAGGTCCATTCTAATACTGTCCAAAATTTAAGACGCACAACAGTAATGGAAGAGAAGCTCGGTCAATGAGCCCTTTGGGGCTTTAAGTGCCACATATTTATTTTTTTTTTTTATAAGAGTTGGAGAATTGTTGATTTGAGTTGGCCAATTACGAGAATATTTGTCGGTTTTCATTTTGTTGGGAACACTGCTTAACAAGTACAGATGGGTGGTAAGTACGTTCAGGAAAAATATTAAATAGTATAAATTAATGGGTGCCGGTATTAAATATAATGCGCCTAGGAGCACTCTGGGAACGTTGGAAATAAATGTATAAAACAAACGACAATTTTGTAGGGAATCCCCATTAAGGGATGGGAAGAGACGAACAAAAAATTAATACGTGCCGGTCATTCATTCATTCATTGTTAGAGCTATTCTGGGTGTTTAAATGAATATTTTTAACTTTCATAGCAACCTCACCGAATACAGCCAACCCCGAGTTCGAATGTAGCTACAGCAAATACATAGATATAGATATATTTATCTCGTCTGCTGGACTGTAGCATTTGCTTTTCAATACCGTCCAAATTTCTTACTGGTTATGAGGAGTTTATATTTTCCTATATCCTCCATCTGGTTTAGAATAGAACATCTTTTTGACTTAAGCCTTCTTTCTTCCGCTTGATCTGGGAATTTTTGACTCTAAGAATCTTCTCTCCTTTTCTTCTACTTTTGGTGGTGGTCCAAATTAAAGATTGTAATCTCGACGTCCCTTTAAGTCCGAGTTAAGCTCGTTAGAATTGCGGCCTTCCGTGGTTGAGCTCAAATGAGTTTCAATCACTGCCGCCATAAATTTAATCGGAAAAAAAAAGATTCTTTGAAATGCTGTTAATCTTTTGACAAGCAATTTCATATTTTTCCGACAGAAGAAGTCGATTAAACAACTCTCTGACAAGTCGCAGAAATGTTGACATCAGAAAAAGTAATCTCAGAAAGCAAGTTTATTAGAAAAAATCGAGTTCTATGACAAATCATAGAAAAAAAGACGACAAGAGTTCTGTAAGTTTAAAATTGGATTGAAGAGAATATCGGTCCAAAAAATTCTTCGGAGTCTATAAGTACAAACTATATCCATATAATCTTCATTCTTGAAGAATTCGCATCGGTCCTAAAAAAAATCACCTGCTGACACATGGCTGACGTCGTTTCTGGATGCTAGATCCTAAATAGATGAAGTTTGCAACAAACTAATAGATCAGAAAGATAAAAAGAATTACCTGTTGTTAAGGACCTGGAAGTTGGTCTTAGAAAATCCTCAAACTCATGACCATCAAAGATGTGGTGGTCATACCAAATCAGAATCCTAGTTCCCCAACGGGAACATTGAGTGTAATGAGAAGGCAGATGAGATGGGCCGGACGCTAGCTCTGTGAATCATTAAGAGCAACACATGCCTGCAGTATCTTCTGCTGGCGAATCGAAGATGCAAATCACTAACTTCCTTTATTGTCATTCGTTTAATGAGGTTTCATGGATTTTTTTTTACTAGGGATCATAGTGATGTCACCTCAGCAATTTATCAAACTGTTTGGAAGTCAATATAGAACATTTTTATGCTTGGCGATTTTGAATTTAACTAGTGACCGTTAGTAACATGATAATTTTGCTAGCAACAGCCACTATTTTCTCCATTAGCTGGTTAAAGAAATTAGACAATAAGAAGTCAGAAGGCGGCTGAGATTAATGAAAATATCAATTTTCGGAATTATTGCATTAATATGCAATTATTGCTTTGAAGTCAAATAAAAATGTGATTATTTGGACATTTTGGCCAACAAGAATGTGCAAATTGATGGACAATATTGTTCAACCAAAGCAAATGGTTTAGCATATGGAATAAATATGATGTTACCCGCACGACAATAATTTAATAGACAATTTGACCTTAAGCTAAAAGGTGTGAAAACAATCAATCATCCATAATATAAATGTATTAATAAATAAGTTCTCTGCGCAGTGTTCAAGTGGAAATAAGACAATATTTTTGGTACTTGACTCTTGTGTGTTCAATTATAATGGACCGCCCATTGGTCAGCAATTCAAGATGTCCTCATCTTATGCAATATGGAATACAAGTACTTGTACTTGTACAGAATGTAATTACGGCTCGATCCTCTATAGATTTTACTTGATCATCAGTAAGCAAAAGTCAACAAAAAAATAGAGAGAGAAAAAAAAACAAACAAGACAAACGCAGCATCTTATGCCAGATGTGACTTTTCTCATTCTTTTCCAAAACAAATGAAATCTCAAAACGAAAAAAAAAACTTGGAAGACAAAAAAGATGATGAAGAAAAAAAAAAAAGTATCACGCCTGACTAACTTGACAAGGACATGGCACCATGCCGCTCTTGCCGAATATTCTTAAGTGTTATTAAGCATAGCGCACTTGAATCGCCAACGCCGGCTGGTATACACGCAGTATAATATCCAGTTGAAGAAGAACCAAACAACCAGTCAAACCAATGTATACGCATACACACACACCTACATACAAATCTATGTATGTAGGTACCTATTCAGGAAGCAGGTGATGCATCCTTAAGACATCATATAAAATTAAGTATAGAAGCAACAGCAGCAAGTACTCATATACATATAGAATGTATAGTACTCGTACTCATATTTATGGCTGCTGATGGCAAGGATAACAAACAACAACAACAGGAACAAAATCATACATACAAAACGTAAGGAAATCTTATCTCTTTACCAAAACGAAATAGGAATCAAATTAAAATCAAATGTTCTTCATCAGTCCTTTCACTGTTGTTGTTGATGTTGTCGTTGTTGTTGTTGTTGTTGTTGTTGTTGTTGTTGTTGTTGTTGTTGTTGGTGTTCCTGCTATTGTTGCTGTGTAGTCATAAAAAACACGCTTTGAAGCGAGAACAAGCAGATGTTATTGACCAAAAAATATGTACAAATAGAAAAAAATATATAAAAATTTCTTTTTCTTTTACAATAAATTAACGTTTCGTTTTTGAAAACGACTCCAGAACTAAAGGAAAAAGGAAGTTAAAGGATATTCAATATTAATTTCAATAGAAAATCCATAAATTTTGTTCCCTTTTTGGTTTTTTTTTTTCAAATTTGATTCTAATTAGAATTACATTGCATTATATAAAGGATGCTATTATGTTGGCATTGATCGTTTTAGTCAAAAATTTTATACTGTGAAGTCTCTCAGATATTTGTTTATTTGACTAAGAACAACAACAACAAATTTGAATTGGCTATTTTGATGATGCCATAAGTCGAAATTGTTATTTTATTAAAAAACAAAATTTTTTTTTCAAATTTCTATTTTTATTATTGCTTAAAAATAAAAGTTACTTTTTAATTTCATGTTAATTTTTTTTTGTTTTTTTTTTTGCTCAAAAATCAAATCATTTTTGAATTTGTTTGCTCCAAAATAATAATAATAATTCCTATTTTAATATATATTATTATTTAATAATTAATAATAATAATTCCTATTTTAATATATATTATTATTTGATTATTTGATTATTTGACAAAAAAACCAACAACAACAAATTTGAATTAGAATTTGAACTTCATGATGCCATGAGTCGAAAATTATTATTTGATTAAAAAACCAAATTTTTTTTCAAATTTCTATTTTTATTATTGCTTAGAAATAAAAGTTATTTTTTAATTTCATATTAATTTTTTTTTTTTTTTTTGCTCAAAAATCAAATCTGTTTTGATTTTAATGTTTTCTTGATTTTTATAATTAAAAAAAAAATAATAATAATTCCTATTTAAATATTATTTATTGCTTAAAAATAAAAATAATAAATATGTGGCACTTAAAGCCACTAAAGGCACCACACCACCACACTAAAGGCACTATTTAGTGCTTAGAAATATATATATTTTTGAGATTAAAAAAGAATTTTTATTAAGAATTTCATTTTTTTATTCCAAATTTAAGTTATACGCGCCCACCGCCACCCAGACTGTCTGCACAAAGTATAAAATGTATGGCACACCTTTATTAATTTTTTCTACCTAACATTTCCTCCGAACATACTTACACTTTATCTGTACTCCTTAGTAGGGCTCCCATACAAAATGGACGTAAAAATATATGAAAATCGACAAACAATCTCATAGATGCGTACATAATGCTCCTAGAGGGCGTAAAGTTGTTCTGAATTAATTTTTCTTTCTGAATAATTTTCGTGAACATACTTACGGACTAACCCCACCCGTTAAAGAGGCTCCCCTACGAATTGAAAATAAAAACACTTGCAAATTGACAAATTTTCCACAATAAAGTTTCCATTAATAAAACCTACTTACCGGCTATATCCACTCGTTAAGGGAGCTCCCTTACAAAATGAACCTAAAAACATATGAATATCGACAAATAATCTCATATCTGTCCGTATATTGCAGCTAGGGTGTGAGTTGTAAGGTCATCCTCTATTTGGTTTTCTTTCTCCAAATCAGTTGCTTTTACCCGCTTAGTAGGCTCTCGTACAAAATGGACACAAAAACACATGAAAACACATAAAACAAATTCTAATCATTAAAATTGCAATAAAATTGAAATTAAAATAACATGGCATCTATTTAATGGCAAATTGTGGTAAAAATGACGCACTACACTTTATTGTTAGTGAATACACAAACCAGTTACCGAATTATAGAAGAAATGTAGAACTGCTTTACCCACGGTAAGGTAATTCGATTTGTGCTATTGGTGGGTGTCTATGCTTGAAAGGAAAGTGATTTCTGGTGATAAAGCCGTGCGAAGTTCCGAAATAACGTATGACGTAACAAATATCGTAGTCGTATACGCTATTTTCCACAAACGTACCAATTCCAGATAGCTTTTGACCGATTGTACTAAATTTACCAAATAATATTTTTTTCCATAAAAAGTTGCATTTATCTTCGGAGTGATTATAAAAAATGTCCTTAATTTTAATATCCAAATATTGTAAGTACGTTGGAATTATCCTGATGCCATAATTTATTATAGATAACACATTCAAATTAAATACGTGCTGTAAACTATTTTTCGAAGGATAACAATGAAGAGCTTTTTCCACATAAGAATTTAGTATTCTTGTGATGCGGCTGGGAAATTTAGCTTAGTTTAAAGCTAAGCGAATCAGTAGTTCTCATACAAAGGTATGTCCTCGACTGTATTATAGCATATACAGCTATAGTTCTAAAGCTCGACACATACGATTATTTTTGTCAATATGCTAATATGATTACAAATGGGCGTTATCGAATGAAAATTGCCTACAGTAAAAAATAATTTTTTCCAAAATTATGACTGTATGCATGATATAGTGTCTAAAATTTGACATTACAGAAGTTAAGCTATTTAATTTTTTTGAGCTTCGCATCACGGAAATTGTGTGAACAGAGAAATTTATTTTAGAAACAATGTTTCCTTCAATCAGACTAAGCAACATTTTGTACATAGATTCATTTGCATATAAAGAAATTCTTCCGAATGTTGTTGATGTGATGTATACAAAATGCACATGTTGCAGGAGATGATTGAGTGGATTTCAAACAACACCACATTCTTCAATGTTTCCTTAAAATGTTATATAGACAATTGTCTGAATCTGTAGAATAATAGATAATATTAACTAGTACTCCTTTTTGTTTGCAGGATAAAAATGAACACTTCCATCTGGTTGTGCAGAGTGAATGAGAGAGAGAAATAGAATTTTTGTTATTTGGCTACATGTAGCTCAAATAGAAAATGCTCAAGACTTAATAATAGTTGCCTGGTAAGGACGAAATAGAAAACATCAGGGGAACGGATGCTTTATTTTAATAGAAAAAAAGCTTTGTCATTTTTACGTATTTATTTTTAGGTTGAATTGATAAAACAAAACAAAGCAATGCAAAAAAAAAACTACCTACATATAATCAAGAATGAAAAACAATGTACATAGAAGCAAAAATCAACAAATAGCAATTGTTCGTTTTAGAGTGTCCTTCAGCCAAGAAGGTAGACATATGTATATGTATTTATATATATGTACATGTGTGTGTGTGTACCCACATATATTTTATATGCATTGGTACATAAATACAAGTTTCATCATATTGACATATTTTATATTCGATTTTTAGATTCTATTTTTTTTTTTGATTATTTTTATTTTCTTTTGTTGAAATTTTCTTTTTAATGTTTTGATTCGACATTTGCTTTATGTACTAGTATTTTTGTGTGTGCGACCAAATTAAAGATGACAAGTAGAACAATAACCACACAACAACAACAACAATCAAAATAACTGGAACAGGAATTATATTAACCGTAATAAAATTGAAGGTCTTGTATCATTTTGATTTTTGCTGCTGACTTTGCTAATTCGTATATTACCTTTGTGATATACGAATGTTCTGATTCAATGCTTCGAATAGAAGATGAAGAAGAAGAAGAAGTGACATCGAAATGTTTTAGTATTATTATAATTGTTGCCTGAATGACTTTAAGTTAACAATTTATTATGTCAATTTATTTATATGTAGATTCCCCGTATTTGAAATATCAATATAAAGGTGGGGCTAAGTAATTAGATTCCATAGCTACGATGGAAGAAGACATAGAGTTGATGTTCTGATAAGTAAAATTCTGAATTAAAATTTAATACTCTTTCTACCTAAAATTTTTAGAGTTGAAAATCATTCATTTAAAGCAGCATTGAGAACAATCTAAACTGTTTTTATATAGATCTGACTATGCTGAAGACTGAAGTTGTAACAAAAAATGTCTCGCAAGACTTGGATGTGTTTTTCATGCGATTGCGCCTATTCTTTCACATATTCGTTCGATGACAAAAATTATCGTATGTGTCGAGGTTTAGTTCTATATTGTCGGTTGAAAACATACTTTTGTATGAGAGGTAGGCGTGGTTTTCATTCGATTTTACTCATTTTTAAACTTATTAATTTACTAGCAAAAAAATACGCGCACACCGAGTTTCAGCTTGATATTTTTATATTTCCTAGCAAAAAGTGTGAAACTAGACAGACGAAAGCATAACTTTGTATGGAAGGTAGCCATGGTTTTTGTCCAATTTATCGTATTTTTGAGTATGTTGATTAGTACGTAAATATAATTAGATATACCAAGTTTCAGCTTTATAACTTGACATTTTCATGTGAAACTAGTTAAAAAATCCATTCGGAAGCATACGTTTGTATGGAAGTTTTTATCTGTTTCTGCAAATTTTTGAATATATTTATTAATTAGTAAATAAAATTGTATATATCGAGTTTTAGCTTGATAATTTAATATTTTTGTGCCAAAAGTGTGAAAACATACATTCGGAAGCATAACTTTGTATGAGAGGTAGGCGTGGTTTTTAATCGATATGGTACATTTTCAAATATATTTATTGATTGATAAAAGTAATCGCACACAACAAGTTTCAACTTGATAACTCTATATTTTCACACTCTTCATATGGGAGGTATACGTGATTTTTATCCGATTACATAGATTTTCTAATATATCTCTTCTGCCATTAAATTAACTCTCTGCGCCAAGTTTTACTTTGATAGCTTTATATTTTTGCTCATAAAGTGTGAAAATATACATTCAACTACGTACTTTTGTATGGGAGGTATGTGTAATTTTTATTCGATTACGCCTATTTTCTAATATATATATTTTGTCATCATGTGAATATCGTATACTAAGTTTTAGTTCAATAGCTTCATTTTTTTGTGAGTAAAGTATGAAAAAATGCATTTCATGACCAACTTTTATATGGGAGGTAGGTGTGGTTTTCATCCGATAACGCCCATTTATGAACTCATTGGTTTGTCGGTTGAAATAATTTTATACACCAATTTTCAGCTCAATTGCTCTATAACTAAGGCAGTTTACGTGCCATCGTAAATACTGCCTTGGCTAAATCGATTTTCAAATTAGGGGATGTGAATGTAGTCATTCTGTTATAATGTATATTGTATTTATACGTACGTAATACCTATGCCTGGTTGCCTGCTTTAATGATTGTGTCACACTTAACACTTCGTTAAATTCATAAATCTTTAATCATTGATTTTTATACATTGTGTAGGCAATACATACATAAATAGTATATATGTATGTGTTTATAGGTGCCTTTATACCTAACCTACATATGTATATACATATATAGTAGCAATCATTGTTTATGACAACCATCGTCGTTGTTGTTATTGTTGTTGTTGTTTATCGTCTGAATATCATCACATTTTCTTTACGAGTACAAACCAAATACTAACACACATACAAACATATAAATTTTATGATTTTCCTTTTTGTTTGGAACACATTGAAGAGAAACGTGTCGCATCCAAATATGTGTAATTTATCAAATAAATTACAATTTATTATAAATCAATTTTCTGCCTTTTCTTTCTACTGCCTTTCAACTTCCACATCTCCTGCCACTTAATGTTTCATGCTAAATATTCATAATGTATTCATTTTCAACTACATGGTACAAGGTACAAGGAATTTAATTAAAGAAATATGGATTTGTAGAAAATTAATGTGAGCTTTGCATATTTTTGGCTTGTGAAAGGTGGATGGCTTTTTTTTTTGTTTTTTTTTTTTTTGGGTAGTAGGAAGGAGGCTTAGCTTTGCACTATTTGCTCTTTTTGATTAAAGAAGCTAGTTGCTCAAAGAATAAGAAGGCAATTCAATTTTATTTCTTTAACAAAAAAAAAAACAAAATATCTTACTATCGTACTATCGCAGGAATGGCCTATTACTAGTAGAAAATATATATTTCTTACTATAATTCTTACAAAATCAAAAATTAGTCACATTTGACTTGCTTTAATATTCTACAAAAATCTAGGAAAAGTGCATTTTTAAATTTATTTCATATGACAAAGTATTTTTAGGTCAAACGACGAGGTCAGAGAAGCCGTTCCTATGCTCAAATACAACAAAGCTGCAGGTGCTGATGGCCTTCCTGCCGACTTATTTACGACCGGAGGTGATGAGTTGCTCACCAGCACATGCACTAGCTTATTAGCAGAATGTGGTCGGATAAAAACATGCCCTTTGATGGGAGGCTCAGTGGTCCCTCTCACGTATATAAGAAAGAAGATCGCCCACAATTTGTGCCAACTACCGTGGTCTAAGTCATCTTAGCATCGCATACAAAGTCCTATCAAGCGTACTGTGTGAAAGATTTTAAGAATGGAATGGTCTACGTTCCGGAAGCACTCAATCACTTGGTCGACCAAGGTCCATTCACCTCATCAGAATACGGAAATGCTTTATACGGGAACAAAGCAAAGCATTTCTGTATTTTTGTTGCTACAACTACAACAACAACAACAACAAAGATTTAAACCCATGCTCAACAACCTGATGGGACCATATCAGTGCTACTTCAGACCTGGCAAATCTGCCATCGACTACGGAAGAGAAACAGATCGACACACATTATCTAATTGTTGATTATAAGGCCTCTGTCGACCGTCTGGTAAGGGATTTCCTATACAAAACAATGTCTGAATTCGATATTTCTGCGAAGCTCCTTCGTCTTTGCTATATGACACTGTATAGCTCCCTTTGTGCAGTAAAAAATGTGAAGGATCTCTTCCCGCCGTTTAATACCAGATTGGGGTTTCAGACAAGGTGACTCGTTATCGTGTGACTTCTTCAATCCTAATGTGGAGGAGAAAATAATATAAGCTGCAGATCTACGACATAATGGTTAATGGCAGTAATTTGAAAAAAAAAAAATTACTTTCGTGAAAAGTCGCAACCTTATAAATCATATGTTTTAAGTTTCAAGGTGCCACGTATTTTTTTTTTTTTTTTTGATGACATCGAAAGTTTACGAACTCAGTGAATTTGTAAACATGGAAAAAATTGGTCATCGTTATGTAATTCAATACTTTAATTTGAAAGTTTCCAGTGCAACGAATATTAAAGTCGAACTAGATTCTACTCTGGGGGTGTCTGCACCTTCGTGTACGACCGTAAAATATTGGGTGGCCAACTGAGGTGGCCACGCCAGAAACGGTTAAGAAAATCCACAAAATGGTATTGGATGATCGCCGGCTGATGGTGTGTGAGCTAGGTGAAATTACAGGCCTTTCAAAAAATGCTATACATCGTATATTGATCGAAAATTTGGAGATGAAAAAGCTGTGTGCAAGATGCGTGCCGCATTTGCTCGCAATCAAGACCACCAGTTCACACATCCGCTATTGCGATGGCTAAAATCAATGAGCTAAAACTCGAATTGCTTCAGTACGCACCTTGTTCGCCAGATTAAGCTCCTTCGGATTATTTTCTATTTCCAAATTTGAAAAAATGGTTTGGTGGTAGAAGATTTGCAAACAATAAAGAGGTGGAGTCTGCGGTAGAAGGCTATTTTAATTAGCTAGACAGTTCATACTATAAACAGAGTATCGAAGCTATAGAATATCGCTGGGAATAGTGTATAGGGCTAAAAGGAGATTATGTTGAGAAATAAAGAAGCATTTTCCCAAATTTGTTGTGTTTTCTTTGTTAGCTCGGGTAGTTCTGGGACCGCCCTCGTATGCCGATGATATTGACATAATCGTCATGAACACATGAGCAGTCAGTGTAGCATTCACAGATTGGAAAGAGAGTCGCATCGAATAGGTCTTACGCTGAACGAGGGCAAGACGAAGTGCCTAGTGTCAAAAAACAAAGAGTTCCGACTTTTGAAGTAGTGTAGGACTTTGTCTATCTTGGAGCAGCATTATCAGCGTCAGCCGTTAGCCTGCAGATATTGCGAAGGGTCACTCTTGCTAACAGGAGTTACTTTGAGCTAAGTATGCCCTCTCTCGAGAAACTACACTCTACAAGTCTTTCATCATGTCTATCCTTACATATGCCGCCGAGGCTTAGACGATTTCCATCTCAGATGAGAGAATGCCTGGTGTTTTTGAGAGAAAACTCCTACGCAAGATCTTTGGATCTATTTGCGTTGGCGGCGTACATCGAATAGAGTACAACCATGAGCTATATGAGCTATATGCTGTCACCGACATAGTACAATGCATCCAAATTCAGCGGCTACATTGGCTAGGTCATGTCGAACGAATGGAAGAAGACGTAATATTGTAATTATATAAATTTTACCTTTAAGTAATGAAAATCATAATGCATTGAGCACGTTTCTTTGGTACTAGCAAAATCTTGTTTATCTCATATATATATAAAATATGAGATACTAACAAAGCGATGTCTGTACTGGGTATATTAAAATGGCATTCGCCAACAAAATATCAATAAGCTATTTTAAATTTCTAAAATCAAAAAAAAAAAAAAACAAAAAAAAAAAAAAAAATACATACCACATATATAGTGCATGTCTAAAGTTTTCTTTTTAAAACTTTTTACTCTCCTTAAGCATCATATACAAGTACTTAGAATCATGATAAAAGTCAAAAGTTTCTTTAAATAAATTTATACAAAAAATATTTGTAAAATAAATATATCATATAACCCAACATGTAATTGTCTGGTATATTTCTCAAAAAGTTACATATAAAACATTTTGATTACAAGGTAGGTGCCACGCCCACTCCGCCCATCTGCTTCACTTTCTTCTCAAATGGCAAAATAAAGTCCATTACAGCTCTCATTTGCGTTTCATTACTCAATATGTCATAATTCTTTAGAAATTATGTATAAAACATATAATTATATGGTGCCACGCCCATTCTCTCTATTTATTTCAATTTTTTGTCCCGGCCGCTTAATAAAGCCAATTTACATTTCGTTATTGAGATTCATTATATTACCTTTCATGCTTCTCAAGAAATTATGTATCAAGTATTACAATTATATGATATGTGCCACGCCCATTTCCCCATTTTACTTCACTTTTTTTTCAGTCTAAATCTTTTCATCGAAATCTTTTATTATTATTTCTGGGATATTTATCCCAAAATTATCTATCAAATATTTCGATTATATGAGAATTTCTCGAGAAATTATGTATCTAATATAACAATTATATCGTATGTGCCACGCCCACTTCCATATTTACTTCACTTTTTTTCAGTCTACATCTATTCAATGAATTTTATTATTATTTTTTGGATATTTCTCCAAAAAATTTTATCAAATATTTCGATTATATGATAGGTGCCACGCCCACTCGCCTTAATTACTTCGCTTTCATTTCTAGTCGCATAATGAAGTCAGCCTAGATCTCTCAATTTAGTTTCATTATATTAGCTTGCATATTTTTAGAGTAATGGCATATAAAATATCCCATTTATATGAATGGGATGTGCCACGCCTACTTATGCAATTTATCACATTTTTCAAATATGCATGAAAAACTAACGAATCACTCAACTTTCTAATAAATTCCATAATATTTCCATGCAAAATTTCACAAAAAGACACAAATGCCACGCCCACTTTACATATATATCGATATTATATAGTCTATAAATTGTTAAAATTGATATAAGCTTAGCAACAAAATCCAGAAAAAAATCAAATCAAAATCAGTTCGAACAGTTTCGAAGCCAGCAACATATTCCCGCAAGCCTAAAAGTATGCAATGATTTTTGATAAAATTGCCTACATTTTTCATATATTCAATAGTTTGTGTAATTCATGAATTTTAATGCATCAAAATATGGTTAATTGGGTAATAGAGTATAAAATAAAAAATAAAAAAATGAATATAAATTTTTCGATGTACTGATTTGTTGCGAGCATCTGAACGTGATTTACTTAAGTAGTGTACATGACTGAGACCGAACATACTGTGATATAGTACAATTTCCATAAATCATAAATATTTTTGTTTTCATTTTTATTGTATTTATTATTGACACTATACGTACTCGTATATTTGCATAACAAACATAGTGATGTGTCTGTCTATCATATAAATATGTACTGATAAAATCATCAAATAAATAAGAAAAGAATCACCCGATGATAATAAGCATCATCCATATGTACACTCAGCAATTTGCAGCTACATAAATAATGAAATACAACAACAGCAGCAGCAGCAAGTAATACCATTGAAATTGTAATAAAAAAACATGTCAAGGACATGTTGTACATGACTGTATCTTGGGGATACATTCAATGTCGTCCTTTGATCAGCAGCAACAAACAACAGCATCCCAAGATGATTTCATTGGCGTCCAATGCTTGTTGTTGTTATATTCGTACTTCTTTTTTTTTTTGGGGGGGGTGTATTAATAAACGAACAACAACACGAACAAAATGACAATTGCACATCAACATCACTTGCAAGCAAGTTCATTCAATTCATGCTTTTCACTGAAATTAATGTTTTTGGCATGTCTACGTACTACGTACGATATATCTGCTCTCCTCAGCCAGTCTCTTTGATTCACTTTTCGTTCATATTGTCTTTTACGATTTGTTTTTGACATTTGTTTTCTTTTTTGTTTGTTTGTTTTTTATTTGGAAAAATGGACATATCCAAATATACTGTATGGTTGATTGGTTAGCTGAGATCGAGGGTATTGTTCGTCATTTCTGTTGCTGTTGCGCTACTGCTGTACTGATTATATTTGGAAGTGGAAAGTGTATAATTTTGTAGATGACATTATTAAACATATTATAAGCACTAGTATGTGATTATTATGGATTTACAATAATGTAAAGCATCATGATGCATGGGTTGGCGACAAAATAGCGAGTTTTTCTTCACAGCTTTTGAATTTGACATTTGGCACACAGTTTGTATAGTCAAATTTATTTTTTTATTGAATTCTGAGGTATTTGAGGTTTATATTTGGAAGGAATTATCCTTCTTACAACTGCAGCTGGAGTACGACAGGTTAAACCCGTCTCTAACATCACGACATCAAGTAAGATGCAAAGCAAGATGCTGTGATGCCAGCGTCAGGGCTTGTGCATGGCTCACCTGAAAAATTACTGACCCAGCGAAAGCAGGTTATAATGAATGACGAACTGCGTGCCAACTTTTGAAAAGGATGCACACTGCTCCACCGACTGAGAAAGAGCTTGACCAAAGAGCTGAAAGAGTCAATGCTTCCAAACAACAGAGGTTGATGGAGTAAAGAAAACCAGCGACCAATGGTTTAAAATAGGTGACGTCATAAAATCACAAATCGATCATTTCTTTGTAAATAAGGACAAGCCATTTTATGAACGTGGCATTATAAAGGTTTTTGAGGGAAGCGGACAACATGTTTATTTTCAAAATGGACAACATCTTAATCAAATTAAATTACTGAGTAACGCTTTTGAATTTGTTTGGAAAATTACAAAAAAAAATCCGAATCTTGAAAGCCCATATAAGCCCCGAAGAGCTCTCTGGCCGATCTTCTCTTCCAGTACGTTTGTGCGTGTTAAATTTTGAACAGTTTTAGAAGGGACCTACTTATTTTAGCCGCTTCCGAACGGCAGAAACCTTGTGACACTACTTCTTCTGAGCTTTGTTATAGAGTTCTTTTAAAAGCTTTTCCATGGCAAATTGTTATTGCCGGATGTATTGCCAATTGCTTTACGACAGGTGGGTACCGTTCGAAAGATAAACCTTTTCGATATTAAATTTATGCTTCAGCCGGGGATTGAATCCCCGACCTACAGATCGGAAGGCCAACGCATTAACCATTGAGCTACGGCCACCACAATTCATTTTTACTTCTCAATATTTTGTCTGAAAATATTCAGCTTCTTCCTCAATAAAATTAACGTTTAAATACATTTCCACTGTTATTGCAGAAAGCAATGTGAACTTAAAGAGTTAAATTGTTTGACTGACTTCAATTAATTTTTGCTAACTAACATTTCTTCTCAACTTGGGGTTCCGTCCTGTATCTGTATCCGTTAAAGGGGCTCTCCTAAAAAATTAGCATTTAAATATATTTTCACTGCTACCACAGCTCACAAAGTTTACTTGGAGCGTTAAATTATATAACCGATCTACATGATTTTTACTTCTCAAAACTTTTTTTAACATACTTCGACTCTATCTGCATCCCTTAGAGGAGCTCCCTATAAAATTTGCATTTTCATAAATTTCTCTCTTACATATACCATTAATTTTGACTTTTCAATATTATTTCTGAACCTATTTAACACCTCATTTGTAGCCCTTCGAATTGCTCCCCTATAAAATTGACGTTTTTATAAATTTCGCTCTCACTTGTCACAGAGTGACCTTAGAGGGTTAGAGACCGATCACCATTCATTTTTGCTTTCCAATATTTTTTCCAAACATACTAATCCCCTATTTTTTTTCTATATGATGGTCAGTCTATAAAATGTAAGTAAGAAACACCCGAAAATAGTCAAATATCTCCATAATTGCTCAGGAATGGCATCTAGAATGGTCCAATATAGCATAAATACTCATTAATTTGTCCGTCTCAATATTTACCCCAAATATACCCAATCTAAATCCCTTCGGAAGCTCCCCTACAAAACTGATTTGGGTTGCAAGACGAATATTCCATTAGCCATATCTGTTCTTCATACATTGTGAAGCCAGCTGGAAATTCTAATTGTGTTCAGGTTCTTCAGCACTCTGCTCTTTTTCTGATGGCTTGGTGTTGTTTTTTACCGGCATCCATCACTTGGCTCCGAATACAATAATTTTTTGATTGGTGTATTCATATCCATATACAATTTTATTGATGCTAATTTTAATCATATAGAAATATAGAATTTTACAATACATAAGGTATAATACGTTGTGAAACAGTTCCATATGTCCATATCAATAAACATGTGCATATGTTTGTATCACAAGGCACATATTTGACTTTCCAATCATAGTCACTAAGCACAAATGCAAAGCATAAATATAAAAGTAAGCATAAATTTTACCACATTCGCATAGACAAACAAATAAACAAACAAACGAGTTCATACATAACTTATACTGTCAATTCACATTCACATATTGATAGGTATTTAGATTGGAGTGTTTAAGTCTTTCTGTGATGTCGCCAACTGGCATATGTATCTTTGAGTGTAGCAGAACATGTATACCATGCATGTATATATACAATATGTATATAGCAACATGAATATATGATATTGCGCACACAATTTGTGAGCAATTTATGAACAGATGTACCCGTCCGTACTCGTATCACAATAAGAACGAGAAGAGAATATTTGATTGACACTAGTTGACATGTTTATTGATCAAAAAAATCTTTTTTTTTTTTTTTTCTTTTTTATTCACGTCAGATATGTACATACATATACTCGTATAGTACAAATTTTATGTACACATTGAACTTTGTAAACCTTCATATTTGTATACTTATATGTTCAAATCAATGAAGTAGTGTTTCAATCGACTTGTAGAAGATTAATCGATTTTGAAGGAAGAACAATTTTTTTTTTCAGGCCATCATTGTTTCAGAATTACATTTTTAGGTCTAACAATTTTACATTTGATAAAATTGTAAACATTTTTCTTCGTTCAAAAAAATTCAGAAATTCACAGAGTTGCACATTAGCCGGGTAGTAGACTTGAAGTTTTCGAGTCAAATTTGGACTCGGAGATCAATAAAGTGAAAACAAATTTTAGCTCTTTTCAACGATATATAATATCATTAAGGTCTAATCGGTTTGAACCACAGAGATTTCGGAGGGAGCATAGGTCGCATGGTATACCACGTAAGGTTATTGCTGAGCTAGGTTAAATTGTGGCGATAGTTCCACTTAGGCCTAGTCAGGGCCATGATAGCATTGGTGCCTCATAGCTATAGTTTATCACTCAAACTACACAGCAACATTGAAGACAAATGTGTATTTTTGTTTAGACACATTTCCATTTCTATACATGTATCTTCAGTTCAGTTCAGTTTTCATATATCGTACTCAATCGTATATGAGAATTACAATTTATATTGAATTTTGCCATTTATAAAATATATCGGACATAGTTAGTTGCAGGTAGTATTGTTTCTAATATAATTTTACTATTAGAAAAATGTAGTTACATTGTTTATAAATAGTTTATATACATATTAGAGTATTCCTTAGCTCTTTTGAGAAAGTTTATGATGTATGATTTAGAGCTATCTTTTCAATATGACTTGAAACCGTTAATATTGATGAGTTAAATTTAGATTAATTTTAATATGGATTTTAAATATCTAAATTGACAACTTTAATTGTCACGAGATATTTGATTTTAAGTTAAAACTAAGTTTGTGGAACAAAATGAGCTCAATTTGCACTGAAAATTTGCCTTGTAGTAGTTGAAAATACATTACATTCCATTTACTTTCAATAATTATTGAAATGTTTGTATTCATGTCGAAGAAAAATTTCGACATTTTGTATAAATTTTTGCAATAATATCGAAATTGAAAATTTTTGTTTTGATATTATTGCAAAAATTTTTGCAATTTTCAATTTCCATTAGATTATATTTCCGATTTATTGCAACGAAGAATCAAAACAGCCACAAAAAATTATAATTTCTTCAAAAAGTTTTTTATAGGAGTCATTTTTAACGAAATCGAACAGATTTACAATAGATTAGGGAAAGAGAAAGAGATCTCAGAAAAAGTGATGTCACAATAGTTCTGTTTCCGGAAGCGGCTAATATAAGTAGGTCCATTCTAATACTGTCTAAATTTGCAAGTTCCTGAAATTTTGGATAATTTCCTCTTTCTACTTCTACTCCTCCTACAATTGCAATTTTTTACAAAACCATCAATTTTGTATGGCAGCTCAGTCAACGAATGGTGAAACGAGGTGAATATATTCAGAAGAAATGTTGATGAGAAAAAATTAATGCGAGTCCGTTATATATTTCTCCGCTCAAGGGACGATTCCTGGAGATATTTGTAGAGTTTTAGGTGTCACATTTGTGTTCATTTTGAATGGTTGCTCACTTAAGAGGTGAAGGAAGGTTGTAAGTATGTTCGGAGAAAAATGTTGAGGAGGATAAAATATTGGGACAGGTCATACATTTTATTTTATTCAATTTTTTAAATTTTACAAGCGACTCCCTGAAAGCTAGTCAGTTGTCGATTTTTATTTTATATTTTTTTTTGTTAATTTTGAATGGGAGCTTCCTTAAGCGATGGTGAATAGTAGTAATTATGTTCAGAGGAAATATTGAGAGAAAAAATTAATGGTGATGAAAATGATATGAGAGAAAATGGACATGAAAATGTCTAAAAATCAGTAAATATTAAATTTTTCTTCGCAATATTTTCTATGCCCTATGCCCTATCTCCTCCCCTTAAGGAGATGCCCCCCATACAAAATACCGAAAAAAACATCAGTAAATCGAAAATAGCTGCCTAGGAATTGCCGCTAGAGCGGTGATATATATGCAATTAACCTCCTTTCAAACATTTCAACATTTCCTTCAAACGCACTTACCTCATATTTTTACCTCTAAAGGGGAGTCTCATATAAAAATAACGTAAAAACATATGAAATTAGCCAAATTAATAGAGGAAACGCCCCTAGAGTGTTCAAATATATGACTGACGCCCCTCCCACATTTTCTCCAAACCTACTTACCCCCCATCTTCATCCCTTAAGGGGACTCCTATGTAAAATGAATACAAAAACACTCGGAAATCGATAAAACTGACCCTAAAACTGACCAGAAATCATCTTTGGAGTATTGGCCGCATCATAAAATAAAAATGTTTACAAAAGTTAGAGTTAAAAAGTTAAGGACCACTCTAATATTGATATTTGCAAAATATGACAAAAGCAATGATATGTAGAAGCAAAACGAAGAAGAAGTACCAGCAGAACAGGTACATAATAATGATATGAAATATAACGAATGATATAAAAAGAAAATTACAAAAGTAATCAATCAGTAAGTCAGTTAGAAAGTCAGTAAGTCATTGTTGTGAAGACACATAAAAGAGTGTGTGTGTGTGTAAGTAAATCACCACCTTTCCTTTATGCATTTATTATTACAAATATGTATATATACATGTACCTAGTACGATGTTCATATGTTTGTATACGCAGATGTATATGCAACATTTGAGAGTAACAAGCAAGCAAGAAGACAGTTAACTAGACAACATTACTCTAGGGTACCTGATAGTACTTGTATTCTTGAGTGCTGAATATTACACTCTTACACATACACACATACACACACACACACACACGCAAAGAATACTAAGGAACCAACCAACAAATCGAACCAACTAAACAAATGCTATGTATTGTGGATGTTGTATGGATTGGTTGTGAAGGTTGAAATATATGTACACGGAATACATTAAATATATTATATCGAGTGTCACTATGCTATGGTATATGTAAAGTTAAATATAATGAAATGTGTATGTATGTATTATCGTATATAAACCCATACAAATGTTTCTACATAAATTCAAGTAGCACACCTCAACAAGAAATGAAAATAAATTTTCAAGTTAATATATCTATAACTATGTAGCTCTATCATATCTATATACTATATGTACATATGTATTGGTAGTAATAGTATGATAATATGATAGCATGGTGTATAGTATAGAGCATGGAGCAAACTGACAGTCTCTGTAGTTCGTTCGATCGGTCGGTCGGTCAAATGATAAAGGATGTATGCATGTATTCATTTTCTATGTAACATTATTTTTAACCAAGTCAATTTATATAATTTCTCTCATACGCACACACACACACACACATATATTTTTGCATTTTAGATTTTGACATTTGACCTAAAATATATGCACACACATGCAACATGCTGCTGCTCCTGCTGCTGTTGGTTGATATTTGATATTTAATAATGATGATGGAATGGAGTGCGTATCTTGATATTAATATTAATAATTGATTTGATTTTATATTATAATGGCACATAGGAAATATTTATATACTAGCTGATTAGAGGAAAAGGAATGCTTGTATTGAAATATAGCTCCATTCGAATATTTAATCTACTGCTACTCGTATTATATGATTACTGTGATTTGTCTCATCCATTTTTAAATATAGCTGCTTGCATGTTAATCAAATTAATCGTATATTCCGTGCTTATGCTTCCAAATTATATTTTAGAATGCACTTTTGTATAAGAAGTAGGCGTGGTGTATATTCGATTTAGCCCATATCTTAAATATGTCTTTTAGTTGCGAAATATAATCAATTTTGTTAAGTTTTAGCTTGATAACTTTATATTTACGAGTGCAAAATGTGAAAATATTCATACGGAAGCAAAATTTTTATATGGGAGGTAGGCGTAATTTTTATCCGATTACATTTATTTTTGAGTATGATTATTATTAAGTAAAAATAATATTATGTACCAAGTTTCAGCATAATAACTTTATATTTTCTTTCATAAAGCGTGCAAAACATACATACGAAAGCATCAGTTTATATGACAGGTAGGAGTAGTTTTTATCCGATTAAGACAATTTTTAAATATGTCTATTATTTAGTTGATATACTAAATATTGACAATTTTTAGCTTAATATCTTTATTATTTCTTTTGTAAAGTGTGCAAACATACATACGGAAGCACCAGTTTGTATGGGAGCTAGCTGTGATTTTTATCCGATTACACCAATTTTTAAGTATAATTTTTAACAAATGAATAAAATAATGTATACCGAGTTTCAACTTGATAGCTTAATATTTTCTTGCATAATTATCAATTTATATGGGAGGTAGGTATGATTTTCATCCGATTACATCAATTTTTGAGTATGGTTATTAATAAGTGAATATAATTATGTGTTCCAAATTTCAGCTTGATATTTAAATGTTTTTGTGCAAAATTCGCAAAAACATACATTCAACAGCATACTTTTGTATGGGAGGTACATGTGATTTTTATCAGATTACACTAATTTATAAATATATTAATTCTGTGATCAAATTAACATTAAATTTCAATTTTAAGTTCGATAAATGTATATTTTCATTCGAAAAGTGTAAAAAACTACATTCAACAGCATACTTTTATATGGGAGCTAGGCGCAATTTTCATTCGATTTCGTCCATTCTCGAACTAATTCGTTAATTAGTGAAAATAATCTTCTATACCAATTTTCAGCTCCATCGCTGGGTAATTATGAAAGTTACCGTGCGAATAGATAGACAGACATGGGGAAATTGATAATCAGAATGCGATTTTGATTAATAATATATAGACTTTTACATATTTGCTACCTTTTCTGAGGGATATTACAAATAGAAGCATGAACTCAACATACCCTTAACTCCTTGAATATAAAGTATACCTAAAATAAATATCGGTCGATATCTACAGAAATTTCTATCCAAGGTCGAACATTTTCATTTTCAATATTTTTGCATTCAATTTTAGACAGTAGATCTGCTATGCATACAGCAAAATAGTCTATGAAAAAATGCGTGGTTGAGGTAATTTCTCCATAGAGTTAAGGCCTGGATGAATTTACCTTCCCAATTAAATGTTACTCATACGACTCATTGTCCATAGAATTTTTTTAAGTGCAACAAAATAAAATTGATTGCATTCAATTAGAGAACAAATTATGCAATTGAAAGAAATTGAAAATTGTAAAATTGAAAGATATTTAATATTTAAAATTTAACCTAGAGTCATTGATAATATTTCTATTGATTTTACTATTCCCTACAATATTTACTTATATTTTTTTTTTTTTTTGTACACGAAAAATCAAATTGGCATAGAATTTTTTGATAAAACTCCATAACAAAATTGTTGCAACATTTTTCCAAATGAAATGCAACACAAACTTCTACATAATATATATATACTACTTAGTATAGAAACAATTTTCTATGCATTGTCACTTTTTCAATTTCATACTATGCGTTTACGTATATAATATTTTGTCATCTCCTTTCCATTCATACAATACGATAATACGAATGTATGCATGTGCGTATGCATATACAAGTTGTTGCAAACATTTATGCACATTTTGTAAATATTTCACTTACTCTTGCCCTCTCCTCCTCCCTCAACTACCATTTCAATAGTATTTTTTTTTTTTTTGGTAACATACTTTTTCCTTTGCCAGCAAAACGAGCAAGCATCACTATCAAACGAATTGAAACGAACAAAAACAACAACAACAACAACAACAACAACAACATGGCGCCACAGTCATAGCAATGGCATTGCAATAGTATTACATACATACATGAAATGCTGCTGGTAGCATGAATAGCATTTCGAACTTATCGGTAAAGTGCTGTTGTGATTAGTTGTGTCGTTTTGTACTCTGCATTCAACGATGTAGGTATATTCATTTGAGTATGATTCTAAATGCAGGCATGAATTACTTATAGAAATCTCTCAGTGATATTGCTAAATTTCTACTTAAAAATTACTCGGGGTCTATCATATTTACTGTGAGTATTTATATTTCAAATGTATACAATTTTGCGAAAAATGGGCTTTCTACGCCTACAATTTAATATAGCTCCCATACAAAGTCACTCTCTTGACCTAATCAATAATGTTGTTAAATTTTAGCTTGAAAAATATTGTGAGACATCAATTTTTAGTACACAAGCATGTATATTCACTTGCAAAAATTTTGTGAAAAGTAAGCATTCTACGCCCACGAATTTACGTAGCTCCCATACAAAGTTACTATTTTGACCAACTTAATGATGGCGCTGAATTTCTGCTTAGAAATTATTTTGAGACAACAATTTTTGGCATACAAGCATATATTTTAGTTAGTAAAAAGTTTTCGAGAAATAGGCATTCTATGCCCATGATTTTATATAGCTCCCATACAAAGTCACTATTTTGACCAACTTTATGATGGCGCTAAATTTCTGCTTACAAATAATTTTGCAACAGTAATTTTTGGTATGTAAGTATATATTTTTGTTATGAAAACAGTTTTTGAGAAATAGGCATTCTACGCCCACGAATTTTTGTAGCTCCCATACAAAGTTACTATTTTGACCAACTCAATGGTGGCGCTAAATTTCTGCTTACAAATTATTTTGAGACAGCCATTTTTAGTATGTAACTATATATTTTATTTACTAAAAAATTTTCGAGAAATAGGCATTCTACGCCCACGAATTTATATAGCTCCCATACAAAGTCACTATTTTGACCAACTCAATGATGGCGCTAAATTGTAATAAAAAAAACATTGTCAAATAATGATTTAAGGTATTTAAAAATTTGTGTTAAAGTGCTTTAAGCTTGCAAAAAATGGGCGTGATCCGCCCACTAATTTATATAGCTGCCTTACAAAGTCCGCATCTAGACAATCTCAATGATGTTGCAAAATTGTATTGACAAAAATATTGCAAGACAATTATTTTCAATATTTGAAAACTTCAACTAAAGTGCTTTTAGTTTGTAAGAAAATGGGCGTCATCCGCCCACTAATTTATATACCTGCCATACAAAGTCTCAAATTTGATCACTCACTATGAGGTCGTGAAGACCGATTGAAAATCTCTTGTATTATTTTTTCGTTTTCAATTTCTTTTGACATTTGTTGTTTCGATTTCGATTTTTGATTGTAAATATATACATATGCAAGTTTCTACAGGTATATGTACATATATACATATAAATCATATATTTATATTAAATGTATATTTCGATCGAAATTATTATTGGAGAAGTGCATTTCTATATTGTTACCTATGCGTTCCCTTTTAATCATATCAAGTATCTATGTATGCACCTGCATATATTGATTTTGATAAAAACTACATATAGTTAGTGTTAAAAATATCAAATTGGTCAATATACATAATTTGTATATGCCTAATATAAAAAAACACACACAAATACACAAATACCCAGATGTATGTATATATTCGTATGTACATGAAATATAATATATAATATGCCACAAGTTGCAAAAATTGTGCTATCCAATGTGTATAAGAACCTTAGGGTGACCCTTAGCTCAATAGAGTGTATATGGTATTTATTATAATTTAATTTTTGAAAACAATCCAATCTTAATTTTTTTCTTACTGCATCAGAGAATCAATGCCATGCTAAATTTACAGTGTCTTGATATGAGTTTCACTTAATTGCAATTTTTCGAAAAATTGCAATTTTTTAAATTTTAGCTTTGGCCACTCTCTTCATATAAGGAATTGCACTGTGTATCGTAAATATAGTTCAAAAGCCTATACAAATTGGAAGAAACAATGTGAGAAATATTTACATTTTATGGAATTTCACAGAAATATCCATATTGACTTAATTAGTAAAGCATCTACTTATTAGCCAGGTGTATCCATTCGAAAAAAAAATATCGTTTTTATGATTTTTTGTACAAATGGCAAAATTGAAAACACTTTTTTGAAAGTTCGAAAGTTAATAGCTAATAGACCACTTTATAATGTACATACATTAAGGTGGATCAAATTTTAAAATGTCTTGGTTCAGAAAAATTTACAAAATTTAAACAATTTCAAGCATTTCTTTACAAAGAAGCATAAAAAAATTCTTGATTTTGGTCCGCCTACGTTTAGTTAGTTTTCACAGCTATTCTAAGAGCATTAATTTTGTGCGGCAACCCCCCTAAGAATTTAAAATATGTGCTAAGTACATTCAGAATAAATACAAAAAAAAAAAAATAGAAGGTTTAGAGGAAATATTGAGGAGAAAAACAAAAAAAATTAAAGTCACCAGTGGCGTAGCTAGGGGAGCGGATCAGGGGGATAGACCCCCTTGGCCGATGGACTTGTTAAAAAAGAAAAAATAATAATGTATAGATATTTAAAAATCTTTCATTAAAAATGTTTTCTCATACATCTTTTTAAAAATCTTAAAATACCAGAATCCTGGCTCCGCCACTGGAGTTCAGTCATACATTTGTCAGTCATACCACGATTTCCGTGAATATAATGCCGTTTTTTTTTTTTTTTTTTTTTTTTTTTTTTTTTTGTATGGTAGTTCCCGGGCTTGAGGCACGAGATAAATATATTTAGAAAAAATGTTGAGGAGAACAAATTAATGGGACCCACTCACATATATTTCATCGCTTTAGAGGTAATTTTTAGACCGATATGAGATTATTGGACAATTTTCATAAGTTTTTGTATTAATTTTCGCCCATATTTCGCTTCTAGAACGATAAAATATATGATTGATCCCCATTACTTTTTCATCCTCAACATTTTCTCTAAAGATATTTACTCCTTAAATCTACCCCAGAAGTGTGCTCCCATACAAATAGAACACAAAATCACATAAAATTCGGTAAAAATAGCTCCATGTCCAGAAATCGCCCTTAGGGTATTGAAATATATATTTGATCATCAATAATTTTCCCTCCTCAATATTATCTCTAAACTTGCTTACCTGTGGGGGCTCCCATACAAAATGGTCACACAAACACCTTCAAATCGAAATATAACATCAGGAATCACCACTAGAGCGTTGAAATGTATGACCGACCCCCATTAATTTTTCCTTGTCATCACTTCATATGAACATACTTACCGCCTATCTTCACGTCTTATGGGAGCTCCCTTAGTAGAAGGTTAAAATCCAGGAATTTCTTCGAGACTCGTTGAGAAGAAACTCTTGAAATTATTCAAATTTTATATTTTTCACTGAGTCAGATGTTGCTGCATACAATTGAAGCCACCTTAACCCATGTACATGTCATATATTTAAATACACATACACATATATTCATACAAATTTATGCGTATGTGTGTGTGTGTATGTGTATTTGATATGGAACTATGTGTGATTGCATAAATGAAGCATTTCCGCTCGTTTTTATTCAATCGTATGAATGATAGTATATATATAATATATATGTTGCCGTGTGTTTGCATCATTTCCGTTCAACATTGAATAGATTTTTGATAGGAAATAATAGAAAATATTACTCCACCAGCAGCGACAGGCAATAGCAACAGCAAAAGTAGCAGTAGCAGTGTCAGTTGTATGTAATATGTGGTTTGTTGTTGTTGTTATTGTTGTTGCTGCAATTGCAGTTGGCTGCTTTTTACATTTGACTACATATCGTATCAGGTACTCGTATGCTTGTGTGTCTATGATTTTGATTTTTTCGGTTGGCTACATTCCATCAATGCAATGGCAATGTATTGAAATTTTATGGCAGATGATCATCAATGCCCTTTTAGCCGGAACTTGCATTTAAAATGTGTACTATCATGCATTTTATTATATAGTATTTTCTTATTTGTTGTTGTTGTTGTTGTTGTTGTTGCACTGTGTTGTTGATACTCGTGCTCAATATGGTAAAAATTGTGCAATATAATAGGTGAATGGAGATGATGATGATGATGATGATGATGATGATGATGATGATGATGATGATGATAAACAACAACAAGATGAGCAGAGTAGTCGTTTAATGTATTTTCATTATTTTTGTTTTTTTGTATTTTTTGATTTTTTTGTATTTGTATTTGTATTTTTTTTTTTTTGTTGCAAAGTAGCAAATACATCAAATTTTCTAAAATCTAATTGATGTGATGTGAAATTACTATGTACTTAATTTTTATGCAGCACTTTAGTTTGTGTTTCTAAAGGGTGTTCTATTTACTTTTCAGTGCAGAAATTAAACATCAAAGTGTTCATAAGTAAAATGTTGTGTTCAAGCTCAAAGAATCGGTATATTTGCTCATATCGGCAGATTATAAACTCATACAAGAAAAAAAAAAATGATTGTCCCACAGTCAAGATAAGCATTTTTGTAGCGAATTTGAGATCGCCGATCCAAAGTTCATTTGACTTGATCCGGCTCACTATGATGATGATGAAGAAATATGAAAAATCGCTTCTAGAGTGGTCAATTGCAGATCCAACCTCCATTAAATTAAACTTTTGATCAAACCTATCCCCTATCCATATCCCTCAGAGGGGCTCCCCTATAGTTTTTGATCCCACCACTCTTAGCGTGCTTCTAAAATGGCCAAATATATGGCCCACCCTCATTAATATTTAATTCTCATCCGTTGTTCTTAACAGACTGAGCTGCTATCTTCACCCCTTATGAGGGCTCACCTACAAGATGCATGAAAAAACATCTGAAAATCGAGAAAAAAACAATATAGCCGCCCATGTATTACCCCAAAGCTCAATAATTTTTAGAACTCAACATTTTATCCGAATATACTGACCTCCAATATCCATCCCTTAGAGAGAGCATCCTCAATAATATTGATTTTTGTATAAAATTCCCTATTCCCCTACAAAATTTAAATTTGTTTTGACCAATTTTGATTCAACCAACACAAAAAGTGCCCCAAGAGAGGTAAAATATACGACCGATCACCACTAATTTTTACTACTCCATATTTTTTCTAAAACTACTTGTCCCCTATTGCCATTCCTTATGGGGACTTCCTTACAAAATACATGTAAAACATCTGAAAGTCGACAAATAATCCCATCGCTGTTTAAGAATCGCCTGTAAAATAACAAAATAAAAATAAAAAATAAATATGTGGCACTTATAAACCCCAAAGGGATCTTTGGCCGAGAAGGGACCTACTTATTTTAGCCAGTTCCGAACGCCAGACCTCTTGCGACATTACTTTTTCTGAGTTCTTTGTCACAGAGTTCTTTTAAAAGCTTTTCCATAGCAAATTTTTACTGCCGGAAGAATTTCCAAGTGCTTGCCGACAGGTGGGCACCGTTTGAAAGAAAAATATTTTCGATATGAAATCGAAATAATCGCCTCTAAAGTTGCGAAATACAGTAATTTTTCCTCATCAACATTTCTTCCGAACAAATTTTTCCGTCTCTTCTCTTATTAGGAGGGCTCCCCTGCAAAATTTATGTATTTTACAGAATTAAAAGGATATGGGTGATTGAACTCGTACAAGAATTGAATTTGAAGGAATGTCGTTTACGTCGTTTATTTGCTGAGGTGGGATGGAAACCAGTTTTAAGTTTAAGTTTATACTCATAGTCTGTATGCCCATTAAATGCAACTCAAAGAAGAGTTGAATCGAAGGAGAGGCCCTGTTATCAGCGCAAAATAGCAAATAGCTTGTTTACCGGAATTAATTTGGTCAATTATGACACTCTAATTAACACCCTTTAAGTACTGCATATAACAAAACCCTTCTGTGTGTGTGTGTGTGTGTGTGTTTGTAAGAGAATAGCCAACAGCTGTTGTAAAACATTCACACAGAAACACAGATGGACGAATATGTGAGAAGTGTAATATAAACGAGCTCAACCACATGATAAAATTCAACAACAATTCTGTGAGCAAAGATTTTGTTGTTGGCTTATTTTTTTTTTTTCTTCTTTTGCACAATTCATTGCAAATTGATTGAATTTTAATTAAATTAAAATATACTATGAGGTCGGCCATATATATCTACTATAGTTAGAAGCATTCTTTAGAGCCTCTCTATTTTGCCACTACTTACTTTACTTTCTTTGCTAAATGTAGAATGTTCTAAATACAATATTAAATTCGATTTTCTTGACATTATCAAGAATCAATTAAACTATGATGGTATTCGGAGGGAGATTTTTCTAATTTTGAATCTCAAAAACTCATCAATGACTTTTCAAATACTTATATTTCAATATTTCATTTTTTCGTTGGCATTGTTTTGGAGCCACAGTGATGGAAATGGGTTAAAGTAATCAAAAATGTTCCAAGTTAAGAACAATTATGTAAAAGTACCGATTATAAAAATATATCCATGCTTAATTGAGTCGAACTCAAGAAGGAATTATGTCGGTATGGAACAATGTAGGATTTTGTGATTTTGAGGATAAATGGCTCCATATCGAGGTAAAACTTATGGAACAATCGGTAACCCATAGCTTCTAAGGGGTCTTCTATGGAGCGCTTGAATGTTTAACCGGTCCTCATTAATTTTTTTCTGGTCAACATTTTTCCCCAAAGTTCTTACCTCCTAACTACACTGCTTGAGGGGCTTCCCCTATAAAATATAAATTATAAAATAAATATGTGGCACTTATAAGAACCGAAGGTCTCTTTGGCCGAGTTTCTATTTCAGTACTTTTGTGCATGTTAAATTTTGGACAGTATTAGAAGGGACTTACTTATTTTATATCGGTTCCGAACACCATAAACCTTGTGATATCACTTTTTTTTAGCTTTGTCACAGAGTTCTGGCTAATTGTTACTGCCGGAAGAATTGACAATTGCTTGCCGGCAGATGGGAATCGTACGAAAGAAACATCTTTTCGATATTAAATTTATGCTTCAGCCGGGAATTGAACCCCCATGACCTATAAAATATACTTTTCATTAAATTGCGCAACCAACGATATCAGAGTGTCCATAGAAAGATAAAATATATGACCAACCCCTATGAATTTTTATTATTCAACATTTTTCTGAACATATTTTCTTCCTACTTTTAGTCCGTAGAGAGGCTGTCCTTTAAAATTAACTTAAAAACAACTAAATCCCTGAATAATAATCCCATATAATATTTACCCTCTCCCTTTTCCACTCCTTTGGTAACCCATAGCTTCTAAGGGGTCTTCTATGGAGGGCTACAAAATTGTTATTTTCCTTAAGATTTGCTCCTTCTACCTTTGATGTACATTTTCGCAGTAACCAAAAAATTTTGATTTTATCTCAGACACCAAAGAGAACAATTTTTCGTGACAATATCTTCTGCTTTCGATGTTTTCCGACTTTTAGAGCTTTGAAAGTTCTCACATCGAGTGGATATCCATTCGACCGATTTTCGAAGAAGGTTGCAGTGAAACTTTGAGGTACACAATATCCAAAATATATTTCCAGTGTCCATGCCGCATTTCTTTAACATAGACTGACTATGACAACAAGATTTTTAAGATAGCTCTGTCATTATGAAGTCAAGTCGTTCGGTGTTTTTTTTTTTTTCTAAGAATACTATTGAAAGTAGTGAAGGCATAATTACAAAAGAACGTAGTATCATATTTCAAGTAGATATTTGTTGTAGATTTAATGTAGATATTATAGTAAAGAATTTCAACCCTTTATAATCCGTCCTAAATTACGTAAATAGCTTTCGAAAATTTTAATCTCACAAATTTGAACAATTCAACGCTTTTGTATGCATTTGTGGTTATGGGCAAATACCACAGATTTGTCGACAAATTCATTTAATCAATGCCATTACATGTTAGTATGCAATTTCTAATTGTTATTTTGTATTGTTTCTTATAATCAATGTGATCCATGTGAGTAAAGCAACATTTGTATTGCGAGCAACATGCGGCTATGCTGAATGTTTCATATTCTCAGACACATGTCAATGAAGATATGTATACATAAGAATACTATACTCATGTATACGTATTTATTTATAAGCAAATACACTATTGGAAAAATACCAGTGGTAAGCACAAATTTCTAGGACAGATTTGATCTAATATAGGCATATTCCAGAGGAAATTCCTAATATCAAAAACTATTAAATTTCTCTAATGTTCTTGTTTACCCGTTCGTTTACCAGGTAATGTATTGTAATTGAAATAAGTCACACACAACCTTTGCATCGATGAACTCTTCAGTGAATTATCACTTTTCCACTGGGATATATCATATACCTTTTACGTATGTATATTGTACATGTAAGTATATATGTAGACAATGGCAGGCAGTTGGATAACCGTAATGAGTTGTAATTATAACAGCGATTGCATTAAGTATAATGAACGTGTCGAATGCATCGATACATAAACTAATTGAAAGATATACATTACTAGTGATAATACACATAAGATAGTGATAGTATTAGTAAATTTATAATTGAATAATTCAGTATGTACATACGCTTTTGCTGGTGGTAACAAGTAATACTACTGTTTGGCTTTCATAGATGAATATCTACAATAAGAAGCTAAGATGTATTAAAGTATGATAAATAAATTTTGAAAATATTTATTGAATTTAAAATATAATCCAAAGTGTTGTTATGATGTCCACGCGATGTATTTTGGGTCACTGAATTTGAATCTGGGATTAGAACAATTGAATTTCGTTCCAAAACTCAAAAGAAAATTTTTTTTTTTAAGTTGAAACATTCTTTAAACTATCAAAAATCCATATCTAAGGGATTAATATTGCAAGTAATTTTTCCTCCCCAGCATTTTCTTGAACTTAGCCAACCGCTATTGCAAGCGTCTCTAGGGGTTGCGCTACAAAATTGATTTTTTATTTAATTTTCCCCCTACGCTTCCAGGATAGATAATGTAACATATATGAACGATATATAAACGATGTTCATTTCGTTTCGTTACTACCCAACAATTTCCTTGAACAGACTTAGTAACTATCTTCACTTCTTAGGGAGATTCCCCCCATATAAAATAAAGTTTTGAAACCTGAATATCGACAAATAACGAAATTTGGAGCGGTGAAGTGCGCGACAAATATTCATAACTTTTTCTGTGCCAACATTTCCCCCCGAACATATTTAACCGCGAATACCTGCTTATAGGGGACTTCTCTACAAATTGAATTGATAAACTCTTGTAAATCCACCATAATTGAATAGACATCGCTCTTATGGCAGTGAAATGTATGACCAACCGTATGACAAACCGTATGACCAACCGTATGACCAACCGTATGACAAACCGTATGACCAATATACAAAGTTGACCCATATTCCCACTCTATATGTTGGTTGGGATTTTTGCTTTTCAACATCATAAAATTAAGTTCCGTGACTTAACTATGAACTTTTGACTTTGAGGTGAACTTTTGTTATCAGAAAGTTGTTTCCTTGTTTCCTGATCCGCAAAGTCTAAATTCTAAAGAGATTATCTCAAATATTCAAATTATCTAGAGGCTTTAACCTTTTCCCTAGAACAATTGTTTTATTATGACAGATTTATTACAAGCTAACCGGCTCATAACGTCCTACTGCTGAAATTATATATCATTAGCGTTCATATGAAGCCACAGAACATGGTGGTAGTGTATTATCATAGCACTAAAGTGCTATTCATTGATTTTAACCGGCGTTATATTTAACGGAATACAAACCGATGACTTAAATAAGGTGGTACACAAACGGCTAATAGACAAGGTTCAAAGGACGTCTGCAGTGTTGACAACAGGTGCTCTAAGCACCACCCCGTCAAAAACACTCTACTCACTGTATTGCATCTACATCCTGTGGGTCTATTTGGCATGCAGATAGCGCTTTATCAGCAATTAGGCTAAATATGACTTCATAATGGTCTCAACCAGGATACGGACATTCCAAGAATCTGGTAGAGTGCACTACAATTCCGAATGCCATCGACTATACGACTCCCAGACCATGCTTTGACAATAGATTCTCAACCCATACATATACCCTCAAAGTAAGAATGGAATAGGGGTATTGTCAACGAAACTGGAGTTCAATCGGTAAAATTATACACAGATGGCTCCAAATTAGAGGGAAGGGTAGGAGGTAGCGTCTTTTCTGATTCCTTACGCGTTAAGCTTGCGTTCCGATTGCACGACTTTTGCAGGCTTGATTTACCGGCCAACGAGGCCAGAACGAGGAAGATGAGGAAACTGTTTACCACTTCCTCTGTAGATGCCCCGCCGTGGCACACAGAAGGCCCTATTGGGGGGTGCCTTTTTTACTGAGCTGGCACCCATGGATATCAGGGACATTGCTCTATTTATTAGGAAATTCCAATGGTTCCGTTTAACAGAGGGAACAGTATAGGAAGCATCATTGATGCACGGTAACAAAATGGGCCAATTTTTGGCTTAGGTGCCGCCCCTTAACCTAACCTAACCTAACCCGATGACTTTAACAACTCTACGTCAGAGTTAATTTTCATATATTTTATAGCATTCATTTCATTTAATTTCAACTTGCTTGTAATCCTTTTACCATTTATCAAAGTTGTCTTATTTTTCATTTATCTCTTGGTTTTTACATTTGCAAAACATTACAACTTATCACCTGCGTTTTCATAAAGCTTCTACGATACTTTTAGAGTTTCTTCTCATAAACATCTTACTCGAGTACTTTTTCACAGCTGTACAATTGTTTTGTCTTTTACACTTTTAATGCATAGTGAATTAAATTGGAATAATAATATACTATGCATTCACACTATGGTTGGCCAACAACAATAATGGCGCATACATTGCATCAAGTGCACTTACGAGAGAAATACCTTTACAACAAAAAGAAAGATAAAACCACAAAAAAAAGAAAAACAACTTTACAAACGTAAAACCGGAAAAGAAACAGAGATGTCTCTCTCGCTCGCTCGCTTTTAACAAATTTACCACTTTGCTGCCACAAAAATTGCATATTTTCGCAATTTAACAAACAAACAAATATACCAACCACAATGAAAAGATAGAATAAATAAATAAAGCAATAGAAGAAATACTAAATAAACAAACATGAAACCAGAAAAACCTCCAAGCACAAGTCCTTTAAGGAGAAAAGTCCATCAATTTGGTTGTCACTTCATTCATATACCGATCAACAAATAATTGTACATTGTAATGTGTAAAAAGGTGAATATTTCACAAGCTGAGAGGCGAATATACGAGTATGTATATTTGATAAATACAAAATTATATTTTAATTCAAAATGAGTTAAGTATCTAATAAATCCAACTGAGACATAGTGGAAGATTGCGACAAGAACTAAAAATAGAGGGAAAAAAATGTGATATCCGGTGGATTTGACTAGTCACATTATATGGATTTTGGATCGTGCTCGGATTTCCGCTCTCAGGTTTCTGTCTAAGCTAGAAAAATATAGCATTTTTTTTTTTTGGAAATTTTTTGAGGTTAGAATGAAATCGCACCATGAATTCGTATTTAGCGAACCAAAATTCATATAATCTGACTACTATGGTCCACCGGACATTACACTTTCTCTACTGTGGGACGGTTTAATCATTGGAAAACATCAGCTTATAAAGAAGTATTTGAAAATTTTGCAAAATTAAGTCTTCTTTCCAAAATTTGTAACAAAAAAAAAAAAAAGAAAACAGCAATATTTATGGGGGCATGGCAGTGGGCAAATTTTCTCCATACTGATAATCAGTTCTTTACCTACACTTCAAGCAGCGAATATTAAAGATGTTGATTTATTTGTACAATTTTTAAAATCGTTATTCTTATAAAAAGTGGGCGTGGCAATGGGTGAATTTTGTTTAAGTTAGCACAAAGATATTATGTACAATTAAAACGCATTTCTCTAATATTTCAAAATCCTGTATTTATTCTGCAATTTTTAAATTTGAATTGCATTGCATTGAAAGTGGGCGTGGCAGTGGGCGTATTTTGTTTAAACTCACAAATATATTTCATTTCTGCTTAAAAAGCGACTTAGTAGCTAATATCAAAGGTATTGGTTCAATTGTACAATTCTTTAAATAAGTATTTTTATGGAAAGTGGGCGTGGCAATTGATCGATTTTATCCAGATGCACACACAAAAAGAGATTACCTACAATTAAAAATAGTTTAGGTCATATTTGAAAGGTCTGCATTAATTTTTGCTATCTTTCAAATTAACATTTATGTGAAAAGTGGGTGTGGCAGTTAGCATATATTTTTGCTATTCGCACAAAAATTGATGGTCACCATTTAATAATCTTTTGTAGTAAATTTCTAAGGTTTGGTGGATTTTTTCAAAGTCCATACAAAAAAATGTCTGCACCCAAGAAACAATTTTATGAAATATCTATTGTTATTTTTTGCTATTGGTAGATATTTGTTTTTTATTCAGACAAAACTTGTTTTTCTTCACCTAGGAACCTTTGGTCGCAGATTTTAGAGACCTGAATTCGTTTTTCTTATTTTATATGAAAAGTGGGCGTGGCAATTAATAAATATTTTTCTATACTCTCATTTTATAGTTAAAAAAGCATTTGTGTCAAACATTCTCGCCCCTACATTTTGTTATTTATAACCATATCTTGCATGCAAAGCTCCCACTGTATGAACCGAAAATACTTAAGCGATTAAAAATATGTCAAAAATTAGAATAAGAAATTTTCTTCAGCATATTTTATACAATACTATATATATAATGTCTAATGTTTAAACTTAAAATTGTATAAATTTTATCAAGTTCTCCCAAATCATCATCATTTCCTGTATCTGCCACTAGAGCATAGAGCCTCAATAAAGCATTTCCAGCTGGTCCGGTTTTTTGCTAGTATTAATTCGTTCCACGATTTTCCGCATTCGTCGAATTCTTTTTGTTAGGATCTTCTCCATGTGGTCTTAGACCCCTCTTACGGCTACCTTGGGGGTTCCAATCAAAAGCGTGTCGGCAAACTTCTGTGGCATCTTTTCGCAATGTGTGACCTAACCATCTCCATTTTCCAGTTGGCATTTTTTTATATAGGTCGTCATTGCTGATGACATTCGGCCACCACACCCTGAGAATACGCCGCAAGCATCTGTTAAGAAAACTCTGAATCGTACCAGTTAGATGGTCGGTTACAAGCCAGTCCTCCCAAATGGTGGTCAAAATCTTATTTTTTTTTTTTTTTTGTATGAACATTTAGAATTTTTTGTAAAATTAAAGTCAATTATTTGTAAATTGTGTGTTGAACTTGGATTTTTTCGATATTAAAATTAGATTCAATAATTTTCGAAATTAAAATTAGGTGCAATAATCATTTTTAGAAACTAATTTTCATTTGAGCCGATTATATGTTTCTTCGCAATCAGGAGAAATAAAAAATAAAGTGATGAACTCCATGCCATTTTATTGTCAAATCACTCTTTTAATGTTTTGAAGTCTCTGGGATGAGATGTTGGATTTTTTACCATTTTTAGTCTGAGCATTTGTGGAAAGGTGACACTGTGCACTGACCCTGTCATCTACTTAACCTCAAATATGTGTTGCTATGAATATTTGAGATATTTCTTCTGCTACTTATTACAAAAGCTAACTCATCTTCTCTCCATTTCTCTCTCACTCGCTCTCTCTCTCACTCACTCACTCTCTCTCGCAATGTTGTCATCCATTATCTCGCACAATAGTCTATTTGTCTCTCTGTCACTCTTCGTGTGGATTCTATTATTCGAATAAAATTGATAGCAACAAAAATAACAAAAATATATATTATAACTGTTACATGCTTAGAAAGGTGTCTGCGTTGGAAGAGTGTTAAATTTAATTGCTACTTGTCAGGTTAATGTATTTTTCAAACATTATAAAATACCAAGCAATCAGCTTATATATAGGTTTGATCATCTTAAGGAATAACAAAAAGAATATGCAAAATGCAAATTTTCTTTCTACACCACAAAAGAAAAAAGAAAATCTCTTATGGAAGAGAAAAATCCTAGATTAAGCCAACATCAATGTCAGCGTCACCATCGTCACCGCCGTTGTTTGCATGTCTGACTTTGTATTCTCAAAAGGCATTAACCAAGTATTTGAAGCGGAAAAAAAAGAAGAATTGTAATGCGACAGAAAAGTAGAAGAACAAAAAACAAAAAAAAAAAAAGAAATAGTAATAATAAATTATAAAAAGTGTCTGGTGTGAGGTGAGGTGAGGTGAGGTGAGATGAAATGAATACACAAACTTCTACTACTATTGTGCAACAACATAGCGTTGCATAGCGTCTTTTGTAACATTTTATGCAATCTCGTATTTGTACGTGCTATTATTTGCCATGCAAAACGGAACTACACACAAACATAACAAAAAGGCACGTGACAGCATAGCATAGTGAGTGCCGAAAAGTGATTCAAGCAAGCATAAGTAAATATTTGAGTGTGCATTTATACATACTTACATATTTATTTGGATTTATTCTTTCTGAGATATAGTCATTTGTACAAAATAAAAATATTAGAAAATGTTTATAAAAGCGAATATAAATATAAATCGCATTAAAATAAATTCTACCTACATACATGCATATCCAAATAGAATTTAAATAATTTGATTAAGCGATTATAACAAAGAATATATGTAAAAAGTGTATAGATGGCATATTTCATTTTGTTAAAAATACTATAAGAATATCAGCTAGGGGACAGACAGTCGTTAGGATAGAGCACTTGCATAGTGGAAGCAATTTAAACAGATGCCAGACCCATAAGATAATAATTCATCTCACCAAAATGTTTACTAGACCATGCGCTTAGTTTTGGAATCAGCTTTGCAACATCCATCTACCTCTAAATTCGTTATGCCACATCTTGTGGATTTATTTATATATTATTTTGTACACATTTACGGCGACAGCCCATTTTTGTTGCAGTTCCCATCTAATTTGTCGCTCCAAGTTTACAGGCACCGTTCCGCTAATCACTATGCCAACCTCTGTTCTTCCCTTCGTGAACTTTAAGCTGTCATTCTTAACTAGCCATTTTCTTGTTGTCAGCATAACCTACATTAGCTTAGCATTTCCAATATTTCATTGTATTTTATGTTACAGAAATTTAACATTGCGATTGATCTCTAAGCGACCCCAGACCCACCTCGGATGTTATCTGTAAGCATCTAAGTAAGCCTTTGAAATTTGCTAGAAATCTTTCCCACTTGAGAATAAAATATTTTTTGGTGTTACAGGTGAAAATAAGTTACATAAAGGGTTTCCTGTTAAGAACGATAGAATTTGAAATTAAAAAAAAAAAAAACACGGAAAATTTTAGCAAAATTTGATAAGTTTTGCTGTTAATAAAAAAAAATATCGTTCTTGCATCGGTTTATACGGTGACTCCAATTTTCGATGACTCTGTGCAGCATTCCGAGTTGTATGGAGGCTTCAATCTAGTCAATAATTTTAGATTGGTTGGCGTAAACCTGTGATTCAGGATACACCCCCACAGCAAATAGTCCAGTGGCGTTAAATCACACTATCTTGGTGGCCAGTTGTTGGGGCCATATCTTGAAATTATCGAGTCACTGAATTTTATGCGCAAAAGATTCATCGTATTGCCGGTTGTATGGCATGTTGCACAGTCTTATTGAAAATAAATGTCATCCGATTTGATTTCATCGATTTCCGGAAAAAAAAAACGATTAACATGCTCCGATAACGTTCGCTATTCACAGTCCTTTTGCGATTTTAAAAAAATATGTTGACGATTTTCAAACGTTGTGATAACGTGAATTTATTCATGATGAAATGGCAAGCTTTACTGAACACAAATGACAACCATCAAATGTCAAATCAAATTAAAAATCAAATATGGCATCCGTAAGCTGTCAAAATCCTATAATCCCAATTGTGTGTTTCTCAGTAGTAGGAGTACTCAAAATGAATTTTGAGTAATTCATTAGGAGATTTTCACAGAAAACAACAACAACAACAATTAAAATCGTAAATAAAGTTAGGTTAAATCGATTCAACTACAAGAGAGGGCCACATATGAAACCTCCTGGTTCGCCAATGATACCAAAGTGACTAGGCGCTAGTTACGAGATGAAGATTTTTTTTTTTTATCATCGAGAAATTCAGTAATACTCTCTTACTTGCTGACAGTTACAAAATATTAGTAGATGGTCCAGGGTTTCGTTTGCATCTACTTTTTCTTGGACCACCTTTATATGTCGTCTTCACGAAGAGTCATTTTGTGATAGTGCGATGCCATAAGACAGCGTCCAAACAATGTGTCTGCATTTTGTTTTATATGAAAAATTGTAAGTAGAAATATAACCAATTTTGAATGTGCCGTATATAATATCATTCCTATGGGCAGTCTTGTGTCTTAGCATCCAATATATCCATAGTTAACTGCCTGTGGATAATCGTTCCATTGTTTTCTCATAGAGTGATACATTTTTAGATGTAAAACTCAGATGTGCTTTAATTGTCGCTTGACTATCTAGAGATTTACGTAGAGATTTACGTGGTTTGATCTAGCAGCTGTTTTAGTCAGAGCTGCTGGAGCTCTGCTGCCATTCTAAAAAACCATTCTAACCGCATAGAATTTTATTTGAAAGACTGTTCAATATTTTGACTGAGTTTGTTTAACTGAGTTATGCTCAATTTAAAGCATCCCAGAACCCCAGCGCCAATGCGTTCCGTCATGTTTGTATTATCTGTTGTGTTGTGTGCTGGTGTTGTGCCTGGGTTCTAAGCCTTTGTGCAAGCTATCTACTTCTTTAAGGTGCATTATCTTTTTACCAAAGATTCGCTAAGAAATCATGTAGTCAGATTCTGGTTGGCTGAGTGATGAAAGGTAGAGCAGTGTCCACAAGATAAGCAATTGTGGTTGGTGCAACCATCATCGACGCTCCGGTTACACTTCGTGAGCCGTTGTACTATTTCCATGGTTGGGTAGGTAGCTTAAGATAGATAAATAAGATAATTTTAACTAAGACGAACAAGTTAACATTGTGCCTACACTGCTGTTGTATAATATATTCTCTCAAAAATACTCGAACACAAAAAGAAAGAAATGAATCCCATATGAAAAATGATGTACATATAATTGGAAAAAAAAATCAAAATGATTTATGTACAAATAAAAATGCAAATCAAAATTAAGATAATGGGAATTATGAAAAAAATATGAATTGTACAATAAATATAAGGACTGATAATTTGCCATATTGTTTTGTGTAATGGAAGATGCTTAAAGATTGATGAATTTGTTGAAAATTATCCATTAATATTTTTTAATTTTTTTTTTTTATAACAAAAAAAACAAAAAATATGAAATATTAAAAATATATGATTGTCTTATAATTTTCACAGTCACATCAAATAAATTAAATTATTGCAAGAAATAACAAATCAGGCATAGATTGAAAGAGGAAATAATAATAATGTTGAAATAAATAATCATTTTACACATACACACACATCAATACATTCAATTATGTATGGATTTAATTTTTAGCTCTTAACCCTTCTCATACCTATTATTTGGAGTGAATTATTTCACAAAATTGAAAATCAATCACATTACAAATGGCTTTCTATTAAATTAAAAAAATTTTGCACACATTCACAAAGGCATATATACATACATTAGAGCAGGTCAAATTAGTATTACAAAAAAAAAAAAATCGTATTACAAATAAAAATTATTCATAATAATAATTTGAGCAAATACATACATACATTCTGTCAAATAAGTACCCGGAAATTTGAAATAAAACACAAACAACTTATCAATCATCTAAATTTATTATATCCCTTTCAAAATAGGCCCCTTCTGAGGCAATACACTTCTTCCAACGAACAATCCAATCATCGAAACACTTTTTAAAGCTATATTCCGGGATGGCCTTCAGTTCTCGTTGCGAATTAGTTTTGATGTCTTCAATACTCTCAAAACGGGTTCCACGAAGTGGTAATTTGAGTTTTGGAGTACGGTGGTTGTTCGATGATATTTGTTGAATTTTTGTTCAAAAACTCGTTCACAATGATCGCTTTGTGCGCTGGTGCATTATCGTGGTGCAAAATCCAATTGTTGTTCCGTCACAAATCTGGTCTTTTGCGACGAACATTCTCTCTCAAACGCCTCATAATGCCAAGATAATATTCTTTATTGACGGTTTGGCCCTCCGGTAAGAATTCCGAATGAACAACACCACGAATATCGAAGAAAACGGTCAGCATCACCTTGATTTTCGATTTGCTTTGGAGCGGTTTTTTCGGTTTCGGCTCATTTTTGGCGCGCCATTCCGATGATTGTTGACTTGTTTGCATGTCGTACTCGAAAACCCATGTCTCGTCACCAGTTATGATGCGTTCGATGAACGTTGGATCGGAATTTACGCGTTCAAGCATGTCTTCAGCCACCTTACTGCGATTCACTTTTTGAAGAAAATTCAGATCTTTTGGCACCAATCGCGCTGCGACTTTCCGCATACCCAAAACATCAACCAAAATATGACGAGCGGTCTCATGAGACATGTTCATTTCTTGGGCTATCACTCGCAAACTATAATGACGATTTTCGAGCACCATTTCCTTTGTTTTGTCGACGTTTTCTTCAGTTGAAGAGGTCGAAGGCCGTCCTGAACGTGGCAAATCGTTCACTTCTTCTCGCCCCTCTTTGAACGATTTATACCAATCGTAAACTTGAGTTTTCGACATGGTTGAATCACCAAATGTTTTTTTTTTTTCAACATTTCCAACGTTTTGGCACAAGAAATTTCGTTTGAAACACAAAATTTCACACAAACTCTTTGTTCGATATTTTTATCCATAGTAAAAATCGCAACGCACACAAAAGGTTGACTTGTTCCTAATGACGCCGTAACCTGACGCCAACTTGGGAAAAAAAATTTTTTGAAATATTCTCAGAGGGAAAATTAAAAATGAGAATTTCCGAGTACTTATTTGACAGAATGTATACTTGAAATCACGGATAGATTTTATTTAAAATTTTTTCTTTCGATAAACGATTTGTGGGTAAAAAAAATTCGTCCAGCCCTAATTTACATATACTTTCTATAGCTTTAGATTTTAATGGTTAATAATCCAATATCATTCGTACACATTCAATAGACTAATTGTTACTATTTCTTCTGTTCGCCTATGCATAAGACTTGATGGAGCATCATTCAAATATGAATGTGATGTTGAATTTTTCATGCCTACGAGTATACAGCATATATGTATATTGTATGTATTTGTGTGTGTGTTTTATGTGTATTAGTAATTTGCTTTTGTTGTTTGTTTTTTTATTATTGGCACAAAAAAAGCGCGCGGCTGGTGCTCCATTGTAGACCAATTTAAACACTAACATTATACAAAGTACAAAATACACATATTCAGTAGAAGTTATACTCATACGTATAATATCAATTGGTTGTATGATATATACCTATCTCTAAGTACTTACTTATGTGGCCATTCGATACTCGCCGCAAACGCAAATAGGTCCAAAGATCTTGCATAGGACTTTTCTCTCGAAACCCTCGAGCATTCTCTCATCTGAGCTGGAAATTGTCGAAGCTTCGGCGCCATATGTAAGGGCAGGCATGATGAGAGACTTGTAGTTTTCGTTCTTCGAGATAGGGCTCGACTTCTCAATTGCTTACTTAGCCCAAAGTAGCACCTGTTAGCGAGAGTGATCCTTCGGAATATCTGCAGGTTGGCGTCATTACTGGTGCTATTGCTGTTTCCAAGATAGATAAAGTTCTTCACTACTCCAAAAGCGTACTTATCAACACAGTGTAGTAGTCGTGGTTAATTGTAGCTTGGTTTGACACACGACACCAAACTGATATGACAAAATGCTTGGCTGAATTTTTATATTTTTTTTAATTTTGTTATTTTTCTTTCAATATTAAATGATAACCTATTGGTGGTTTCCAAGATGTTCCTTTGTTCTTCAACTTTACGGTGCTAAAACAAAAACCCTTTTGTTAACATTTCTTGACTTCAGCTCAAATGGAACCCAATTTATTTGGTTTTGAATTATTTAAACGATTTTAAACGATATAAAATTTGCTTGTTGAGTTACTTCTAAGTTAAATTCAAGCTCTTCTTGAATTTGACACAAATCTTCCTCTAAAAATGGTTCCAATTCCGCATTTTGTCTTCGACGTCAAACCCGTCATTCTTAAACATTTGACGGGGGCATATTTCCAGATTCCAGAAAACCGTGTAAATACTCTGAAGGAATGTCAAAAGACGCGCAAGTCAATACAATTCATATTGACAGAATGCTGCCATGGATACGATGAACTTGTCAGCAAGATAATATATATATTTTTTGGTCTCTATATAGTAATGGAATGTATGCCGGAAGAACGGACTTTCGATGACAGGTCAAATTAATGTACAATTTCAACACTTTTGGCATTTGCAACGGACACCAACCGATTTTGTTCGATGTTGGCCGAAGGGAGAATGCTTCGTCAGTCGTTTTAGTTCTTCATTCACTTGAACAAGTTATTAATTGCAAAAACAGTCAGGTAACCCAGTACAAGGTCACCTCAACAGAGATTAGGTCTTTCTCTTCCAAATGGTTCCAAATATAATCTCTTCATGACTTTAATATGTTCTTCCATTTTCGCGAATATATTCTTCGCTTTTAGTGTATTTTAATGGATTCTTGGTATTCGTCGGTTTAAATTGACCTATCGAAGTCCCATTACTTCAGCTATATTCTGTTGTTTCCGATGTCAAAACATTCTGAGGATTGTTATTTCTTTTAACCAATTTTGAGCAACCTCTTTATAAACGATTTATTTCTACGTTTTTTTTTTTTTTTTTTTTTGTTTGAAAAATTGTGAACCCAAAATTCAAGCACTTTTGTGCTAGAGCCACACATTAAGGCAATTATTAAGGAACGCTGACCAGTAAAGACATTTTTTACCGGACGCGGTTTTAATGTGAGGTCAACCACAGTTTTTTTTTTTTTTCAACTTTAGGTTAGGTTTGCTTGGCTGATCTATAAGATCTCACGTAGACCAATACCGTTCCACATTGTGTTATCAAGTGAAGTGTTACCTTTGTGATCTGCAATGGTTTCCAGGGTTGGAAAAGACGCCGATCCAAGGTAGTTGAAGCGTGATCTGCAGAGGGCTGGACAGTGACAAAGTAGGAGCTCTAAGGACGCCCTAGCATTGACCTTGTTGCATGTTGTACATGCATCGTTTTGTACCAGGGCAATTTTTGCAGCGTAAGACGGAGTAAGGCATACAATCCCCTCTTGCGAAGCATGATTTTTGCAGTCTTGCAGGAGGTTAATTCCTGCCATAAGGACTCCGCTTCCTGAATTATTGCTACGTCAATCTCTGTTTTCAACGTGGAAAGTGGAGGATGTAACGAGCTGGCCTCCGACAGGCTTGCGCCAGCTTTGGCAAGTGTATCCACTTTTTCACTCCCCTCAATTCCCTTATGTCACGGAAACAAACTAATTTTTCAAATCTAATGCTAATGTGCACCAATCACTTGAACTAGAAGGTTCATCATCTCAAAAAGCTCAGGAAGAATTAAGAAGAAGAAGAAGAAGAAGAAGAAGAAGACCACGAATTATAAGTCGGTATTTATTTTCACCAAGGTTCGGTATATATCAGACAGTCTTAGGCAAATATGTAAATATATAGAGATATTTTGTTTCAAAATGTAATTTAATACGTAACATCGGCCGCCCCGGTAACAGTTATCATCATCACCACCACCATTACCTTTTACTATTCAACAACAGCAGCAGCAGCAACAACAACAACATTAAAATGCCAACAAGAAAGACAATTTATGAAACAAAAATGTCTACACCAACATAAACACACACACACACACACACATACACATCTATTTATGTATGTTTAATACAAAACTCATACATACATACGAGTATGCAAGTATGTTGGTTGGTTGGTTGGTTGGTTGGTTGGTTGGTTGGTATGCATGTGTAGCACATTGAAGTGGAAGTTAATTTATAGCGGTTAATATTTCATTGTATGACCTTCAAAAGCAACTAAAATATATTCGTACATACATAAGTATGTATGTAGCTCTCATGTGCTCATGTGTGCATACGAGTATATATATGTGGTAGTGTTACCAGATATACACGAACAAAAACAACAATTTTGTGTACATAAGTGCGTATGTTTACTTGTTTATGTTTCTGGTTGCCATTAAGAATTTTTTGTTCATTACTATTTTTTTTTTTTTTTTTTTGTTAGCTTTTGTTTTTGCCTTTTTATGCTCTTTCTTGGTTTTCATATTTTCTGGGATGCTTTATGATAATTTCAAGGGATGTGTCATTTATGAAATATGTAGGTACCTGTATAGGTACCAGCATGGTATATGCATACTTCTACAGAGACTATGCTGAATTTTAAAGGAATATGCAGGCATCTTTAAGAATGAGACTTGGTAAGGTATATATCGGTAATAATTTATTAGTAAAAGCACAAGTTGTAAATTTCTTTTCAACTTCGATGCATATTGGGCTGTACCTTAGCTCTATGATTAAGTGGGAATGAATTTTAGAAACTAAACTCGCTGGATTGCTGCTTTTGTATTACATCAGAGGGTCGGGCAAATCAACCTGCAAAAATATTGAAATTAAGATGTGCAGTCTTGCAACCATTTCGATTTGAGAAAAACTACAAAATGAAATCGCTTTGTCCCAACAGTATTGGAAGAGAAGCGCGGTGATATCACAATGGGCCTTTCTGGCCTAAATGTGTCCTCTCAGAAAGAGGACAGCCACATAAGCTAACCTAACCTAAACTAAGCAAAATATGCTTTAATAGCTTGTCTCATTATTTAATATTCGCTGTGTGAATTAGTAACCGGCCTTTTATGTTAGATGGCGTCACACGTAAGCGCGATGTCGTACTTCATTGTCCGAAATGTCATTTTAAATGTCTATTCACTTGCTGTCAAAATTAGTCAAAAGTTTTCAATTTGGTTGTGCGCAATTTGTTGTGGGAAATTTTAAAAATTACCGAAAAAAATTGCGGGAAGTTTTATTAAGTTAAATTTTTTTTGCAAAGAAAAGTGCCGCTGAAATTCAACGTTTGCTTGTGGAATTGTATGCCGACATTTCTGTATCCAATACACAGTGTAAGGAGTAATTTGTGCGCTTCAAAAATTGTGATTTTGATAACAAATACAAAGAACGCTCTAGACAGCTGAAAAACTTTGAAGACGAGTATTTGGAGACATACCTCGACCAAGACCTAGTCAAATCACTACGGAAGAGTTGTACCGACAACACATGATGAGCGGTTGAAGAGAGCAATGATTGAAAAAACGGCCGAAATATGCGATCAGACACGAGTCGGTAATATTTCACCAAAAACTCAAAAACTATCTTGCTAAAAGCGGATGGGAAATTTTACCTCAACCGCCTTATAGAACAGACCTGGCGCCTTCAGATTTTCACTTGTTCCGATCAATGCAGAATGCCTTTAATTGACTACGCTTCGCTTCAGTCATCGGAATCGAAAATTGGTTCGATGCATTTTTCGCCACCAAGCCGGCAAAGTTCTTTTGGGATGTAATCAAAAAAATTGCCAAAAAAGATGGGACAATGTCATAGTTGCTGATGGACGCCACTACTTTGAATGACATATTTTTTACAGAATTCTTAATTATATAATAATTGATTTTGAGCACTAATAAAGGCCAATTACTAATTCATACATCCAATAGTTATTTTTCACCTTTAAAGGTGTAATATGTAATTCCACCTCATTAATTTTTCCTCCTTAAGATTTTTCCCGGGGCATACTTACTATCCCCATCCCTGGGAGGGGTTCTCCCACAAAATTGAGGTTTTTGTAAAATTTGTTTTCATTATTCTTCCCTGCTATCGGTGCCCTGGGTGCCGTAGCTCAGTGGTTGGTGGTTAGCCTTCTGATCTATAGGTTGTGGGTTCAATCTCCCGCTGAAGCATAAATATACGATAATAGAGAAGATTATTCTTTCGGATGGTGCCCACCTTTCGGCAAGTAATTGACAAATTTTCCGGCAGTAACAATTTGCCATGAAAAATGCTCCTTAAATGCTCTGTGACAAAGCTCAGAAAATGTGATCTTACAAGGATTCTGCTATTTGGAGCCGGCTACTATAAGTAGGTCCCTTCTAATACTGGAAGAGAAGCTCGGTGTCATCACAATGGGCCTTTCTGACCTCTGAGAGAGGGCAGCCACAATAACCTAACCTAACCATCTTTCCCTAGCGGTGTCAAACGTATGTCTAACGTATGTCTAACTCTCACTCCCTTTGTTTTTATAACATTTACCCGAAACATACTTGGCACATATTTTCACTTCCATACAAAAATCGAATTTTTATGAAATAACCTTCACTCTCTTCAATTGTGCCCCCGAAGGGATAACGTTTGAGATCGACTTCTTTAATTTTTTTTCATCATAACTTTTTCTATAAACATACTTAGGCTCTTTCTCTATCTTTTTAGGCGGCGCCCAAATAAAATGAACTCAAAAACATCAGAAAATCGTCAGACAACTCCATATCTGCCCAGAAAATCTATCTAGAAAGGTGAACTGTGTTTTCTTCAATTTTTTTCTCCTCTATACTATCTTCTATTCCATACAGCCATACAAAATTAATACAACAGATCAACAAATGACACCTTAGCTGTCTAAGAATTGCCTCTATAAGAATGAAATGTAAGTTGGACCCCCATTAGTCTTTCCTTCCCAATTTTTTTTGCCGAACATACCTATCTTCTGTCTGCGCTCCTTAAGATGGCTTCCCCACAAAATTTATATTTATGTTATTAAATTGACTCCCACCTCTTCAAAGGTACTCCCAAGGAGGTAAAAAATATTTTTCATGAATCCCCAAATTGATGAGAGATTCCCTAAACACAAACTCTTCCATTTCGTATGGTTGATACTCATCGCAAATGGGCTCTGATAAAGTAAAGAACAAATTATTTTCTGTCCTCGGCACAACATGTTTTTATATAGTACACTTTATAGCACCTATGACGCTTATATGCTTTAGAAGAGACCGACTTATACCAAGCAGTTCAGAAGGGCAGAACCTTTATGACATCACTTATTCCGAGTATTGCCACAGAGCCTTGTTTGAATCGATTTTCATATCAAATTGTTACTGCCAGAAGAATTACCAAATCGCCTGTCGACAGGAGAGCAGCGCTCGAAAGAAAAATCTTTTCGGTATTAGAGTTCCCCACAGCCGAACGTCGATTATACGACATGCTACTCAGAAAGTCAATGGACAGGTAATCACTGGTCTACGATATTTTTAAATACTATAATTTCGAAACTATATTCCACCACTTCGAGTCTCGAAAATACTGGGTCAGCAACATACTCAAAAGTAGACGAATCCAGAGAGAAGAGGCGGACTGATGGTGCGTTCAGACATTGTATAAAAATACATTTTAACTTTTGGTTGCAATTTCATTATAAATTTAATCAATTTTTGTCAATTTTATCATATGAAATATAAGTGATATTCGGTGATTTTTCAAAGGTGAAATTATGTTCACCTCTTCTATTGTTCGTATGTGAGAGAATATCAATGAACATAGAGATAATGAAACTATAGAATGTTGTGTGTCTGTCGCCTCTTTCTCACTCTCTCTCTCTATTCGTCTCTTTTTATATATAATTTTATCAAATACAAATTAGTAATAGTGTTGTGAGTATATGAAAATGTTTTTGACAAATGAATAAGTTAAGAGGATTAGATTTTAAGCATAATATATACAATATATGTATTCATATCGTGGTCAAAATTTAATTAAAATATTCGAGTGAACCAAAATTGTATGCTGATAATTAAAATTTAATTTAAATCAAAAAATCAAGTCATTTGAATCAAGCTTGCCATATCTTTCATATGTGAAATTTGATTTTCGAGTTCGAAATTCATAATTTTGAAAATAAATTTGTGTTTTGTTTCTCTTCAAGACCAAAAAATGAGATGACTATATATATTTAATAAAAATTATTACTAAATCTATTAAAATATTTAGATGAATCAAAATTTTAGTGCTCGAAACTGCACGATTGAAGCAACTTTACTTTTTCGAACCACTCTAATATATTTCTCTATATAAACATATGGGAATTTCCAGGATTACAGACGCTATATTTGTATGATAAAATTACTTTCATAGTTTGTATATTGTTTTATATTGGCTGAAATAGCTTGAAATCAAGAAATCGATCGTGCCAAATTTATCAGCTAAATTTTGGGGTGCTCTAAATAGTTTTCATTGATTTTGAGCAAATATTAAAATAAATGTTTTTTATATATCAAATGAATTGTATAAAAGCAAATATTTGCCATTTTGATCAATGACCTTTCACCATTTTTCTGATAAAGCCGATATTGCATCACTTTAGAACTTCTGGGTTCTCTGAGCGAAAAACTGGTTCAAGTACATTGTGCAAGGGTCTATCGAAATCAATTGTGTATTATTAAGAGAGTCCTCCAAAGACCCAAATCCAAATGTGTGCAAGGTTCAGACTAACGATGGATACTTCAGAACTTCTGAGGCAAGCTTTCTCATTTTCAGATGGGTCATCAAAAATGTGTGTGGTCTGGGGATGTCTTTACAGCACACAACGCCCTTTCTGTTGAAGTGGGTCCTCCAAAGTCAGTGCAGCATTCTCAGAGTTGGAAAGAGAGTCGCGTCGGATGGGTCTTACGGTGAACGAGGGCAAGACGAACTATCTAGTGTCAACAAACAAAGAGTCCCGGCGTCTTGGACAGCACGTCATTGTTGACAACTACGCTTTTGAAGTAGTAAGGGACTTTGTCTATCTTGGAACCAGCATTAACAGCAGTAATGACGTCAGCTTGGAGATCATGCGTAGGATAACTCTTGCTAACAGGTGTTACTTTGGACTGAGTAAGCAATTGAGAAATCAAGCCCTCTCTCGAAGAATGAAAACTACACTCTATAAGTCTCTCATCATGCCTGTCCTAACATATGGCGCTGAAGCCTGGACAATTTCCACTTCGGATGAGCGAACGCTTGGTGTTTTCGAGAGAAAAGTCCTACGCAAGATCTTTGGACCTATTTGCGTTGGTGGCGAGTACCGAATAAAGTACAACCATGAGCTGTACGAGCTGTATGCCGATATTGACATAGTAAAGCGCATCAAAATCCAGTGGCTGCGCTGTCTAGGTCATGTCGAGCGAATGGAATAACACGCTCCAGCTAAGATGGTGTAATATTCGGAACCCGCTGGAGGACGACGCAGAAGAGGAAGACCTAACCTCCGGTGGAAAGACCAAGTACTGGAGAACCTGACGGCGCTTGGAATTTCTAACTGGCTCCAGCTAGCGTAGAACAGAGATGGCTGGCGAAGCATGTTATTTTCGGCCTAAATCGATATTCGTTTGTTATGGCCACATAAGACAAGAAGAAACTTGTTCATTATTAATTTATGGGGTACCCTAAATTCGAGCTTCCTTTTGTATCCAATGTAGATGTGAAAAATTTAATATCGAGAAGATATTTCTTTCGAACGGAGCTCATCTGTCGGTCGAGTAACACTTTGCCATGAAAATGCTTCTTAAAGAGCTCTGTGACAAAGCTCAGAAAAAGTGATGGTACAAGGATTCTGCCATTCGGAAGCGGCCAATATTAAAGCAAATTGCCTGTCAATTTGCAATTCTTTAATTTTTTAAATAATTTTTTATTAACTTTTTCTTGGAAATTCCTACATGACTATATATGCAAGCATCCAATGAATATTTTAGGTACAACATTTCCATTTTCACATCACATCTTTTTGATTCATAAACTGAATCAACTGTCAATGCTATCTATGTACTTTCAAATTGATGTAAATATATTTTATGGTTTGTCAATATTTTTAATTAAATTCTATACTTGCAAAAAAAAAAAAAAAAAAATAAGTTTAAAAATTATATTTCAAATAATTTTATGGTTTTATAAAGAGACATGTTGTATATAAATGCGAGTATCATAATATTCTAATTAACCACATTTTGACTTTTTAAAGTAGCTTTAAAAAGAGGGAAATAAAAACAACATCAAAGCAGACTGATTTGGTGTCTTACAAAAGCAAAGCTAATCTGATTAAGCTAATGCATAATGTGGATGAAAGAATTAAATTATGCCTCAAGAAACTTTCGTTTTTTTTTTATTGAAAATTATATGAAATTTATTTTAAATAAAATTTAAATGAAATTTTTTTTTATGAATATAAATAAAATGAATTAATTCTTGATGACCACATATATTGTAGTTTCATTTGAGTAAGTACTCGTAAGTAATCTAATCGATGGTCGATGGTTGTATGCTCTTTCCAATATACCACTTGAATCATGTCAAATTGATCGGCACAGTGTCGAATAATGAATTCAATGTTTGTATAAAAGCATCAATATTGCACATTAGAATATATGCAATAAAATGAATGAATGAATGCTTTAACAATCACATTTTAAATCGTATGTTTTCTCAATGTCTTTTCCTGCTGGTGCTGTTGCGATGGACATGCAAGTTTCATTGGGTTGCATATACACACCAATTCCGCAAACCTAATAGGGACTACTTCATATACTAACCCATATGTAACTACAGTTAGTGTGAAATTTTTCTCAGGTTTCAACATGTTGCATCATTGCATCTACTTCTAATTGCAACATCTTCGATGTGGCATGTAAATTTAGAACCAATTGTCATACAATTTATTTAATTGATATAATTTTCTCAAGTTTGATCATGTTGCAACATTGCATCTACTTGTAGTTGCCACATGTTCGATGTTGTATATACGAAAATTGGAAATTAGAATTAATTTTAATACAATTGTCATATAATTTAGATAGTTTCCTTAGGTTTGATATTCACGTATCATTCCCTCTTCTTCTAGTTGCAACATGTTCGATGTTGCATATACGAAAATGGGAAATTTGAATTAATTTTAATACAATTGTCATATAATTTAGATAGTTTTCTTAGGATTGATCTTCACGTATCATTCCGTCTTCTTCTAGTTGCAACAAGTTCGATGTTGCGTATACGAAAATGTCATATAATTTAGATAATTTTCTCTGGTGGATCTACATGTGTCATTTGCTCTTGTTTTAGTTGCAACATGTTCGATGTTGCATATACAAAAATGTGAATTTAGAATTAATGTTTATACAATAGTCATATAATTTATAAAATTTTCTCTGGTTTGATCATAACGTAACATTCCCTCTTCTGCTAGTTGCAACATGTTTGAGATTACATATACGAAAATGTAAATTTAGAATTAATTTGCATACAATTGTCATATAATTTAGATAATTTTCTTTGGATTGATCACTACGGATTATTCTCTCTTTTTCTAGTTGCAACATGTTCGATGTTGCATATACGAAAATGTGAATTTAGAATTAAGTTTCATACAATTGTCATATAATTTATATAATTTTCTTAGGTTTGATCTTCACGTATCATTTCCTCTTCTTCTAGTTGCAACATGTTCGATGTTGCATATACGAAAATGTGAATTGCGAATCAATTATAATACAATTTTATTGATTTAAACGAATTTCTCTGATTTGATCAGGTTGGATCAATTCATCTCATACTATTGTAGTTGCAACATGTCCTAGATTGCAAATATGGGAGTGCTAATTTTCATACAATTTATTTAATTTATGTAATTTTCAAATTTTATAAAATTGGATAGTTCCGTTTAGTAATGTTGCAACATGTTCGATGTTGGGTAAATGGAAAATTGTATTTAGAACCTTCTATATAATTTCCTAGAGGGCATATACTCGTACCTACATTTATATACCTGAATGCCCGTATGTAGTCGAGTCACGTTTACATGCAACTGTGATTCAAAAAAATATAAAAGGAAAAAATAAAAAAATAACTGGCAGATCTATGCCAGATTTTCAAATTGTTTTCATCTTTTAGCTGTTTTACATCGTGTCGATGAACAGAATGATGATGATGATGATATGAGCTTTTGGATAGTATTTTTAGTTTTGGGTTTTAGTACTGCAGTTACCGCATGAGTGGCATATATCTGGATGTATATGTATTGATTTTTTATTTTTTTTTTGGCTCTCACTGTCCAATATACATGCATAACTTCTATTGTTGCACTTTTTTAGGTATCAAATCCAGTATTAGACATTGTACTGTCCTGTGATATGGTACATACTATTTTGGAAATTTCAGTAAAAATTTAAATTGATCCAATACATGGCAAAATATGTAAGTAAAATTTATCAAATACATTAAGGTGGGCTAAGTTGTATGGAGCAAAATTTTGACTATCTAACCTCAGAGGAAAACATAAAATTTGGATCATTTCAGGAGAAATGTTAAAATGAAAATGTGATGAAAAACTAATGGAGATCGATCATATAGAGGCCATTTCTGGCAGCTATTTTCGATTTCCATGTGTTTTTGCGTTTATTTTGTATGGAAATCCCCTTAGGGGGTAGGAATATTTGAAAGAAATGTTAGAGAGTTAAAATTATTGGTGCTTTCCATAGAGTTTAGCACTGTAGAGGAGATTCCTGGGAAGCTATATGAGCAAAACACCTGAAAATCGACAAATAATCCCAGGAATCACTCCTAGAGCACTATTAGGTATGATTGACCCCCATTGTTTCCCAAGAATGGACGGGTCTACGTCCCAGAAACACTCGACCACGTGGTCGACTCAGGTCCATTTACCTCATCAGAATATGGAAATGCTTTGTACGGGAATAAAACAAATCATATCCGTATTTTTGCTACTACAACAACAACAACAACAACAACAACAACAACAACTGACCCTCATTAATTTTTTTTTCCTCAACATTTCCTACGAACATACTTACCTCATAGCTGCACTACTTAGGGGAGCTCCCATACAAAATGAATATAAAAATCTTTGAACATCGAAAAATAACCTCAGGAATCGCCTCCACAGTGGTAAAATATATGACTGGCCCAAATAATTTTTTATCCCCAACATTTCTCCTAAACATTTTTACTCCCCATCTGCTCTTCTTAAGGGGACTCCCATACAAAATGAACATAAAATCTTAAAAATAATCTACAAGAGACCCTAGAAATCGTCTTTAGAGCAATGGAATGTACAATTAATTTTTCCACCTCGAATATCTACATATTTTACAGGGTCTTCCACTACAAAATTCATGGTTTTTAAAAAAATGAAAAGGAAAACTCAAGAAATTCTTAATGCTTCCTTCGGAAGAAATGATTGACTTGAACCAAATTTTATATAATTCACAAATACAACCCAGTCCAAATTTTTACCCATCTTAATATGTAAATATATGCCATTTATTCAATTCTCGACCATCACAAATTGCAAACAAGCAAACCAATTGCTAATCCATTCAGGTTTTCTACTCCCTCCTAATTGAATCTTCACTCGATTTCTGTGATGGACAATTTACAAGCTTACAAGCAGAATAAATATCCTTAGGATATGGCACATTATCATTCGCATTTCTTTTCATTTTTATACCTACGAACTAGCAACAGCAATAGCAGTAGTAGCATCATATTAAAGTGACGCGTCGCGATAAATAACAGCGATAACATTCATGTTAACTGCCTTTATGTATGAATGAAAGCTCATAACAGTTAATATGTACAATATGAAAAAAAAAAAAACGTTAAAAAAACAGTGATGACACGAACAATGTTAGCACACCTACACATAAAAAAAATTCTTTTAGATTACCTGCCATACTAAAGAAAAGTAATATATGTCTTAATTTTTAATGCCGGAGGTGTTTACCTAAGAGATAAGATTATTAAGCAAACCTATGGAAAATGCTAAAAAAATAAAAGCCAAAATACACTAAATGCATGTATAGAGACACCTGTTGTATAATGTCAGCATTAAGCTGACTGTTCGTTGAATAACTAATTATATTTACATTACCTGTTACAAATCAACAAATTATCTTATTCTTCACACAATTTATACAAAAACTAGAAAATCTTCTTCAGAAATGAAATAAGTATGCTAATTTTCGTAAATTGTTATGAAAGTATAATTTCGAACATAGGTTTCCATATTTTTCGCACATAAATATAATGCTTTCGAACTGAAACTTAATATTAAATATTAGGTTTATCACAGAACTGACCATGCTTATAAAAATAGGCATAATCGAATAGAATTCATACTTAGCTCCCATATAACATTCCACTTTCGAACATATAATGACAAATTATACATGCGTAATTACAAAGCTAATGAATAGAAATCCAGTATATGAGCTTCTTTTCATCACAAAATATATGAAATTTAAAATCGATGTAATCGGTTGAACCCAAACCTACCTCTCATAGAAAAATATGTTTTCGAACATATATTTTCAAATTTTGAACATCCAAATATATAGCTAATAGGTTGCAACTGAATATACAACTATAATTTTTATTAATAAATAGATGAATTTAAAAATAACTACAATCGGTTGAATTTCGAACCCATACCCCAATAAAAATATGTTTTCGAACATGTGTTTTCTTACTTTTTGGGCGTAAATATGAAGCCATCAAATTGAAACTCAGTGAATTACGATTATTTTTAACAATGAATATACACATTTCAAATTAATCATAATTGGATGCATTCCAGTGCTCCCTTCCATACAAAATTATGTTTTCGAACATATAATTTGAGATTTTGGAGGCTTCAATTTAAAGCTAATAGATTAAGACTGAGTATATAAACTTATTTTTAGCAACAAATGCATGCTTTTGAAGATGAATGCAATCGGTGCAACCCAAGCTTTACTTATCTCTCATATAGAATATTGTTTTCGACTTTAAAAACACACTGAGCCAACACTAATTGGTGTAAACGTTAGTTTAGTTTCTTTCCAGCTACTATGATTTACATGCTGATATTTAAAGTCTTATTTTCTCTCTCTCTCTCTCTCTCTCACACACTTTCTTAAATTAGAACTCATTTTCTCATTAATTTTTTATGATTTTTTCAAACATATTTTTAAAGTATAGGTACATAAATATATTAAATATCATATAAGCATATCATATAAGCATATAGTACCTAATAAATAGAATAGAACAAAAAATTACATCTAAAATGACAAAAAATGTACACTTAAAATGACAAGCAAAATGTGGTTTTGCTAGTGTCATGTAAAAGTGACAGTTAAGTGTTAAACATGATGCTGCAATGTTATTGTACATTCTGTCAAATAAGTACCCGGAAATTCTCATTTTTAATTTTCCCTCTGAGAATATTTCAAAACATTTTTTTCCCAGGTTGGCACAACTGTCAGCCACTATTCTGTGAATTTTTATTGCTATGTGTCATTTAGTTTGATTACGGCGTCATTAGGAACAAGTCAACCATTTGTGTGCGTTGCGATTTCTTCTCGCCCCTCTTTGAACGATTTATACCAATCGTAAACTTGAGTTTTCGACATGGTTGAATCACTAAATGTTTTTTTTTTTCAACATTTCCCACGTTTTGGCACAAGAAATTTCGTTTGAAACACAAAATTTCACACAAACTCTTTGTTCGATATTTTTATCCATAGTAAAAATCGCAACGCACACAAAAGGTTGACTTGATCCTAATGACGCCGTAACCAAACTAAATGACACATAGCAATTAAAATTCACAGAATAGTGGCTGACAGTTGTGCCAACCAGGGGAAAAAAATGTTTTGAAATATTCTCAGAGGGAAAATTAAAAATGAGAATTTCCGATTTCCGGGTACTTATTTGACAGAATGTATATACACGTAACTGGATCAAATACATGTATTTACTGTGGGTGTGAATGTGCATGTATGTAATGTAATGTAATATAAAAATGTAGCCAAAAGGTTTTTCAACATTTCATAAAAAGACAACTTTCAAATCGCCGAAAACTTTTTCAACATATATTAGACGGGTACTTCAAAATTGCGGGACACTTTGGAAGCAAGCATATTCATTTGCATAGAATTATATAACGATTGTATTAGCTAAATTAAATTTTTAGTCAAATTTTATTCAATTTTTGAAAATATTTCATCAATCTTGAAAATAGAGTTTGCAGTTGCAACATGTTCGATTTTCTCGTCTGAGCGTCTTTCTTTTGGATGGGCCTTGAAAACATTATTTCATGACGATTATTCAACAATTAAAATCATGATCAATTAATGGGTCTAATTAGCAAGCATTTTTGATAGGTTTGATTAGGTTAGGTTATTGTGGCTGCCCTCTAATCTGAGAGGACACACTTAGGTTAGAAGGGCTCATTGTGATACTATCGAGCTTCTTTTCCAGTACTGTTGTGCGTGTTAAATTTGGACAGTACTAAAAAGGGCCTACTTATATTAGTCAGTTCCCAATGGCAGAAACCTTGTGGCATCGCTTTTTTCGAACTTTGTCACGAAGCTCTTTAAGAAGCATTTTCAATGGCAAATTGTTACTGCCGCTAAAATTGCGAATTACTTGCCAACAGGTGGGCACCGTTAGAAAGAAAAGTCTTTTCAATCTTAAAGTTGCCTCAACTGGTGATTGAACCCACAACCTACGGATCAGAAGGCCAATGCACTAACCGCTGACCCACGGCATCCACTAAACATTTTTGATAGTAATGATAAAATAGACTTGAAAACCATTCTGCATGTAAATATTGGACGTGGTTGGCCTTTGGTTAAATCAACATTTTAACAAATTAGATTAAGGCAGATAAAATGTACGATAGTCCTTGTATGGTCGGAGAGCATCTTGGGGTCTAATAATAATGGCAGATAAAAAAAAAAAAATTCATGAAAATATTACAAAGGGCATATAATGGGGAATGGGCAGTATAAATAACAAATAGTCTAACTTATTCCCAGGAAAGAATTAGCATGCAAAGTTTCATTGAAAGCAATTGAATAGTTTCCGAGCTATACTATGAGGCATAAATAAGGGACACGCCCCCGGTAGAAATTAAATACTTATAATCTGCATATTTTACTCCCAGTAAAAGACGGATATTTACGCAAACTTTCATTCAGATTGGTTTAGAATTTTTCGGCGTCAATAAAGGGTGTTGTGGTAAAAATTAAATACCCTCTATATATTTTACTCACAAATCAACAGGTCATATATGTACTTCTAAAATTTAGTTAAGATGGATTAAGCTGTTTACGTCATAAAACGTAAACATGTATTGCGCGTTGTACATGACCCGTGCTAAAGGAAAATTTGTCACAGAATCTTTAGCACGTTTTATGAGAGTTTGCTGTATGTACTCATACTTTATGTATATAAGCATATGTGTGTGTGTATGTGTATGTGTTAGTATGATGCAGCACATATTTCGTAAAGTGAAAGTTTTGTGCATTGGTTTGATCGTTTTCGCTGTTGTTGTTGTTGTTGTTCTATGTGTTTTTGATGTTGCATACAACCTGTCAACTGTCAAATATCTTGTGAAATTTATACGTAGATGCTTAAAATTATAAATATATACACATTGTATATAATATTGCATGAATTTCCCTAATAACATTGATGTACGTACACATATCATATATGTATGTGTATTAAGGTGCCTTAAATTGTATGGAGTAAAAGTTTGATACTAAAATTTTGAGCATTTCAAGACTGCTTTTGCAGTCTTTTCTCTTCCCAAAAATGTAATTTTAGCCCCCTTAAGATGTGGAGGTATAGGTTGTGTATATTCAGGTGAAATATTCAAAAGGTCAGTTGTACATATGTCCGCCCTAAAGGCGCTTCCTGTGCAACTATAGTCCATTTTCATGTGCTTTTGCTTTCATTTTGTATGGGCGGCCATTTAGAGGGTTCGAGATAAAGGGTAACTATGTATATTGCGAAGAAATGTTGAGAAGGAAAAATCAATGGGGGACAGTCATACCATTAACCCTTCTAGGGTCGATTCCAGTCAGCTATTGACGCTTTTCTGATGATTTTACGTTCATTTTGTATGGAAGGTCCCTTAAGGTGTGAAGACAGAGGGGAAAATATGTTTAGAAAAAATTATTTGTGGTCAGTCACATATTGTATTGCTCTAGGGGCGATGCTTGGCCAGCTATTATCGATATTCTAGTACTTTTACTTTCATTTTATATGGGTAGCCCCTTAAGGAGTAGATATAGATGAAAAATATGTTTCGGGCAAATATTGAGGAGGAAAATTTAATGACGATCGGTCTTACATTTCACTGTTCTAGGCATGATTCCTATTTTCAATGCAACTATTTTCGAATTTGATGTATTTTATGGTCATTTTGTATGGAACTACCCTTAACGATTAGTATAAAGGGAGTAAATACTGAAAAGGAAAAATCAATGGTGGTCGGTCATGTCGGTTAATCCTTTTGGGAGTAATCGCTGGGCAGCTATGGATTATTTGTCGATTTTCAAACGCTGGAATGTCTCTAGAGCGATGAAATTTATAGCGACTTCCATTCAGTTTCTTCCTTAACATTTCCTCCAAATCTACTTACCTCCTATTTTTACTCTTTAAGGAGACTGCCATACAAAAATAATGTAAAATCAATTGAAAATCAACAAATGATTCCAGGAATCGTCCCTAAACTCGTGAAATATATGATTTATCCTCATTAATATTTTCTTCTCAACATTTCATCTGAGCATACTCACCATTTATCTCTAGAAGTTAAAGGAACTCCAATAAAAACTGAAATGAAGAACAGTCGCACCTTTTCGCTGAGCTAAGCCGTTTAAAAATTCGACTAAATAGGATTCAAAAAAATTATTTTGATTAAAAACACCAGCAATCATCAGACATTTAATTGAATTGCCTTAACATTAATCCCTCCGACGCAATATATACATATACATGTCTAAAATAATACTCGACCGTCTTTGCTCATAAACATATGCTCGTACTCATGTATCTATACTTGTATCAAATTATAAATTTCATTTCGAAAAAAAAAATGATGATTTTGTAAAAGTTGCTCGGTTAGTTTGTTAGTTAGTTTGTAGGTTGCTTCGTTTGTGTGGTGGCTGCTTTGCGGTTGGCTCTTTGGAAATTTAATGTAGCAACGTCAATATATTGTTAATATCATTTGGAAAGGAGGGAAATTGCTGAAAGAGAGATTTATTTTGCAATTGCAGTATATCAAATGAGTGTTATAAAATATTTGTGTACGCACAGCGCTTGTAAATACAAGGTGTGACAATTATGTATTAAGACACCCTCTAGAAAACCCAATTAAAACACGATATCCGCTAATTTTTGGGTATATTTATTCGAAATATTCTCCTCCTGATTCAATACACTTGTTATATCGATTTAATAGTGATTCGAACGCGTGTTCCAGCTCATTTTTCGGAATTGCCTCCAGTGCCCTCGCCGAAGCCCGTTGTTTGGTCTGTATGTCATCAAAAAAGCATCCTTTTAACTTCAATTTCAATTTTGGGAACAAAAAGAAGTCGCACGGTGCCAAATCAGGTGAATACGGCGGGTGATTCAACACACAGACCTGATTCCGAGCCAAAAATTGACGACAAATGAGTGCTGTGTGACTCGGTGCATTATCGTGCAACAGAGAACAAGTTTTTTGGATCGCGGTATTCTGGTCGAACATGACGGATTCTGGACATGAAACGCTTCAAAACTTCGAGGTAATATGCGGATGTAACTGTTTGGCCAGTTGGAACAAATTCTTTGTGGTTAATTCCTTTGCTGTCGAAGAATGTGATGAGCATTGTTTTGATTTTTGATGGAACTTTTCGTGTTTTTTTGGCTTGTGGTGAGTTTTTTGATTTCCATTCCGCACTTTAACGCTTGGTTTTTGGATCATATTGGAAACACCATGTTTCATCACCCGTAACAATTGTTTTCAGGAAGTTTAGATCATTTTCTGCAGCTGCAACCATGTCTCTAGAATGACTGACTCTCATTAATTTTTGGTCCTCGGTCAACGTGTGTGGAACAAATCTTGCGCAGACCTTTGTTTTGCCCAAATCCTCGTGTAGAATGAGTCGGATAGTTTTTCTGTTGATGTTTAAGACCTCTTCCATCATTTTCACTTAAGCATTGCGGTCTTCTGTAATAAAATCACAAACTTTCTGGATCACTTCTGGCGTCTGCATTGACCTTCCTTCTTTTATTTCATCTTCCAGCGACTCTCTGCCATCCACAAACCGTTTATGCCATATAAAAATATTTGATCTTGATAAACAAGTATCGCCATACGATTGCTGCATCATTCCGAATGTTTCTGATGCACTTTTACCAATTTTTGCGTGGAATTTAATGACCGCTCTTTGCTCCATGTTAAAATTTCAACATAAAACGAATACATGTTTTGTAAAATGAATGTCAATAAACATTAAATGTCAACCAAATGCCATGAAATGCCATGACAGTTAGTAGAGGAAGGTTGAAGCGTCAAAACGCATGTGCTCACACATAGATGGCGCTCTTGGTTGCTGAGGTATGGTTCGAGTCTTAATACATAATTGTCGCACCTTGTGTGTAGCGAGGACAGGAGGACAGGAAACCAAGACAATGTAGTATATATGATTTCATTAGTCGTATATTACATAATATACAATATATTTTTGGATATACCCACACATGTATAAGTACATGTACTTGCAATAAGTTGACCTTCCAATATGTGGGCAAAAAATTTTGAATACAAATTCAAATTCTCATTGAAAAAAAAAATATTTGATTTGATAAAAATTCGACAAAATAGAAAATTTCATTTTTTCGCCCCTTTGATTTAATGGAAGACCTGAAATTTTTAACGCTTTCGCTTAAAATTTAATCACAGCCCTAAATGTTGTGCTAACGATATAATTATTCTCTGATGTTTTCACTCAACACAATACAATATAATATTCTATAAGAAAAACAACCCAGTACCCCATTTACATGGAAAAGAAAGAGTAAAGTTTCTTCCATTGCTGTTGTATTGATTTTAGAGCTTAAGGCATTTTCAAAAAAGTAATCGACAACAAATTGAAACTTTTAATTGTAATAAAATACAAATAGAACATTGTTAAGTTCATAATTGAATGTGCTGTGATTGTTGTTCATTGATTCTAAAAAAATTTTGTTTCTTCTCTTTCCAATGTTTTGTTCTCACTCTCCAAAATGAAATATCATCTCTTGAAATCAATTACACAATTTACGATATCTAATACAGGGATGTTATCTATCAGCCTCTTGTGTAAGTGAGAGCACAATATATATTCATGAATACACTATATACTGTTTTATTGGGAAAGAATTAAAGATGTGCCGATCTGTTTTAAATAATAATTAAATTTATATTGTATAATTAGTGCATATAAATAGACCAGGCATTGTTTCATTTTTCTCTTTACTCATACTATTTATTTAGTAATTTCGTCCATGGGCAAAAATCAAAAAAATACTCATTCCTGTGATTTCGCGGCTCTGAAGGCAACATACATAAACATTGTAATATGTACATAGAGCCAAGTGTAATATAGAACAATATTTACTCCTACATGAATAGGCTCATATGTATATCTCGCATAGATGGGATTACTTTAACCAATAGAGAGGACTAAGCGTGCCATATACACAAACTTACATCAAACAACTTAAAAATAATGAGAATAATGGTGATGATGACAAAACATGCATTCTACATATGCATAAACAGTGTAAACTTTGTACGTTAATGTAACTGTGTGTGTGGGTGTGTGGATGAAAGCAAAGCCAAAGCCATACTGAAAGTCGTTGTTTGCAACAATAACAATGTCATCCGCATATACACGTATGAATGCTATGGATTTAGCAGCTACATACAGCTACAACCAACCATCCAACATACCAATATTGTTGCTGTCCATTACCAGTAGTAGCAGCAGCATCAGTATATTGCCGACACTTGCAGATATTTTTTTGCATAAATATCCTTTTTATTGTGAGCAAATGATATAAATGACTTCATAACCATAAGCAATTTGTACCTAACAGTACACTATGTACTTGTATCAAATGGAATGTATGCATTTACATTAAGGTGGATCAAGTTTTTATTTTTTTTTAATGTTCTGATTAAGTGAAAAACATCAAATTTTGGTAATTTCATGCACTTTTTTTTTGGCCAAGAAAGCAACAAGAAAATACAGATTTGAGCCAGACTACTTTTTCAGTTTTAGCAAATATATCAACTTTTCACCACTAACGGGTGAAATTAGAAAATAAAAAAGTTCAGAGGCAGTGGTGTAGCCAGTATTTCGGAAAGAGGGGATAAGATGAAAAAATGTATAATAATACATTTTTAATGAATGATTTTTAAATATCTATTTATTATTAATTTTATTTATTTTTCTTTTTTAACAAACCCATCGGCTAGGGGACTCCTCCTTGTCAGCCATGGTGTTATTTGTCGATTTTCAAGAATATTAAGATTAATTTTTGTACGAAAGTCACGCTAAGGATTAAAGATAGAGAGTAAAAGTGTTATTATTATTATTATTATTATTATTATTATTATTATTATTAGAGGGTTGTATTGCATTGCGACCCTAGGTCTATTGTGTACCCCATCATGGACTAGAGTATTACTCAAAGTCCAGCATCCATAATCAATAATAAGTTCAATATAGACCCTACCCTAATGGACTTCAGCAGATTTTACGGTATTATAAATTACCTGAAATTTTTCTTTCTTTTGTGCAAAATTGCTGGGCACGTTCCCAACACATGTTTTGCAGTTTCATTCTCTTCCCTGCATTGTTGGCAGGTTTCATCCGAGAAGATTCCCAGTTTCGTTAGGTGATAATTCAGTCTGCAGTGTCCTGTCAATAACCCTGTAATGATTCTTATATTATTCTTGTTTAAACTGATGCATTCCTCAAGTCATTTTAGGTTGTAGGTCCCTAAAAGTGTCTTGGAAGGTTTTCGCAGTATGATTGTCTTTCTGTTTCTTCACTCCTTTTAATGAGCATGGGTAAAAGTATATTCAGAAAAAAATTTGAAATAAGAATGAATGCGGATCCGTAATATATGTTACCCTTCTGGGACACCCTGGTAGTGTTGAGGGCGAAATTTGTGAAAATATAAATTTTATAAAATTTCTCCGAAAATTAAAAAAATATAAGAAGCCCCGAATAGCTTGAACCCACGACCTACAGATCAGAAGGCCAACGCACTAACCATTGAGCTACGGCACTCACATTAATTTTGAAATAAATAAAAAACCGATCACCAATAAATCTTGCTTCCAAGCACTTTTTCTACATATACTTACTATCTGTCATCACTGCATAAAAGAGCCCCATGTAAAATGAACTCAAAACTATCTGAAAATCCAGGAATTTTCCACAGAGCTATGAAATGTATGGCTGGTTCAAATTAATTTGACAGCCTTAATATTTCCCGCAAATTTCTTGTTACTCCCAATCTACATCGCTTAATCGGGCTCCTATTCAAAGCGAATGAAAAACCACCATAAATTTGACAGATAATCCTATGGCTCTGCAGAAATTGCCTTTAGACAGATGAAATGTCTGATCGAGCTTTATTAATTTCTGAAAATTATCATAGCGGGCAAGGAATCGACCTTGGAGGGACATCCAGTAATTTATTCTCCCTAATATTTTATTCTATCTCCATCCCGGAAGATAAAAAGATACGAAAATTGACTAATAACCCTATTATAATAATCCTATGTCCAGAAATTTCGAAATTTCCCCCAGATCGTTGAAATTTACAATCGACCAGAATTAATTTTTTCTTTCAAATATTTATTCGGAACACACCAGCTTTATATCGCGGCCCCTTAATTAGGCTTCCATACGAAATGAACTCAAAAATACTGCAAATTCGACAAAAATCCCTATAATTGTCCTGGAATCGACTCTAGATTGGTGAAATATACGATCGATTGCCATACATTTTTTCTCAATAACTTTTATTCCGAACATACCAAACCGCTAAATACTAAATCTTAGGGGAGCTTCCCTACAAAATTGATATTTATACACTTGGCTGTAAAATGTTAAAAGTTTCATTGAAAAAAAAAAAAATGCTTCCAATAATCCAAATTTTATGTTTTTCACTGTGCCAGATAGCCAAAATGTTGATTTTTATAATTTTATCCACCTTAATAGACATGGATTGGCCTTTGTGGATGCCATTTTTTTTTTGCACAATTGTTATTGCCATTACTGTATTCCATTTACAATTGTGTTTGTGTGTGTGTGTGTGCGTGTGCGTCTAAATTGAGTCAAATATGTATGAACATTTTGTTATCCACTTATTATGAAATTTAAATTTATTGATACTTAAGTGATGAGACTTATTGTTAATGTGGCCCATACAGATGTGTTTTTTTTTTCCTTTTTTTGCTATTTTACATTGGAAAATTGTAATGCGAGTAAGTAATTTCTATTTATTTTGTATACAATATATTTTGCATACTTTCTTATTATTATTATGAAGATTATGTGTTAGTGGATTTCATTGCATTTCATGAAATGAGAAGAATATTTTTAGATTGTAAATGGTATAAATTGCTAGTAAGTCTCGTGTTTACTTTTCTACAAAAAAAAAATTAAATTGCTATAGAAGCATTTTGTATTAAATATTCTATGTTTTGAAGATTCCTTATTTAAAATAGGAATATAGAAATATTTATTTGAATAGGAAAATAAAAACAGATTGTGCATTCCGATGTTATGGAAATGTGTCTAATGGAAATGTACACATATGACGTAGTAACAAAAATTAGACTTATTCATTTTTAAATTACCACCATTTTTAAATATATTTAATTGCATAGAAACTACTTTATGTTTCGTTTACAATTTCTTCTAGTATTTTGGTAAAAATTCCTCATATTTTCTACGGCACTATGACGTCACATTTATATAAAAATGAACATTGTGGCAAATATTTACACACACATCAAATAGTTGCTAGTGGATGGTTACTCTATGTGCAAATATCAAATATATATGCTGATGCATACATTTATTTTGTTTATTTGAAACATTCAAATTGCTTCACTAACTGGCCAATACTCGTCTACGACAAGTACACACTTGTGCCTACAAATATACATATATGTTATATACAATATTTGATAATGATGATGGGTGAGTGGGCCATACAGTATTATATACTACTAGAAACTTTTACTGAAATCAATTCATTCTGTTTTTAGTTTTGGATTTATTTTTTTCTATTTTTAATTTGAAATCAAATCTAGGTTAAGCATACATACATATAAATGTATATACTTTGTATACTTTAAATTTCATGGTCAGTAATTTTTAGATAAAAACTGAATACATATACTTTTTGCATACACTTCATTTCTTGTGTGTACCTACGTACGTAGTTGTGGTAAATTAAAAATGTTTAAAATTAAATAAAATAAAATAAAAAAAAAATAAAAAAAATTCGGTACATTTTGTAATATTGACAAAGAGAAATACAGTTAATTATTTCTTATGCATATATGTATATACAATATTTATATGGATGTTTGGAAGCTGTGAGCTCAGTCCAGGTAATATAATTAGCACAAAAAAAATATAGAGAATTTTTTTAAGAAGATAATTTGCCAAAAATTTATGTTCTATGTCACCAGAAGTAACAAATCAAGGATTTATGTTTAAAAGTAACGTATTAAAAAAAAAAAATGTGGAAATAGACTTTCAAAAACCGTGTTTTTGTATGAGAGGTATGCGTATTTTTCATCTGATTCATTCTACTTTTTAATATATCTATTATTTTGTACTAATAATAGTACGTACCTAGTTTCAGTTCGATATCTGTATGTTTTCGTGCGTAAAATGTCGAAATAGACTTTCAAAAACCGTGCTTTTGTATGAGAGGTATGTGTGTTTTTCATCTGATTCATTCTATTTTTTTTAATATATCTATTATTTAGTTATAGTAATCGTACGTACCCAATTTCAGTTTGATATCTTTATGTTTTCGTGCGTAAAATGTGGAAATCGACTTTCAAAAACCATGCATTTGTATGGCAGCTATTTGTGTTTTTCATCTGATTCAATCTATTTTTTTAATATATCTATTACTTAGTTATAATAATCGTATGTACCGAGTTTCATTTTGATATCTTATCGTTTTCGTGTGTAAAATGTGGGAATACTTTAAAAACCGTGTTTTTGTATGAGAGGTATGTGTGTTTTTCGTCTGATTTATGCTATTTTTAAATGTAACTATTATTTAGTTGTAATAATCGTACGTACCGAGTTTCAGTTTGATATCTCTATGCATTCGTGCGTAAAATGTGGAAATAGACTTTCAAAAACCGTGCTTTTGTATGAGAGGTATGTGTGTTTTTCATCTGATTCATTTTATTTTTTTAATATATCTATTATTTACTAAAAACAATCATTCGTACCGAGTTCCAGTTTAATAGCAATATATTTTGCTGTGTAACCTGTGAAAAACCACATTCAACGATTTACTTTTGTATGGGAGGTAGGCGTAATTGTCATCCGATTTAGACTATATTTTAATATGTCTCTTAATTATTTTGAAAAATCATACATAACGATTTTTAGATTGATATCTTTATATTTTCGTTCGAAAAGTATGGAAGTAGACCTTGAAAAACATACTTTTGTATGGGAGGCAGGATTGGTTTTCACCGGATACAGCTTATATTAAAGTATTTCTCTTAATTGCTTAAAATAATCATATACACAAAGTTTCAGTTTAATATCTTAATATTTTCGTGCGTAAACTGTTAAAATCAACTTCCAAGAACATGCTTTGGTATAAGAGCTATGTGTGTTTTTCATCTGACTCATTGAATAATTAAACGCTTTATTAAATAATATTAAACGCTTTATTAAATATTGATTACGATATATATACACGTAGAATTCACTCTTTATTAAATAAATGATTAGCTATACAATTGAGAATGCGCGGAAAAAGCACGATCGTTTCGAATATCTTCAAGGACCGAAAGTATATAATGATAACATCGGTCGATCATAACACGAACCGCGAAAACCCAACATAAAAGGTGAATTTATGTGGAGAGTTGGGTTGCCATATGGTAAGTATGAAAGGTAAGGTAAGTATAACTTGGTTTAGGGGGACGTAAGTATACTTAATTCATTATTTATTTTCTTCTTTCAGGGACTGACCATATGGCTTGTCTAAAGGGATTTAGACACTCATCCTATTTTGGAATGTAATTATTATTTAGTATTAATAATCGTATGTACCAAGTTTTAGTGTTGTAGCTATATATTTTCGGGCATAAAGTTCGAAAAGACATATTCAACGGCATACTTTTGTATGGAGAGTAAGGGAGATTTTTATCCGTAATCGTCGATTCACGAACACATCTATTCATTGGTAAAAATAATCTTCTATGTCAACATTCAGCTCAATAACTCTATAGTTTTGGTAGTCCGTCCGCGCATTGTGAGAACTCCTAGAGCGATTAAAGCAGTGAAAAAAAGGAATCGACCGAAAACCGCTGCAAAAAAAGAAAATCTTGTCGCGTGAAATACAAATTTCGCAAAAATCCATATCCATGAATCCATGAAGATTTGGGACTCAGCGCGTACAAGCGACACACTGAACACCTGCTCACGGTCGCATTGGAGGGAAAACGCAAGCGAAAATCGACAGCGTTACGCACCCGATACGCTCACAGACAAATTCTGTTGACTGATGAGAAAATTTTCACCGTAGAAGAATCATTCAATTAACATAATGATCATGTGTATGCTCGGTCATCCAGAGAAGCATCCCAACTCATCACGAAAATCCAAAGAGGCCTCTGCTCCAGCTCACAAGGCAAAAACGACTCAACTGTGGCTAAAAAACAACATTCCGGTAGTCCTGTTGGATTAAAAGTTGTGGTCCGTATTAGAGGCCGTATTATGGCTTGCTCTACTCGACACCCAAATATTGAGTCGTTGAAGCGAGCCCTTGCCCATGTAGTGTACAATTTTCCCATTCATAAAGTGCGTCTCGCGATTAATGAGTGGCCAGATCACCTCAAGTCGTGCTGGAAGACAATTGGAAGTCATTTCGAATAAGTTGTTCTAAGATTTGTAGCCATTGAATATACTAAACAACTTGATACTAAACAAATTCTTTTTCGATTCTCGTTTCTCAAGTATATGCAATATAAGAAGCATTTTACATCAGCTGAAATCATAGTCGGATCCTTCAATATGCAATTTCTTGACGTGGATGCTATGAAATATGCTATGTTTTCTCCCCAGTAGTTGGAACACATGCAGAATCAATTTTAAGGAAGAATTTGAATAAAAAGTAAATTTAAATACATTTTTTTTAAATCGAAAGAAACGTTTAAAATCTTGCAATTTTTATACCCTGCATAATGCAATATGAAAGGTATATTCATTTTGGTCAGATGTTTGTGTCCATTTGAAGGAATCTCCGTAGATATAGACATAGATATATATTCGTGATCAGCGTCGATTAAATTTTCGATTTAACGATGTCCATCCGTCCGTCCGTCCGTCCGTCTGTCTGTCACCTGGCTGTTTCGCACGATAACTTGAGTAAATATTGAGCTATTTCGACGAAATTTGGCACAAGTAACCTATGATCCAAGGGTACGTTGGGGATTGATATTGGGCATGATCGGTCAATAGCCACGCCCACACCAAGCATTAAAAGCGACTAACCTCTGAATTTTCAAAATCTTTAACTTGATATAACTCACACATTATACCACTTGGGACAACAATATTTGGCACATAGAGTTATATTATACTACTATATAACCTCGCCAGAAGTGGGTGAGCCACGCCTACTTTTTAGCGTAGCTCTCATACAAAGTGTCCGTACTCCTTTTAAATTGAAACAGCTGTAACTTCGGCAATCTTCTGTCTAGAATAACCATAATTGACACTTAAATTAATATCATAGTCGCAAATAATCTGGCAGAAAATCAACATGCCACGCCCACTCCTTCTTGGGTCTCCCATACAAAGTTGAGGAAATTAAACAAAAATTTTAACCGTCATAACTTACAAACTATTCACCGTAGAACAACCAGATTGAAGGTGTGGATTAATATTGTAAGTGCAAATATACCCACAAGAAATGGGCCAGCCACGCTCATTGTTTATCATGGCTCCCATACAGGATGACTGAATTTCTTTTAAATTGAGATAGCTGCAGCTTCTACAATCTTCTGTCTAGAACAATCATAATTAATACTTAGGTTAATATGGTAGTTGTACATAATATCAACATGCCACGCCCACTACTTAATGGGGCTACCATACAAAGTTGTGAAAATTTTGAAAAATTTAAACAGCTATAACTTATGAACTATTCAACTTAGGACAAACAAATTTAAGGTGTGGATTAATATTGAAAAATTAATTGGATTTACAAGAAAGAGATAAACCACGCCAACTTTTTATATAGCTTCCATACTAAGTCTCGGAATTATCTTAAAAACCACCTTTAAATTATCCATTTTAGAACTCTCATAACATACAAAGTACTTCGTCAAAGTCAACCATATTTCGGGTGTAAATTAGTAGTATATGCAAAAAGTGGAAATAAAAGAAAAAGATGGATATTCGAATAAAATTTCTATATATATATATATATATATATCTACATATGCAGGGTATAATTTGGTTGGCCCCAGCCGACTGTAAGGAGATTTTTAAACAATCCTTATGAGAAACAAATTCAATCTTTTCTTCAGAATTTCACATCAGTCATATGTTTGTATTTATTTGTATTACAGTACAAATACATGCAACATTGTACAAACAATAAATCATAAGAACTTGATTTAAACAGCGGCAATCTCGTTCACTTCTTAAAATGCATAATGATTATATGCAAAAAATATAAGTGCTTGAATTGACTGCTCTGTAATGCTTTTCATACAAAAAAAAAAAAAAAACTATACGATACTATAGTATGTCAACTTATCGCCATTAAATTAAATCAACACTCTGTTGTTGCATAAAATTAATTGTAATTTTCTCTCCTCCGTCAGTTTCGTGGTGGGTAAATATGAAATTTAATTAAAACCTCATTGGATTACAGTATGTACAAATACAAATACATATTTACTTGTGTTTGCATGCACAATAACACAAATAACAACAAACCAATCAGGGTATAAGGAATTCAATACAAACAACAACAACAACAGCAACAACAGCAACAACATCGATTACCATAAACAATTTACAACTCATTTCCGTAAAATGGATACAGTGGATAAGTAAAGAGAAAAATATTATATATATATATGTATATATACGTGCTGCATACACAGACACGCACATATGTGTGTGTGTGTGCATATGTGTGTGTGTGTGTATATTCTGATTTCATTGAAACATTCAAGAGAATGCAACTACTAGTTGTTGTTGTTGTTTCGTACGTTGGCTCGATATGCTAGCATTTAATGCAATTCATATATGATTACGTAGATGTATAAAGGGTGTTTTTAAAAGGTATCGTAATCATCAAATCTGGTAACCCAAATGTACCCAAATCTGATAGAATAAGACAACAATTGTACCCTTTCCACTTAAAAGGAAGTATGACCTGAGACCAATTACAGTCTTTGGCCAAAAAATAGGAGGCGAGACGAGTGCTTCTGGATACCCCTTGACGACTCAATGCCTCCGCGATATATCTTTAACAAGAGATACAAAACTCATATCCCAAACAGGATAAACTGGGAAGACTCAAAAATCAGTCTTACTCATGACGACATTGCCTGGTACACTAATGGATCCAAGACTGAAGAACGCCGGAACAGGTTCTGGAATTTATTGCCCCAGGACCCGAATATCAATAAGTCTTGGTAGCTTAGCAACCGTCTTTCAAACGGAGGTCTTTGCTGTTAATCAATGTAACAGGGAAATTCTTAAGCTTCGTCCTTATAGGAAACGTCGTACAGTCAGGCTGCAATAAAAGCCTTGCATTCGTCAACATTCTAATTCTAGGTTAATTTGGGAGACAGCTAACCTTCTCCAACACAACTCTCAGTTGGGAATCAAGTGATAGTACACTGGATTCCAGCACATTGGAGCTACGATGTGAATCAGCAAAGCTCACTACAAAAATTGCATCAAACAAGAATATATGACCAAAGCAAACGCAAGGTGGACAAAAACTATTGGTATGGAACCAAAGCTTTCAATCGCGCATTACTCATTGAAAAACTCAAAATAAATTTTGAGTTTTCAAAGATTTCAAAGATTTTGTTCAAAAATTCGGCACATTTTTGTTTCAAATTATTTTAGTTTATTAAACAAAATTGCCATCTTTGGAAGTAAGAAGATTCACAATAGTAATACATCCATTCTAAGCAATTATCTATAAGATGAAGGTGCTATGAAGTGAAGAAGTCATCGGGTCCAACTTCTTCGGAAATTTGTACAAGACAATTGTTAGGTCAATAGAGCCTTCCTTCAAGTGGCTACAAATATTCAATAAATCTTTGAAAGAGTTCTGTGCTAAAACTCTGAAGAAGCGTGCTGTTACAAGTGCTTTTTCAGATACCCTTCCAAATGCTGCTCAAATTGAGCCGCACACAACAAGCCGCTTACCCAAGATTCGATGGGGTTTTTATAATTACGGTGGCAGATGCTCTACAAGTTCCTCATTATTCCTGTCCTAATATATGGCGCAGATGCCTGAACAATTTCTACCACGGATGAGAGAATGCTTGCAGTTTTCGAGAGAAAAGTTCTGCGCAGGGCCTTCGGACCTATTTGCGCTGATGGCGAGTATTGAATAAGATACAACGATGAACTATATGAGCTGTACGCTGACATTGACATAGTCAAGCGCATCAAAATCTAGCGTCTGCGCTGGCTACGTCATATCGAGCGAATAGAAGAAGACACTCCAGCGAAGAGGTTATTTTATTCGGCACCCGCTGGAGGACGCAAAAGAAGAGGAAGACCAAACCTCCGTGTTGGGTAACCTGACGGCGTTTGGAATATCTAATTGGCACCAGCAAGCGAAGAACAGAAAAGACTGACGCCGCATTATATGTTCGGCCTAAATCGATCATCGGTTGATATGGCCACATAAGAAGAAGAAGAAGAAGAAGAATATGCTCAAAAAATGCTGTGATCGAAAATCGCACAAAATATCGCCTAATAAGGTTGTCTTAGAGAATAGAGCATTTAGGTTATGGCGACTTAAATTTTTTTTGTAAAACTCAGTGAATTTGTATGGGAGCTTCATTAAATAGTGGTCGTGGCTCATCTGGTTCTTGCAAATTTATTACCCACTATAATATTAATCGACGGGCCAAATATTGTTGTCTCTCATAGGGCTCATAGGGGACTCAGCTCAACTTATCATGGTCACAGACAGCTGGTGGATCCAAGGAGGAGTATTTTTTTATATCGAATATTTAAGCAACTCACATCTCATCTCATAAGCTTCCTTCAAGTGCCTACAAATTGTTGATACTATAAAAAGAACACCCTTTATATAGCATTTGATCACAATTCATCAACACATTCACCAATTTAATGACATAAAATCAATTCAGTTGTGTATATGGATAATATGGAAGTATGTATATATTTGGGTATGCGCCATATTGAAAAAAAAAAAAAAATGACACGAGGGACATAAAGATAGCATTGAAGAAGAAATGTGTAATGTGCGCTAGCCTTTAGTTGTCACAATACAAATGCTTTGGGATGGATGAATGAATGAATGAATGAATGAATGAATGGATGGATGGATGGATGGTTGGACATTCATGCTGATGCTAAGTGACAACCAGTCAATTGCTTATACAAATTGTTGTTGTTGTTATTATTATATGACATTGGCATGCATTTTGGAATATTTAAACATTTTTCTTTTATTCTGTATTAATGTATGTAGATGATAAATTTTTTGTTTTTATTTATTTTCTCTCTTTGTATGTATAAAATCGTATGCGCTGTATATTTGCAATATGTCTTTATTTTGCCTTTAAAGCTTTGACTATTATTATTGTTATTGCTATTGTTGTTGTTGTTGTTGTTGTTGTTGTTGTTGTTGTTGTTGTTTAAATGAAAAACAAACATGACAGTCAGTATCACCAACAGCAATAGCATCATCATCAGCAGCAGCAGCAGCAGCAGTAAACATGTCGTTGCTGATGCTGAGATAAGTGTTGACATTAATGTTGTAGTGCATTGTAGCGCATGTTGCAAGTGGCATTTGTCGTCCTCGCCATTCTTGTCGTCATCGTTTTGCCACGTAACATGTACATACGTATGTATATGCTATATTTCCGCACAAAAACAAAGATAAACACGTACATAAATACTATGATACGCACGTGCATATGTAGTAACGGTATATGTACTACAATATGTGTGTATTCGCGTTGCTCTTCTTCTTCTTCTTCTACTTCTATACAACACATGACATTTTTATTTTATACATCTATCTATCTATCTATCTATATATAGATACAAATATATGTACTGGTACTCTACTGGTTGGTATATTGTTTCAACGATGAGTTCATTAATCCCCGTTAAGTGTCTACTACTTGCGCTTGTCATACCTTAGGCGCTTAAACTCACATTACCTACACATAGTTAGTCGTATATTGTTAGTGCATGATGATTGAGGTGAATCAAATTTGTGAATGATGATCTGGTGTAGATGATTAAGTTTGAATAATTTCAAGGCTTCCATATAAAATGAGGGTAAAAATGACAGAAATTTGATCAATAAACCAATAGTTCGGTCATAGAGTGGTAATATATATGACCAACCATCATTAATTTTTCCTTTTGAACATTTTCTCCAAACATACCTACCCTCTATTTCCATCCCTTATGGGAGCTCCTATACAAAATGACCGTAGAAACTTCTGAAAATCGACACAACCCCATAGTTGTTCAAGACCGATCCCAATTAAAATTTGTTCTCCCCAAACATTTCCTCCAAAAAGTCACTTTATCTAACACTAAAGAGGATTCCCCCATACAAAATGAACGGAAGACCGCCTTAAAATCGACAAATAACCGCATAGCTGCTCAGGAGTCGAGAAGGGCATGGTCAAAGTGCATTTAGTTTTCATCCTCCATATTTCACTCGAACTGGATTAGGTTAGATTAGGTTGAGGTGGCTTACTTAGGCCAAGTAAGGCCGCAGGTGGGCTACACCATTTACTTTTGGAGCCAACCTGAGCTGAGGGTAAAGAGTGGAATATTCCCAAGTTACCAGTGACTTCGGCGGCAAGTCAGAGCTGGACACTCACACTAAAGATGAGTTATGGACTTTGGTTCTTCATCGTCGCCGCAGCTTCGGTTGTAATCAGGTGCCGTGATGTCTAGCCTATTTGCATGCCTCCCAATCAAGCACTGCCCCATAATAATACCAACCAGCATAGGTATTGTCTACCGAATGTATGTTAAGCGCTAATAGATCTTTTGTTCGTTTTAACTTCAGTATTAGACAGATTGATCGGGTAGTTGCTAACGAGTGTTCCAAATCCTATCTGGCGTTCGTCTTCTGTAATGCGTTCGAGGCTAGGAGAAGTTTACACCTCGCTATTGGAATGCCAATACTTCCCTTATCGGAAAGAGTTTTCTCGTTGTACACTTCATTGCTAGCTCGTCCGCGGTCTCGTTCCCTGGTGTGGCTGTTGATCTGTTCGGTACATCTCATTATGGGCTACTGATAAATTCAGGTACACTGATTCTAGAGATTTTCTTTGTGCTTGGATGTCTATATCCACATAACGTTACACTGAAGCCACTTAATCACCAACCCCTCTACTTGAAAAACACCGTAGTGGTACGTCAACTAAAAAAAGTTCTGCAAACTCCAAGCTCATCGCAGAATACCGCTGTCCCTACTCGCCCGTCAAGTTTGAAGCCGTCGGTATAGAGGTGGATTGTTCCATTGAAATGGATGTTCTCATACTTCCAGTCACTTTTATCCGGAATGTGTGTTTCAAATTTGTTGTTAAAAGTCAACTCTCTGTTTCGTAGTTAAATATTCGTGGTATAAAGTTACATCAGTTCAGAATTGTTGTGTCTCCCGTTCCATAGCAGAACCATTCCGAAATTGATCCAACGCTAATTGCCCTGCTAATTGCATATCCAGGGATCTAAAGAAAGCAGGAGTAACAAGGTATTTAGTAATTTGGTGGAGGTCTTTCTGAGTATCCATGTAATGCATAAAGAAACCAATCCTTGGAACTTTTCACAGAATTTCTGTGTATGCCCCTGTTAAGCGCCGTCCACCAAACGGCGACCCTATAGCACCCCATAGCACAAGGTCTCATTCCTCATTTTTTTTTCCTATTGCTCATTTGCATGAATACAATGCAGTCGAAGCTTTTCTAATGCGTTCTTTGTTGCTATGCTTTCGAACTAACTTACTTCATATCTTCACTTCTTTGAAGGATTCCCCTACAAAATGATTGTTAAACCACCTAAAACTAGACAAAAGACGCCATAGTCTCTCAGGAACCTAGAGCAATGAAATATGAAATGTATGATCGAACCCTATTATTTGTTTCTCGACAATATTTTCTCTACACATGCTACCCCTTATCCCTTTCCTAGGGGACTCTTCTACTAATTCCTTTATAATGGCTGCAATAATTGTCAGTCCATTTCAGGGCACTTTCTCATTGCTTGCTGGAAAGAAGTGCTTGAAATGATCCAAATTTCCAGTGAATAGTCAAATTTTTGTCCTCTACAATTTGATCCACCTTAGTGTTTATATTTATCCTTATGTTGGATACTAATGCAACTGCATTATTGTATTCACAACCAGCAAACAAGTATGTACTATTAATAGAAGTAAAAAACAAAAACATATTTCAAACAAGTAGCAAGAAAATACAAAAAAAAAAAAAAAAAAAAAAACAACAACAAAAAGAATCATAGTATTAAAACAAGCGCCACTTGTGCTACCGTATAATTATTTGACCTCATTGTGTCTGGCCTGTAATAATGTGCATAGTTTGTATTATATACATATACATACATATAGAATATGCAATGGTATTCATGAAAAGCATGAAAGGAATGGACTTAACTCAATTGCGTATACATCAAGCTGTATACTATTTTTTTTTCAACTCTCTACCTACTAGCTCTATACAATGCTTCAATCATATTGAAATTCCTACTATAATGAGTCTAAGTATTTATGATGTGTCTGATACGTGTATGTGTGTGTGTGTGTGTGTGTATATTCGTTGTTATCATAATAATACTAAAAAAGTTAATTATTACCATTATTATTGTTATTATAATTACACTGTACAACAAGGTTGAACTATTTTTTTTTTAATAAAATTTTGATTTTCGACGCGCCAACAAGACGGATAAAAACAAATGTTCGAAAATATGATTTCATATGGAAGGTTGGTGTAGTTTTTATTCAATTATAATCATTTTGTTGATAAAAATATTTCTATGTACCAAGTTTCAGCTTGATAGTTTTGTGTAAAAGTGCTAAAAGGGTGAAAACATTAGTTCGAAATCATATTTTTGTATAAGAGGTAAACATTGTTTTCATCCAATGATGCTTTTTTTTGAAGACGAGTATTTAATGCTAAAAATAATGATATGTACTAAATTTCAACTAGATCGTATTAAATTTAGGTGTTTGAAGGCATAAAATGCATGTTCGAAAACAAAATATTGTATGGAGTATAGTTGTGGCTTTTCACCAATTATATCCATTCTTAAATAAACTCATTTCTTAATCATAAACCGAGCTACAGCTTGATAACTTTATATTTTTGTGTGTTAAATCACAAATTCCATGTTCGAAAAAAAAATTTATATCAGAGTTAGATTTGGTTTTTATTCGAATATGCCCATTTTCGAAAAAATCATACTTTTTCAACAATATTATTCACACATACTGAGAAACAGCTTGATAAATGTATATTCCTGTGTGCAAAGTCAAAAATTATACTTTCGAAAACAAAATTTTATATCAGGGATTAGTAAAACTTTTATCCGAATATGTACATTCTCAAAAAAATGAATGAAAATGATCGTATCTGCTGACATCAGTTCAACTGGTATATATTTCTCGACACAAAATCAAAAAATATATGTTCGAAAATAAAATTTTGTATGTGAAATGCATGTAATTTATATCCACTTTCTAAAAAAAATTATTTATTATCAAAAATGTTCATATATCCAGAATATAAGTTCGAGAATTTTACATTTCTGTGTGTAAAACCCAAAATAACATATTCGAAAACGAAATTCTGTATAAGAACTAGGTATTAGTTTTATCCGAATACGTTCATTCTCGAAAAAACAATTTTTTTTTTGGACAATAAAATTCACATTTACTGAATATCAGTTTAATAATTACATATTTCTGTGTGTAAAATCGAAAATGATATGTTCGAAAACAGAATTTTTGTATGACATATTAATGTAGTTTTTATCCGAATATGTATATTCCCCAAAAAAAATCTTCGCTGACGAAAATTTTTGTATACACTGAAAATTAGCTAGAATGTTTTATATTTTTTTGGCACAAATTCAAAAAACATATGTTCGAAATCAAGATTTTATATGTGAGATAGATGTAATTTCTATCCACTCTCTAAAATAATTATTTATTTTCAAAAGTACTCGCAGATACTAAGTATTTTATTGATATCTTTATATTTCTGTGTGCAAAATCAAATCTTAAATGTTCGAAAAGTGAGAGATTTGTGTAGTTTTTATTCGAATACGTAAATTCTCGAAAAAAATCATTTGCTTATGAAACTTATAGTATATACTAAGAATCAGCTTAACATTTCTCCGTGCAAAATCAGAAATATATATTCGAAATCAAGATATTTTATGTGAGATAGATGTAATTTTTATACAGTCTTCAAAAAAATTTGTTATTGTCAAAAATTTTCACATATCCGATGTATTAAATTGAGAACTTGATATTTTTGTGTGCAAAATTAAAAATTACATATTCGAAAACGATATTTTATATGAGAACTTGGTGTTGTTTTTATTCTTATATATCAATTCTTCAAAAAGAATCGGTCTTTGATAAAAATATACAAAACTATTGAGTATCAGCTCAATACCTTTATATTGTCATGTGTAAAATCACAAATTAGATATTCGAAAAAGATATATTTTCATGTGTAAAATCACAAATTAAATATTCGAAAAAGAAATATGAAATATTTGTGGTTTTTATCCGAAGAAGTCCATTCTCGAAAACCAAATAATACTTTGCAATAATATACAGCGTCAGCTGTAAAATGATATGTTCGAAAACAAAATTTTGTATGTAAGGTAAGTATGGTTGTTTTCGAAATGCGATAATTTTCCAAAAAAAATCAAACTTCGACCAAAATATTCAAATGCATTGAATATCTGCTTTATAGCATTTTATTTCGGTGCCCTCATTTAGAAAACATATGTTCGAAAACATAATTTTATATGAGAGGTAGGCTGAATTTTCAAACAATGACAACCAATCTCAAGTTAATTTAATTGTTAATTGAAATTATGTTTATATACCAAATTTCAGCCGCATTGCTTTATACTTTCGTATGCAAAATCGAAAAATATATGTTGGAAAACATACTCTTGCATCGAAGAGTATGTTTATTCTCTATTTTCAGAGAATTTAATGTTGGAAAATTAAACTTTCCGCATGGAAATTGCCGCATAGTGAATTATTGTAATCGAAACATCAGAGTTCGACTTTGTACACAACTCATTGTTTAAAGTATCCACAATGGATAGAGTATATCTTTAAAGGCAATCATAAATGATGCCTATACTCAAACAAAAATGGCTATTATTATCATAAATCAAATTGTAATAATGTATACAATAAAAATTTAAATATAATTTTTCGCTCATAAATTTCTAAAATATGTACGTATGGACTTGTATCATACTATATGCCTATATTAGGCACAATATGAATGGTAATTTAAAACAGCAAATAGTTAGATAACTGTAATATTAATACACACACACACACACACACACACAAACACCATACAATAACATTTGAATATATATATATACCAAAGACAATGGGAACCGCCACAAATAGGACAATAAATGTAAATGATACTCATTAAAAGTAACAACGTTAGCTCGTTTTGCCATGCAACTTTGTACAGAGTTGATATAATTTTACTATAAATAGTATAAGTATATAAGGTACTACATATGTATATAAGATGCATTAAAAATGTACTAAATGCTTTGGTGCCATTTAACTGTTATTCCAATATTTGCCCCTCGCTCTTTGAAAGAGAGTCTCTCAAGTTGAATTTCATATTAGAAACAATGAATGAAAATGACAAAGGTGGTATCTTACTATTCTAAATATACTCATACATATGTATGTACGATACAATACTTCGTCATATAATTCATTTAACACCCTAGCAATCGAGTAATAAGCATACGATACATATAAATATATCATGAAAGTTGTTTTGTACACAAATTTAATTTCGACTGCTAAATCAAATGCTACTTTTATTTACATTTAACGCTTGCTTAAGATCAAAGAGTATAAATATGTACACTTGAGTGTAAATATTTGCATACGTACTATTGTTTAACCCTTCAAATCTAGCTATGATACATACAATCACTTTAAAGATGTATTAATTAAAAATGTATTCAACCCACACAGTGTTTGAATTTCATATAAATTGAGGAATCAATTAATAAAAAGATAGCATGACGTTAAAGTAAGTAGAAAATCCTTGTCCATCAAGTGGACCACGCGAAACCAGACTGAAGTCTGTTAGAGGATATGAGCCCTACGGCTGATACCTCTGAGGGCCAACCACAAGTGTTATGGGCACTGCGACCATATGAGGTCTTTTTTAACCAAGCCCGTCTACGACACTAGAATATCCTTTTTACCGAAAGATAGAATTGATCTTGTCGAACTTTTGATGATTGAAGCTGGTGTTGTTAAACTCAGATGAAAATGTGAAGCGAAGCCTGGCCAAGGCTGGGTATTCACAAAAGATGTGGACAGAGCCTACACTCCGTATCAGAGGATTATACCTTTTTGTGGAGGTGGTACTCTAACCACATATGTCCTGAGAAATAGCCCGTTACTAGGAGTAGATTTGTTCTGCTAAGACTAATTCTGTCAAAAATTGTATCGAAGCTGATAAGGGGTTTCGTTTGGCGGAGAATTTATCTTGTTTCGAATTTATCCATTGTATTTGGTATTTATTGTGGTAATTTTTTTCTATCATACCTTTGGCCGATGCCCAGCTTATACCGCAGAAAGTTTCTGGGCCTATCAGTGGAGAAGACGAGCCAGCTCTCGCTACTTCGTCCGCCACTACATTGCCCTCAATTCCGTTGTGCCCCGACACCCAACATAATGTGACCTCATTTTGCATAGAAGGTTTTTGTAGGATAAGGAAACATTTGGTGACTAGTTTGGAAGAGAACTCCCATCAGGAGGGAAATTTGATGGAAGCTTGGCTGTCTGAGTAGAAAATTGAGGAAAGAAATAGAACAAATACTTTTATGATTCATTTTTTTGTTTTCAGTAAAAATCTTAGAAACCTAACGAAAATGATCCTAGAGCAGCAAAATTTTCATAGCAGAACTTTCTGGGTCCAGAAAAACAATTTCAGAAATTTTCTGCAATACATATATTTACTACCATCCCTATCATTCATATGAGTACAATTTAAAAAGTAAGACAAAAATGATCCTATAGCTTCGAAATTCAGTTTAAACTTTTATTAGGTTAACGAAATGGAAATATTTCTAGATTTTCGAAATAGTTTCAATCCTACTTCTACCTTCCATATGAATACCATTTTTTAAAAAATTCAACTGAAAACTCTATTAGACTAGAAAAAGATTAAAAATTTGTTTTAGATCTCCGAATATAGTTCAAATGCCACACTCACTTTCCATATGAGCGTAATTTGAAAACTATTACACTTTTCAAAACTTCTTAAAGTTAAAAAGGAAACCAAATTGTTTGATAATTTTCGAAATACTTCTGGTGTCACGCCTATCTATTTTGTAAAAATATTACAAAAAAATGATCATAAAGCAATGCATCCGCTCGCAGAGCTTTTTTAAAATAAAAAAAAAGATATTTTCGAAAATTTTCGGAATAGTTGAAATGGAATCTACACACTTCTCCCAGCGTGGCCGCTATTTTGTTAATGCGTCTAAATAATGGTTAGGTTCAGTTATTGTGGCTGCCCTCTCTCTGAGAGGACACACTTAGGCCAGAACGGCCCCTTATGATACCATCTTGTTTCTCTTCCAATGCTGTTGTGCGTGTTAAATTTGGACAGCATTAGACGGGACCTACTTATATTAGCCGGTTTCGAAGAGCAGAACCCTTGTGACATGACTTTAATTTTGCTTTGTCACAGAGCTCTTTTAAAAAAAGTATTTCTGGCAAATTGTTATTGCCGAAAAAATTGACAATTACTTGCCAACAGATGGGTACCTTTCGATAGAAAAATCGATATTAATCGATTTTCGATATTAAATTCTGTTATGCTTCAGCCGAGGATTGAACCCACGACCTACAGTTCGGAAGGCCAACGCACTAACCACTGAGCTACGACACTCACGTGAACACTTCTAAATAATACTCGGCATCTTTTTCTGCAAAATTATTGCTTACGAAGATAATGGCCTCCTCATATGATAAAAGTCTCTATCCTCTGAGCGCTGTTTTTAGTTTATTAACCGATGAGTGGTGAGAAGGCATTTGTTCCTAGTGTGAGCAATTTTCCACAATTTTTGAGTTCAGCTTTTCAAGCAGAAGTACTCCTGCATTCTATCGATTAATTTTACAGTCCACTATTCTGACTATTTATGGTGTTTTTAGAGCCAAATGGTGCCAAAAGTGCACGTAACCTGTGCGAATATGACGTTGGAGGCCTTAGTTTCAACAGATTTTTAATCTCACATGAGTAACGGTGGCACCGAAAGTTCTTCTACATAAATCTTGGTTCAATGTGAGACAAACATATTCTTTGAACATATTCATTGCCTGTCTAGGACCGTTTGGTGAACTTCAGCGATGTTATCGTCAGTGGTTGGACTTCTTGTAACTTTGCAACTTTTCAACTGCTGGAAATTTCACATTGATAAATGATAGTACAGAGTCCCTGTACACAGCGTGCAACTCGTATTTGATTCCAATACGCATATTTCCTTACAAAAACAAATATTTAATGACAGCTCGATTCTGGATTTTTCCCGATTTTCACAAAAAACACTCACATCAACTCACTCAAACAATTGTCAAGCAACAACTACCCGTCCAAAATTTTAGAAATTTTTGGAAAGTACTTTTCAAAAGTACTTTTTCTGTTGACGAGTGCTGTCATCTTCTTATGAAGGTCGATCACTTTTCCGGCCACCCGTGCCCGGCGTCTTTGTATTGGAAAAAATTATGTTCAAGCAATTCCAACCCATTTAATGGAATAATTTCAATTTTATTCATGATGATTCGAATAACTTGTTATTAATCATACTTAATTGTGATTAATCGATTAATAGTTTAATCAGATTGTTGGATTAATCTCAAAGCCCTATTCAAAATTACTTTCTTTGGGTATTTAAGGGTTAAATTTGAGCACCGCAGTAGAGCAAAGATGGGAATGGGATGAAATGCATAACTATACAACTACTGCTTAATGAATTACGTGCATTTATGTATATACATATGATGATACTAGTCGCACTCGACTCAACTCTGTATGGAAAGGGGGTAGTGAGATAAATAATTTGCATTATTTTTTTCTAAGCTAAATATGTTTAAAATGCTGGTGCTGTATTTGTTCCCATGCCGTGTAACAGGCAGCAACAACAACAACTGCTCTTTCGACGCCATTTGCTATTCCCTTTATATATACACCTATATAGACATTAGACTGGTTCGGACTTGTATAGAAAAAATTGCAGTTATTGCGATTCTTGAACTCCGGGTACCAAAAGGGTGCTAAAAGGTACATTTAAATTGCAAAAGTTGTTTTCCTAAAAGGCACAATCATTCTAATGTGCATACATGTTGATGCATATAAATATAAGGTAAATGGTGCGCAAAATGTTTAAACGGTATTTAGCGACTGCATCACTATTGTGAGGGTGTACTTTATGCATATATGTATAAGTGTATGTATAAATCGTATAATACAATATATTATGCACGCTCTCACTCACCATTTAGCATCACTCTCACGCACTCTTCCTGTGTACACTTTGCAAGCATCGTATACTACGAGCAGCCACATAGCTTTGACATGCAAGTATGTATGTAAGCATGTATTATTTTTTAAAAATTTTAGCATACGCTACAGTTGTTGCATTTTAAATGGCGGTTTAATTAAAAGCATCCCCAACAACAACAACAACAAGAAGAAGAAGAACAACAGCAAAATTGCATGTATAAGTGCTTAGCAAAGCATCGCTGATGAGTCTTGCATAAATTTCGTTTAAAATTAAATAAGATAAAAGCAGCAGATGAATTAGTGATGAGACGGTAGAAAATGGTAGTGAAAGACAGAGAAAGCTATTATCATCACATCATCAGCACGTGATAATTTAATATTCAATGTAAGCTAAAAATTTCATATTAAAGTGAGGTTATGTTGTAATAAGTAGGTCGATCGATTTTTTACATACATTTTTTTTTTTGGCTGCAATCATAAAATTTCATACAATATTTCTGATCCTACTATTGATGTGTGTGTGTGTAGGTCAAATCGTTCAATAGCATTGATTGCACAATTCTTTTCTTTCTTTGTATTTATCAGTTTGAAATTTCTTATATTGATAACACTGGGAGTGATTCCACCTCAGGACACAAAAACCTAGACCCATATAGTAAAACCTCCAAAACTTTCGCCATTCTCAGGCCAAATTTTTTTATGGCCATATTCAATTTGCAATTTTTTGACTGACTGCTTTTAGAATAAGTGGGAAAAAAGAGTTAAAATTCATATCGGAGCGAAAAATGTTGTTTGGGTACATATAGTAAAATTTTATGGAGAATAATTTCGTAAGATATTTTAACCCGTTATCTCTCTTACGAAAGGGTCATTTTGACCCCTTTTTTGTAAAGTCTGAATAAAATGGCATTTGGGAGGTCGCTAGGGGGTTAAAATATTCCAGAAAATTATTCGTTGGAAAATTTCACTAGGGGTATTCTCAGACAAAAGCTTTACAGAAGGAACGTAAAAGCCCACAGAAAATAAAAACCAAATATGTCACCTTGAATTATGCAACATTTTATGTATTCTTTTATAATTTGTTCACAAATATAATTCCAGCTCTTTTCGAGGATGATGGTACGGCGCCTGGGGTTGGTATACACTGTACTAAAATTTTGTTCAACATGAATAACTGAAAGCCTAAAACAAAGCATCGGCTTTCGGTCTAGAGAATTGCATTTTCAAAGCAAAAGCCTTACAGGAGGCTATTCTAAAATTGCTCGACAAGCTGCTGTGAGCATAAACATTATCAAAGCAGCTCCGATGGAATCTTCGTTGAGAGCATTCACTTCGGAAGTGGTCCAATTAATGACCCAAAATGGATCTGGTTGGATTTTCTAGCTCAGTGGTAGGTCGTGGGATCAATCCCCGGCTGTCGAAACATTAATATCGAAAAAATCTTTATTTCAAACGGTGCGCACCGGGCGGCAAGTAATTGGCAATTTTTCATGAAGAAACAATTTGCCATGTAAAATGTTTCATAAAGAGCTGTGTGGTGTTTTGTGTTTTAGCGTGTCATGGTGTTTTAGTGGAAGTTTATGGTGACCATGCTTCAGCTGAACGAATGTGTCAATAAAGGTTTGCACGAATTAAAAGTGGGAATTTTGATTTGTATGACGAAGAACTAATTGGAGCGCCACCAACGTTTGAGGTTGAAGAATTGGGGGCAAAACTTTATGAAGATCCATCACAAACGCAAGGTGAACCCGCAAAAACACTTGGAGTGTCTCAGCCAACCATTTGCCATGGCTTAAACGCAATGAGAATAGTCCAAAACGTAGGAAATTGGGTGCTGTATGAACTGAAACGTGTAAAGAAAAACCCTGCTCCAACGGAAAAAAGGGGTTTTTGTATCGAATTGTGACGGGCTATAAAAAGTGGGTCCCGTATGGTTACCTCGGCCATGTCTCATCATCGACGGCCAAGGCAAATATTCATGGCGAGAAGATCATGCTGTGTATTTGGTGGGACCATCTGGGTGTGTTGTATTATGAGCTGTTGAAATTGGGTCAGACGATCACAGGGAACCTGTACCGATGATAATTGATGCGTTTGAGCCGAGCATTGTAAGAAAAAAGGCCTCAATACACCAATAGACACGAAAAAGTTATTTTGCAACATGATAATGTTCGGCAACATGTTGCAGCGCCTGTTAAAACGTACTAAGAAACACTCAAATGGGAAATTCTACTCCACCCGCCATATAGCCCAGATATTGCTGCTTCCGAATACCACTTGTTTCGATCAATGACACACGGCCTGGCAAAACAGCATTTCCATTCTTCCATAGATTGATATTTTAATATCTGAAAAATTATTGAAAGATGCAAATAAATTATAAGAAGTGATAATCATTTACCAATTCCGACCAACCATTTATAAAATGATGACGATGATGATGATGATGATAAGTTCAAAATCATTTTACAACAATATTGAATTATATAAATATGTACATATGTATATGTGATATACCAATATATACAATCAACTTGTAGTACACACAATACCTTACATATTTAATTCTGACATTTGTGTGGTTCTGTAATGACAATTACAATGACATTATAAAGGTTATATCATAATAATTTATAATGAATTGAGCATTTAACCATGAACATGTAAATATTCATGGGTATTACTTTCAACTGTTTGTCTCTCTCTCTCTCTCTCTCACTGTTACGTATATGTTTCTGTGTAGAATATCTTTTCACTGGGTTATTAAATGAGCTTTCAAAAATAATGAACTCATTTATTACGCTTGCATGTATTGAAATTTTCTTTGTTTTAATTTTGTATAATTTTCATGCAATACATGCATACAACATCATTTCATACAAACAATATGATTTATGTTAAAATATTTTTCACAAATGTAGTCAAGTAAGTAAGTTGATGGTATTAAAATGGTTAATACATTTTCAAGCTCGAAAAATTGTCAATAATTACTGTTTGTGGCAGTTAATTGTTTTAGAAAATCGTTTTTGTATACATTTTGTAGTACTTGTTAGGCTTTTTGTGTTGCATAATGGACCTTACATGATTCGATTTGGTCCACGTAAGCAAAATAATCGAGTCAATCTAGAATAAAGTTGGAGTTGAAGTTAAATTTGTTTTGAAATTCAAAATGTTACAGAATTATTTCTCATCCACTGAACTATTCCATCCTATGCACCCTATGGATTGTCCCATTCTATGGACTGTCCCATCCAACAAACTTTCTACTATGTATTTAATTTGTCATGGTACATTTCTACACCCCAAACTTATTCAATTTATTAAAAGCTTCAATATACTTATCATACATACAAATATATAGCCTACCGCATTACTATTTCAACCTTAATTTCATTAAGAACTATGTATAAACAATTATATACCTATGGGCTCTTTAAATTCTTAAGTTCTCTGTCAACATATTGTACTAATTGTTTATGATGGATTATTGCTGATGCCGCTGGTACTACTTACTATTCATATATACATACATATGTATGTATATACACTGCTAGTGCTGATGATGGTCTTACTTTGTTGATGGTTGAAAAACTTTCTCTGAATAATAACAAATAATTTAATGATGACATTATAATTTTATCAAAACTAAATATACATATATATATATAAAATCATTGTTAGTTGCAAAGAGAAACTGCTTCATTTAAGGAATAATTATTTTGTAATTCAGTCAGAGTCGCCATCTGTTTCTCTTTTTTTTTTCAAAAGGGACTCGTATCGTCATGTGATAATAAATAGATTGACCTTGTCATATTTAGTACATAATGTATGCATCTAAACATTTGTATAAACATTTGTATATACACAAGTTGCCAGTTAAATTTGTTATGTATACATTTGTATCCAAAACAGAATCATTGCAAATGATGTTGATGTCGAATTTAAAAATTGTTATATTCAGTGGTTAAAAAAAAAAAAATAATAAACATAAAAACAACAACAAAAAACAAAACATAAACTTTTGTAAACAATATTCTATGCATTACATTTAATTAGTAAGTCATTCAAAAGTTTTCTATGCATGTATTCACAAGTATATTCAAGGTTATGACATTTGCATTTGCAATTTTTATAGCAATCGAGAACAAGTGAAAGAGAGAAAAAGAGAGTTGAAAATGAGAAAGTAATAGGTAATAATGAAAGCATATAAAATATGTAAATTTCTAATTCATGACATTTCCAACTTGTACGTACAATAGCTCAATAATTATGTTCAACCATTTAATTTTAAAAATGTTATTAATTATGACAAACAGATAATGTGATTAGTTGAAATAAATTTAATAGATAATATTTGAATTATTTGAATTTAATATTTTAGAATATTTTCCAAAGTTTTGTAAAATTTGAAAGTTTTACAAAGACCAACTGTCACGTCAACTGAATAGTTAGGTCTGTACTTTGACAGTTTGACAGTTATGACATTTCGAGTTAACTGCGCTGTCATTTATATATTATTACATAAGCTCATTTTAATTATTTTACTATTTTAATATATTTTTCAAAGTTTTACAAATAGAAGCTATACTAAAGAATATAAAATTTTTGTGAAAAATTATGTCCGAACTTTGACAGTTTGATAATGCTGATATTTCAAGTGACAGAGCTGTCAATAATTTATTATTTTACTATCTTAGTAGACCTTGAAACGGTTTTTTTTTCTAATATGGAAGTTTTACAATTACAAGTGACATTAAAACTTTGACAGATTATCCGCGATGATATTAACACCTTTTAATACAATTTTAACAAAAATTCTTTTCCTGTTTACCAAACTTACTACGAACGAGCAATTGAGTGAACTATCGTAAAATTTGACGAAAATTATGAATGACCGATAATATTACAAGTGTCTATCCAACTTTAAAGAAGGCAATCACACAGGGCATACAAAGATCCTGGACACCGTTTGAGGCTCTCTATGTCTTGTGGTCTTCGACAAGATGGATAGATGGATAGTCTTCTCCAAACACTTTGAAATGGTCATCAACGACCGTTCGTCTTGGAGGAGTAGCGTAGTATGATCTCAAATGGGTACTCACAGTTGTGGTACACTGATGGGTCTAAGATGGAAGATGGCTGTGCTGGAGGGCTGGAATTGTTGGACCAAGATTTCGCAAAGCCATCGCAATGGGGGAAACAGCTTCCATCTTTCAGGTGGATGTTCATGCCTTAGAGGTATGTGCGAGAGAATGCATACGTAGGGGTATCCGTGGTTCCAAAATATGCATTCTGTCAGATAGCCAGGCAGCTCTAAAGTCCCTGGCAAAATTCTCGTTTCAATCAAAGGCTGGTCTGGGATGATTTTAAACTTCTCAATGCCCTGGCAGCAAAGAATTCTATCACCCTCATGGCCGACTCCCTTGCAAAGGAAGGCGCAATCACTCCTTTCATTGAATCAGAGCCTTTCTGCAGGGGGGTTACAAACAGTTTCTTAAAAAATTTGATATGTGAGAGGGAGAAACGGTATCTACTCGACTACTGGAGAGACCAAACGTAGATACCGAATCTGAAAACACAGCTACAGCACTGCACTCGAAAGTTAAAGCAAGCCTTGAAAAATAAAAACAACAAAGAGTTAGAAGAGCACATAGCGAAATTAACACCTGGTGAAGCGTCAGACTACTCTTTGTGGAAATCAGCAAAAAAATCAAATCGGCCAATTCTCACTGATTCCCCCATCCGTTTGAGTGACGGTAATTGGGCTAGAAGCAACTGTGAGAAGGGTTTGGCTTTTGCAAACCACCTAAAAAGTGTGTTTACACCCAATCCACCCTCTTCACAGTCCTCATTACCAAAATTAACTTCTCAACCTTGCTCAATAACGCTCAAAATTAAAAAAAAGGACATATTCAAAGCAATTTATAAAGATTTAAACCCAAAAAAATCACCTGGTCCAGATAAAATTACCGGTAAAATGATAAAAGAGCTACCTCCGGCTTCAGTAATTCATCTGATGCACATTTTCAATGCTATCCTTCGTATTAAACACTATCCCAAATGCTGGAAAACTTCAAAAATTATTATGATAGCAAAACCAGGAAAAGACCCTACAAAAGTTGCATCGTACAGACCTATCAGCCTCCTGCCTCTACTTTCTAAAGTATTCGAAAAGCTACTTGTCATGAATATAACTCCATTTATTAATCTCAACCAACTGATTCCTCAACATCAGTTTGGATTTAGAAAACAGCACGGCACAATAGAACAAGTCCACCGCATTGTAACTCTGATAAGGAACACTTTTGAAGAAAAAAAGTATTGCTCAGCTGTCTTTCTTGATATCACTCAAGCTTTCGATAAAGTATGGCACGATGGCCTTATTTACAAACTCAAACTATTACTGCCTGCAAATGTCTCCTCATTGCTTAGTAGCTACCTCACGAAAAGACAATTTCTCGTACATCACAAGGATTACACAACAAATCCATTGGATATTCACGCTGGCGTTCCTCAAGGAAGCGTTTTGGGTCCCTTACTGTATCTCTTATACACTTCAGATATGCCCAACAATAACTATACATTCATATCGACCTTTGCTGATGATACGGCAATATTGTGCTCTCGCTCTAACCCCATAGAAGCTACTAAACTCCTGCAGACTCATGTCGATTCTCTCGAAATCTGGCTAGCAAAATGGCGTATAAAAGTCAATGAATCAAAGAGCGTACATGTAACCTTCACGCTAAGGCTAGATACATGTCCCCCACTTAAAATTAATGGCCAATCAGTTCCACAATGTTCCTCAACAAAGTACTTGGGTATTCACCTCGACAGAAGGCTGACATGGAAAAATCACATAGAGGCAAAGAAAACTCAGATCAAGCTTAAAATGAATCAGTTATGGTGGCTGTTACACAAAAGATCAAAGTTGAATCTTGAATACAAAGTGCTATTATATAAAGCAATCCTGAAACCAATCTGGACTTATGGTATTCAGTTTTGGGGCACCGCATCTCCCTCTAATATCGAAAAATTGCAGCGAATACAATCCAAGTGTCTGCGAATTATTGTAAACGCGCCTTGGTATATGAGGAACGTTAACATCCATCGAGATTTAAATGTATCCACAATTTCTGAGGAAGTTGCAATGTACTGCAGAAGCTACATTCAAAAATTACACAATCATCCGAATCCTCTTGCTAGGCAATTGTTGCTGAGCAAGGGGCATCGTCGATTAAAAAGAAAAGACACACTGAATATGCTGTAAAATTGCTACATCTCGCGACTCACCAAATTGTGATGGAACGTAGGGGATATCACATAGTTTTATTTAGTTTGTAAGATTTGAATACTTATTGTTAGTTTCTAAGTATTTAAGAAAGATTCAATAAAAAAAAATAAGCTAACAAAAAAAAAAAAAAAAAAAAAAAAAATTTTTCTACTTCTTCGTCTTCTCTTCTACATCAAATGTTCCATCTCAAATTGATTGACATTTTTATAACTAAAAATTTTTATATGTATTTGACTATTAATTTATTGGCATTTAATATAAAACTTTAGAAATACATATTAGTTATTTTTACAATGGCAAAATGTGTGGTTAATGACAGAAATTAAAATACATAATAGTAACAACTTACTCTCGCAATTATACTATGTGTGTGTGTGTGTATAGTCATTAAAAGTTCCTGTAGAAAATCTCGTCGTCGTTATCGTCGTCATCGTTGTCATTAAATCTGAATTGTATATGAATATATTGTAGCTAAAGGCATTCAAAGTGCCATTCATATGCCATTTGGAATTTATATACATACGAATGAGTGTGTGTGTATGTGTGTGTGTGTATAGACACTCTATGAACTGTTCTATCAAGGCTTTACTAGCTTTATACTCCATTGCTCTTACCAGCTGTATGTATCGTACCTATGTACTGTTCAAAGTTACGATGTAATTAAAAATGTAAAGTTTGCTTGTATAGAAGAAATAAGAGAGCGAAAGAGAGAGATGTAAAGAGGGAAAGAGTATGTGGGTTTGTGTAAAACTTTTAGATAAATTGCACTAAAGGAATAAAGTTTGATTAGCAAGTGTGTTGCATTTGCCATTGCACACAAATATCTACACACACACACACACACTCCTATGCATTGGGATGTAGCTGGTTGTCGATGCTGTCGTTGATTCTATGAATATGTAGGTAGGTATTGCAACACTCATTGCAACATATGATTTTTTTTTTCTTTAAACTTCACCTTTGTAATTTTTTTTTTTTGTTTCTTTCTTTCTTTTTTATATTGAATTGTGTGCATTACTTTCGAATTTGTCGTATGAAATGTGAAACAGACCAAAGTTGCGACAAACATATGCTGCGCGACTTTCTAAGTAAGTACATACATTGTGGCTTTTTACAAATAATACCATAATTCAAGAAAAACAAAATGGTTACATTTATTTCTGCTATTATCAATGCCTTACATATACATAATACTATAATAATACTATATAAAATCAATGAACCAAGAAGACATAAGAGATGTGTGAAGGTGATTACTTAGTCTACTGAGATTAACTATTAACATACAAAGTATTTGTTATGTTTCTAACAAGGAGCACAAATATTAAATATTTCTTAGAGAACATATTTTCGTATTAGAGGTGCACCTAGTTTTCATTCGATTTCATTAATTTTTAAAGTTATCCATTAATTAGTCAATATAATTGTCCTTACCACGTTTCATCTTGATAACTTCAAATTTTCGTACGGAAATTTTGAAAATATCGATTTGAAAGTAGACTTTTTGTATGAGAGCTAGGTGTAGTTTTTATCCGATCCAACTAATTTTCACTAATATTGATAATTTAGTAAACATAATTGTTTGTACAAAGTTTCAGTTTGATAACGTTATATTTTCGTGCGTAAAGTTTGAAAATATACATTTGAAAGCGGACATTTTGTATGGGAGGTAAGTGTAGTTTTTATCCGAATCCACATATTTATTATTTATGGCTATTAGTTTATAAATGTAATTGCACAAACCAAATTTCAGCGTAATAACTTTATATATTCCGATACAAAGTGTGAAAATATAGATATGGAAGCAACAGTTTGTATAGGAGGTATGTTTGATTTTTATCCGATTTCACATATTTTTATATATGGCTATTAGTTTATAAATATAATCACACAAACCAAATTTTAGCGTAATAACTTTATATATTCCGATACAAAGTGTGAAAATATAGATATGGAAGCAACAGTTCGTATGGAAGCTATGTTTGATTTTTATCCGATTCCACATATTATTTTTTATGGCTATTAGTTTATAAATATAATCACACAAACCAAATTTTAGCGTAATAACTTTCTATTTTCGGGTATAAAGTGTGAAAACATACATATTTATATGGCAGGTATGTTTGGTTTTTATACGATTCCATATATATTTTGTATATGGCTATTAGTTAATAAATATAATCTCACAAACCAAATTTCAGCGTAATAACTTTATATATTCGGATAGAAAGTGTGAAAACATATATATGGAAGCAACACTTTGTATGGGTGGTATGTTTGATTTTTATCCGATTTCACATATTTTTCTATATAGCTATTGATTTATAAATATAATTGCACAAACCAAATTTCAGCGTAATAACTTTATATTTTCGGTTACAAACCATGAAAACATACATATAGAAGCATCAGTTTGTATGGAAGGTAGGCGTAATTTTCATCCGTTTACAATAAGTTTTTGAAATGTATATTCTATGATCAAAATAACTTTGTGTAATAAGTTTTCGGTTGCCACCTTTATAGTTTCTCATACCAAGTATGAAAATAAATGTTCAACAACATATTTTTGTATGTGAGATAGGCGTAGTTTTCATCGGATTTCGTCTACTTACTAACTTATCCGTTCGTTGATGAAAATAATCGAATGTACCAATTTTGATTTCGTTCGCTTTATAATTATAGCATGCCAATAGACAGACAAAACAGACCCACCTTGCTAAATCAACTTAGATCATCATTCTGATCAATGGGATATGTACTAAAACCATGAATAATCTATGGAGTTTAAGCAAATATCTTTACTAGTGGTTATTATTGCATGTTTGGGACTGGAGCCGTCGATATAAAAATTTGACGGTTTAATATCCAATAATAGAGTCTTGTAGAATACCATAAAGTAATGCCTGTTAAAAATTTCCTTTAACAGTATTTTTAATTTTCACTTGTAAAATTGACGTCATGTCATTATTATGTATATAGAGCACGCAAAAAAAATGCATACATTGCATCTCCCAATGCATACTCACCTACACTCATTCTTACAAATAACAATGCTCAAAATGTTCTCTTACAATGTAAGAGACAATCCTGTCATAGGTATGAAATAGGAAATGAAACATTTCTGACAAAGACAGAGATATTCAATGTATAACAGTTGACAATCGGAAATGTTTTAAAACTTTTAAAACGTTCCTTTTGTTGAATGCTTGAACATGTCAGTGGCTATTTGAATGTGACGACAATGACGATTGTTCTCAAATGAATAAACCCAGTAGGAAAATTACAGCAATTATAATAGAAGATGTAAATAAATTTTCCCATTAACGATACTGAATATTTCGATTAATTTGAATATTGCATATGATGTAAAAAATGTATATATGACATATTCATATGATCGATAGGTGAGGAAGCAATTTCCAATTGGGCATAAATTATTTAACAAAAGAAAATTATACACAGAGTTGCTTTTAGAAAAGTTGTACTACATATGTTATGGAAGCATTATTAGTGACACGTATTGATTCGAATTTCTATCTACGAACTGCTCAATTAAAGTGTGTCATCTAAGAAGTTTGCAATCTCTCATATTTATGTACACAATCTTTTTGTCTTCGATATCTAATCATTTGATTGGAACGAATAGAAATAGTTGCTAAGTGGAATTCTATTATAGAAAGTATAAAATTGAAAAATATCGTTTTAAATCAAGGAAGGATACTCTTGATTTAGATTGTTTCCTTTAATTCAGGTATAAGCAGTATTATAGTGGACATGTACTTATGTGTATATAAAACTTTATATGAATAGATATAGTTGCATTATGGATTGAAATGATTGAAGAATGAAATATATATATAGTATATATAAACAAGCATTTATTATTCGAAAGTGAGCTGAATCTGTCAAACAATCTGATACGTTAGGATTGTACGGAGACTATATGAAATGTGTCTTATATGAGTCTCTTGAACCGAGATCACAAATGCTAGTTCAATGAATTGGTCCTGGATAATCTATCACCTGAGCTCGATTAACAAAGGCTGATGAAGGAGCTCTAAGGAACGAACGAAGAAATGACTAAATTCCGATTTATTCTTAATAAGACTTATCTCTTCGGTTTACTTATTTAATACATCATGTGCTGTGAAAAAGAAAGGAAGAATGAAAGATTAGTAACTAGTTACTAATTAAGAACTACTACGATTATTGGGCGTCAAAAGTTCTTGTCTTTCGGTTGGAAGTTTATAGCTTTGTTCGATTTTTAAAGATAACATTAATTAGATTGTCTGAGTTTGATACATGAAAGCTCCGGAAATTGTAGAGAATATATAAGGATATCTAATCCTTTTTCTTCTTAAGGCAACTTTAAACAAAAGTCACTGGTCTTTAATCACAGGTCTTTAATCACAGCCTGACGATGATTGCATTCACCTCACAAAGAGTACTACAACTTAACACTTGAGGTAGCCGATCACTTCTGCTATTGAAGTTTTTTAAAATTCAAACAAAATTTATTTGTCTTTTGCTCACAGCCTGTGCATCACAAATAGTACTGTGACTTAGGACTTTAGGCAACCATTGCATCATCTCTTTTCCTACTGATACTCACAAGTGCTTTTATCTAGGTAGCTTCTAATAATGGACTCATTTAAAGACGATGAATTGCATTATTATCGGGCAAAAAAATGAATTAATATAGAAATAATTTTTTATTGAAAACTATTGCATAAATTGCAATAAAGTCGAAAATGAAGATTTATACACTTTTTGTAGATATAATTTCCAAAAAAAAAAAATTCGACATTATTGCACATTTTTCGATGTTAACTCATTTAATATTAAATGCTTTTATCTAGGTAGCTTCTAATGATGGGCTCATTTAAAGACTATGAAGTGCATTAATATCGAGCAAAAAAATGCATTAATATCGAAATAATTTTTTATTGAAAAATATTGCATAAATTGCAATAAAGTCGAAAATGAAGATTTATACATTTTTGGTTCGATATTATTTACAAACAAAAAAAAAATCGACATTATTGCACTTTTTTCGATATTAATTCATTTAATATTAATGCACAGAGGCAATAATGTCGAAATTTTTTTTTTTTTTTTTTTAATAATGTCGAACCGAAAACGTATAAGTCTTCATTTTCGACTTTATTACAATTTGTGCAATAATGTCGAAATTAAATTTTGTAAAAAATCACAATTACACATTACTTACTTTTACTTTAATATTTTACAAAAGAACTATGGATCACAGAGCCAATGGATTCATATATTAGAATGTGGTTTTATAAGTCCGGGTTGAGTGCCGACCATGAAGAAAATATTTGAATACAGTAATATTATGAATTGCGTAACAAGAAAATTGGCATATTGGAAGATGTGAGTCTAGTGTTTAAATTTCATTGTCCAAAATGTTTACAATAGTGTCGAAATTCGAATTTTCTCGGAAATTTTCTTAAAAAAAAAAAAAATTACAAAAGGGCGCCAAAAATATAGTTTTCTCTTTAAGAGATTCGATTAATAACTATAAATATGTAGGATCCCCCTAGGTTGGTTAGTAGCAGTGCAATTTTGACACTACTTCCTAAACTAATTCCCTATGCAGAATTGGATGGATTCGTAAGCAAATATTATAGCTCAGAGGCACTTCTAATGTAGCTTTTAATGCTGTTTAGTCTACTAGCATTCTTAAAAGTATTTAAAATATATTTGTTGCCCTTCGGAATTTGTATTGCTACAGTATAGGGCTCGATTTTTTATAGTTTTATCGTTTTTGAAATCTTAAAAGTGTTCATGTGACTAGGAAAAAAATATTTTAAACTAATAAAACATTATTTTAATTAATCCAATTTATATTTACACAATATATAAAATATATAAAATATGCAATTTCAATAAGACAATTCAGTTTATGCGTATTTCGAAAAAGTAAAAAAAAAAAAATGTGAAGACTTATTATCATAATATTCGTAAAAAAAAAAAAAAAAATAAATATAACATCATAGTTTACGCTATGATGCACAAGTTTATTAAGAACTTTTTTCTTTGTCTTTTACATTTCCTTATATAAAAGAAAGGATGAAGTTATCAGAAGATTCATTTTTTTTTTTCTGCAATTTCATTACATACACTTCGTCATGCACTTTTATTTCTTAATTATACATAGCGCTAGTAATTATGTAGCAACTCTGCTAATGCGAGCTCAATAACCTTGAAAATATTACTTTCTTCTCGAATTTCTTCTATATATCAGCACATCTTTCATTGCTCTCTTCCTGCTTTTAACTAAAAGAAATTTTTTTATTTTTTTATTTTTTTATTTTTTTTTGCATTGTAAAAAATGAGTAAGCATATTTTTAATTGGGCACCTTTAAATTAATTAAATTTAAAGTTTACAAATGAAACTTGTTTTATTTTTTTATTTTTTTTTTTATTTTACTCATTTCTCTTACCTTCCTGTCTTACTTAATAATCATGAAGAATACAGAAGGTAAAGGTAAAAAAAAAAAAAAAAAAAAAATGCAAATACTTAAGTGACCCTATATTCGTTCTCTTTGCTTCTTTTTGAATGTTGCACAGTGTGCTAGCCACAAAGAATAATGAAACTAGAGCATTACAAACAGTGAATGAGTGAGGGAGAGAGGAAGAGCGAAAGAAAAGTATTATACCAAACAGCACCCAAAGGAACTATCTATGTATACGCACAAGGTATAGAATAAGTAGTAGGTAAAAAAATAAAATACGGCAACACAAGCATAAAGGTAATAGAGAACATAAGTAGTAAGTAGAATGAGATAAAAATAAAATAAAAAAAAATCGTAATAAATTATGGGGCAGCGGTGATTGCAAGAAACAAAAAAGAGTGTAAAACAAGGAAACAGAAGCAACAACAACAACAACCTTGAATGAACAAATGTTGACAATCAATATGCGGTCACATTATTTTAAACCCTTTATATACTCACTCATACTTTTTTGTATGCAAACGAATAGATAAATTTAAGATTTGATGCAACTTTATACAAATTATTGTTGTTTTTGTTGTTTCTGCTATTGTTGAAATTCTTCGAAAAATAATTCACTGAGTTGTTGTTGTTGTTGAGCGTAATTTTGAAACAATTTCCTGGAAGAACATTTTCTAAAGTCGATTAAAAAGGTGAAAATAAATTGTTGATTCAATTTTTCGAATAATAAGTAATAAAGTTTTACTTATTTATGCTCAATTAGAATTGGATTACAGCGAAATGATGGATATGTTGGGGGAAAATATTGTGGATAAAAAATAAATGAATAATCATATATTGTATCAGTGGAATTTAATTGTATAATTTATTAAAATTATGTAGTGAAGCCTTACATAGGGCGCTGAAGCTTGGGCAATTTCCACCTCAGATGCGAAAATGCTCAGAGTTTTCGAGAGAAAAGTCTTATGCAACATCTTTGGACCTACTTACGTTAGTGGCGAGTATCGAATAAGATACAACCATGAGCTGCATGAGCTTTATGAGTATAATGCGGCTTCGCTGGCTAGGTCATGTCGAGCGACTGGGTGTTATATTCGGAACCCGCTGGTGGACGACGCAGAAAATGCAGATCTTACTTCTGGTGGAAAGATCAAGTACTGTAGAACTTGCGCTTGGAATCCGACGCCAACTAGTAAAGGAAAGAGCTGACTGGCGAAGCATGCTAGATTCTGCCTAAATTGATTTTCAGTTGTAATGGCCACATAGGTAAGTAAGTAAGTGAAGCATCTACAAAGGATGGAGATAGTGGGTGGATATGTTCGAGGGAAATGATAAAGAGAAAACATTAATGGGAGTAAATCTTACATTATATTCCGCTAGAAGTGATTTCTAGACAGCTATATGGTTATTTGTTCATTTTCAACTATTTTTGTGATCATTTTGTATGGCAGCCACCTTGAGGTGTGGCGATAGCGCATAAGTATGTGAGTGAATAAGATTGAAGAAATAAAATTATTGGGTGCCAGAGTGCATTTTCCTCCCCTACAGGCGATTCTTGGGGTTATATTGTCAATTTTAAGAGCTTTTAAGTCAATTTTCTCTGACCGCTCCATTAAATAAGTTCGGGGGAAATATTGAAGAGGTAAAGATAATTTACGAAAAATGCAGACGTCCTGTCTCTGAAGTCTAAATTACGCATCTTTAACACCAGAGTGAAGCCGGTATTACTATACGGGTCTGAAACTTGAATGGTCACTGAACGAATTTGCTGGCATTTACAGGAAGGATGATAATATAACGAAAATGGCATTTCAATGGTATCCTAAAAGCAGCCGACAACCTGGCCGCCCATGCCAAACATGATTAAGGACAATCCAAGCCGAGACCCGCTCTAGAGCCACTTGACATGAAATCAGGTATATGGCCCGAGACATGACACGATGGAGAGCCTTCGTTTCTGCCCTATGTTCTGATTAGAAGCGATATTTTGGATGCGACCCTGTAAAAAATGTAAAATATGTATCGCATGTGATTTTTGTATTGTATCTAAAATATCAAGGATATAAAAAAAATATATATAATGACAGTCAGAGTTACATTTCACCATCCTAAAGGCGATCACTAGGCAGCTATGGAGTTATTTGTCAATTTTCAAGTGCTTTTCATACATTTTGTATGACACCACACTTAAGGAATGGAGGGGAAAATATTGAAGAGGCAAAATTAATGGTAGTCGGAGTTATATTTCACTCTTTTAGGAACAGTTCCTGAGTAGCCATGGAGTTCTTTGTCAATTTATAGTGTTTTCGAGTTCACTTTTTATCACAGCTCTCTTAAGGAATGGAAATAGAAGTATGTAGGCTCTGAGAAAATATTGGGGAGGTAAAGGTAATGTGAGTCAGAGTTACTCTACACTCTCCTCAAGGCGATCACTATGCAGTTATGAAGTTATTTCTAAATTGTCACATGTTTTTCGTACATTTTGTATGGCAGACCCTTTAAGGATGGAGACTGGGGGTATATAAATTCGGGGGAAATATTGGAAAGGTTGGGAGTTAATTAATGGGTGTTTGTCATATACACTTTACAAATCTAGGAACATTTTTGGATTATTGGGAGCGCACCAATGGACGACCCATTAAAGTTTTTATGGTTAAATATTAAGAAAAATTGTGAAAAAAACTTTTATTTCCAACTTTAAAAGGTGGAGAGGGAATTCTCACACATCTATCGTCTCTTTTATCGAAACGGTACTTTCGATTTTGAAGTTTTTTTTACTTAATTGAATATTTCTAGCCTCTGAGAACTGAAATTCGCTCATATAAAGGGTGATCCAATAAGAGCTTCCGGATTTTTTTTTTTTTTTTTTTTTTTTAATAAAACGCATTAAAATCAATGTGATCATCATAAAATGTATTTGAGACGTAAGTTCGAATTACGAAATTTAATGTTTGAAAATAATTTCTTTTAAATGTTGTCCGCAACTTGCTCTTACATGATCCATTCTATGGGTCTTATTTACGAGCATTTCGGCCGATATTTCGTTAATTAGGCGCATTATGTTCGCTTCTAATGCAGCAATCAATTGTGGTTTATTGTCGACATAACCAAGTGATTTCACATACCCAAATGAAAAGTAATCCAATGGCATTGTCATCAAATTTTGGGTAAAACAATCGCTATTTTTTGGTAAATATTATTTTAAATGTTTCTATCTATTTTATGTGTCATTCATTAGTACTTCTTCGTTCGTTTTTTTTTTAAATTCTACCCAAAGTTGATTACACACACACACACACAGACACACACACAGACACACTTCAAAAACATTCAGACTTCAAATATAATTCAATTTGCCACGTTGATGTTTTCGGATAATACTTTCAGTCTCAATTTCAAACTTTTTTTTGGATGGAAACTTTTGCAAAACGAAGAAGAAAAATGCATTTTTGCATATATACATATACCATATCTAGATATATACAGACCTGAACGGTAACTAAGCAAATTGCATAAATGTATTAACTTATTCCACGATAACGATAATAAAGATGAAGATGATGATGATGATGATGATGATGACGATGATGGTGATAGTCATGTTGTTGGCAACTACTTTTGAAAGTTTTTGTTCAACTTGCAAAAGTAGAAAGTGAAAAGAAAAAGTGAAACGAAAATATGGTCTCGTGACGACAACTTCTAATCTGTCGCGGTACATACGCCGATTTGAATAAGGTGTGAAATTTTGTTAGTCAGTGTATATTGGTGTGTGACCATGCTGTATGTATATGTAGTTTATGCCACCTACATTAGTATGTAAAAGTTTTACACTCGGAATTTAACGAACGATGACATTTATTAGATGCAACTGTTAAAGTCAACGTGAAAACGAAAAGCGTGTTTCAACTTTTTTTTTTTTTTTTTTTTTGTTGCTATAACCTTTTTTTTCTATTTTATTTTATGTTTTAAAGTCATTTAACGCATTGCAGGCAGCTAATTTATCAGTAGAATCAAATACGTTCAACTTCATGTCCAGCTTATGTATTTTATAAAGCAAATATCACAAAAAAAAAAAAAAAACACACACTAATGAAATAAAAGAACTGTTATGTGATATTTTACACTTTTTCATGAACTGTGGGTACATCGTACATATTACTTGATTAAAATTATCATTTAGAGTACTAAATTGTAGTCTAAAATATCCACAACTAGGCTTGATTGAGCATGTGATGTACTAAATTGTAATGATAAATACTCTAAAAAAACTAACTTAATATGAGCTAATGAGAGCTATACATAAAGGAGTCATACCAAATTGGGCCAGCACGCCTTAAGTCGGACTGGCCAACCAATAGCAGCACTCACCTCGTCCAAATTGGTCACAGCACGAATGAAAGCTCTCTTAATAGAATCAATATAGCGGTATCTTTTGTGGCAAGCTATATTCTCTAAAACTGTACACAATTTGTAATAATCCAACGGGTTCATATCAAGGTTGCCAGAGGGTTAATCTTCAGAGGAAATTAATACTGATAAATTATTTTGGAGCCAGGCTTGAGCCGTTTTAGTTTAGATGACCATTTTCGACTCGTGGTGGTATCAGTTCAGATACTTCCTTAGATGGCCGTGTATACAGCCTATCATTTAAAACTTGTTAAATTTTTCCTCCACGGTAAAAATTTTAAAGTATTAGGGTGCTTCATCAAAAGATGTTTATATGCTTCCATCTTATCGTCTTTAAAGCTGCAGTCAACAAATGTGCGGTACGATGTTTCAAAGTCCCAAGTTCCAAGTCGCAAGTCCCAAATATTTTGTAACAATTCTACTCATGGACTCTTGCGAGACATTCATCTCTCGAGCCATGATTTTCTATTTTCGTAGCGGATTTCGCGGAATTCTTAATTTGCCAGCTCTGTTGACTGTTGACATCTCCAATCTCCTCGGACATTTTTATGCGCCAGTAAATGAACGTGCCACTAATATCAAGCGGGAGGAGCATTTAAATCATCTATTCTTGTACACTCCATGGTGAAAGCTGAAAAAAATTTTGAATTCTCGGTACAGACTAACGCTTTAGAAGTTATATTTCATAAGCCATATGGATAATAACGGGATATGTTCAATTCTTCTATTGCAATGGATATGTTCAATGTTGTAGCATATTTATGTGCACACTAAACAATAATTTACCACTCTTAGTGTTATCTAAATAGTTTATCAAATCTCGGGATATTCATTTTTTAATTGACAACAATTTAGCTTCGTTTTGAATCTTTCTGAGTACCACTAATTTAATTTATTTACCAAAGCTTTAAATGATATTGCTTTATAAGGATTTTGTTGACGTTGTAAAGGAAATTACCGATATAGAAGAAAGGTACAAATCATTAATACAATGTTCCAACAAATCTACGAGGTATCAGAGCCACTTAGTTACAATGTGGACCCTTTAGAAAATCTATGGCTCAATTTAATTTTTCGCAAAGTTTTCGATGACATTGAAAACAGAGAGTGCTAACTTGGAATCTATTTTCCAAAATATAACAAATCAGTAACCCACAGTTCCAATAAATCTACAAAGTCCACGAAGCCATAGGGTATTACAACACTCAATTGGATGGCACCTAGTTTCAATTTCAATCAAAGCTTTTAATCACAGCAAACATTTTCTTTATATTAATTAATGTTCGATTTGCCAGAACGAAAATGTTCATATCATGCCATATAACATGAAATTGCATCACATCGAACATGTTGCAACTATCAATAACAATATGAAACAATCGAACGTGATACAATTTAGCGTAATTTCATTTCTAACTGAAATAAAGTACAAATGCAAATTATGGTTGGCAATAATAAGAATACAGCACAACTAAAATAGCTTAAAGCACACCGAAAATGTATTTACTCTTGAGTATAATCCAACATAATCAAACTTGAATGGAATTGCATTCAAACAGGTATTTATTCTATGAGCATACTATAATCACTAGTTATAGTCAAATGAACATTGGAGAATGGAGAAATGTAGAAATGGAGATTGTAGTGAATATCATTTTTCAATCCACAAGTGTGATTTCAATATTTCAATATTTTCAAATCAAAATAAGCTGTTTTTCAAAAAAATTTATCCTGAAAATTAAAAATATTTGTTATAGTAAAATCAAAAAATTAAAACTGTTTTTTAACTAAAAACTATTTTTTAGCAAAAAAAAAAAAAAAAAAAAACCACTTCTGAACTCATACAAAATTAACACCCAATTAGAATGGTCATCTAGTCCCATAGTGCTGTGATGAACATACAAGTATTGTATATAGAATATTTTGATGCCGTACCGTACTCACTCACGCATATTATGGCCAAAGTTTTACATTACGCTCGAATTGCTTTTAGTTGCAACACTACTTACATATGTACATACATACATACATATTCGTATACATGTTCGTGTATTTGTATGTAATATTGCACATGTCAAAAAGGCAATATCAGTAGCGAAGCCAGCCAGCCAGGCAGCAGCATTATCACGTACTCGTAATATCCGTCGCATGGAATGATGGTGAAATTTTGCTAAATTTCATTTCAAACTCAACACAAACGAAACAAAGAGCAAAAACAAAAAAAAAACAAAAAAAACAGGAAGAGTGGTTATAATGGAATTTACCACCTCGACCAAATAGACCATAGTGCACCTCTGTCTCTTTTGTGTGACAAAAATTAAAAGTTATTTTGGAAGAAATACTATGGACGTCAAGTGGAAGCTAGAGAAATATATATGTACGCTGGTATATATTCTTCAAGTAAGCTGCTGCTGCTGCTGCTGTTGCCTCTTCTGTGGACGCCGCTGGCAAATGTGACAGGAAACTCGTCTGCTTCATTTTCCGTTTCCGTTTAATATTAGTTTTGCATGTCACATGGCATAAAATTTTGTAAACGAATGAGATGAGTGAAAACTTTTGCAGCATCTCTCGTGTTCATATTTATATTTTTGGTAGCAAAAAAGCAAATTTTCCACCTCTAACTATACGCATACCTTTATATACTCGTACAATATATATATATATACGCACTCGTATTTACTTGTACTAAAATTAATCTACATTTCACTTTAATATATTTCGTGACACATTGATAATATATTGGATAAAAAGAGGTGCAAAAATCATTATCACCTCAGCAAGTAAATAGAGCTTGAAACCGCAAAGAAAATGACAAACCATCAGCTAGCTGGCTGCTATTAATATCATTTGCACACTTTACGTACATTGCGTTGACGTTGGCGATTGTTAATAGAATTTCACAAATTTCATTCTTTCATTGTACTCCACACTACCATCGCTACTCAATTTGGTCTACCGAGTTGCACCCTTTTTGCGCACGTTGTGTGCAAATGAAATGGACAGATAAAATCGTTTGAATAACTGTTCTTTAATGTATATATATATTGAAATTTATATAAAAAGGAAAATTATTTCCATTCAAAGCTTACTATTTATTCCCCTCAGTAATTAATTTCAAATTGCTCAACAACATATAGGGGACTTCTTTAATGTGGGGGGAAAACGTCAGAAATCGCTCCTAAAAAAAAATAATAAATAAATATGTAGCACTTACAGGCCCCATTCCATGTCATCTTTAGGGACCTACAATCTAAATTGATTTGAGAAATGTATTAACCTAAATATGAATAATCTAAGAATCATTGCGGGAATACACAGGATCACAAAACACTGTAGGTTCAATTGGGCATTGAAAATGTGCCCAGCTCTAATGATCGCAAGAAAGGAAAATTTTGGGGGAATTTTTTAATACTGGAAAATCTATTGAAATCTAATAAGGTAGAATCTATATTAAACTTTCTTATGGATGCTGGACTTAGAAACATATTATACGTACAAGACGGGTTGCACAATAGACCTAGGGTCGCAATGCAACACAACCTTTAAATAGTAATAATAATACAGGCTCCAAAAGGCTCTTTGGCCAAGCTTCGCTTTCAGTATTGTTATGTGTCGATGTTCCAAAACGGCAGAGCCCTTGTGGCATTAGTCACACTCTAAGCTTTGTCACAGAGTTCATTTAGAAGCATTTTCATGGCAAATTGTTACTGCCAGAAGAATTGCCAATTAGTTGCGACAGGTGGGTATCGTTCGAAAGTAAAATCCTTCGATATTAAAGCTGGATTCCAATCGGGGATTGAACGGACCACCTACAGCTCAGAAGGCCAATGCACTAACCACTTAACTATGGCATTCCCATCAAACTTACTAGTTTGTTACTCCTTATATCTGGCACTTTAGGGGAATTCCCATACAAAATGGATAGAAAAACAAATGAAACTCGTAAATACTCTCTTCGTGGGCAGGTATTAGCCGTAGAGTGCTGAAATTTAGGATAGATATCCATTAATTTGTTCCTCCCTAATATTTTCGCGAAACATACTTACTTCCTATTTCGACCACTTAATAGAGTTCCCATATAAAATGAATGGAAACAAAAAAACACTCGAAAAACGCAACAGCTCCATAGCGGCCAAAGAGGTGCTTCTGAAGCTATGAAATCCATGATTTACTTTAATTAATTTTTCATCTCTAATATTTTTTTAGATCATCCTTACTTTCAATCTTTATCACTTAAAATGCACGAAAATCGTTCATTCTCCCCATGCCCCAGACATTACCCCTAGAGCAGTGATATGTATGGCCGCTAACTCGGATCGTAAAGGGATCTCCCATACAAAATGCACAAAAAAAAAAAAACGAAAATCTGTTAAATATCCACAAAAAAAGACAATGGTTGTAGAATGCTGAAATGTGTGACAAAGTCTATTAATTTTTGGCTCTTTAAATATTTCTTTTTTTTTAACATACTTTTTTCCTACCTCTACCCTTTAAGGGATCTCCCCTTACAGAAATAGGGAAAATCACATAAAAATCATTAAATAACAACATTTTTGCCCAAGAATCGCCTCTAGAGCAGCAAAATCAATGACTAATCCCCATTAATTTTGTCTCGCCAACATTTTCTCCGAACATGTTCGCCCTCCATTTCCACCGTTTAGCTTGGTTCCCCTACAAAATTGATGCTATTATAATGATGGTAAAAACTAAAACGTAAGACATAGCCCACAACTCAATTTCAAGAAAAACTTCTTGGTATGCTTTCCAGCAAGAGTGGAAATCTACACCGATGGTTCAAAGTTGGACTGCGGTGTAGGGGCGGCCATCTTTTCCAAATCATAACGTCTTCCCAATGGGGCCATCATGTTTCATGCAGAAATGGTGGCTAAAAAAGTGGCATGTACATTCTTTTCAAGTGATGGAGTCTCATGGTCTAAAATACCTATCTTTACAGACAATCAAGCTGCTATCAAAACCTTAGATTCTGATACAATATCTTCAATATCTGGTCATACAATGCAGACAACAACTCGCGGTCTTTGGGTTCCAGGTCATAGGAACATTGAGAGGAACGAAAGAGCAAACGAATTGGCCTGGGGCAGGTTCTACATTGGATATTTCACTGGTAAAAAGTACCTTAGCTTCTATCGAGGGACGAATCAACTGCTAAATTATTCTCGTCCAAACATCAGACGCATTACTGCGATTCTGACAGGTTACTGGATCTTTGCTCCTTGGGAAAATATATTTGAAATTATCCAGATTTTATGTTTTTCGCTAAGCCGAGTAGTCAAAATATTATTGCATACAATATTTGACTCTTAACCCCAACAATTGTATGCTATTTGAAAAGAGTGAGTAGTGAGTGAGTGTGTAGTGAGTGAGGGAGTAGTGAGTGAGTGAGTAGTGAGTGCATGAATATTATACACAAGCAATTCATGGATTTTGTCATTTAATAAATTCCTATTCTTTATGATTTTGGGAGAATTGGGATATCTTGAAAACATTCTACTGTGCATAAATACATGCACAAATGCTTAATGTCAATATTTTAGAATGCATGGAATATTTTTAATAATAAAGTCAACTTGATACAATATTATATGATATTTTATAATAATATTATTATAAGAAAATAGAAAAATGAAAAAATTATATAACTCACCAGAAGGAAACTCCAAAGGAAGACACACATATATTCATTCCATGAGCAATATAATACAAAGCAAACGTACACTAATAGCATCAACACGATTACGAGAGGAACAACATAAAGTACATTCCGGTTGGGGGCAAAAAAAATAATCGAATCATTAAAAGTATCGACACTGCGATATAAAAACAATATGGTATGAGAATACAACACACATGCACACACACACATAACATATCTAGGAGACAATCGACTAAGCATTGACGGCCATTTGTTAAGTGGCCTCGAACGTGTATGATGTTGTCGATATGTTACTCAATACCTGACTTGTAATAAACTCATATAGTATAAATGTAATGAACGTGCTCAAGAGTTGGTAAGTGAGTTGAGTTCGAAAGAGCATGATGAGTATATGTATGAGTAGTGTGTAGTGTAGCTATATGTATGTGTATTATTCTGGCACGTTATTCTTAAGCACATTACAAAGTTTATTGCATTTCAACAAAAACGAGACGACAATAAATAGAAAAATAAAGAAAAAAGTATGTACTCGTTTATTATAGCTATACTTGTTACATTATGTTCAAAATTTATGTGACATTAACAGGCGTAAGACTTTAAGACCAATATTATACGAGTATCTTACACCAATACATATAATACCTAGACAATGTACAATGTAGCCTTATATGATGACAATTTACAATCTACAAATGTGGTCGTGTATGAAAATAAAATTGTCATATAAATTCTGGTCAAAAATGACTGTTTTGCGTTCTGTTGCTTATGCATAGGTATTGCTCGTAACTGCTTTTTATTGTGAATTTTATGTATAGGTACTTTAGCTATTCGCGCGCGCATGTTTATTTATGGCATTTAGATGCTTTTAACTGATTAACAACATAGATATCTTGGATAAAATTTCATTCATAATTATTAATCTTATTACACGCGAATGAATTTATACTATTTTGACTATTCAAATTTACTACTGAAGGCAAGTAATAAATTTTTAATTAGCAATGCCTATGAGTTCTCATATTTTCGATTATCGAATTTTAATAGATTTTATTATTGATCGAATATCGAAATAGTAATAGTATTTGTTGTACATGCTGGACTGTTTCAAATTGGAATGATTAAATCTGATCAAACGCAATTGTTGTGGCTATGATCAGACATGATCAAACTTGAGTAAAAGAGAAGACTCAGCAATGCCTATGAGTTGTGGGGATATTTTCATATTTTCGATTATCGAATTTTAATAGATTTTATTATTCATCGAATATCGAAATAGTAATAGTATTTGTTGTACATGAAACTGTCTTAACATGGAATGATTAAATCTGATCAAACGCAATTGTTGTGGCAATGATCAAACGTGATCAAACATGAGTAAAAAAGGGGACTCAAACAAATTGCATTGCTGTATGGAAATATACAATTTATTTCTATGATATTGGAACCATTGGAACTAAAACAAAAATGCAATATATTTGTGAAAAGAGCTGATAATTTTATTTCAATCCAAAGACAAACTCTGAGGTTAGTTAGGTTGGGTTATGTGACTGCCCTCTCTCTCTCTCTCTCTCTGAGGGGACGCGCTTAGGGCAGAAAGGCCTATTGTGATAAAGAGGTTAGTAATCGAACACAATATCTGTCAAATGTCCATCACGACTCTTCTTGCATATTGCCATTATTTTGATGAAAATATTCATCACATTTTCGCATAATTACGGCTGTATTTCGCGAATAACAGCTCTATGTAATGTTGTCTTTAAGTACTTCACTATTTGCTGGAGTATTGAGTGGAGGAGCAAAGACTGTATCTTGAACGTAGCCCCAAAGAAAAAGGTCTAATGGTGTTAAGTCGCACGATCTCAAAGTCTCCATTACGAGAAATCACACGTCCAGGAAATTTTTCACCAGTTGAATAGCATGTGGCATCGTCCTGCTGAAAATAAACGTCATCCACATTCATAGCATCAATTTCAGGCAAAAAAACAAAAGTCAGTCAACATCGTTCGGTAACGTAATTACTGCACTGGAACGATCGGATCAGCATAATTTTCCAAAAAAAAAAAAAAAAAAAATGGCCCAATGACAATGACACTCCAAAAACCGCACCAAACAGTAACTCGTTGTGGATGAAGAAGTTGTTTGAACATTTCTTTTGAGTTTTCAGAGCGCCATATGCGACAGTTTTGCTCACTCACGTACCCTAACAGATGAAAATGAGCCTCATGACTTACAATAATTTTGTTAGAAAAATCATGAACTTCTTCAAGCATTTCCAGTACCCAATCAGCGAATGTAAGGCGTTTTAAATTAGGTCTAAGAGCTTCACTTCTTGTATCAACAGCACCTTAAAAGTATGCAGGCTGAGATCTTTATGCAAAATACGGTTCGAAGTGGCTTTAGATTCTTGTAGTCGTATCGAAATGGACAAACCTGGGTTGTCAGCCACACTTTTAGCTGCAGCTGTGAGCTTTTTAGTTCACCTAGACGGACGAGCACGAGTTGGAGTCTTTACATCAGTAAGTTGTCCAAGACGTTCAAATTATCGATTAATTTCACTACAGTTTTGTGAAAAGGCGCTTGATGATGGCCAAAAACTGTACAAAATTTATGAATCTTGTTAGCGATATTTTCAGCGTTTTTGTAGCGCATTTTTACTATTTCAATGCATTGTAGGAGCATATATTGATTCATACCCTCCAGTTCTTCTTTGTCAAATGTCAATGAATGACAGTTGTATGTTGACACATGAAAAAATAATGGGAAATTTAAAATGATACCTCTTCTTGAAATATTCTGTTGTATCAAACAGATGATCAAACGTTATCAAACTTACATCATACATAGAACACAAATCCATGGCATTACTATGAGTATTACTATGTGAATATGCAGACATATCCCTCATGACGGTGAAGCATTTTTGTGCACTACAGACCATCAAATATTATGTCATATGATTAAATGTGATCAAACGTGATCAAACTTGCATCATACGTAATATGTAAGAAAAAACAAAACGATTGACATTCACTTATGAACATTTCTTCAACGGCACAGAGGTATTTATCTACTCTACAGAGCTACAACTACTCCATGGAATGATCAAACATGATCAAACATGATCAAACATTATCAAACATCATATAATAGGCCTATTTCAATGATATTGCTCAAGTTTTATTATAAAATTAGCATATTGCTGAAAGAACTTAATAAAACTTGAATGATACGAGCATCCCAAAACACAGAATGATGTTTCAATTATAGCATAGAACAATTAAACATAATAAAACATTATCAAACATCGTATTGTCTCTAAGTAATTAGACTACTCGCATACGAACGTGATAAAACTTAAATAAACTAGAACATCACGAACATCAGAACTAATCAAACGTGATCAAACATCATTAAAACTGCATAATATTAAGGGGCTACTACAAATGGTATTGCCATAAAGCTATCTATAAAAGTTGTAACACTCCCATATAGCATCAAACCATATTAAACATGTTGCAACCGCTTTATAACATGATAAAATATGATCAAACTTGTTTAAATCAAACATTTCTACTAACTAGTTATTAGCTATTAAAATACTAACATTTAATATAGGTTTACTTAAGATTTACTAAAATTTAAACAACTTCAAAACAACATAGAAACATTTGTTCCATGTCTCACTATTTAGTGTCATACAATTTAATTTTAAACTGCAGGCTACAGACATACCTACTATCGTACAAAAGGACTATACAATGACAAACTGTATACTAACCACACACGTACGACAACTTTAGACAATCAGCTTCAAATTGCCTCAAACCATCATTAACTTAACTTTAATTGGGTTAAAGCATCGACAGCAAGCAAATGTATAGCAGCAAGCTAGTGTCTATCCCTTATAGCAATTGCCCGCCCAATGCATTTCGAAACGAATGCACCCGCATATAAAAGGAGTATATTTGCACACTTGCACTTGCATTCATTCTTTCTGCTAAAATTGATAATTATTAAGCTCAACCAATCGTATATTATAGCTTCTGTAGTTTAATGCTTTCTTTCTTTCTTCATTTTTGTTTTTTCTTTTGTTTTACACTTTATCTGTACTATCATGGTTGATGTCTCTTGTTGTCAGGGTATGCCGACAATGTTGTTGACAATACTGCTATTGGTGTCCAGCATCAGTTAGCTTATCATGAATATATTGTATGCACATACATACATACATACATATGAGTACACAATATGTACATTCAATGCACACATGATC